>VDFB02000002.1:104410640-104501466 GCA_007258455.2 Sequoia sempervirens | reverse complement strand
ATTTTATAATATAATATAATATAATAATATAATATAATATAATATAATAATATAATATAATATAATATAATAGTATAGTATATGTATTTATAATATAATATAATATATAATAATATAGTATAATATTATAATATAATATAATATTATAATATAGTATAATATTATAATATAATATAATATTATAATATAATATAATATAATATAATAATATAATATAATATAATATAATAATATAATATAATATAATATAATAATATATTATAATATAATATAATAATATAATATAATATAATATAATAATATAATATAATATAATATAATATAATATAATATTATATTATATTATATATAATATTATATTATATTATATATAATATTTATATTATAATATAATACAATATTTATAATATGGTATTAAAGTGGATAATATGATTAAATATTTCGAATTGAGGGAGTGGGTTGTTTTATAATATAATATAATAATACAATACAATATAATATATTGTAATATAATATGATATTATATAATATTATACAATAATATAATATTATTTAATTTTTTTTATAGGTAATAATATAATATAATATAATACAATATATTGGAGATTATTTATGTAGTTTTGGATTCTATTTTGAAGTTTTTTTTATCGGACAAATAGCTAAACCCTAACGTGCGGGCGCAGGAAAATCTTGGGCACGATTGGGATCTATTTAATTGTCAAGCATTGATACGAACATAAGATAATCATCGATACCTACTCTATTACAGGTCGCCTCGTTCATAGAAACGCCCAAACCCTAGTTTCTAATGTTTGTTGGTTGTAGGAATAAGAAGAATGATTTGGCGACAGAGGCATCATCAAAGGGTCAAAGGCTAGCAATAAAGATGTCTATAGTGCTAATGAGAGGGTCATCCATCATGGCAACAAAGGAGAAATGACACTGGTTAATACCAACGAGGAAGAGTTTGGAGGAGTTGAAACCAATAGTGGTGGCAAAGAGGAAAGAACCCAAAAATGGCAGAAAATGGCAATGCTTGCAGGAAAGGAGCCGAAACCAGTAGTCGTGTTTGGAGGAGCCAAAACCAATAGCAGCCAGGAAAACAACAAAAATGACAGGAAAGCAACAGATAAAGATGCCATAATGTTAAAACCTGAATGTGCTCATTATTAGGATCTTGGTCTTAAATTGAATTTTAATAAAGATACTCTAAAACCCTTGTCCAAACCTTATTTTCACACAACAACTCGACAAAATTGGGGAAGTAAGACAAAAAATAATAATGTAAGATAAGAAATCTTAGTGAGCGAGTTAGGGTTGGAGTAATGGATGTCGTAATGTTAAAACCTAAATGTGCTCATTATTAGGATCTTGGCCATAATTTTTATTTTAATAAACATACTCTAAAACCCTCATGATAATACATAGATGCAGGTGTCAAAAAGTGTTCAACACATAATTTCTACTCATGTGTACATTTCAAGTGACTATGATGAGGGAGTGGGAGCTACGTATCTACACCAGTTTAAGATAGACTTCACAAGTTTTTTAAAAGCTCAGGCATAAGAGATAGTTGACGAGGGATGCATGTTTATATCTCTGGTAGGTCGTAATGCGGGGACCCACATAATGGAGGAGCAAGGAACATTAGGAGATATCGCTAGTCACTTTGAATATGCATTTCAGGGGATTCTTAGTGAGGTGGGTATAAAACATACTCTTTTATAATATTTCTTGCTTTCTTCTTAAAAAAAAATTCTTGAAAAGTTGAAATCCAAATTACATTGCATTTAAGTCTGTACCGAAAATTAAATTTTGATGTGTTGTTTATATGGACAAGGTTTTATCAAGAAAGAAAAATGGGAATCCTTGAATCTACCCTGGTTTGGGCCAAATCTGGATGAGGTGGAGAGCATAGTAAAGAGGCAAGGGGCATTTTGGATGGAGAGTGTAAGGGTGTTGGGAGAATTTCCATTGCATCCCATGATAGAGGTGAGGAGGAGTTTGGGAAAAGTGTAGGCAACCATTACAAAGCACTCTTTGAGAATTCAATGTTTCTATTTTCTATGTTGTATGTTTTAGTTTTGTAATGCATGGTATATTATCTTGTAAAATAGAGCTCTAGAAACTTAATTGTCTTACTATGTGGCATATTTGATACTATAATGTAAAAATTTAAATGTGCTCATTATCAAAATGTTGACATTTCTTACTCAGGCCTATATTGTTGTGAAATTCCTTATCATCTCACTTTTTTTTTTCATATTTTAAAATTTCATAAATCTTTTAAAAATATTAACAAATTTTGAGTTTTTTTATTGTGGACAGTTACAGAGCAAGGAAAAAATGAAAAACCAGTGCCTTCTAAATGCATTTACAACCCACCCCATGTGCAACAATGGCATCACTAAAGACATGCATTCACACAAATGGATTTTTAGATTTAGTTTTAGTTTTTTTTTAGTTTTAAAAACATAATAAATCAACAGTTTGCATATTGCAAAATATTTTGTCTTCAAAACTCTATGTATAGAGTTCTTAGCTTTAGTTTTAGTTTTTTTTTTTCAATTTTAAAAGCATTGCATAATAAATCAGAAGTTTGCATACTACAAAAGATTTTGTCTTCAAAACTCTATGTATAAAGTCTTTGTAACACATTTTATATACATTTTGAATATACACAGTGAATTATTTTCAATCCTTTGAGTAAAAAACAAAGGGGTAAAAACTTTATTGAAACTCATAAAACAACATTACAAAGAAATCAAGAGACCAAGGTCCCCCGGAAAAACCAGGCCACAAAACAGAAAAAGACAATCAACACCATCAACCATCACCAATTCCCTCCCTGTCCTTAGCAAGAATTCTCTCAAGATCAAGACGAAGCGCCGGAGGAACCATGTCCCACTCCTCAATTCTCCATCCCTCAGCATGCTTTGACCCCCATTTTTCCAAGCAATCAACAGCCCTATTCCACTCCCTTGGAATTTGAACGAAAGTCACCATCTCCATTAATGAACTAACTAGCAAAATCTGTTGCACCACCCCAACCAACTGCCAATTGACATCGTCCACTTTCTACTTAATAAGTAAATTAATCAAAACCTGGGAATTAGACTCACAAACAACCCTTCTCCATCCCAAATCATAAGCTTTCTTAAAAGCATAAAGAATTGCCAACCCTTCCATCAGGTTGATGGTATGAACTCCATCATAGATCGAAAAGAGGAAAATCACCGAACGCAAATAGTCCCTTCCAATCCCCCCAATACCCGCCGGCCCCGGATTGCCTCTGGAGGAACCATTAGTATTGATTTTTAGAACCCCAATTGGGGGAAGTTGCTAATATCCAAACATGTGAACTCTCTGCCTTGAATGCCTACCACGCTTTACATATGCCAAGGCCAAGGACAGCCCCTGAATCCCTAGTCTCTCCGCCACTTCAGCATCCCTTTTCTCCAAGGGGAATTCCAACTCACACTTAGCCACCACCATCTCCTGAACCATGCCCAAAGCTCTTTGCCAAATTTGTTGCACCAGCTTCTTCTCTCCATGAAATATTCACCAATTCCGCTCCAACCAAAGCTACCACAATATGAAGATAGGTCCCACTGACCATACCTCCTGTAAAAAGGAAGCCATAGAGGGAGGCCTACCCAGTCTCTACCAAAACTCAATCAAGGAAGAAGCATGAACACATGGACTATTCCAAACCCCCCACCAGTAATGCCAAATTTGGAGGGAGAAAGGGCAGCGAAAAAATAGATGAGCAGAGTCCTCCTCGTTGGCCCCACACAAAACACAGACCGAGGGACCCTGGAAGCCACATTTTCGAATATTATCCCAAGTCAAACACTTATTCCAAGCCAACATCCACACAAAACAATTACATTTTGGCCAAGAAGACTTGTTCCAGATCTTCTTCCACCACTGAATTTTCATCCCCATCCACCCTGTGGGACACCAGCTCCCGATATCCAGAGGCAACAGTATAATCCCCTTTAGGATTGGGAGACTAGGAAAGCACATCATCCTGTTGGAGAGAGCTACAACGCCTATTGGAAAGGATACTATGTAGCCCAAGACAATCTTCTGGTAAGCCAACATTAGGCCATTCATCAGGAGACTTCCATCCAGCCACCTCCAATTGACCACGAGAGGAAAATGACTTAAAGTCACTCACCCGTGTCCAACCAACCTCAAGAAATCTTTGACAAAGGTTCAAAAAGTGAGGAAACTGAGAAATGATGGGGGGGGATCCATCCCATGAATCGGACCAGAATTGAACCTCAGTCCCCTTTTTACAAATCCAAAATAAACCATCCTTAATAAGTGCAGCCCCTTTCTTAAGCATGCTCCATATCACCGAGCCCTTCCCAAGAAGGGGGTAACGAGGTATTTCACTCTGAGGGATCCCCAAAAAATACTTTTGAGAAAGTATCTTGGCCCAACTCTTATCATGCTCCTTACACCACCTCCAATATAGTTTCGCAGCCAAAGCCACACTAGTCAAAGCCATCTACCGCAAACCCAAGCCCCCATATTGCTTCGGGTTGCACACTACCTCCCATCTAACCAAACTCCATTTGGAAGACTCTAGGCAACTAGCCCATAAAATTTTTTGTGTCACTGCATCTAAGTCCTTAACAAAACCCAAAGGGGCAACCTGTAGCATGCATCTGTAAATGGGAAAAGCCTACACCACAGACTTAATAAGCTGAATATGACCAGCAAAGGATAACCACCGGTGAGTCCAGTGATTAACCTTCGCACTAAATTTATCTAAAATACTCTGCCATGACTCCCGAGGCAATCTACCCATCGAGATAGGGATACCAAGATAGGTCAAAGGAAGAGTCCCGATCTGAAATCTCAAGGTTTGAGCAATCCTCCGCTGAATGGGGCACAAAGTGTTGAAGAAGAATATAGAAGACTTGTCCTCATTGATCTGTTGACTTGAGGCAACCAAGTGAACATCCAACACCCCACGTAAATTAGAAGTCTCCCGCATTGTAGCCATACCCATCAGAGCAGTATCATCCACAAACTGTAGATGAGACTGCAGAGGTAAATTACCTCCCCACTACCATCCCTGAATGCTACCCACCTCCACGTTCCTTCTAATCAACCTCCCCAAGCCTTCAGTGAGGAGAATAAACAAGTATGGAGAGAGAGGGTCCCCCTGACGAAGGCCCCTAGAAGCACTGAAAAGCTCAGAATGATTCCCATTAATAAGCACAAAGAAAGAGACTGAAGTAACACAGCTCATAACCCATTGAATCCACTCCTCCGCGAACCCAAAAGCACCAAAAAACTTCCACAAGAAGGACCATCGAACTATGTCATAAGCCTTCACCATGTCCAGTTTGATAAACATCGCCTTTTCCTTGGAGTTGGCCATAGAATGAATGACTTCGGTTGCAATAACAATCCCATCCAAAATCTGTCTACCAGCTACAAAACCACTCTGTTCTTCAGAGATCAACTCCTCAAGACCCTTTTTCAACCTGTCAACAATTATCTTAGAGATGATTTTATAAGTGAAATTGCAGAGAGAAATGGGTTGAAATTGGCTTAACCTATCCACCCCCTCACACTTGGGAATAAGAGCAAGGAAAGTAGAATTTAAGGCCCTTAGCATCTACTTGTTCCTTTGGGATTCTTGCACAACCTCCAGGAGATCAAATTTGATTATATCCCAAAATTATTGGAAAAACTTGATCAGGAAGCCATCAGGACCTGGCGCCTTCCCCTTCTGCATCTGGAAAATAGTTCCTTCAAGTTCTTCTAGTGTGATATCATTCATAAGTTGTTGGTTCAATTCCCTAGACACCAGATGAGGAATACAAGAAAGAACCTGAGCCTCCTCAGGAGATCCCACTTGCGAGTCCTCCCTAAAGAGAGAAGCAAAATATTGTCTCACCTCATTAGAAATTTCAGGGAAGGAAGATAGATGTTCTCCTCCATCATTCACAAGACCAGAGAGATAATTCCCATGTCTCCTTGCTTTCACCGAATTGAAGAAAAAGGAAGTATTTTTATCCCCTTCCTGCAGCCACTCTATCCAAGCCTTCTGCTTCCAATATATTTCCTCCCTCAGCTCCCATTCCTCCAAGGTTCTCACAGCTTGCGCTTCAACCTGAAGAAGCTCAGACGTCACCCCATCCTCCCTTATCCTCCTTGTGATACTATCCAACTCCTCCTGAGCCACTGCCTTTTCATGGAAGACATTCCCAAAACACTAAGAGTTCCAGCGCTTAAGCTGATACTTAACATATTGAAGAAGCTTGGAAAAAATATACATCGCCGTCCCATAAGTAGGTCTACCACTCCTCCACCATTCAGCCACATAATCCTTCAGAGAAGGGTCACGCAACCACATGAGCTGGAACCTAAAAGAAGGCATACGCTGAACACAAGTAGAATCAAGGACAAGCTTGATAGGCCAATGATCAGAACCTCTCCAATCCAAGATCTTAGAGCGGGAAGACCACATTCCCCCAACCCAGTAGCAGGACACCAAGAAGTGATCCAATCTTTCTGCGATGCAATAATCCCCAGCTCGACAGTTGTTCCATGTAAACTGTCCATTACTAGGTTTGATATCAACAAGATTTAAAGAGTTGATGCTATCATGAAGCAATAAAGCAGAGGGCTCCAGCCTCCCAGTACCACCCTGCTTCTCAGCCAACTCGCAAATAGCATTGAAGTCTCCAGCCACAATCCATGGATGGAAAGGTGCCATAGAGTGGACTAACCTGATATGGGACCACAGAGCTTGCTTACCCCATAAATCAGTAGGAGCATAGATATTAGAAAAGAGAATAACCTCTCCCGTCTCAAAACTAGAAGCAATCATGGATATAGTGGATTTAGAAGACACCCACCAGAGAGGACGAATTTTTTGAGGATTCCAAAAACAGGCCACACCCCCAGAAGATCCATGAGCACCAATACATTGACACTCCCCACATCTCCATAGCCTAGATGCCAAGTCAAGCATACTCTCAACAGATAACTTTGTCTCCTGAAGAAAAAACACATCAGGACCTTGTTTTTGAACTAAATCAAGAACCGCTTTTTGTCGAGGGTCGTTGTTCAAACCCCTTACATTCCATGAAAGAACAATCATTTCAAGGGGCTCAAAAAGTGAGAATCCAGAGTCTTTACTGACCCTGACTCAACCAAGTTCTCGCCTGTCAATTTGATCTTCTCCACATCCTTCTTTCTACCAGGTTTAGCAAATTTCTCTGCCCCACCTTTCTTAATATCTTTTTGCAAAATGCCCAATTTTGGAGGCTTAGGCTTCTTAGCAGAATCCAGACCTGAACTTCGTCCAGGAGGAGAAGAATCCTCACCCACTGCTGGAATAATGGCCAAAGAAACCGGAACCTCTAGGCCTTCTGTCGGCATAACAGCCTTCGTGAGTGCACCATAATCACCTTGTGGTTCCATAGAAGAGTCAAGAGAAGGTCCCTCCTGAGAAAACCCCTTAGTCCCTTGCTCCAAGTTTACTAAGCTTGGATTTACTTCCTACTGACTAAGGTTGTCCAAAACCTCAAACCTGTTAAAAGTGCCCTCATCTTGCCTTTCCTTGAAAGGTCTCTTTTGCCCCCTGTTCCTACTCTGGGCCTTTATAGGAACAAAACCATCAATATCTGCCTCCACAGTAGGACCATTGCCCTTCCCCTTATCTGCCCCGGGAAGATCCCGAGAAGGCTGTGAAGGCAGGGGATCCACCGGCTTATATCTTGGACATTTCCTCAGTAGGTGGCCATATTCACGACAGAGCCTACAGCAGATGGAAGGGTCTTGTAGTCCAATTGCTGTACCCAAGAATAAAAACCCACACACATATCTATTGCATTAGGCAAAGGCCTACTTAGGTCAATTTCAACACAAATTTGTGCAAAAGTCATTACCTTTTTACCCAAGGTCTATGATGAAGCTCCAACTGGTTTTCCAAGCAACGAGGCCAGCAAGAGCAGCACATCCTCCCAACAGCATTCCACTGGGAGGCGAGGTAAATGAACCCACACTAGGACGAGAGTTGGAAGCTCCTCAACAGGGTTAAATCCTGCATGCCACGGCTTGATAAACAACCCAACCTTATTATAAAAATAAGGTCCTCCCTCAAAAACCCTGTTACGATTAGCTATATAGTTAAAAGTAACCATGAAGTAATTGTTAGCCAACAACATTATCTCCATTTCTCCCACCGGCTCCCAAGTTCTCTGAACCCAAAGCTCCAAAAATTGTAGCGAGACCCTCATCCCCAAAAATTTGCAATATAAGGAATGATTTGAGTAGTAATCAATATCTTCAGCAATCATTTCAGGGGGAACAACAAATTTTGGTCTCACCTTGCACCGCTCTAGACAACCATTAACCTTCATGATCCGTGAACCAGAGGACAATCCCGCACCGTCCATCCCAGAATCCATTGCAAATAAATTGTTATTATATGTCGACATCCCATCCTTTGGGGACATCAAGCTAATTGTTGCACGAAAGCTCAAATCCAGAGTAACCCCAAAAGCCTCGCCCTTGGATAAAGCCATCAATCCCTATGCAAATGCACAAACCCACAAAGAGTAATAATGGGCTGAAACCCCCACCACTTCCTCCTCCCGAACTTCGCTAAACCAGCCACTCCAACCCACCCACACTCACACCGGACAGTGGGGAAGAGCAGCAACGCTGAAAGGAACCACCCATGGCCTCCATCCCACCTTTACACACAAGGGAACTCACACCAAGCAACCACAGATCCCCAATCTCTCCTGAATCCAAACACCCATACACGTGGAGACACAGCCCCAAACACACCAACAGGCACAAGAGGTAGGAAAACGCGCTAGCCAACCACCCGAACACCAATCCTCACCAAAAAAAGGAAGCCCACCCCCAGGAACACCAAAAACCCCTCTCCAGACAGTGCAGAAGCAGAACGAGACGCTCACGAGCTAGGGCACGGGTGCCCTAGCTCGTCCCGTGCAGAAGCATACACAAGCCATCCCAAAGCTAAGCATTCCTTCAATCCTTTGAGTAGATTTGTTGAAATTTTATGATTATTTTAGTTTATAAATGACTAAATAAATGACTACCATGACTAAATAAATGACTAAACAATGATTAAATAAATGACTGCAATGACTAAATAAATGATTAAAATGACTAAATAAATGACTACTATGACTAAATAAAATGACTACCATGACTAAATAAATGACTATCATGAATAAATAAACAATTACCATGACTAAATAAATGACTACTGTGACTAAATATATGACTAAATAAATCACTACCATGACTAAATAAATGACCAGTTAACAACAATCAATGACTAAATTAACGACTAAATCAACGACAATCAATTACCAAATCAATGACTAGATCAATGACTAAATCAATGACAATCAATGACCAAATCAATGACAATCAATGACCAAATCAATGACTCGATCAATGACTAGATAAATGACTAAAATGGTTTAGTCATAAATTTAGTTGCGTTTTAAATGACTGGCAATAAACTACTAATGGTCACGTGACCAAAATTAGTCATTTATATGCAATTTTTAGTAGTTTATTTAGTCATATATTGTTGTTTTTGTACTAGTGTATGATAGGAAACTCAAATGATAAACAAAAGCCAAAAGCATCAAAAGATCACGATAAATCTCAAATGTACTTTGCCACTGGATCAAAAGGTTGGATGGGATTGATGTGGTTTGATTAGGAAGAATGCATCCTATTAAGACCAAAGATGGAGGATAGACTAGATGATCGACATGACATAGGATATTCAAAACTGATTGAATCTAGTGATACTAGTGGATCCTATTTGTTAAGAACCAACTAGATAGGGACATACTCAATGACATGACACAAGACACAAGACACAAGACACAAGAATGACACACCCTAAAGACCTAGGGGCTTGAGGCTGATCAGAGATTATCTTTGCCTACGAGAAAGCGCAGAGCCCTCGTAGTCCAATAAAAGACCATGGATAAAAGCGAAAAGAGGATGATGGAGATGATGATGGATGAAAAATATTGGACATACAAATGCCCCGGGGTTGATCAAATGATTAGCCTTGCATATGTGAAAGTACAGGGGCAACGTAGTTCGACAGAAGGCAGACGATCGACCATGGATAAAGGATGATGAGATGACCATGATAAGTGGATAAAATGATGGAACCGATACGATGAGACAAGATAGACCTGCTAGATGGGATGGTGTGATCACATGTAGCTCAGGAATGGGATAGTTATCCAAATCATCAAAAGATGAATTGGGAGGATGATATGATGGATAGATGAGTGATGAAAAGTGATAGGAGATTGGAAAGATGTGTGAAATAGGTGGGATTGATGATAGTGATATAGATGGCATTGGTATGAGGGGGGGGAGCCTATAGCTAGATACCAATGACAAGGATTATGAGGATGGAATGAGGATAGGAATGAATGGATGGGAGATAAAGGGGATGGATGGATGTGGATGGGTGGAGAGGATAAGGATGGGGAGATGGATTTTCACTGGATGGATAGGGAGATAAGGATGGATGAAAGTTGGATGGGTAGGAAGACAAGGAAGGGGAGATGGAAGGGGTTGTTTGGATGGGTAGGAAGACAAGGATGGGGAGATGGAAGAGGTGATATGATGGGTGGAGAGGAAGATAAGGATGGGGAGATGAAAAGGATTTTCACTTGGATGGATAGGGAGATAAGGATGAGGAGATGAAACAGATTGTTTGTATGGGTAGGAAGACAAGGATGGGGAGATGGAAGAGGTTTTTTGGATGGGTGAATGGGAAGATAAGGATGGGGAGATGGAAGGGATGATAGGATCGATGAATGATGTCTCCAAGGATTATGTTACAAAGCCAAAATATGCCCCACTTTATATATGTCATGTATGATGAGGTAGGATGGATGGAAGATAAGGTTGGGAAAATAAGGGAGTCAGATGGATATGGATAGGATTCATGGATAAGGAAGGGAGACTGATGGTAGCATGATAGGTGGACAAGGAAGGTAGATGGATGTGGATAGGGGATACAATAGTGTATGGATGAAGGGAATGTATACCGAGAGGTGTCCAAAGCATTGTATAGATGGGTTCCCCTATCTTTATCAAGATCACAAGGGAGAGGGATGGATTGGGATAAATGAGAAATGACAGGTAAGATGTGTAAGATAGATGGGATGGAGGAGATGGGTGAAGGGGATGCAATTTCCCCCAAGTGCGGAAGGAAGTTGGATGGGGATTTACACATGACACCTATTTTCTAGGTTTTCATCATGGTACTTATCCAAGGCGCTTGCTTGCCAAGTTTTCACCATTGGATGACTTCTTTTTTTGGAGGATTTTTAGACAATGTGTGGGTGGAGATGGATAAGGACAGGGATGTGGATAAATGGATTTCAAAGACAGGTGATAAGGTGGTGGATGAAGGACTCAAACATCAAGTTCTATATGAGGTGATAAGAACCCATGTGTGAAATGACTATCGGATTTTGGTACAACCTTATTAGGATAGATGGATTATGCAAGGGAAGGGGTTAAAGGGATTGGATGAGGGAGTTATGTGGGATAATGGATGGGATGTGAGAAAGTGTATGGATGGAATGATGGAGTAGATGTGTGATGGGGGAATGTTTTCAAGATCAACATTGACACATATGGTGGTGGATGTGAAAGGATATAAGGATTAATGGATGAAGAGTGTGGGGATAATGGAGGAGTTGGGATAGTAAATTTTGGGACATAAGGACCCAAAATAGATTTAGGAGATGGAGGATGTGAATCATTAGTTTTTGGATTAGCAACTTTGGATGTTATTACAGATTTTTCATTTGAAGGCATTGCATCTTTTTTCTTTGGGATCCACATGGTTCCGATTTGTGCTTTGGTGGGCTTGTGTAGCTTTTGGGATTGATTTGGATTTTGGATTGGATTTTTCTTTTCTTAAACATGTATTTTTAAGGGAACATGAGGAGCTTTAGATTCATGTGGATGTTTAGATTTATGCATTTTTACTTTAGCATCCAAAGTGCTTTTAATAGCAATGGGATGGGTATGAGGAGATGGATGATGTGGAGGAAACATGAATGGAGTGATGGAGGTAGGATTTTTGGGATGATATGTGGATGGAAGATGTGTAGGTACGCTCCCTTTTTTATCCTGATTAGGGAACATGAAAGTGGGATGTTTATGATGGATGATATGGAAAGGTGATTGATGGATATATGGTCCTAAAATAGACTTAGTAAATGGAGGATGTGTGACAGTGGATGGAGGGACATAAGGACCCAAAATAGACATAGTAGATGAAGGATAGGCAATGGTGGATGGAAGGACATAAGGACCCAAAATGAATTTGGAGGATGAAGGAGGAATATGGATGATTGTTTTTAGATGATATGGAGAGGGGATGGTGACAAATGGTGTGGTGGAGTGATAGGAAGAGCCTATTGTTCTTTTGGAAGAGGCTCGCTTAGGATGTATGGAGGTTGTACTAACATTTTTGGATTGTGAGTCTTGAGATATATATCTAAGACCTTGTGTACGTAGATTTTATTTGACATGGATGGGCTCTAAAATACCTTGGTCATGAAGGCCTAAGCCCTTACCTTGATAGTTGATAGTCTTGAGCATTCGATCTATGATGGGATGCTTATTATTTTGGAAACATGGTGTGAGTCCATTATTAGGTGGGGGAGGATGGGTGGCATATATGCTTGGTTCCTCTTTTGAAAGAAAACCACCATGGATGAATGTAAGAGTAGAAAGGGGATATAAACATGGTGTTGGGATGGTATGGTTAGGTGGCAATGAAGGATCATGAGATGGAAATGATGGGATGTTAGGATCTTTATTTAGAGGAGAAGGTGATAAGGAATCATGAGGGGGATTAGGTGTAATGGAAAGATCTTGGTCTGGGGTAGAGGGTGATAAGGGATCATGAGATGGAGTGATTGGATCTGTAGTGACAAGGGGATCATGAGATCAAATGGATGAGCTAGTATGATCTTGAGATGGAGTGGACGGGATGGCAGGATCTTGATGCGGAAGAGGGGATATGTTTGTATGCTTTGGATCAAGCTCTTGGAAAGCTTCAATGGGTACGGGTGGCATGATGATGGAAGAGTGTTGGAGGGAGTCTTCGGATGAGGTGGATGGAAGAATGGAGGATTCATGAAGTTCAAGGGAGTGGATTGGATTTGGGTGTCTTCGACGGTTTCAACTACTCTAGGAGTAGAAGGTGGGGATTCAATGGGTTGGACGATTTCAATGGTTTGGATGATGTTAGAAGTGGTAATAGTAATGATAGGTGTGGGATGGAAAAGGGCCTAATCACTAGTGATTGTACATGGTGGAGTGGGGTGGCATGGCTCCACGACATCAGGATGTGGATTTGGGGGTATCTTCTTTGTCATAAATCCTTGAATGACATCTGGAATGAGGCACTTGCTTATTGTAGGCTTAGTTGGTATGGTAGGAGTAGATGAAGGATTATGAATGGGTGGAGGACTAGGATTATGGATTGGTGGATTAGGATTAGATGGAGGAATGGGATTGGATGGAGGACTAGGAGTAGGTGGAGGATTAGGACATGATGGAGTGGAAGATGGAGTGACATAGGAGGATATGGATGGTGGATTGATGTTGGAGAAAGTTGACGGGAATTAAGATAGGAATATTGGGATGGAGGATTAAGACGAGAAGATTGGGATGGTGGATTAGGAAAAAAGTATGTGGGTGGTGGATTAGTATAGGAATATGTAGATGGATAGTGGATTAGGATAGGAAATGGATGGTGGATTGATGTTGGAAAAAAGGATGTAGGTAGAAGTATTAGGATAGTGGATCAGGATAGGACATGGATGGTGGATTGATGTTGGAGAAAGTGGATGGGGAATTAAGGTAGGAATATTGGGACGATGGATTAGGATGGGAAGATTGGGATGGTGGATTGAGGTAGGAGTATTGGGATAGTGGATTAAGATAAGAAGATATGGATTTTGGATTAGGATAGGAGGATGGGGATGTAGGATTGGGATGGGAATGTTGGGATAATGGATTAGGGTGGGAGGATGTGGATGTTGGATAAGAGAAAGATGTAGATGAAGGATATGATGAATATGTGGATGGGGGAGATACTGGATATCCCTTGTCAAAGGTAGCATAAGGATTGTTAATAGATGTGGATGAAGACATGATGGGATAGCTTGGGTAACTGATTGGATTTTGGATGATGGTTGGGGAAAGATTGCTAGTGATGATAGCATCAAGGGGATCTATTTCATACTCATCTTGATCAACAAGAATTTCATTATCATCATCAACGTAATTGGGATTTCCCTTTACCACTATTTTTTGTTGTGTCAGAGGTAGATAAGGATTCATGATGTTGGATTGGATGGGCATGGATTGAAAATAGGGAGATAGATGATTAGAAGAAAAGAAGAGATGATGAAAAGATAAATGGAATGGATTAGAAGAATATGACATAAGGGTTCTTAAGATTTGTTTCGATATCAAAAGATCTTGGATGTGGATGGAATAAAGCTCAAATTGGGATGTATATTAAGCTTGGCTTGGCTTTTGGTTTAAGCTCATATTAGGATTGGATTGAAGCTCATATTAGGATGGGATTTAAGCTCAGATTAGGATGATCGGAGGATGTGATGGGATAAACTCTAAACTGGGTTCAAGGGTTTAAATAAATGACGTATGGTGCTGACGATCAGCTTGGAATACAAAGGGATGATTACGACACCAAATCTACCTCAAGAAGGAAGTCGATTGATTGGGCCGCTAGTGATTACTGACTTAGGACGAATAACAATCCTAAGTGTGAATGATGATGATTAGAATCAACTACCTAAGCAACCTTTGATAAAACCCCTAAAACAAAGTTTAAGAGATTGGGATTGATGAACTGATGCTAGAAATGTAATCTAGGGATACTCTAAGATGCTCCTATATGACCTGATCAATGAATGGATGACTTTTGGAAAATGCAAACAGACTAAAGTGACAATTACGAGCGAGAGATGATAACATTTTTTCAATTGCAGAAAAGGACTCAGAAAACGATAGGATTTTTGTGGCTCAAAGGATTCACTCTCTGGAATTTGTATGGAAAAAACATACACCTCTGTGTTGCGCAAACTCTCCTTTTCAGGTCACGAATTTTCCTAGTCACGGTCAACAGATTCACCTCTGTGTTGGGAAAAGTCACCTATGTCAAAGACTCAAACTCACCTATATCTTTGGACGCAAAGGAAAGAGGTGGATTCGAGATGCAACTTCGCCTATCTAAGAGACAAGATTGCCTAAACCTCTGACAGATCGCCTCTACAGAAATCAGGATTGCCTAAACCTTTAAAAGACCAAAGGGGAACATGCGGACTTGATTTGCATAATCGCCCAACAGGGATGAAAAAATCACCTAAGTCTTGAAATGTATGGACAGGGAATGAACATGCCTAAAATGGGATCGCTTATCGGACAAAGAAATTCGTCCAAGTCTTGAACTATACGAACGAAGAAGACACAAGTGGAAACAAATTCACTCTTGCAGAAAATAGGTTCACTTATCCTAAGGGGTGTATGAATGGGAAAGACTCAAACAAAATGCAGGACCGCCCCTATGGACAGTAGGTTCGCCCAAGGAGAAGAAAAAATCGCCTATTCCAGGGGAAAAGGCAGACTCGAAGGATATGGATCGGACAAAGAATCGCCTAAGGGCTAGACAGACTCACCTATCCAAGGAACAAGTGGACACGGGGTTGCCTAAGAAAGGGACCCACAGGAAAATTCTCTTCTAACAAAGATGAACTTGCCTAAAGGGATGACCTAGACTAGACTCAGACATGGAATCGCCCTTTCACATGGCAGGATCACTTATCCACAATGCAAATTCACCACTTAGGGCAGGCACAAACTATGGCAAAGGAAAAAAAATGATAAACAAGAAACAAAAAGGCTGGACTGACTCAAATTGATAATAAAGCATTGGTATCGCACAATGAAGACACGCCAGACAACACAATCCTAAAATTAGTATTGAAGGTTTACAAACTTGATGTAGGCCCACCACCATGAGCGAACAACCCAAGGTTAATACTCTGTGATACCAGGGTGGTTCTCTGGATGACCCTTTCTCGCGAAGGCAGATAACTAGTGATTCAGTGGCATAGGGTCATCAACAGACACCATAGGCTCACCTTCACACTCTCTCTCGGAGACTATCGTAGTCCACCATGAGGATTTCTATCTCAACCCAAGGGAGTACATGGTGAGTAACTTTGGGTATGGTGCATATCCCCTGCACTACACCAAGTCACGACTAAAACATAGGTCTCTATCTAGGCTATACAGGCTATATTGTGCGACCTCAATATACGCTTGGTATGTGAACACCAACCCATCACAAGTGTGGATTGGGAGCCCCAACGAGGTACTGGAAACTCAGACCAACCCTGCACGTCTTATCTAGGTATCACCCTAGCTTCAATGCTTTTCTAGACACGACGTGACTGGATTGGGGTACAACTTTAGTTCTCCCCCCTTAATATACCCGTCGATAACACATGGTTGGGATCATCCCCCGAGTGATGAAATCTTAGGCAGGTCTTGCTAAGGGAAGAAGATACTAGATGCTTCGGCTGGTCCCCAAGCTCGCATGTAGCGCAAGGGGAGAGCTTAGACGCACTAGCACCTCTTGGGTAAATTGGACTGGACTGAAACAAATTATGATTTCTCGTCACCCAGGATCACTGAAAGGTGCAAGGGGAGTGGATACGTCAACAATTCGATCCTTAACACAACAAACAAGTTTATTGACCCTTTAATTAATCTATGTGTGCCTAAATTAGTGTGAAAAAAAGACACACAAACAAAGCTAAACTAAGGGTCTTCGATCAATTGTCCTACAAAAAATGAATTAATAGTTTCAATCTCCAGTTTTGGACAAGTGAGGACAAGTTGCATAAAGAGATGATTAAATGCCAAGATAAATGATGAAAAATGGATGATTATTAGCCTAGTGGGGGTGGAACACCCAACCCATCAAAGAGGGAAGTGCAGGGGGACAGTTTGATCCCTTGCAGAAGGGGTCCAAGGGCGAAGCCCCTAGATAATTTTTTTTGAAAAGGAAAATATTAAGTATTACGAATTTTTTTCCGAAAACTGGGATTTTTATACCTTATGTAGCTCACGCAGATTTTCCCCTATAGATCACAGATTCACCCTTCAAGGGTGCAAGTTCGCCCTTAAGGAGTGCAAATTTTCCTCTATGGGTGGGAGAAAATTGGCCCCTATACCTAGAAAAGTCGCTCGTTCAAGTCACAAGTTCTCCCAAATGCAAGATCGCCTATTTAGGAAGAAGCAGATGCACGTTCACCTGTCTAGTGAGCAAGTGTTAGCCATTTAACAAGGGAGATAGGAATGGACGGTGGAGATTGAAAGGGGGAAGAAGATCAAGGGTTGAGATCAAGAGTTGACCAAAGGAATTAAAAATTCCTTTTTAATGTGCATGGAAAGGATAAAAGGAATTTAATATTCCTTGGGGGATGAGTGAGGAATTAAAAATTTCTCAAAAGGACCTTGGGAAGAAAAAAAGGAATTAAAAATTCCTTGGGGGATGGGGAGAGTTAACCAAGGGGTTGATTGGGATAGCTAATCAATGATTAGGTTATGTAAGTGAGGGATTAGGCAAATGATTAGGTGGGTAATGAGGATTAATGATCCACTTGCATATTATGGAGGATGTGACACTTCCCTAATCTAGGATTAGGAATGTGCACATCTTTAATCTAGGATTATGCAAATTAATCAAGATTATAAAAAGGTTATGGAAGATGTGACATGAGGGGAATTAAATAAATAGATTATTTATTTAATTCTTTGGGGGAAAATGGATAAATGATGGGAGTAAATAATTAAAGGTAATTATTTACTTTAGGCTAGGATTTAAAGATGATAGAAGAAATAAATTAGGATGAAGGGATAAGGGATAATGAATATTAAATAAATAATAGGGTATTATTTAATTAATATAGAGGATATGACATTGGTTGAATTAGGGGTAATTTGACCAAATGAAAGTGGTCAATTTTAAGTGTCTATAGTGTTCATTTGCTTAGATTAAATTATTTGGAGCTTTGTAAATTGAATTTCATTGAGTATAGATTTGTATGATCTCAATTTCATAAGTTCTTAGTATTTTAGACTCTAATTACTCCATTCATGCTTTCATACTTCCCCTATGACAGTTGCAAGTAGTGAGGTGAGTGTGGATGAAATGCATCTAGAAAATTAAAACACTCATTTAAGTTGCTACAGGAATTATGCATAAAAATGCTACATGGAAAGTGCAGTGATCTTCTATAGAATTTTTACACAAATAACAAGAGTTATAACATTCACATTGTAAGAAAAAAGAAAAAGGAAATCATTTGAACAAAAAATAAAAAAATCATCTATTAAAATAAATAATTAAAACTATTTACATTTCTTCACAAATTAAAAATTATAAAACATACTGAAATAACACAACATATTAAATAAAATACAAGTTAGTTCTAGCACTTCCTGAGAGTGGGCTTTCCTCTCCATCCACATAGGAATGATTTGTGAAAGTGCTCGTATAAACTCATATCACAAATTGCATTTGTTTATTTTCTCTGAGCTATTCTTTCATGCACTACTTATTGCTATTACATCTGCATTATTTCTTTCCTATGCTATTCTCCAACCTCCCTTTATGTCGTAGTTTACGTAGATTTTACAACCCACAACGTACAATAGTTATGCCAAAATAAGAGGGAGCCATTTTAATGAATCAACTCAAATAAAATGTTTTTAACTCATGGTTTTGGTTTTGACTTGTGGCCATACAATAATATAGAAACCACAATATCATGGTTATAACAAAATAGCATGGAGTGTTATTTTGGTACGTAACCATTTGATATAAAAACTAAGATTTAGCAATTATTTAGTAGAAAAGTTGTTGGTTAGTCTATTTGTTGGCAAGTACAATCAAGGTCTTTAGGAAATCTGTTCTCTTCTTGAATAACATGCTACAAATTATTTTCCAAGGCTAAAAGGACAATGCTTGTTAGTAAATACAATTTAATATATAATTTGCATAGTTTACCCCAAAACGAAATTAAATACCCTTTATTTATATTGAATCATATGCAACACAAAGGTGGTAAAATGACATGATTTGGTATGAAAATGGAGTATGAAAGTGGGTATTAAGGTATATGAAAATGACTAAAATATGGGATAAAATGGAATGTAAATGCCTCTCATCACTTGCTAACATTTCATGATCCAATTTGAAACACTCCTAGTACACAAGGTAGGTAGGATACATAGTCCTTGATATGTTATTGAGATATCCTAATGCAAAATTAGATGTGATGATGTGAGTTTTGAAATCTCTCTCAATGAAGTTGAACTTCAAGGATTGTGACTATAGAGATGTGGCCATTATGCTCCTAGTAATATTTTAGCTAATTTAAGTAGGTTGAGGATGCCTATAAATGTAATCATTTTAATTTTTACTAGGTTTCAAAGAAAATGAGTCTAGTCTAGACTAAACTATTGAGTACAACAAAGTTAAACCTAAATAATTCAAGCATGGTCAAACACATTTCCAATAACTTTGATTTGAATTGATCTCATTCAAGATCCCTAAGAGGAGAGTTAACTATCATAAGGTAGTTGAAATAATAGTTGCTAGGAAAAAAGGACCTCGATGAAAAATATATAAGATGATTAGGTAAGTGAAATAATCTAGTAGGCATTAATGCACTCATGGAACTCTAGTTGAACCATCCTTTATTTTAGATAACCATAATGGGAGGTTAAACAGAACATTCCCATCATCATAAAAAATGTTAATATCTAATTTTTGGTGTATACAAGACACCACACAACTCAAATTTTATTTTGAAATATTTAGAATTTCTTGCCAATATTATCAATTCTACGAGAAATCAAATAATTTTATGCTTATCAATTTTGGGTGAAGACTATTTCCTCAAGAAATATTGATTAGTCTTTGTTCATCTATATAGGTGACTAATCCCAAGCATCCAAATTCTCAATTCCAATCCCTACATATTCTAGTTTAAGTTGTTACTTTATAGGGAGATTTGTGGATTCTTCTTTAGCTTGAAGAGCTCTACATTCTTTAGTGGAATGATTAGGACTTTCTTCCCTTATTAAGATAGGAAGATTCCTAGCATTAGCCTTTTGATTATACATTAGGGATGGATAATCATGGAGATGGAAGGTTTTGAGGGCTAAACTCAAAGAGTGAAATAAATTATATCCACTAGGATCCTAGAAACGAGTTTGTTTTGACCATATATTGCTATTTTATATGCTCATTTGAAAGAAGCCACTTTAAGTTGAGTCATTTCTTTTTTCAAATCTAAAAGTAAAAGAAAAATAAATTCAATCTTAGGTACTTTGATCTTAAGTGCTTAATCTCAAGCTTGTTAAATAACTCAATATATTTTTGTACTTACTAATATAGATTTTGTCTAATATAGTAACTATGTTGTTAGATTAATTGACCTAGATGGTGTATAAAATGAAATTGTCATGCTAACAATTTCTTCTACCCAATATAATAGAGCCTCTTATCAAAAAAATGTTGAAACTAAATATGCATGCAAGTATTGTTGATTACAAAGGATTTAAATGGAAAATCTTGTTTTAAATTTACAAATATCAATAGTCCTAGGAGTAATATCATCATAAAAAAAATACAACCATCTATGCAAATATATCTCATCATTTAGTAAGTTATGATAACCCATCCAATTATATTTCACCATTTATTTATGTCTACAACCTCCTTTGAGTTTTTATTATTTTGATTTTTACAAGGGAATGGTAAATTGTCTAAGCCCTTTTGAATACATGATCTTTTCTTAAGTGTCAAGATGTTTTGTATTTGTGGCTCCCTTCAAATCTACATTTTACATGAACTCCAATAATTTTCTTCCTTACCAAGTACAACATTCATTTAGGTGAAGAATTCTCTTTTATTTTGAAATACATTTTTCTTGGGAATTCAATTATGTGGACAACTATACATATTATAGCATTTTACATTTATCTTCTTGTTTCACCCACATTTCCAAAAGATTTGGATGATTTTTCCATTCAACCAACAATTCTTCATTGGGAATTCAATTATGTGGACAACTATACATATTATCGCATTTTACATTTATCTTCTTGTTTCACCCACATTTCCAAAAGATTTGGATGATTTTTCCATTCAACCAACAATTCTTTATAATTATCTTGATGGTAACTTATATTTTAAATATAGAGACTATTAGTTATGGGCACAATTTCATATATACACATCCTTTTAGCTTAAACACATTTTTCAACCTACCAAAGCTCAATAAAGGGGATTACATTATTTTACTAAAAAGAAAAATATTATCCTTTAAAGGTCAATGATAATGAACTCATTTGCTCGCATGATTCCTCCAACTAATAATGATATTGGCAAGGCTAAGTTTAGCCCCCTTTTCCCTTACTAGAAGGGTTGTGTAACGATCTCCCTAAGGATATTGAAGTTACGTCCTAGTTTTCCTTTCACTCATGCCATTCAATAATTTGCTTCCAAGCTTTGTCAAATAATTACTTTACCTTTGTTCTCTTTCAATAATTTCATATCAACTCTCTTATTTAAAGTGAACTACAAAGTTGTCTACTTGAGAAGAGAATCATTTCCCCCATATGTTACTTGGAATAGTTAGTAATCCTGATTTCAATTTGCTATTCCTAACATTATTATTTTTCACTTTATTATTTGTTCTAAGAAAATAAATTTATTCTCAACTATTTAGTTTCTCTTGACAAAATTAAATTGATATCTAAATACATGTTTGGTAAATTTCTTTTGGCAAGGGCTCCATAAATTCTAATACTCGTTCAAAAACATAAAATTAGGCTTGTAGATTTAAGCATGTGCTTGAGGACATAAAATCTTATCTTGTTAATACTAAGTTAATTCATAAGTATTACCTTGAACTATAGCTTATTAATACTAATTAAAATCATAGGAAAATAGCATAATGCAACATTTACAAGCATAACCCATCATAAGCAACATATGATAATGCTACATTTTATCCCTCAATATTAACTACACTAATAACAATTTATTATGTATTTTAATAAAAATCATACAATAAGTAGACCTACTTAGACCACAAACCCTTTTAAGTATTTGTAGGTAAGGATAAGGCAAACAAATGATGCAATATATTCACTTATTTGAGTATTCCACCATCTATCTTTCCTTTCAACAAAGGTTTAAGAGCATCTAATGCCGTTATCTTTATTTCACAATTTTTCCCAATTTAGATTAACCCAATTATTACGACACCATGTATTTGTGTTCAACAATTGAAAACTTTTACACATTTTTATTGTTTTTTTAATTTTATTTTATGAGATTTTGTCTATTTGTGTATGGTATCATCTCAAAATGACCTCCAACAATAGCTAGTACACTAACATTTTATCTATGTTAGTGAAGTTATAAGACCAAGTAGCCCACAACAAACATTCTTTTAAGCGTCTATCAATATGTCACCTTTATCTGCAACTCTCAATGATGTGATATCAACCCAATTATATCATATATTTGTGTAAGTAATTAAAGGCTTCCATTAGCATTTATTGTTAAATTTACATTTCTTGTGGAATTTGTGCCATATGTTTTGAGGCATTTTAAAATGATCCTAATAAGTAGTCATTACATAATTGAAAATTTTCCTTACATAATTTGGTAACTACGAGGCAAGAGAACCCACTTCACACAAGCACTTTTAAAAATTTGTTAGTAGAAGGAGAAGCAATAAATGCAATCATAGTTTTAGGGCTTTCAACTTGTAATACTTAGAAGTTGCCTTAATTAACCTAAGTTCAACCCCTATGTTTTTTGGTTGTTGGTTGGCTGCTGAATTTACTATGTCATTTGTAGTCTCAACAACATTTTGATGTAAAGGGTTTCGGGTCCTTTCAAAACCTGTTTTTCCCATATAATCAAAACTTAAGTTCAACCCAATAAATATATTTTTGCTGAGTAATTGAAGGCTTCCACAAAAATCATTAGTTGGATTTTTGTTCAATTGACAATGTCAACTAAATATAAAATATATTGGCTCTTAATGAGTACGAAAGAAACAACATCCCTCCCTTTTTTTTCATTTTTTAAGAATTTCATGTTAAAAATGGGTTAAGTAGTATTTGATTAAATGTCATACCAAGCACTTCCACAAATGCGAAAGATAGTAGCAATGATATCACGTTAAAATAAAAGCAATGATGAAAAAGTTATTATCAAAGGGCAAATGATACCTATCATGCCAACTTCATAATTCACTTTCTGAATGTATAGAAACGAAAATGGCTAAAATGGATTGAACTATATCTAAAGGCTGAATCAAACCAATTCTTAGCTTTGAATAAAAGTATTTTTCAGGCCCCTGTTGACAAAAAAATTGACTCTTTGCACCTCCAACTTACAAATGCAAAATATGAATTATAAACCTCCAAGTTTTTTCCAAAGTGAGAGAAAATGAAACTTGGCTTGATTTTCTTTCATGTCAGAGATGGAGTTGAACTCCACTAGGTAAACACCAAAGACCACCCCAACCAGATCAATACCAAGACCTCTCAGCAATGCGCAACCCACCAAACACCAGGTCACGGATGCCCAACAACATATTGAACAAATACATCAATTCAAAATATATAAGAGAAGATAATATTTTCCATCTTCCTTCCGCTACATCCTATTTGTAAATGAGCAAGAGTATTCACTCTAGTTGGCCTACAAAACGATCAATTACTAGATATGACAGAATTACATAATATATACTCACCCATACATCTAAAACTAGAGGCAACGAGTGTGTTTTACTGTTATCAATTATATATTGGTAATATTGACTAGTATTTACATTGACATTGTTTCATTTTATCCAGTCTAGTTATTTTGTAGCACATAAAACTATGTAAAGTAACAAAATTGCAGGAATACAACAGAGAAAAACAAACAGAATGAAAGATTCTGTTAACCACTCCATGACCACCACTTGCTTTTTGGGGGTGGGGGTTGCAAAAGTTCGAGCATTGCTCGCCTCTCATTGCGAGTCAAAGGAATGTTTCTAAGCAACCTTGAGGCCAAAAGTTGTACATTAGCCCGTTCCTGGTATCTTCGATATGCCCATAACCCTACAAAAGCCCCAGCTACAATAACCTGTATCCTACATTGGTTTTGCATTAGAAGCATGACAGGCAAAGACAACAATAATTACAAGAAAGACTACTTGCAACATACCGGCGATAACCAAATACCAGCAGTCTGTATATCAAACCGAGGAGCATAAAGGATAGTCTCTCCATAGTCCTTTTCAAGCTTATCATAAATTTCTTTATCTGACTTCCCAGCCCGTATCTCATCTCGAATCAACTGAACAGAGACATGTTAGCCAAACCAATAAAGGTAATGGAACAACATATGAACAAAAGGATTCTTTCACAAATTTTATATAGTAAAAGCATGTTCCCACACACAAATGTTTTAGCAAAAAAGCTGTTTCTTTTTCCATTTCTCTTTCCATATTATCACTTTTTTGAATGAGCTGTTTGCCATTTCCTACCAACTGGAATAGAACGAATCTTGCGTGTTTATTCCCAGTGTAACTGCAGTTAAGCTGCTCAAGGAAGAAAATTAATATGGTGAAAGGGTTTTTAGGTGTACCGTGTAGATATTGACATCATATATTACATAAATAGAAAAATTATGACAAAAAACAAAGCATGTAACAATATATACATAACAAAAATGCCCTAAACGGGCTCATATCAGTTATGTTCAGAACCACTGAATACAAGTATTAAGGATGTAATGGAAGGCATAAAATATACTTTTGGATACACCTTGAACCAGTCACACAAGATATGTTAAACGATTATAGTTGATAAGTGACTTACTGACACCAAAAAAAATCCCAATGAACCAGCTGTCCATGCCATCATACATTTTATTGGGCTAGTCCTGCAATCCTAACATCAATTTTATTATCTTGATGATAGGATCATGGTGTGATCCGAAAAGTTGATAAAAATAAACACATGATTTTTACCAACTTTTCGGATCACACCATGATCCTATGGATGATTATTACACTTAAAAACTTTGGATGATTAATGAGTGAAGTTGGACACAGTTGAGTGTAGGCAGTTTTGCATGTAATGATATTTAACAAGACATGTTATGACAGATGATTTCCTAGAATACTTGCATATTTTATGCTGCAGTGGCATGGAATGCAAGATGCTCAAAGACTACTACCATTTGATTCAGCAAGCTTTGTTGTGGGTTTGGAAGGAGAAAGCCATGTTACATGAAATGTCCAAGCTGGCACAAGTTTGCCTTAATTTCTTCTTCTGTAGCAGGCTCCATTATATTGCTGTTGCTTTCTCTAATTATTTTTGGAAGTTTTAAATTAACTCCATCTGAGCTGGCACTTTCCTCAGGATGGCTAGTTCCTCTGTTATGATATTTTTAAGTCAATGATGCAAGTCATTATTTTAAGTGCAGTTTGAATGTATTTGCCTTCAGCCATGAGGATTTGTTTCACAGAATTGACATGCTACCTGTTTAGAACAGATTTATGGAAATAATTTGTGCTAGAATCCACCTGTGTGATTCATTGCTGATGGGATTTTTGCCCCCAATATTGTTCCTTTTATACCTAAGAAATTGGCAAGTTCCTGAATGAGGGTTTGCTCTTGGCCTGTCATGATTTATGTCAATTCATTATCCCAGATTTGCCATTGCTGCAAGACTAATTGGTTCTTTACAGTTGTCACCACAGTGAAGATATTCCCAAATTCAGTTTGCTTCCAGTATTTAAGTTTCAATTTGAGATAATTCAGTTGGCCCATAAAATTCTATAGATCATAACCCTGAATATAAATTGATTCTGTCAACTATTCTATTTTTTTGGCTTAAACCAGGATGGGAAAGCTACATGCTTTCATTTTTAAACTGAAGTATGTGCTGACTCTGCACTTTGGCTCATTTGGACTAGAGATGTTGGCCAATGATCTAATATAGCATCACTAACCTCCTGTACCCATATCCAGCATCTCCGATATGCAATCTTTTCCCTTCCATCTGTTATTCCGAGTGTACAGATCTTGTGTGAAATTGATTTCTATCAAAGGAGGTATTGTTTCTAGCTTTGTCAGAGCACTTGAGTTTCATTTTGAAATTGTTCAATTTTCTCATAAAACTGACCAGTTATTAACTGAATCTGAGTTATTTCTACCTAACACTGTTCTATTTTTTTGCTAAAACCAGGCTTGGGGAAGCCACATGGTTTAAATCTAAACTTATTAGGACTAGAGATATTGGCCAATGATCTGAAATAGTAGTATCACTTACCCTCACATTCACTTGTCAGTTGGCAGTCATCCATTGATCTGAAATCAATGTCCTATCCAGCTTCTGAGCTATGTAATCCTTCCCTTTCATCTCTTACTCCAGTGTGCCATGCTTTTTAAAAATAATATCTATCAAGGACATGCCTGTTCTTGTTGTATGAGAGTGTCAACAGCTTTCTAACTAAAACCATGCCCCTTTTTTCTCTTCACAGACTTTTATGGCATTGAAATAACCCATGAAAATGATATTCCATAGGTTGTCAGTTATGATCCAATCTATGAGATTTTCAATCATTACAGTTCTATTTTTTCCAAAAGAAGGTATATAGATGTTGGTAATCCAACAGCAAGTCTGTAGTTCAAATGAAATGAAATATACCACCTTCCCCCGCACCCCTGCCACACACAAAAATGAAAGGATTGGTGATTGGTGTAATTTGGAATCATTTCTAATAGGATCTTATTTGATCAGTGCTCTAGTGTTGGAACAAAATATGAGTTGCTTGCTTCCCCATATGTCTGCATATTTGATTTTCTCATACCAGTTTCCAACAATAATATCAAATTTATTTTTTTTCTCTTCTACTTAATTGGTATTTATTGGTCACATGTATTTGTAAGGCTTTGTGTGTAATCAGGAACCTTTGGAGAATATGCAATTTTTTTGTATTTTCAGATTATGTGAAAGTGAAAAAGAAAATTGAAATGTAAACTAAGCCCTAATCTAAATACTGATCAGCAAAATGGAATTTTCAGAATTATTCTAAGCACTCATATATTGCAGATCTGGAGATTTAATAATGAAAAGTCAATTCAAAAACCATAAAAATCAGAAATGTTACTAGATCAGATCAATAAATGATAATAATAATTAATGAACAGCAGTTTAATGAAATCCTGGAAACCCTTGAAATTTAAAGTAATAACTGATCTGGTTTATAGCAGCATTCAATGTTGATAACCAGCAGTTAATCAGCAACTATAGCATTGATAACAGCAAATTTTAAAAATCTGAATCAGGGCACCAAAAATGAAATTTATTTCATGCAAAGTCCCAACTCACAAAATGTATGGACGGGATTGATTAGTGACAATTCTTCTGATCAGATTAGGTGCAGCCTGAAATGGCACCAAACAGCCCAAATCTGTACAGCAGACTTCCTACAGCTGGCAGCTAGAATTTGTTTTGTACAGCTTCCCTCAAGGCTGTATGGTGGCTGCTGTTAATGATTGGGATCTATGTTAATGCTAATTGCTGGGCTGGATTTAAACAGTGGCAACAGAAGCTGAATAAAACCCTGTTAACAATGTCGATAATGACTGAATCTAATGCGTAAAGTATCACCAAAATAGGCGCAGTTATAGGCATTTCCACAAATTCAACAAACTTGCTAAAATGCTGATTTTCTTGCAATTACAAAATTGTTCCAGCTAAAACAGGCATTACAATAAGCTCAATTGCAATCCTAGAACAATATCGCCATCAATTGGATAATACAGTTTTCTTCCTCAAATCCACAAAATCAAAACCCAGAGAGGTTTTGTCCTCTGGATTTCACAACCAAGGGTTTTTGTCCTTGAGTGTTGAAATTTGCAAATTGAATTAAAAATAATGACAAAATGGATTTGTTACTTTGGGCGCTTGCCACTCCTCTATAGGCACCTCCAATTTGGGCACTCTAGTATTTTTACTTTTCCCTCTAATTGATTTAAAAGTACTTTTAAATAAAGTAATGCATAGGCCTTATAATGTCTCATTTTAATGATCATAAATAAAAACATTTAATTTGCCCTTTTAGAAAAGATGACTGAGCCCCAAAATTACAATGCGTAATGTCTCATTTAGATGATCATAAATAAAAACATTTAATTTGCCCTTTTTAGAAAAGATGACTGAGCCCCAAAATTATAATGCTATCATAAAATTATTTCCCTTACTTTGTCCCTTAGCCTACGGGAAATAGTAATAGGCTAACGATCTTCAATTAATTCTTTCATTCCTAAGGGGACGTGACACTTTGGTGCTCCATGAGAGAATTTGCATTTCCCTGGTTGGATGGTGTTGAGCATTCAAATGATCTATCTACAATGTGGAGGTTGCATTTAGTGGCCCATATTTGTCCTCTTTTCCCCATTGATGTGCTAGAATGGATACTAAAAATGGCCCCCTAAGGGTCTATTGAGGATTTTCTTTATGTTATAGTTATATTGTATGTGATATGGGAGATTGTTGGGATAAGATCATCTAGAAGTTTTGATTGCTTTGTTGCTCTTGCCTCTTGCGGCTGATTTGGAGGTGTCCTCTATGAAAGTGAACTAAATTGATTCCTTAGACTTCTCCTTTTGTGGGTCATTTGCTTTTTGCATAGTGAGAGTTGTGCTGCAGCCAACTGTGAATCAAATGAACAAACAACAAACAAGGGCACAAAGCACACAAACAAAAGCAAGCATGGAAGAGCAATGGAGATTGAACAAGAAAATAGTAGATTCAACTGCAGAAATTGATAGAGTTGCAAAGGGCCACCAATATGTGAAACCCAACAACATTATGCTACTCAACTTATGAGAAATACTTGACGAGAATCTCTGCAATGTAATCATTTAATGTTAAGCTCTATCTCAAACCCAAATTATCTGCCAAAAATTTCACTCTAGGAAATCACCCTTCTAAAATGACCAAGCACCCAGAATTAATAGTGCCTATGTAAGAATCCAGGTGACTCTCTGCCAAAACCCTAACTGGAAATGCTGTGTTTTTTGCAAATTTCGTGTGTTTTGTAATTTTTTTTGAGGTTTTTTGATAATAAACAAGAAGCTGCGATTTTATCTAAAATTGCTTAAAAATTCAAAATAAATCTAAAGATTCATAGTATGTTCTGAAATTGATCAAAAGAGATAGGCGCATGTATTTATTCACTTTCCAGATCAAATACAATGTAAAAATCGAACAAATGAATGAAATATGATCTTATTTCTATGGAACCTGATTTCTCTTGCAGCCGCCTGAAAGAATGAATGAATTTAATATAGCTGACTCCAGATCACAGATCTCCAAGCTCAGAATGAAGAGAAACCTCCAGGAAACCAAGGCGCACTAGATCCCACTGTTATCAATAGAAGACTGAAGGCGTTTTTCTTCTGAGAAAGAAGTACGGCCTGCTGGTACAGATTTCTACAGCCCAGCTGCTGTCATAAATATGGTACGGCTTTATTGGAAATGGTGCCAGATCTCTGTGAAGTCGCCTCAAACCACTGATGATGAATCTCTGTAAAACTCTGCCTGAATCGATCAATAAGCTCAAATTGTAACCTCTGTGTGAAGTTACCAAGAAGACAATCTTCAACTGGTATTGCACAGTCTCAGTATGCCAGATTTTGAAGAGGTATCGTTCTCCAAAATCGTTCGTCTGCTAAAACCCTAGGTTTTGCAAACTTCAATGCTCAAAGCAAAATAGAAGACAAATTGAATAATCAAATCATAAGAGTTCGATTTGTCTTCAATGAATATATATATAGCTCCCTTTTAAAAATTCGACCCAAGTTCATTTTATAAAAATCATTTAAATAAAATGATCAAATTCGTCCTTTTTGACTTAGGAACAAAATAATAATTAATTGGCGTCTCATTAATGAATAATAATTATTCATTATATCAACTATCATCACTTTATTATAAAGTATAATAAATACTTCATAATACGCCCTTTTAATTAAATATTTAAATAATTAATAAAGTGACTTTAATATGGAGTCAAAATTATTAATTATTCATTAAACCATTAAATACTCCCTTATTTCTCCATCTGACCGTCAAACTGATGAATTGGGTCGACTCTGAGCTAAACAGCTGAACCAGGTGCCCTGCCCAAAATAGCAGCTTCCGCCTGTCCGACTTTCTAAAAATAGAAAGTCTCTAAAAAACCACTCTGAAGGATTCTGCGAAGGCCCAACCTGAAACAACTGCAACAATGAAGCTCCAGAACACTGGGTAACTGCCTCAATTGATCCTCTGCACACATCTGTCAGCCTACGAGGATCGAAATAATAGGCTAACCACATATCTAGCTGCGCTGACTAGGATGGGGACATCACAGTCCGCCCTCCCTGAAATTGCTTGTCCTCAAGCAATCTCAACTCTGGATGCTGTAAAATCTCCTCTGACTCCCATGTAGCATCCTCAACTGGCAAATCTCTCCACTTGATTAGATATTCCCTAATCACCCGCCTCTGAAGGTGTCTCTCTCTCATCTCGAGGATGGCCTCAGGTACTAGTATCAATTGCCCTTCGTCATCAAGGGGTGGCAGAATTGGAGAGGGTATCACATGCTGACCCAATGCCTTCTTCAGGCGAGAAATGTGAAACACATTGTGAACCCTGCTATCTGCTGGCAAGTGCAACTCATAAGCAACCTCGCCCACTCGTCTGACAACACGAAATGGACCATAGTAACGAGGCTTCAACTTCTCTGCCCCACTCTTCCGCAGAGTAGACTGACGATACGGCTGCAACATAAGGTATACCATATCACCCACATCAAAGGAACGCTCAACCCTCTTCTGATCAGCATACTGCTTCTGCTGATTTTGTGCCCACTGGATATTGTCTTTGAGGGACCTCAAAATGTCCTGCTGACTCTGCATCATATCCCCTGCACTCGGCACTCTGTTATCACTCAATATCAAATCCAAAAGGTTGGGCGCCTCATACCCATACAAGGCCATCAAGGGTGTCATCTGTATCGTCATTTGGTGAGTCGAGTTATAGCAATACTCGCACAAATATATCCACCTCACCCAAGCTCTCTGCTGTCCAGTTATATAATTGCGCAAATAACCTTCCACCCACTTATTGACAATCTCTGTCTGCCCATCTGTCTGCGGATGGTAGCTGGTACTCAGTGTCAGTTCGGTCCCACAGAGCCTGAACAACTCCTGCCAAAAGTTGCTCATGAACCGACTGTCTCTATCGCTGACTATCATCTGAGGCAACCCATGTAACCGGAATACCTCTCTGAAAAAGAGCTCTGCAGTCTACGATGCTGTGAAGGTAGTAGTAATCGGGAAGAAGTGCGCATATTTAGTCAACCGATCAACCACTCACGATGCAATCTTTACCTTGGGCCAAGAACCCGCGATAAAGTCCATCGATAAACACTCTCTTCCTATCGGTATCGGAAGTGGCCGGAGCAATCCAAAGAAAGATATGTGTGTTCTCGCTGTTTTGCCGCAAACAACACTCAACATACCGTGAACACATCGGGCCAGCCCTTTCCATGTAAAACCGCTCCTCGAACCATCTTATATCTTGTAGTACCCGTGGATGGCCCGGGCCATAGGAAGATCATGAAAGGCTCTCAAATCAGATCCTCACCGCAGCCGAAACCGAAAATCAGCCTTTGTAAATGATCGTCATCTACAATCGTGCGTACCTATCATCCCCGCTTCGTCTGCTTTCAACAATGCTAGAAGCCCATGGGTTCTTAGCATACCGCGAATAACCGATGCCTCCAATCCGATCCTCAGGCTATAGCATTCAATCAGGTCTATGAGACAAGGCGCCAGCCTACAATATTCCCTCATTTCCCCTAACGGTTGTGATGTCAAAGTCATATGACTACAATTTGCTGACCCATTTTTGTTGCCTCTCATTCAGGTTTCGCTGTCCAAGGAAGTGTTTCAGGCTATTATGGTATGTACGAACACTGAATTTGCTGCCTACCAAGTATTGCCTGAACTTAGCCAAAGCATGCATAATGGCTAGCATCTCCTTGTCGTAAATGCTGTAGAACCTCTCAGGACCCCTAAGCTTTCTGCTCTCAAAAGCAATAGGGTGTCGCCCCGTGATCAAACGCACCACCTCAAGCATCGCGAAAACAAATCAAATGATTCTCAGAAGTCGTGCAATGCTAGCACGAACGACATGAAGTCATGATCACCTTGAACCCGCCAAAGCACTCCTCAAGGCCTATGGTGACCAAGTAAAGCCCCCTTCTTGGTCAAATCCTGAGGGGTGTGGTGCGGACGTGGAGAACCCACTAACGCATCTCCCTCGTAGAAAAGCACACAACCCACGAAGCCTCGAGTTAAGTGCATGTCTCGTGCACCGCCACACAACTATAGCTCCTGGACCTCTGTGGTCCATACTCACCCCCTTGGCACTGATCATGTGCCCAAGATACAACTCCTCCATACCTAGCTCACACTTAGATTCCTTGGCGTAGAAAGACTCATCAGACAAGATACCCAAAACTGCATCTAAGTGAGCCAAGTGCTCCTCCCATGATCTGCTATATACCGTAATGCCGCCGGCTAGCTGACCTCACACAAATCTCCCCTCAACCGAGAACCGAAAACCCCGCTCATAGGTAGCCCGAAGGTATGTGCATTGCTAGACCGGAAGGGCATAACCAAGCAACTCAAGTGACCGTGAATGACACCGAAAAGCCAATATCCCGCCTCCTCATCCAAACTGTGGTACTGGATAAATCAATCTTCGCGAAGAAGATAGCACCGTAACTCATCAATCAACTCCATCGATGCGTGGGTATAGGGTACCTATTCTTAATTGTTCTTTGTTGGACGCTGGTAGTCTATGCACATCCGAAAGTGATCCATCCTTTTTCTTTCACCAATACTCCCGATGAAGCAAAAGGTGACTTGCTAGTCTAATATGCCCTATAGCTAACAACTCGCTGATGGTCTTCTATATCTCATCCTGAGTCGCTTCTGGATGTCTCAGAGGGAGTGATCATAACGGGCTTTGGCGCCTCTCCTCCAACTCAAGCAATGATATGCTCTCAATGCCTCTATCCGTGGTCTACCGTGTGGAATGTCGCTAAACACTTTGGAGCGAGTCCTCAAGATCAATGTCCGGGTGGTACTCACCTTCGCTGCTCCTCACAGCCGGGTACTCAACATGCACTCGCCTAATCATCTCAACATATCAAGGACGAATGAGTCTCCATCCACCCTCAACGAAACCATCCCTGGGAACCGGCTCTCTAATGGCCTTGATGACATGAGGTCTCCCATCAACCTTAAACTTCATCTCCATGTCTCGCAAATTGAGTGTGAACTCACCTAAATCGTAAGTAAACCATGCCATCCCTAACACCACACATCGCTGTCTCCCATATTGGACAACAACATAAAATTCACTTTGAACTCATAGTTGTTCAATGCGATCTAAGATCAGAATCTTCGGTCACATCCGAGGGGTGTACCCACAACCACCTTGACTCAATACCCTCAAAAGCCTCTGTCTGAATGCCACGTCTGTCCACCAATCGTGCATCAATGAAATTGTGTGTAGCACCCGTATCCAGTAAAGTGATCACCTTCTGACCTGCTAGGAGCCCGCGAAGTCTAAACGACCCATCTCTCTGAAGGCTAGTCAAATGGGTTTCCTGTAGCTTCCTTCCACCTTTGTTTTCACCCTCATTTTCGGACCTGTCATCATTTGAAGGCTCGGAATCAGCTTGCTGGTCTGACAGATCAGATTGCTCTTCACCCTCATAAAACCATTCCATCTGATTATTTTTGACCTTAGGACGAAGTGGGCATACATGTTTTTCATTGTAGGGTGCCTTGCACCAGAAACACAACTTTTTCTTTCGTAAATCGTTCAGTGTTTCTCTGTCAAAGGGTGGTGCATTCTATCTCTTCTTGTCAAAAGGCTTATTCCTGTCAAAAGACCTATTAGGCCTCATGTAGGGTGTCGAACCTGAATTGAACTTGCTGCGAGGTGCTGCAAGCTCCATGTTTCGCGCCTTCCTCATGGCCTCCTGAAGGGTAGGAGGGTCAAAAGCCTTTACCCAACCTCTCATAGGCTCTGTCAAACCCTCAACGAAAAGTATAATGAGTCTCCGTTCTGAAATGCCTGTCACCATAACTGCAACTCTCTGAAACTCACCAATATAAGAATCCAAACTACCTGTCTGCCTGAGCTGAGCTAGCTCCCTGAAGTAGAGTTTTGGATCCTTCTTATCAAAACGCTCTATGAGCCTGGTGGTGAACTCCTGGTAAGTATTGACTGCATGATGGCCAAGTGTGTATGTGCCGTGATGCCACCAATCATGCGCTAGTCCATCAAGATGCAAGGTAGCAAACTTAATGGCCTCGTCCTCCTGCATAGGCCTCAGTGATAGATAGTTGTCCAATTTCTGGACCCAAGACCTTGCTGACGTCTTATCAGACCCATCAAAATATGGCAAGGTGATCTTGCTAACTGCATACTGCAAGTCCCTGTTCACCTGTGGTTGTGGTTGCTGATGCTGAGGAGCTCTACGGTCGAATTTGCCTCCTCCTCTAGGTTTATGAACATCCATAAACTCATGAAACGATAATGCCTGCCTGATCTCAGGTGCCAATGATAGGTACTCACCGTGAAACCTCGTCACATCTGCTACTGACATGCCATTATGTGACTGAAACTCCTGTTGTTGCCCCTGCTGCTCTGCCCCCGGAGTCGGAGGTGGGGTCTCTCTGGGTAAGAATGTAGGCTGTCCGGGCCTACGCTCCTGATAGATCGGTGACAGCTGTCGTGGTGCTGATGCCAAAGGCTGATCCACTACTACAGTCCTGCTCGTCTGTCCAATCTGTATATAATGTGGCTGTGATGGAGTATACTGTCTAATAGTGCCCATCAACTGGGACATCATGTCCATCATGTTATCATGCCTGCGTCTAAACTCCTCATCTGTAATGTCGCCCTCTGCATGCACTTTCCCTGGATCCCTACGAGTCTCTGTAGGAATCTCACGGTCTGCCATTAGGGTTGCAACACTGTTCTCGCTGCTGTTGGAGCTAGATCTGTGAATACCCAATACTCCTGACACTGTCTCACCTTCAGGAATCGGTGGACCTGTCCAATCCTCAACTCTGCCTGTCCCTACACCCTTAGTATAGTGAATGATATCTCTGCTCATGAAAAGGCAACCAAAAAGCACAGGATGGTAGGAAATCTGGGCTCTGATACCACTGTAAGAATCCAGGTGACTCTCTGCCCAAACCCTAACTGGAAATGTTGTGTTTTTTGCAAATTTCGTGTGTTTTGTATTTTTTTTTGAGGTTTTTTGATAATAAACAAGAAGCTGCGATTTTATCTAAAATTGCTTAAAAATTCAAAATAAATCTAAAGATTCATAGTATGCTCTGAAATTGATCAAAAGAGATAGGCGCATGTAATTATTCACTTTCCAAATCAAATACAATGTAAAAATCGAACAAATGAATGAAATATGATCTTATTTCTATGGAACCTGATTTCTCTTGCAGCCGCCTGAAAGAATGAATGAATTTAATATAGCTGACTCCAAATCACAGATCTCCAAGCTCACAATGAAGAGAAACCTCTAGGAAACCAAGGCGCACTAGATCCCACTGTTATCAACAGAAGACTAAAGGCGTTTTTTTTTCTGAGAAAGAAGTACGTCCTGCTGGTACAGATTTGTACGGCCCAGCTGTTGTCATAAATATGGTACGACTTTATTGGAAATGGTGCCAGATCTCTGTGAAGTCGCCTCAAACCACTGATGATGAATCTCTGTAAAACTCTGCCTGAATCGATCAATAAGCTCAAACTGTAACCTCTGTGTGAAGTTACCAAGAAGACAATCTTCAACTGGTATTGCACAGTCTCAGTATGCCAGATTTTGAAGAGGTATCGTTCTCCAAAATCGTTCGTCTGCTAAAACCCTAGGTTTTGCAAACTTCAATGCTCAAAGCAAAATAGAAGACAAATTGAATAATCAAATCATAAGAGTTCGATTTGTCTTCAATGAATATATATATAGCTCCCTTTTAAAAATTCAACCCAAGTTCATTTTATAAAAATCATTTAAATAAAATGATCAAATTCGTCCTTTTTGACTTAGGAACAAAATAATAATTAATTGGCGTCTCATTAATGAATAATAATTATTCATTATATCAACTATCATCACTTTATTATAAAGTATAATAAATACTTCATAATATGCCCTTTTAATTAAATATTTAAATAATTAATAAAGTGACTTTAATATAAAGTCAAAATTATTAATTATTCATTAAACCATTAAATACTCCCTTATTTCTCCATCTGACCGTCAAACTGATGAACTGGGTCGACTCTGAGCTAAACAGCTGAACCAGGTGCCCTGCCCAAAATAGTAGTTTCTGCCTGTCCGACTTTCTAAAAATAGAAAGTCTATGAAAAACCACTCTAAAGGATTTTGCGAAGGCCCAACCTGAAACAACTGCAACAATGAAGCTCCAGAACACTGGGTAACTGCCTCAATTGATCCTTTGCACACATCTATCAGCCTACGAGGATCGAAATAATAGGCTAACCACATATCCAATTGCGCTGACTAGGATGGGGACATCACAGCCTACCAAAAATATTATCTGCACTAACATGGGGAACTGATACAAGTCATTATCATAAATGTGCACCTAGGAGGAAATCCAATCTATAGGATAAAAGATGTGCAATCTGCAAGTACAACATTCATACCATACCTTAATAAATTCAAACTGAGGATTACCTGATATTACAGAACTGATAAGCCGTCAGAAAATCTAATCACTATCATCTAACAAAAGCCAGCCTAACACCGACAGTGTTGTCTGACATTTTGTTGACTTTCTAGGTAGCACACATGGGGTCAAGCTGTGTAGGGAGAGATCTTTGTGGACAGGGTTGTGTGGGTTGGATGAGATGCACAAGGACTAGAGCAAGATTGGTTCTTTCAACAAGGTAAGGCTAGTGTGTGTTTTGAGATGTGCACAAACAGATATGTACCAACCAATAGGGCCTACACAAGAACCAACAATGGTATGGGAGACACCAAAACTACCTAGACAAAACAAAAAACACTTGCACACCAGTTAAGCTTACACACAACAAACTACCACACAAAACAACATGCATGCACAAGTTAGGCTTGCACACAAGAACTACCAAAGCAACAACATTTTTGAGCAATGCAAGATTGTGCCAACCCCAAGGATGCTCTTACATCAAACAACCTTGGTAAAAAAATTGTGAGCTAGGAACTCACAATTTAGGACAATCCAACGACTTATCCAGCCATCCACGTTGACTTCAACTTAAGAAATCCATTAGTCTTCTTTAGGCCCTTTACCCTTCCAGCAAATAAAAAATTCCTTGTACTAACTCCAACAGGGCTTCTTGCTGATGTGCATGTCTAAGATCTACACAATTCCTTCTTGCTACTTTTCTATTATCTCCTTTGCCAATCAAGCATTTCCACCAACTGTGTGACCTCTAAACTCTCAAGCACATGGTAGGAATACAAACTAGATGCATTAAATATCAGTGATATATCCAACACTTCTAGCAGCTTGATCTCATCCGCATTCTCAGAAAATTTGCAAAGAATGTGGCATGGACCAATCTTCTTGGGCTTTACCTTGTTATATGTTACTTTGGGGAAGTACCTATTTCTTAGATGTGCCATGACCAACTCACCCTTTGAGTAAGCCTTCTCTCATTGATGCTCTACTCCAGATACTTCTTGACTTGCACGTGAAATTCCTTCATGTGTTGTGTGAAATCTTCAACCTTTACACTTACATGCCCATCATCTTAAACCCTAAATAGATCTTTGACACCTCGCAAGGATGTTCCATACACCAATTGGAATGCCATCTTCCTTGATGATCTATTCTCTGAGTTCTATGCAAACTTCACGTGCGCCAAAAAAGAGCCCCAATACATAGGCTTCTTTCAAAATATGCATCTAAGTAGATTGCCAAGACTCCAATTGACAACCTCTATCTGTTTGTCCAAAGCCTTAAAGGGGCAGAAAATCCAAGGAGAGAATGGCTGCATGAGAAAAGGAAACAGACCCAGTAGAACACGAGTAGAATCTCTTAACTTGGCCCTCACATTGCAAATTTGCAGGCATGCATTTGAAAGGGACAATGGGGATTTGTTACAGGCATGTACAAAGAGGTGACGAGTAGGGAATTATGCCCATGGATGTGTGCCATGTACTTTTAGGGAGGTTGTAGCAATTCAATAGAAATCCTAACCATGACAGTAGGGCAAACACTTATGCCTTAGCGAAGAATGGCTAGAAACATGTCTTCACTCCATTGACAACCAAAGAAGATGTGGAGAATGGTCCAAGAACACCACTAGTGTGAGGAAAACAGTTTTTGAAGGATTGCATGCATGAAAAGGTGTGTTTTGTAGACATCCCCAAGGTGTTGCAAGTAAGGACATTCAGTGACAATACTGAAATAACTTTGAAGGTGAAGGTGAATAATTCATTGGGAGAATTTGATGAAATCGTGTCAAAAAAACTACTGAAAGGGCTGTCACCTATGAGGATTATAAGTAATCATATAGATTTAATCCCTGGAGCTAGCTTACTCAACAAGGCTTCTTACAGATTGACCCTGCAGAGAATGAAGAGGTGAATAAGTGCAAGAGTTGTTGGAAAGATGACTGATTAGGGTCAGTCTTAGCCCATGCACAGTACCCATTGTGTTAGGACTCAAGAAGGATAGTGAATGAAGAATGTGCATGGATTCATGGGCCATAAACAAGATAACCATCAAATATTGGTTTACATTACCTAAAGTGGATGATCTCATTAACCATCTAGGGAGCTAAATACTTTTGGAAGATTGATTTTGTCGTCAAATTAGGATAAGAGAGAGGGATGAATGGATAATAGTTTTCAAGACAAAGGAGGGGTGTTGTATGACTGATTAGTGATGCCCTTTGGATTAACGAATCCTAGCACATTTATGTGGTTAATGAACGAGGTGCTGAGACCTCTCGGGCAGATTTGTGATTGCTTACCTTGATGATATACCGATTTTTAGCAAAAGTGGGGAGGAACACTTGTCACATATTTGGCAAGTCTTACAAAGGCTTAACGAGGAGAAATTGATCAATCTAAAGAAATGCAGCTTTATGAAAAAGGAATTGGTCTATTTGGAATTTGTTATCCCCCACAGGGCTGCAAATGGATCCAAAAAAGGTAAGTGGAATGGCCTATGCCAATGAGTATGTTTAAAGCTAGAAGGTTTCATGGCTTAGCAAACTTTTACTAGAAGTTTATTCAAAACATTAGTGGGTTACATGCACCCATCACTGAAACCATGCGGGGATAAAAATGAATTCAAATGGATATTAACAGAAAACAAGAGGTTAGAGCTTTTGAAGAAAAAAGTCACTAAAGTGCTGGCCCTAACCTTGCCAGATTTTGCAAAATATTCCAAGTGGATTGTGACACCAATGGAGAAGCCATTAGAGCAGTTCTCAGTCGGTGGGGTAAACCCACAGCTTATTTCAGCAAGCTTATTGATGCCACAAAGAAATATTTTGTTTACCATCAAGATTTTTATGCCACTGTACAAGTATTAAAGAAGTGGCAGCATTACTTGCTTCCTAAAAAATTTGTGCTATATGTAGATCATGATGATTGTCAGTCAAGGCAAGCTGAACCAACAACATATTGAGTGGAGCTCCTACGAGGTTACACTTTCATCCTTCAACACAGGAGAGGAAGTTCAAACAAGGTAGTGGATGCTTTAAGTAGAAGAGCAACATTGTTGACTAAAATGAGGGCTGAAGTTGGCTTTGATGCCATGAATGAGTAGTTGTTGATTTGGTAAGTCTATCAACCACAACAAAGATGCAAACCTTACCATGCATCTTTAGGAATCCTGTGACAGAATCAATTGAGATGTTCTCCCACTTCTGATCTAGAATAGGTAGAGGTTGCAATAGCCCTACTTGAAAAGATTGTTCAATCTTATTCTGCTGGCAAGCCATGTATTCTCCAATGTGCTTAAGGATGTCGTGTTTGAGTCCTTTCCAAGTAAACCTTTCCCTAATCTGTTTGTATGTCTTGATATACCCTGAATATCCTACCACCTTAAAAATTTATCTTTCAATTTTTTCTCAAGGGCAAGATATAATCTATCCTTGTAGAGTATGAGTCCATTTGCTGCCCATTATCTATCATCTTTCAACCTATCTTCCAAGATGTCAGTAGCAGAGACATTCTTAGCATATTCTACTAAGATTTTAGCTTTCCAATCAGCTGAAATATCAATCATGAGCATAGAGTGGGCTTTCTTGACAATGCATCTGCTACTATCTTCGTCTTCCCTTTAACATCTTCAATGTCAAAGTCATAGGCCTGAAGTTTACTTACCTATTTTTGTTGACTTTCATTCAAATCCTTTTGATTGAGAAAGTATTTCAAGCTATTGTGGTCTTTTTTACCACAAATTTACCACCCAAGAGATATTGCTTGAATTTGGCTATGCATGCATGATGGCCAACATCTCTTTGTCATAGATTGAGAACCTTCTTTTTGCCTCTCTAAGTTTGCAACTCTCAAAAGTTATCGGGTGCTTATTTTGTGTTAGAATCACTCCAACCACTTCTCTAGATGCATCACATTCCAACACAAAGGGAAGTGAGAAATCAGGAACAACCAACACAAGACATGAACTCATCACCTACTTGAGCTTTTCAAAAGCTTATTGTACTACATTGGTCTGTGTGAAAGCCCCCTTCTTAATCAAAACTGTTAAGGGTACTCCCAATTGTGAGAACTCATCAGCAAATCTTTTGTAGTAGCTACAAAGTCCAAAGAATCCTCTTAGCCATATCAAGGCCCCAAATAGCTTGTATCTTCTCCTAATCAACTTGAACTCCTCGAGCACTAATAACATGACCTAGATACAAAATCTCAATCATTTCAAATTCAAACTTAGACTACTTAGCAAATAATGCTTGAGCATCCAAAATGCCCAAAACTTCATCCAAATGTCTCAAATGCTCCTCCCAAGTCTTGCAATAGATGAGGATATCATCAAATAAAACCAAATCAAATTTCTTCAATTGCTTATCAAACACTTGGTTCATACAAGACTGAAAAGTGATTGGAGCATTAGTCAAACCAAATGGCATGACTAAAAAATCTCAGTGTCCAAAGGGACCTAAAAGCTATATTGTGAAGGTCCTCATCTTGAACCTTGATCTGACAATATCCTAATTTGAGGTCTATCTTTTGAAATAGACACCTCCATGTAGCTCATGAATAAGCTCATCGATCTTGGGAATCAGGTAGCTATTCTTGATGGTCTTTTTGTTCAAGGCTATGTAGTCTATGCACATCCTCATGGCTCCATCTTTCTTCACCAAGATTGTAGATGAACCAAATGGACTTGAACTAGGTCTAGTGTAATGCATGCTCAACAAATCCTTAATGGTTTTCTCAATTTCTTCCTTATGCCTTTTGTTCTAGCTCTATGACATGCTCAAAACCTCTATTAGGTGGCCTTCCTAGAAGCATATCACTAAAAACTTTGTTGTGGTCATCCAAAAGAGATTGGATATCAACATGATAATCTGAAGAAGTGGTAGGATTTATTAAACATTGGGCTGCCCAAGCAACCTGACCATGGCCAAAAGTTCTCCATTCTTTTGGTGGAAACAATTCTAGGAGCTCCATTTGACAATCCTCAAAGCACTACTTTCTTCCCATCAGCTTGAAACTTGAGTTCTATGGTCTTAAAATTTTGAGTGAATTTCCCGAGTGCAACCACTAAACTCCCAATACTACATTTGTATATCCTATGCCAACAACATAAAGTCATTCGTTACTTTGTGATTTCCCAAGGAGAAATTCAATTGGAAATTTTCTTCATGCAAGGCATGGTGAATCCTTCCAGCCTCGGGCTCATCCTTCCAGCCTTGAATTCAAGACATAAATTTGCATATAGCCTATCGGCTATTTATTTTATTGAGATAATTAAAGTGAAGAGGCACTTCACTTGGCAACAATATAATTTCTAAAAGGAGCCGACCTTCCTTGTAATTCGCATCTTTTATTATATTTTTATATATGGCCAACCTTGTACATGAAGAGGTGCGACCTCTCTCACACTTTGTATTTATACAAGGTCATTTCCATCCATTCATCCATCAAGCAAGTTCGATTCATTCCTTCATTCAAGTGTGAATTTCATCAAGCAAGGCAGATTGCAAATTTCTTCAAGGGCAGATTTAGATATCAAGGAAGAGCAGATTATTATCTGTCATTGCATCTAGTGTTGGTGCTGAATATTGGCCTTGTGATTGGCCTCACTGTAAAGAGAATTGTTGCCATTATTGATATATATAAAGAGATCTTTGTTGCTGGGTTTATCTCCCTCAAGTGGAGGGCTTTCCCAGGATATATGCTGTGTTATTGTGTCTGATTTTTGAATTAAAATCTGCTTTTATATCTGATCATATAAAAACTAACATGGTATTCGAGCGGGTTTAAGATCCGATCAGATTTGTAGAGGGCAGCATCCTTGGGATCAGGGAATGACAATGGATACAAAATTAACATTGGTTCTTGTTGACTTGGAGCAGACTTAGCCTTCAGTTGAATTGTTTTTGGTGAGTGCTCAGATGTACCAGGCTTTAGAGGAAGCAAATTACCATCGTTGTGACCGAGCCTCACGGCTCTAGCCAAGCGATCCGCGCAATTGCTTGAGATTCTTGTGGATAGTCATTTTGGGCGCATTCTTCACACCAGTTGAGGATTCACGGGAATCTTCACAACGGATGAGTACTTTGGAAGATTTCTATCAGAGGGAAACTCGACACCAGAAGCTGTAGGGTGTTGACTTGTTACATCCGTGGAACATCTTTATCACAATTAGGTGTTTGCGATTTAAGTTATGTGCTACACTGTTGTGGATCGTCACTTCTATGAGCCGGGAATTCTAAAAGAAATCTGGTTGAATAAATAAGAGATTTAGGAAAATCATGATCGTTCTAACATCTTGTCATCGCTCATTAGTGATGGTTTTGCGATTTATTGAAGTCGTTTGTATGACTGCTGACATCGGCCTTGCAGGGAGGCATTAATGATTGTCGTAAGCTTGTGATCTGTATGTTCATATGCTTTAGGCTTCATCAATATTTAGAAGTCGCTATGTGTTATCATCGAGCCCGCCTCAGCTTACTCTAGCTCTATCCTCCTATGTGTGTCAGAGACTTTGCTCGGGAACCACTTCTAATGCCGAGTTGAGGCCTGTTGACTTTTTTCCAAGCCGTTCATAATGGCTAAAGGAAATTGAAATTATTTTGAGGATCTCTCAAAGATGGGTGTCTTCTTTGCAGCGGCACTTCCCGTTCAACCGAATGCCATAGTTCTTCTCTCATCAAGGATCGGGCCTGTTATCTTGCCGTCCTAGTTGCACTTATTCAGTGTGGCTGATATCAGAATTATTGTTCACTAATTTGTATCGACATCTCTGTGTATACTTCTTACTACAATTTCAGTGTTGTCGTTTTTGCATCTCCAAGGATATTTGTGTTGAGCATACAATTGTTGAGTGTATGTTGTCATTTGGTGTTGGCTGTGCATAAAAGAAGCCTTTACTACATCGAAGGGAGAGTTATGGAGATTGAAATCTGAAAGGCATCTCTGATTGGAGATAAGTATCTTTTTGTTATTTATATATCTTTTATGTGAAACTCAGTCTGCTGAGTTGTGCAGATCTGATAACGGTTGTTTGATCATGTGTAGTAAAGATCGTGTTTTCTCTTGAATTGTGATCCCTAGGATGAGATCCTTTGGAGTCACCTTTCATTCATTGTGAGATGTTCATGCTAGTTGTGAAAATTTCTGAGTGTGACTCAGAGATGAAAAGAGAACTGCAATCTCAATTGTGATTGGTTGATCACATCAATAACATTCTCTTTGTGCATGGACTATGATGGTGCCTTGAGAGGCCTGATTCTATGTTGTATATGCTGGCTACATAATGCGTCTAAGAAATCTGAGTTGAGGAGATTATCTTTTGTTGTATTGAGATTAGCACTCTCGAGAAGAGTAAAAGATGGAAGAAAGATATATCAGAATTCAATAAAGATAAGTTTATTTATCCCTTTATTATGATCTTTTGATATTTGCTACTTATAGGTTGATTCTTATATATAAACTATTAAGAGATAAGTATTTCATGTTTTGATTAATGTTCATGAATCTTTTATGTGCTATAACATTGGGATAGTGAATCTTGTATGCTTCTAGCTTTGTTACTTCTCCTTGAAGATGGTTTTATAAACTATTAGTAATCTCTCTAAAATGCTTCCAGGTCGGATCAAGGAGCAAGAGGGTGATGAGAGATTGCTTAGAGAGGAAAAGCTTGAGGCATCCTGTGAGGAAGTCATGCCGACTGGAGACATGATCAAGCATGGAGTCTTAGCTTGCAGCCATGGGACTGAGTTGATGGTTGGGGACGTCTATTGAAGAGGAAGAACCTATTCAAGTTGCCATTGTGATCAGTTACTTCGAAGAGGGAGTTAAAATCTGAGGATTCAAGGCTCGAGTTGAGAGCATGTTCGGGAAAAGGCTTGAGGTTTTGAGATCTATCAATGATAGGATTTCACTTCTGGAGGATTTCTTTGCAATCTCTAAGGCAGGGATCAAGAGGGAGTTTTGTGACTCACTAAGATGAAGTGAAGGTTGCAATGTTGCAAGGCCAACGATATAGTCCTTGGAAGACCTCTGTAGCTGCTGAGAACAAAATTGCACAAGATAATCAATTTGGATTTGACATTGGTAGCTCCGCAAACCTATTCAAAATAGAGTGATCTGGGATGAGGTCAAGAAGGATAACCTTGAACTCTCTACAACACCAGAGGTATGCGCTGGAAACCAATTCTCTAAAGCAACCGTTGCAGGTAATCTTGGACAAGGAGGTTAGAAGGTTGATGCAAGTGCTTGAAGATTTAGAGGGAGCCTACTGAACCTGAAGAAGATGGTGATCTAGTTGATCTTGGTTCTTTATGTTGATAATTTATTTCTTACTAGAGAAGAACACCTCATTTTCAAATGCAAGAAGGAGTTCACTTTTGAATTTGAAATGAAGGATCTTGGTCTCATGCATTACTTCCTTGGTTTAGAAGTATGGCAAAAGCCAGATGAGATCATTCTAAGTCAAGGGAAGTATACAATTGACATCTTGAAGAAGTTTGGTATGATGGATTGCAAATCCATATCTACGCCTATGGAGACCAACTTGCAGAAGCTTAAAGAGGCTGCAACTAGTTCAGATCTGGTGGATCCTACTATGTACAGACAGTTGATTGGATCGTTGATGTATCTAGTCAATACTAGACCAGATATTTTCTATGCAGTGAGTGCACTTAGTCAATTCATGTGTGAACCAAGGCAAATACATCTAGTTGCAGCGAAGCATATCCTGAGATACTTGCGTGGCACAATTGGATATGGCTTGAGATATTCTTTTGGTGCGGACTTGAAGTTGCATGGATTTATTGATTCTGATTGGGCAGGGTGTGTTACTGATCGGAAGAGCACCTCTGGATGTTGCTTCAGTTTGGGGTCTGCGATGATATCCTGGTGCAGCAGGAAGCAGTCTTCAGTGGCACTGAGCACCGCAGAGGCCTAGTATATTGCAGCTTGTGTGGTAGCTTGAGAAGCAGTGTGGCTTCAGAAGCTCCTTGCAGGATTGTTTGGACAATCATTGGAGCCGACTGTCATTCATTGTGATAATCAAAGCTATGTGAAGCTTTCTATCAATCCGGTGTTTCATGACAGAACTGAACATGTTGAGATCAAATGCCACTATATCAGAGATATGGTATTGAGGAAAGCAATCTAGTCGAAGTACATCAGCACTGATGAGTAGACGAAAGATATTCTCACCAAGCCTCTCTCTAGGATAAAGTTTGTGTACTTTCAAGACAAGCTTGGTATGGTGGAGAATGAAGCCCTAGTTGAGAGGGAGTCTCAACATCAATGATCTGTGATTTTCCTTAATGCATTTCTCTCTGTGAGAGAGATTTGAGGTGAAAGCCCTTGTTAATGCATCTCTCTGTGAGAGAGATTTGAGGTGTAAGCCCTTGTTTAATGCATCTTTCTCTGTGAGAGAAATTTGAGGTGAAAGCCCTTGTTTCCACCCTCTAGGAGTAGTCATGGTGGATGTCATGTGTGTGACTCCATGACATCACATGAGAGAGTCCGTGATGATTTTCTTGTACTTGTGCTTTTCACCCTCTGGGAGTAGCCATGATGAACGTCACGATGAGGTGACGACATCACGTTGAGTGATTCCGTGATGGGCACTTGTGCACATTTGCCATTCATAGGAGTAGCCATGATGGTTGATATCACAATGAGGTGATATGTTCTTTTTCCACATATGGGAGTAGCCATGGTGGTTGACATCACAATGAGGTGATGTGTCTTGTACAATTGGAAGTATTCCTCCCTAGCTGAGAGGGAGTGTTGATGTTATAGCAGCTTCGGGCTCATCCTTCCAGCCTCAAATTCAAGACATAAATTTGCATATAGCCTATCGGCTATTTATTTTATTGAGATAATTAAAGTGAAGAGGCGCTTCACTTGGCAACAATATAATTTCTAAATTGAGCCGACCTTCCTTGTAATTCGCATCTTTTATTATATTTTTATAGGTGGCCGAGCTTGTACAGGAAGAGGTGCGACCTCTCTCACACTTTGTATTTATACAAGGTCATTTCCATCCATTCATCCATCAAGCAAGTTCGATTCATTCCTTCATTCAAGTGCGAATTTCACCAAGCAAGGCAGATTGCGAATTTCTTCAAGGGCAGATTTAGATATCAAGGAAGAACAGATTATTATCTGTCATTGCATCTAGTGTTGGTGTTGAATATTGGCCTTGTGATTGGCCTCATTGTAAAGAGAATTGTTGCCATTATTGATATATATAAAGAGATCTTTGTTGCTGGGTCTTTCTCCCTCAAGTGGAGGGTTTTCCCAGGATATATGCTGTGTTATTGTGTCTGATTTTTGAATGAAAATCTGCTTTTATATCTGATCATATAAAAACTAACAATTAGCAACCATCACATTAAACCCTTTGAAATCTTCTATCTGGAGACTTCTCTTAGCCACCAAATCTTCATCAATAAAATTGTGGGTTGCCCCATTATCAATTAGCATTGTGACTCTCTACCCACATAGGATTCCTTGAACACTAAAAGGATTGTATTTTGGAGTACCGAATAATGTGGCAAAGGTTCCTCCTAAAACTTCTTTAACTTGCCTCTCAGGTTCAGACTTCATCTCATCCTTCTCACTTTCTGACTCAGATTTCTTCCATGATTCCTCATTTAAAACAACATTAATATAGTGGACTTTTCCATGACCATGACATCTATGGCCAAGCGCCCATGGTTCCTTACAAGAAAAACATAACTTCTTCCTTCGAAGCTCATTTTTTTCTTCTTCATTTTTGTTTGTTTTCTTTGGCCACTCCTTCTGAACAGGCTTCTTATGCTACTTTGCTTGAGATGCCTTAAAATAGAATTTTCTTTTAGAAATGGAGGGCTCCATGTTTATAGCTCTTTTGACTGCTTCTTGCAACAAAGAAGGATCAAAGGCTTTAACCCAACCCTTGAGGGGTTAGTCAAACCTTCTATCAATAGAAGAATAAGCCTCTTACCAAAGACATTTGGAACCATAAAAGATAGCCTCAAGATCCTTTTTGTCAAATCTATCAATGATCCTCTGACTAAACTCAACATAAGTATCAATCAAACTATGGCTTTCATTGATCATTTTGTGGTATCATCATTCATGTGCCACTCTCTCCAACTGGAGAGTAGCAAATTTGATTGTTTCTTCTTCAATGAAAGGATTTAGAGAGAAATAAGTGTTTAGCTTCTAGATCCAAGTGTTATTTGTACACTTGTTTGTACCATCAAAGGTGGGTATTGATAGCTTGCTCAACTATCGCTGTGAATATTGATTATTACAGTTTGTGTTTCTCTCCTTCCTAGGCTAATTTCTCACTATTCGGTTGCAGAAATCTTATAGAGACACGGCGGCATGAAACTCCTCTCCCAAGGATTGGTACCATGCAAGTAATCCACAAAGTTGTCTCCATTATTTTGGTTATGTTGCTGTCCTCTTCCCTGAGATCCTACTCCTCCTATCAAGAACTTGGATCGGAAAGGTTTGTTTGTAGAACCAATCACTGTTCTAGTGTGGCTATTATTGTTATTTGTTGTTATTATTGTTATTAGCTCTAGAAGTATTCATGTTCTAAAATGTATGCATCATCTGAGTCAAAATATTTGTCAACTGTTGTTGACCTTGTATGATGGCATTGAATTGTAAATCAATCATTTCTCCTCCATTAGAAATTCTCCTTTCTCTCCATGCCATATCAATATTCTCTACCTCAATCTTTGCAAACAGAAACTCTACACTGAGCTCTCCTTCTTTCCCTTTGAAAGTATTTGATTTCTTTGTCACTAAGACGCATATGGTGTGATCCTCGGCATCAAATGGTTAGCTTGTATACAGGCTGACAAGATCATAGTTCCTTGAACTATTTTAAATTTTTTTTTTTTGCTTTTTGCAAATTCACAATGGACAATGCATGTAACTTTAACACCTTTTGATCACCAAAATCCCAATGTGCGCAAGGTGAGAGCATACAATAAAAGGAGTCAGATTGATTATTACAAAAAAATGTTTGTTGGTCACAAGCCACACAGCTCAATATGGCAGTTGATATAAAATCTGAAAATAATGTAAAACTTTCTAGTGGCAAGCCTTCCAAATTACATACAAATATTGAATCTAGCAAAGTACCGAACAAATTATTGTTACAAATGGAAGTAAATGATTTTCTAGTTTCATGGTGGCATAGCCATCCAAACTTCCAAAGCAAGAATCAACTTCAAACTTATAATATTTCTGGCTGTAAACCGCACAAAAAATTCACAATATAAATATTTTTTTGGTTGTTCTATAATATCGATGATTATTAGCAAAAATGTTAAACGACAACTACTCCAACATCCAAATATAAATCAGAATATCAAGTAAAGATTGAAAAATTCACTTATTGCTGATTGGTGAACTCAAGCATATTTTTATTGGCAGCTTATAGTGCCGTGATCCTCTTTTGGACAATATGGTATCTCTTTTCTTTGCATTCAAACTTAATGTTATCCCCAAATGATGAATCAGTGCCTTCCTATCTAGTATGGCAGCTACCATACGGAGTGGCCAGCCTTATCAGCAGTAGTGAGCCTCATTTTTTTGTTATAAAGCTGCGATAAGGTAGTAGCTAGTAGCAGTAGCACCAAAGGCATGAAATTATTAAAATATAACTCATAAAAAGATATGGCAGTCAAGGCTGCGACTTATTTCTCTCAAAGAAAAGGGAGCAGATGCTATCAAAAAGGGTGTAGCCAGCATCAAAGCAAAGAAACAAAATATCATTACCAATAGAAATAGGAATTTAAAGATACAATCGGATATTTTTAAAATCAACACACACACACAAACACTAACAACTAAAATCTTCACCCGATACTGAAATAAATATTAAAAATCCCACAACCAAATAACTGAAACTGGAAGAACACTGCAACTGATCAACACAATGATAATTCCTGGATGTAATTATTCAAATGAATAAGGGTCTTCATCTTCAAATCCAATCTTTGCCAAAAGGTTTTCGTCCTTGGGTAGAAAAGATAAACAATATTCAAAATTTCAATCTCAAGAGAAATGAATTTGAAAGGATGAAATTGGTAACCCTCTCCATTCCTCAACTCCTTATATAGGTTTTTCAAGGAAAATAATTATTATTTTCTTTTTTCTCCTTTTTCCTCCAAACTTCTATTTTTGAATATAGACCACATTGCTAACATCCCTTTTGGTCCCTCTTTAAAAATAACCTTTATTTTAATAATAAGATATAAATTGTCTTTTTGAAAAATAACTTAAAGTTATTTTTTTGACAACTTAAATTATTAAATTATTTCCCTTGCATCACCCCATTAGCCTATGGGAAATGAAATAATAGGCTAAGGGTCTTCATTGGATTTACACTTGAGAAGGGGACATGACAAAGATGTTCGAACACCTTCTCCCTAGTTCATTCTTTTACTACACAGGAGGAAGTAGATATTCTAGTCAGCTTAGATTTAGATGTCCTACATAGGTCTAATATATTTTAGAGTGTGGCTTTCAAGTTTGATCACAATGGTAATGATGACCATGTGAGCGCAATCTAGTAATTAATTGTAAATTTTTTTTAGCAATTGATCAGACAGTCCGTCGTGTTTTAAATATTCAAAGAATCAAAATTATGCAAATGATGTTGAAGGTTTTTAAGTCATTGATGTCAATTTGGTTCAGTTTGATGGAGGATTACTCAAAGTAACATTGAGTTTTGTTGCTGCTGATTATTCATCAGATTTCACCTGTTAGCTTGTTTGCTTGTTTTGTCAGCGGCTTGCTTGTCTTTTCTCATGCTAATGCCAAGTCATCATGCTTTGTCAGCAAATTGAAAAGTCTTTCCAAGGTTCAACATTCTTTGGCTACGTGGCATTTTGATTCTTTTGGAGATATTTTAAAAGCTCTCGTAAACCTCTTGGCTCGATTTATCTCTATAGAGGCAGTGCTTAAAAATAATTTAAAGCATTAGATTATGGGACGACTGCTTGTTTATTTCCAATAGAATGCTTCAGGTTTCGAATTTAATATGAGAAATAGCTTATGCATTGACATTAAGTCAATTCCCCGCAAGTGGCAGCTAAAGGGACTTATATGAGCTTTTATTTAAATCAATATGTTTGTGGGACGGCTACAGATGTCAATAGTTAAGAATGCACTCCTTATTGCCATCACAGTTGACATAAGACGTGTTGTTAAAAACGTATTGCCTCTTTTCGATTTTAGAGGGCTATCCTTATGAGGTAATGCAATGATTTACCTAAGGCGTTTTTTTTAAGAGAATCGATTCTATTACCTGTGGCGACAGAGGGAAAGTCATATTTTTGGGCGGCTTGCCTTTGGCGACGGCTCCTACTTTTTGTAACGGCTTCAGATTTTATTCAAGGTGGCTCCTTCTGACATGGTTTAATATTATTATTCTATGCCTTCAATATTTGTGCTGTGTGTGTAGTCGGGTATGAAAAATAGGATACCTTTGAGTGGACTGGTGTCGGTTTTTCCTTTGAAGTCATGATTATTTAAAAATCCATTGATATCTTTCCAAGTATCTGGTGAAGAGTATGTTTTCATTGTGAGATTTTATTTTTCCTTCCTTTAGCGATGACTTCAGGATTTTGGGCAGCTAATAATTATGTCTAAATGAAAACGTTGCCCTTTTGATGGCTTCAATATTGAAAACAGAAAATATGAACCTTCTATTGTGCATCGGCTTCATTTTCTAGTGACAGGTTTTGTTGATGTTCAAGGCAGTGTCGGGATTATCTTCTAGCCCATATCGCATGAAGAAGACAAATTAAATTATAGCCTATCGGCTATTTAATTTGATGAAGGTGATTTTACGAAATGACACGTCATTTGTTAAATAATATTTAATATTCTTTTAGAGGTCGACTTGATGATTCGCCACCTTTTGAAGAGTCATATTCATCTATTCTTGAGGCCGACTTCTTTCCTTGAAGAGACGCGTCTTCTCTCTCTCTCTCTCTTGTATATATTCAAGTCGATCATTGGTCATTTGATCATCACATTCATTCAGTTCATTGTTAACATAAGTTTGATATTATCAAGTGCGAATAAGGAGAAGAAGAGCAGATCAATATATTGATTGAAGGCTAAAGCATCATAATATTGCTGTGTTTAGCATCTGGTTATAGTGCTCTTTCTTGGCCTTCATATCGGCCTCTTTGTAAAGGAGACAAATTGTTAAATTCAATATATAAGTGATATATTGTTGCTGGGTTTTTCTCCTTCAAGTGGAGGGTTTTCCTAGGGTATATGCTGTGTTATTGTGTCTGATTTTGAATTAAATTTCTGCTTTTACATCTGATCATAAAAACTAAAATGGTATCAAAGCGGGTATAAGAAAGATCGTGATCAGATTTAGTCAAGCAGCAATATCCTCCATTCTCATTCTCATCTTTGATTATATCTATCTTATCATCAAGATGGTGAACGGACTCAAGATCGAAGATAGACTTGAGGGAGCAACTAATTTCACATCTTGGAGATTCAAAGTCATGCTCACCTTGGAAGAAAATGAGTTAGCTGAGTTCGTGGAGAGCAAAGTCCATTAGCCTACTAATGAGGATGAGAAGTCTCAATGAAAGAAAAAGGATACTAAGGCGAAAAAGATGTTGGTTGATTCCGTGAAAGACCACATTGTACCAATCATCTCCAAGTTGAAGACGGCAAGAGAGATGCTTAAGACTTTGGAGGAGATGTATGAGATCAACAACACAAGTTGTGCTCTTGCATTAAAGCAGCAACTTCATCACGTCAAGATGGCGAAAGGAGAATCTGTCATCTCATACTTCATGAAGATCTCCGAGTTGCGAGATCAGCTCTCTACTATTGGGCATATTGTTGATGACAAGGATTTGACCATGCTGGTTCTTAATGGTCTTCCTTCATCTTGGGAGTCTTACATTCAAGGAATCAGTGCGAGATCAAAACTCCCTAAGTTTGATCATTTGAGGGCGGATTGTATTCAACAAGAGTCTAGGTTGGCTGCAAGAGGTATTGGTCAAAGCTCTACTAATGAAAACATTCATGTTCTTGCCACTCAATTCTCGAAGAAGAAAGGGAAAGATGGAAAGAAAGGATATTTCAAGAGGAATAGAGATAAAGGAGTTGATGGTGCTCCTACATTCAAGAAGAAGAAGGACCTCCCCTGTGTTAAATGTTTTAGATGTGACAAGTATGGTCACTATGCAAAGGACTATCCAACCAGGCCTAAGCAGCAGGCTTCCATTGCAGATGTTGGTGACATCTCTCCGCAGAAGGATTTAGGTGGTTTCCTATTCTATTCAGCTCTTTCAAGCAATGTGCCTATCGACAACAATACTTGGTTGATTGATAGTGGTGCTTCTCGCCACATCACTGGATTTAGAGAGCATCTATTTGATTTGGTGGGGAGAGATTCTAGTGTTCAAGTCATTATTGGAGATGATGCTAGTTATTCTGTGAAAGGAGTTGGGACCTCCTCTCTTCACTTGGATTCCGACATTTCCTTGCAGTTGAGTGATGTTCTATTTGTTTCGGGTATCAAGCGAAACCTTGTCTCTATCTCAGCCTTGGAGGACAAGGGGTATCAGGTTGCATTTTCAGAAGGGAAAGTTCTTGCATGGCCAAAGAACTCAAATATCAAGACTGCTCGGGTGATTGGAGTTCGTCATGAGAGCCTCTACAGACTTTGCACTTGTCCACTTCAAGCTTTGTTGCATGATTCATCAAGCTCATGTGAACTTTGGCATAGAAGATTGGCTCACCTTCACTTTCGAGCACTACCTACCATGGAGAAGATGGTTTCAAGCCTTCCGAAACTCAACCAGGAGCATGAAGGCACTTGCAGAGGTTGTGCATTGGGTAAGAATACTAAAGGTCCATTTCATAGTAGTGAAAGTAGATCTAAATGTATTCTAGATCTTATTCATTCTAACTTATGAGGTCCAATGTCTGTTGCTTCTTTGAGTGGTTTCTTGTATTACATTATTTTTATTGATGACTACTCTAGAAAGACTTGGATTTATTTCTTGAAATCTAAAGAATCTGAGGAAGTATTAGCGAGGTTCAAAGAATTTAAAGCTCAGGTAGAGAACTTGTTCGGGAAGAGGATCAAAGTTTTGAGATCCGACAACGGAGGAGAGTACATTTCCAGTAGCTTCCGTAACTTTTGCATTGAAGGAGGGATTAAGAGGGAGTTTTGTGTCCCTTACAATCCTCAACAAAACGGTGTTGCTGAAAGGAAGAGCAGATCTATTATAGAAGCAGCCAAAGCCATGATTCATGACCAAGATCTGCAAACCTTCCTTTGGGCTGAAGCATCAACGACAACTGTTTATGTTCAGAATAGAAGCCCTCGCCGAATTTTGGAGAACATGACTCCCAAAGAAGCATTCACAGGGGTGAAGCCGAAAGTAAGTCACCTGAGGATCTTTGGTTGTCCAGTGTATGTTCATGTTCTGAAAGATAAAAGGACAAAGTTGGAACCTTCTGGCAAGAAGGGGATATTTGTAGGCTACAGTGAATCTTCAAAAGCTTACAGAGTGTACATTCTAGGCCAGAAGTTGATTGAGATCAGTAGGGATGTTACATTTGAAGAGGATGTTGCATTCAGAAGATCCAAGGGCACTCACATGGAGATAGATAATGAAGAGTCTCCTCAGGATATGGAAGTTGACCATTCTCCTGAGATTCAGAGGGAGGCTACTAAACCCAAAGAAGATGGTGATCCAATTGAGCCCTTAGAACCTACTGATGGGCCTACAGATATTGTGATTGGAAGAAAAAGACCTCTTTGGGCCAGGCAAACAATGCAAGAGGCAGAAAGGTTTGCAGCCCCAAAAGGAACATTCAGAGAAAGCAAGAGACCTCATAAGTCTTCAAGCTATGTTGCGTTGATGAGTCAAATCATTGAGTCTGAGCCTTCCAGTGTTGAGGAAGCTACTAGTCAACAAGTATGGAGAGATGCTATGGCTGAAGAGTATCAATCCATCCTCAAGAATGATGTTTGGGACATCGTACCTAGACCTGAAGGAAAATTTGTTGTTTCTTCTAAGTGGCTCTTCAAGATCAAGCATGTGGCTGATGGGAACATTGAGAAGTACAGGGCTAGGTTCGTGGCTAGAGGATTCTCTCATAAAGAGGGAGTAGACTATGAGGAAACCTTTGCTCCAATTGCTCGTTATACATCCGTCAAGACCATCATTGCTATTGCAGCATCTAAAGGATGGAAGATACACCAAATGGACGTGAAGACAGCATTTCTAAATGGTGTAATCGAGGAAGAGGTATATATTGAGCAACTTGATGGCTTTGAGGTTCATGGGAAGGAGTCTCATGTTTGCAAGCTGAAGAAGGCTTTGTACGGCCTTAAGCAAGCTCCTCGTGCTTGGTACGAAAGAATTGATCGTTACCTAATGAGCTTGGGCTTCTCCAAGAATGATGTTGATTCAAACCTATACTTCAAGAAGTTTGGCAGAAGCCTGATGAGATTATTCTAAGTCAAGGGAAGTATATTATTAACATTCTAAAGAGATTTGGTATGACGGATTGCAAATCCATGTCTACGCCTATTGGAGACCAACTTCCATAAGTTAAAAGAAGTTGCAGCTAGTTCAGATCTGGTGGATTCTACTTTGTACAGGAAGTTGATTGGATTGTTGATGTATCTAGTCAATACTAGACCAAATATTTGCTATGCAGTGAGTGCACTTAGTCAGTTCATGTGTGAACCAAGGCAAATACATCTAGTTGCAGCGAAGCATATCCTGAGATACTTGCGTGGCACAGTTGGGTATGGCTTGAGATATTCTTCTGGTGTAGACTTGAAGCTGCTTGGATATACTGATTCTGATTGGGTAGGGTGTGTTACTAATCGGAAGAGCACCTTTGGATGTTGCTTCAGTTGGGGTTTGCGATGATATCTTGGTGTAGCAGGAAGCAGTCTTGAGTGGCATTGAGTATAGCAAAGGCCGAGTATATTGCAGCTTGTGTGGCAGCTCGAGAAGCAGTGTGGCTTCGAAAGCTCCTTGCAGGATTGTTTGGACAATCATTGGAGCCGAATGTCATTCATTGTGATAATCAAAGCTATGTGAAGCTTTCTGTCAATCCAGTGTTTCATGATAGAACAAAACATGTTGAGATCAAATACCACTATATCCAAGATATGGTATTGAGGAAAGCAATCCAGTTGAAGTATATCAGCACTGATGAGCAAACGGCAGACATTCTCATCAAGCCTCTCTCTAGGATAAATTTTGTGTACTTTTGAGACAAGCTTGGTATGGTGGAGAATGAAGCCCTAGCTGAGAAGGAGTCTCAATATCAGTGGTCTTCTTTAATGCATTTCTCTTTGAGAGAGATTTGAGGTGAAAGCCCTTGTTTCCACCCTCTGGGAGTAGCCATGGTGGATGTCATGTGTGTGACTCCATGACAGCATCACGAGACATAGTGCGTGATGATTTTCTTGTACTTGTGCTTTTTCACCCTCTGGGAGAAGCCATGGTGAATGTCACGATGAGGTGATGACATCACGTTGAGTGATGAGCACTTGTGCACATTTACCATCCATGGAAGTAGCCATGATGGTCGATATCATGATGAGGTGATATTTCTTCTTTCCACATATGGGAGTAGCCATTGTGGTTGACATCACGATGAGGTGATATGTCTTATGCAACTGGAAGTATCCTCCCTAGTTGAGAGGGAGTGTTGATGTTCAAGGCAACGTCGGGATTCTCTTCCAGCCCATATCGCATGAAGAAGACAAATTAAATTATAGCCTATTGGCTATTTAATTTGATGAAGGCGATTTTATGAAATGACACGTCATTTGTTAAATAATATTTAATATTCTTTTAGAGGCCGACTTGATGATTCACCACCTTTTGAAGAGTCATATTCATCTATTCTTGAGGCCGACTTCTTGCCTTGAAGAGACACGTCTTCTCTCTCTCTATTGTATATATTCAAGTCGATCATTGGTCATTTGATCATCACATTCATTCAGTTCATTGTTCACATAAGTTCGATATTATCAAGTGCGAATAAGGAGAAGAAGAGTAGATCGATATATTGATTGAAGGCTGAAGCATCATAATATTGTTGTGTTTAGCATCTGGTTATAGTGCTCTTTCTTGGCCTTCATATTGGCCTCTTTGTAAAGGAGACAAATTGTTAATATTCAATATATAAGTGATATATTGTTGTTGGGTTTTTCTCCCTCAAGTGGAGGGTTTTCCCAAGGTATATGCTGTGTTATTGTGTCTAATTTTGAATTAAATTTCTGCTTTTACATCTGATCATAAAAACTAACAGGTTTATCTCTTGAAGTCATTTTAAAATAAAAATAGATCACATTCAATATATGTATGTGAGTCGACTCCAAATTTATTTTCTGACAAAGATTTTCTATAGATAGTCGACATCTATTATTGAGACGGCTACAGGGGTTGGCTAGTTTTAAAAAAATGTATTGAAGCCCATTTTATGTTCTTGATGTTATTTTTCTAGCAAATATAGTGTGTGTGAATGAGAGTTTGATGACAAGAATTTCAGAGTTTGCATTGAAGAGTAGCAGTGAGGGGTTTCAAATCTCTAGGTGCCATCAACTGTTTTGGTGAATTCAAATTTTCTACGGAAGATTGAGGTTGGTGCCTCAGTAAGGTGAAGTGGGTTCTTCATCTTTGGAGGAAGAGTTCTTCAGAGAGTTGGTGCTCTCTTTTTGTTGTTCGTTTTTCTATAATTTGGGTTGGTGCCTAGTGGGTTGGTGCCCATTTGTTTAAGTTTAAAAAAGATATTTTATGCCATGGTTTTTTACCTGAAAGGGTTTTCCACGAGAAATATTGTGGTCTTGTCTTTATGGTTCACTTGGTTTTGATGTTTGGAACAGCGTGGTGTCAGGTTATATCGTCCCTTCAACTCCTCCATCCACTGCTAATGACAAGAGAGCATTTGAAAGCAACGCAAAGGCCATGAATGCTATATTGTGTCGATTGTCAAAATCTTTCTTTGTAAAAGTCATGCACTGTGATATTGCTCAAGCTATATGGGATAAGCTCAAGAATGCATATGAAGGAGATGAAAAAGTAAAGAAGGCCAAACTTCAAACTCACAGAATGCAGTTTGAAAGTTTGAGAATGAAAGAAGAAGAAGATGTGGCTACTTATTTTCTAAGGGTAGATGAAGTTGTGAACTCCCTTAAGGGTCTTGGTGAAAAGGTTGAAGATAGTGTTGTTATTCAGAAAATTTTAAGGTCTTTACCATTAAGATTTGATTCAAAGATTTCTGCTATAGAAGAGATGGCTAATCTTGACAAAATGTCAATTGATAAGCTTCATGGTATATCGACAGCTTATGAGATGAGAACAAATACTAAATCTTCATCAAAAAAAGAGACAACCTTTAAAGCATCAAAGAAAGGGAAACAAAAGGAGCAAGTTTCAAGTGACAGTTCATATGATGATTCAAAGTCAGATGAAGCATTGTTCACTAGAAAGTCAAAGAAGGACTTTAGCAAAAACAAGAAGAAAACCTCTCTCAGATGTTTTAACTGTGGCAAATCTAGATATTTTGTAGCCCAATGTCCATATGAGGATAATGTAGACAACAGTAATGAAAAGAAGCCAAAATTTAGCAAAAAGAAGTACAAAGGTAAAGACAAGAAGACTTGGAAATCTAGGAGGAGTCTCTATTCAAAAGAGAAGAGTGATTCATCCAATGGAGGTGATGATGAATCTCAGGGTGATGAGATCTTGTTCATGGCTTTAGAAGAAATTCACACAGAAAATCAAGAAGTTAAAGATAAATTTGGAGATGAAGATGGAGAAGTGGATCTTGAACAAGAACTGTTAAGTGCTCTCAATGAAATTAAAAGTCTTAAAAAGAAAAATCTGAGTTTGAAGCTGCTGCTCAAAGAGGAAAGTGAAGAAAAATCTGCAAAATCACAAGCTCTTGAGGATGCCAAGAAACTCATTAATGATCTGGAAATTCAGATTGAGGAAGCCAAGAAATGTGAAGAGGAATTAAGAAATCAGATTAAGCTAAAAGTTGAAAGCTGTGAGAAACTTGAAGCTGAGATTGCTTGTTTTAGGAAGATAGAGAAATCATCAACACTGCTGGACCAAGAAGAGATAAATCAGAAAAGTTCACTTTCATTGGATAATTTATTAGCCTCTCAAAAACAGTCCTCAGATAAGGGTGGAGTTGGCTTTGAAGGAGGTCAAAGCTCGAAATCCTCAAAAGTAGAACAACAGGTTTCTAACGGTGAGAGCTCAAGGAATTCTTCTACAAAAACCAGAAATAATGGTTTCAGACAGCCTTTCAGTGCTAGACAAGCACACTTAACCAGGTTTAATTATTCATTCTTTCATGGTTACTGTTTTGCTTGTAACTATTTTGGACACAAAGCAGCAAATTGTAGGGTGTCTTTTAGAAATAATTTCAAATTTACAAACAGGAACTCTTTTGCTCCTTTAAGGGACTATTATAATTACACCGAAGGCATTCCCTCAATGAAGTTTGCCAATCCATTTTCTCTATCCACGGTTAAAACAGGATGTAAGACCATCTAAAATAGATCTTGACCGTTCATTATTTCTTGTCGTTTTGCCTTCTGCCTTGTTTGTGCATTTACTGTGGGTGGGAGTTGGTGTACCCTCTGCATTGCAGCTGCCTTTGCCTTCTTAGATGCATTTACTCTAGATGGGAGTTGTGTTAGAAGTATTGTCATTGATGTCAAATATCAAAACAAATTATAAAGACATTGATATATTCAGATTTTTGCTCAGATTTGAAGAAATTGATATATTCAGATTTTTGCTCAGATTTGAAGAAATTGATATATTCAGATTTTCGCTCAGATTTGAAGTTCGGGTATGGACAATTAAATTGAGGTGTTCTTTAGATTATGGATAAAACAAATATTATGATATGCTATTAAAACCACGATCTGAGTGTTCTTGTGATCTGGAGTAAAACAAATAACCACGATCTAAAGTTTTTAGAAGATGCGAATGAAGCTTGCCACGTATTAGTTTTGAAAAGTCAGCAAACTAATTTAAAAGTCATTTAACATAAAAATTGTGTTTGCTGGACTCAAATCAAGAGACGTCTTTCAAGAGGAATGCAAATGAGGAATTTGTCTTCTTGTGAAAAGACGTGTTAACAAAACTTTGTTAATGCGTATGAATTGGACTAAATAATCTAAGTTTCAAAGACGTGTCAAGATGAAACTAGACTTTTTAAGGAGATGTGAATCATCAAAGATTAAATTATACATCTTTTTGAGATAAATTTTTTAGGGCCGTGTCTTGTCTGAAAAAGACGTAGTCGGCTAATGGTCATCATACTTTTTCAAAAGGCATTTCCCTTCATGTATTGTCCTCAACTCAAGTGGTGCGATGATTTTAAAACATGTTTATTTGTTTGAAAAGGTGTCTCCATCCAGTGAAGTGATTCAATCTGTTTTGTTAAATCGATGCAAACAGATTTAACAAACCAAAGCTGAAAATAAAAATGATTATATCATAAATGAAGCAAATGAAGAGGTGTGAATGAATTCTAAAAAGACAAAGATTTGATCTTTCACCAAGGGATGCAATTCTAGAACAAAGTATATATTTGGCATTCATTTTTGGCTTGAAAGTGTGGTTGTGAAGTTCAAGTAGTCTAAATCAAGAGCCTATCTTCTTGTGTAGGCTGAGTGTGAGAATTTACATCACAAAGGCAGATTGGAGGATTGGCAGAGTGCAGATCTGATTGACTTCATTTGATTCATCCATCAAGTCAAGGTTTGGTGCCTTGCATTAGGGGTTGGTGCTCCTTGTAGGTAGGTGCCTACTAAAGTTGTAAAGGTTAGGTGTTCCTTGTAGGTTGAATCCTACTAAATCATCTTTCTTGTAAATCTAGTAGGTTGGTGCCTACTTCTTTGTAAAAATCATTTCAATAAGGTTGTGTCAACTTGTGTAAATTGATTCATATCAAAAGTTGATTGTTATAAGTTTGAAAAAGGTTAATAGATAAAAGTTTGTGTTGATTTACTAATTCACCCCTCCTCCACCCCACCCCCCCCCACCGTCCCTCCCTCCCTCTCAGTAAATCTTTTGTGCTGTTCAATTGGTATCAGAGCAAGGTCCTTTTTGAAAGTCTAACCGCTTGAAGGAGATCCTTAAGAGCACATATGGAAAATCAAAACAACACTATGAAAGCACCCGTCTTTGATGGGACTAATTATGCATTTTGGAATATCAAGATGGAAGCATACTTGAATGCACTTGGGTTTGATGTGTGGCAATCTGTTGTTGATGGGTATTCACCTCCAGCTACCCCTCCAACGGATCAAGTAGGAAAAAAGAGAAGTGAAAACAATGCAAAAGCTAAGCATGCTCTTCTTTGCAGCCTAACAGATTCTGAATTTACAAAAGTCATGAGGTGTAAGTCAGCAAAAGAGATTTGGGACAAACTTCAAAACATCTATGAAGGAGATGCAAAAGTTAAGAAGGCAAAATTGCAAACTCATAGAAGGAAATTAGAAACTCTCAAGATGAATGATGATGAAGATATTGCCTCATACTTTCTCCGTGTTGATTTAACAGTAAACATCATGAAAGGACTTGGTGAAGAAATTGAGGATACTTTTATTGTTGATAAGATTCTCAGATCTCTATCTACAAAGTTTGAGGCCAAGGTTGCAGCATTAGAAGAATTAACAAACTTGGATCAGCTATCAAAGGATGAATTGCATGGGATCCTTGCTGCCTATGAGATGAGGATTGAAGGAAGATCACCACAAAAGGAAGTCTCATTTAAAGCATCCAAAAAGGGCAACAACAAGCATGAAGAAAATGATGAAAAATCAAGTGATGAAGCAAAAGCTTACTTTATGGGTAAACTTAAGAAAGGAAAAGGAAAATACAAAGGGAAATTTCCTTTTAAATGCTTTAATTGTGGAAAAGTTGGACATTGTGCCTCAAAATGTCCTCAAAATGAAAGCAGCTCCAGTGAAGAAGAAAAGGAAATCAGCAACAAGAAAAAGGGAAAGAAGAATTTCAACAATAACTCAAAGAAGAAGTTTCAAAAACATAAGAAGAGTTTCTATTCAAAGAAAGACAGCAGCACCTCCGAAGAACAAAGTGAAGATTACTCAAGCAATGGGGAAGATGAAATATTGTTTATGGCTGAATGTGAAGAACAAAATGTTGATCAAGAATGTGAAGAAGAAGAGGAGATAGATCAAGATTGCAATGAAGGAGAGGAAGTAGATCTTGAAGAAGAATTGCACTATGCTTACAAGAAAAATGAAGACTTGAAGAAGAAGGCTGCCAAGTACAAGTTGAAGATCAAAGAGATGACAAAAGACTTGGAGAATTCAAGCAAAACCATTGAAGATTTGAGAACTCTAATCATGGAAGCTGAAAGAAATGAAGAAGAAATGAAAAGCAAACTCAATACAAAGGAGATGAAATGTGACAAGCTGGAGCAAGAAATAGCAATGTTGAAGATAGAGTTGGAGCAAACAAAGGTAGAACACACAAAGATTGATGAAGAATCCAGCAAGTTGATTGAGCTAATGAAGGCTCAAGATTTTCTTCAAAACAAAATAGGGGGCTGTTTTGAAGGACAATCCAAGAAGGTTGCTGACTCTAAAGAAAAATCTAAGACCTTCTCAAAGCAAGGTGAAGAAGAATGGATAAGTGCTGATCCTAAAAGAAGACTGAATACTAGGCACTTCTATGCATTCAATGGCTATTGTTTTCTATGTAACAAATTTGGCCACAAGGCCTTAAATTGTAAAAATAAAGTAAAAAATATTCCTAGCTACCTTAGGAGAGATTATAATCCTTTCACACCATTAATGGACTATAATAGTCTATGCTACAATTGTAATAACCTTGGGCACAAAGCACAAGCTTGTAGGACAGTTTCTTATGATTCTCCAAAGCAAAACAAGAAAGAAGATAAATCCATTAAAAGGAAAGAAATGCCTATCAAAGTGTGGAGGAAAAAGGAGAAATCAATGTTCATTCAAACCGCCTTACATGCTGAAAGTAAGAAGGATAATGTAATGAGCCGACCCAATTTTTTTTCAAACTTTGAGATGATCACAACAGCACCAAAGTACTCGTTAGGGTTAGCTCAAATCAAACCAGCAACTGAAGGAAAGAGCCTCAACGCCAAGAATGTGCTTTCGGACCCAAACTAGGTAAGAAGCTACCATATGGCGGAGTATCACTAGTAAAGAATGCAGTACTGGAAAGTAAACTCAACGCCAAACATGTGCACTCCTAACCCGAAGTGGACAAGGTGCTACCATATGGCGGAGATTCTATTAACAATGATGCTATGCAAGTAAAATAATCTCAACGCCAAGCATGTGCATTCCTAACCCAAAGTGGAAAAGGCGCTATCATATGGCAGAAAAACATAAAGCAAATACAATGTAGATTGAGCAAGGGCCAGTTGCATCCACAACCGTGGGAATGAAAGTGATTAAACTGAAAGTAAACTAGGCAGCAAAGCCATCCTCTTCCACTAAAGTGGGGATACAAAATGTAAAGTGCAGAAAGTAAAAGAGTTGATCAGTACTACTGATTCAGCGTTACAATATGATGAACAATCTGCAAATACAATGAGATATAGATAACTAATGATCTCCAAAATGTTAGGAAATGAACTCGAAACAAGCACAAGCTATCCAACATATGAAATATAGCAAAAGGGGCTAAAATATCAGGTTTGATATAAAATTGCAGCAATCAGAAAATTCATACCAGCAAGCCCTAGAATCACCAAAATGCTCATAACTTCGTCAAAACACCTCCGAATGATGTGGAACTGAATGCAAATGAGAGCTAGGAGTTGAGCGACCAAGACCAAGCCAAGAAACTCCTCCAAATAGTAGTGATTTATTTATGCACGCTTTCCAATGCAACCTCAAAGAAGGTACAACCTCCAGAAATGTTCTACCAACAAGATAAAATCCGAGACACCTCCAAAAAATCTGAAAACTTGCAAGGAGGGGTGCCCAAGGTAGACTAAAGCATAGGGCCAATACCCATAACCACCAAGAAATCGTGCATGGACTTATGAGCAGATTTCTATTTCAGCAAAACCCTAACCAGCAAATGTAAAACTGACAAATCTCTAAAATCTTCAACCTTGATGCTCTATCTGCTAGTCTGGATGAGAAGCAGTCTCTAGAAACTCAGCTAGGTGCTATCTTTCAAGCACGAAACCAAGAGAAAGAACTAGGAGGTATGCATCCCTCGAAGTAAGCTCTGAAAGCATTTCAGCAACATAACAATATGATAAGCAACAATAGATAATCCAATTGAAGGCCAAGTCTCTTATTTGTAACTTTTCTGGCTCCAAATTCAAATCTTTTTTTCCCTCCAATTAGGGTGCCTAAATGAAATTCACTTTTCACCTTTTCTCCAAATTTCATTTGCATTTCATTTCCAACCCATATGTGGAAATATAATTTAATAAAATGCAAATATATCACCAAAAGGCGTCCAAGATAGACTTAAGTGAAATATTTTATAACTTGCAAATATTTCACTAAAAGATTTAAGTGAAATATTTAATTAAACTCAAATGTCTCCAAGCTAGGCGTCCCCTTTTGCATTAGCACATATTTCACTTAAATATTAATTCATCTAATAAGGCCTCCAAAAATGTTTAATTAATAAACATTATAAAAATCACTTATCTCTCCAAATTGTCTTCCATGCCTTAGCCAAATATTTTTCACTTAAAACATTATTTTTCATCAAATATCAAACTTGCCAAAATAATCACCTCAAATGCTAGAGACCACTACTCAAGCTGACCTGCCAGAAATAGCCATTGCACTGAACTGCTGAACTGCTGCTAAAAATAGCACTGCCAAAAATAATACTTACTAAAAATAGCATACTGCTAAAAATAGTAAGTTGTTCCAAACTCATTTTCTCCACATTTTGAGTAGTCGTCGCAACTTACTAAAAATAGTAAGTCCGGAAAAGTCATCTGATTCAGTTGCATGTCACACCATCGCAAAGTTCTCTGAAAACCCAGAAGGAATCCAGAAGCCAAACTGGAAAACTCCAACATGCAAGCCTCCAAAAAGCAGCCGAGAACGGAAGTCAATATCCTGTCATGCATGTTACCTCATTGCGAAGCTCTCCAAAAACCCAGAAAGCTTCACCAGACATGCGTTAGAAACTCTCGCATGCAAGACCTCAAAACCTCCTCTGATAGTAGGGCTAAATCCAAACGAAGAGTGTAGGGCTAAATTGGGGACATTACAGATAGATGGTACATTGATAGTGGGTGCTCAAAGCACATGACAGGTGACAAGAGCAAATTCATCTCTCTTGAAACTACTGATGAAGGAACAGTAAGATTTGGTGATAATTCAAAAAAACAAACAAAAGGAAAAGGAACACTTAGTCTAGATAATGGAAAAACAAAAACAGAAAATGTTTTGTATGTTAAGGGCCTAAAAGAAAATCTTCTAAGTGTTAGTCAACTTTGTGATCAAGGGCATAGTATCACATTTCTTTCTAATACATGTGATATCAAGAAAGATGGAAAGCTGGTTGCTCAAGCTAAAAGGAAACATAATTTGTATGTCTTAAAGGAGATAAGTTGTGAAAGTTGCAACTTAGTACAAGAGGATGAAAGTTGGTTATGGCACAAGAGGCTAGGTCATCTCAACTTTGATAATATTGTCAAAGTTAGCAAATCAAATGCTGTGAGAGATATGCCCAGGTTAACAAAACCTTCTAATATCATTTGTAGAGAGTGTCAACTTGGAAAGCAAACAAGGTCAAGCTTTAAGCCTAAGGAGCACTCTTCATCAAAGCTATTAGAACTCATACATACAGATCTTTGTGGGCCAACCAAATCCAAGAGCATGAATGGAGAAAGATATTTTATGTTGTTGATTGATGACTTCTCAAAAATGACTTGGGTTGCATTTTTGAAAGAAAAATCTGAAGCTTTTGATAAATTCAAAGCTTTCAAAGAGCTGGTTGAAAATGAAGCAAACATCAAGATAAAATGTCTTAGATCAGATCGAGGAGGAGAATTCACATCAAAGGAATTTGAAATTTTTTGCATAGAACATGGAATTAAAAGGCAATTTTCTGCAGCAAGAACCCCTCAACAAAATAGGGTTGTAGAAAGAAAAAATATGACAGTTCAAGAAATGGCAAGGGCAATGCTAAATGAATCTAAGATAGCAGATTACTTTTGGAAGGAAGCAATTGATACAGCAGTTTACAACTTGAATCGTGCACAAATAAGAGTGAACAATGAGAAGACACCATATGAACTTTGGAAAGGTAGACCAGCAACTGTCAAGTACTTTAAAATTTTTGGAAGCACTTGCTACATTAGAAGAGATGAAGAAGATTTGAGCAAATTTGACACAAGAGTAGATGAGGGAATCTTTCTTGGCTACTCTTCAAAAAGTAAGGCATATAAATGCTACAATAAAAGAACTCACAAAATTGTTGAAAGTGCTAATGTAAGAATTGATGAAGGAAAGCAATTCAAAGAAGTTGGACAAAGTGATCACTATGTTCAAACTATGAATGATAAAGACAAAGAAGATGAGGACTCCAAAGAGGAAGAAGAGGAGGAAGAGACAGAAGAAGAAGAATCTTCACAACGGACTTCTATGAAGACACCAAAGACACCTTCCAAGTTTGTTCAAAAGAACCATCCTAAAGATTTGATCCTTCAAGATAGATGTAGATCTACAAGGAAAATGGTGGATTACAATGAAGATTGTCATGTAGCATTTCTTTCTCAAGTAGAGCCCAAAACCTTTGAAGAAGCAAGCAAAGACAAACATTGGATTAGTGCAATGAATGAAGAATTGGATCAAATAGAGAAAAATGAAACTTGGGAACTTGTACCAAGGCCAAAAGATAAGAATGTAATTGGTACAAAATGGGTTTTTAGAAACAAATCAAATGAAGATGGTCAAGTCACAAGGAACAAAGCAAGGTTAGTGTGCAAGGGCTATGCACAAGTTGAAGGAGTAGATTTTGAAGAAACATTCGCACCAGTTGCAAGGATTGAAGCAATTAGAATGTTTTTATCCTATGCAAGTCACAAGAAGTTTAAGGTGTATCAAATGGACGTCAAATCTGCTTTTCTCAATGGAGATCTAGAGGAGGAAGTCTATGTTGAACAACCTGAAGGTTTCCTACTATCAGAAGACAAGGATTATGTGTGCAAACTGAAGAAAGCTCTCTATGGGCTCAAACAAGCCCCAAGAGCTTGGTATTCTAGACTTGATAAGTATCTCAAAGAGCAAGGTTTCAAAAGAGGAGATGTAGATAGCAATTTATACATCAAAGAAGAGGATGGACACTTATTGATTGTGGTAGTGTATGTAGATGACATCATTTTTGGTGGAGATAAGGACAAAATGTGCAAAGAATTTTCATCATGTATGCAAAAAGAGTTTGAAATGTCAATGTTGGGAGAATTATCCTTCTTCCTTGGGCTACAAATTTCACAATCAAGTAAAGGTATTTTCATCTCCCAAACCAAATATGTGAAGGAAATGTTAAAAAGGTTTAGAATGGAAGATTGCAATCCTGTGAGCACTCCCATGGTTACAGGTTGCAAGCTAAGCAAAGATGATGAATCCCAAGAAGTGAATCAAACACTATATAGATCAATGATTGGGAGTTTGTTGTATCTAACTTCTACAAGACCAGACATAATGCAAGCTGTTGGAGTTGTGGCAAGATTTCAAGTAGCACCAAAAGAAACATAGGTTCATGCAGTAAAGCGTATATTCAAGTATTTGAAAGGCACAATGGAATATGGTCTATGGTACCCTAGTAGAAACGATTTCACTCTTGAAGCATTCATAGATGCTGATTGGGCTGGCAATGTGGATGATAGAAAAAGCTATGTTACCGGATTCGTACCCACAGGCCTCGAACCCGGTACGGGTTCGCCTGTGGGTACGCGCTGGGTACGCACAGGGTGCGTGCCCAGCAAGTACCATGCCCTTTGGTACGCGGACCTGGGGGTACCAGCCGCGTACCCGGGCGAACCCTTGAGAACCCACGGCCCAGCTCTTAAAAAGTGGGCCCAAAAGTGGAAAAAAAACAATTTTTTAATTTCTATTTTGCCTCTAAACCCTAAAACGACCCAATATGAGGCCTTTCAACACTAAAACATTTCATTTTTACCTCTCATTTTGCTCTCTCCATATTTTCTGTCCATCTTAGCATTTTGAAGGGAGGTGATTGCATTTGAAGGAGATCGATTGTGGAGTGGCAAATAGCTTCTACAAAGGAGATTTAAGTGTTCAAGGTATGCATTTAAACCCTATTCTTCAATCTTTTGATGATTTTTTTTAAGTTTCTTAGTTTTTGATGAATTTTTTCAAGTTTGTGAAGAAGTTTTTCAAATATATATATTTTTTTTTTCATTTTTTTTATAGATTGCAACAATGGCAAGTAGTCAAAGTTCAGTGGGTGGGGATGGAAGCCAAAAGTTTAAAATTGATAAAGGATCTTCTTTATGGAGACATACCACACGAATTTCACAAATTCCTGGAGGTGGGGGGTTTGTTTGGAAGTGTAATTTTTGCAATGTACAATATAATAGCTCCTACTACCGAGTGAAACTTCATTTTATGGGCCCTGGTGGTAAAGGGATTAATATGTGTGTGGGCCCAGATAAGAAGGGGTTTTCTGCTGTACAAATAGCAGCATTTATAAAAGAACAAGAAGATGCTGACAATTCAATTGCAAGAGGAAAACAAACTAGTTATAGTTCCGGAAAGAAAAAACAAACATTACCCACTCATCAGATAGTTAGGCCCTCTAGACATCCCTTCTTGTCTATACCCTCTACGGAAGAAGAAGATGAAGAACCAGAAACCACCACCCGCAAGAGAGGTCCATTAGAGAAAGCATTTAAAATGGAGGCAAGAGATATTGCTGAAGAAAAAATTGCACGTTGCCTCTATGCCAATGGTCTTCCATTCAACTTGGTGAGATCACCATATTGGAAGGACATGGTGTCAGCAATAAATAGTGCACCTCCTGATTTCACAAGTCCTGGGTATGAAAAGGTGCGTACCACCTTATTGCAAAAAGAGAAGAAATATGTAGAGGCCCAACTAAAACCAATTAGAGATTCTTGGGTTGAAACAGGTGTATCTATTGTTTCCGATGGATGGAAAGATTGCAAAAACCGTCCATTGATTAATGTTATTGCAGTGTCCCCCAAGGGGGCAATGTTTTTGAGGGCGGTTGACTGTGAAGGGCAAGTGAAAGATGCAGTGTTCATTTCGAGGATTCTCATTGACTCCATAGAGATGGTGGGTAGTGAAAATGTTGTCCAAGTAATTACGGACAATGCAAAAGTTTGCAGGGCTGCAGGTGCTTTGGTAGAGGCCAGATATGAGCACATCTTTTGGACACCGTGCACCGTACACTCCCTCAATTTGGTTATGCAAGCAATTGGCACCCAAATAGAGTGGGTGAAAGAAATATACCAGGAGTCTGAGGAGATCCAGATGTTTGTGACAAACCACCATATGTCACATGCAATTTTCAGATCTTTTTCAACATTGGAATTGTTGAAGGTAAATTTTAAAATTTAATTTTATTTTCATTTATCATTTATGTCATGTTTTACATAATTGAATAAAATAATTTTTTGCATTATTTACATATTTTAAATGTGTTATTAACTTACTATTAACATGTTCTTAGGTTGCCGAGACCCGGTTTGCATCTCACACAATTGTTCTGAGACGACTTGTGAAGGTGAAAGATGCATTGAGTCAAATGGTTATTAGCAACCAATGGGGTATATGGAAGCAATCAAATTCAGAGAGGGCCCAAAAAGTCAAGGCATTGATCTTGAATGACGATTGGTGGGATCGTGTGAATTATGTATTGGAATTCACCGAACCTATCATGTCTATGCTTCGGTTTGCTGATACAGATGAACCATGCTTGGGGGATGTCTATGATAGCATGGACACAATGTTGGAAAAAATAAAAATAGAAATACAAAAAAAAGAGAATGATCCTGAAGACACCTTGTACAAAAGGGTGGAAGCAATTGTTCTTCATCGTTGGAACAAGATGACAACTCCATTGCACCTCCTTGCATATGCCCTATCTCCGAGGTACTATACCACTGAAGTGCTTTCTATCCCAGGGAGAATACCGCCATATAGAGATGCTGAAGTTGCTAATGGGTATAAGACGGCATTTAGTAGAATGTTCAGTGATCCAGAAGTGCATGCAAGTGTCATGAGAGAATTTGGAATGTTTGTCACAGGAAAATCAAAAAATCATACCGCTTCTGTTGCTAGAGACCAATACAAAATGGATGGTCTTACATGGTGGTACCTCCATGGTCAAGATTATATGTACCTCCAACCTCTTGCAATCAAGATCCTCTCACAAGTAAGTTTTTTTTTTTTTTGCCACTTGTATTGTAAAATTTAACACTTAACATTCTTGAATTTATCTTGCATTTTTTTATTTTATTTTTAATTTTGTTGGTTTTCTCTCCAGGTTGCAAGCTCTTCTGCCGCTGAACGGAATTGGAGTACATACTCCTTTATCCACTCAGTGAAGCGTAACCGGTTGGCTGCAAAAAGAGCTGAAGACTTAGTGTATATTCATTCCAATTTGCGTCTTCTGTCACGTAAGGATCCTCAATACAGGCAGGGGGCAGCGAGGCTTTGGGATGTAGCACCCGAGTCTACTGACTTGGATGCAACCATTCAGGATCTTGCTAGAGCCACTATGGATGATGTGGGTGATATTGATGACATATCACATGGTGTTGGATCCACTTTGGGTTCAAATGATGATGATTTTGAAGTTGAAACCACTCAAAATCCAAGTCATGATGATTCTGACAATCCTTTTGATGATTGATGAGCACATGAACAATGAACATTGAATCATGTTTCAAATTTTCAATGTTTCATGAACTACATTTTGTAATTCAGTAATTTTATTTGAATATTTTTCAACTATCAATTGGCATTTAATATTTATCTTTGGCATTTGGCATTGATCAATGATCAAGTATCATACTATGAAATGATTTAGTTTTACAATTCTCTATGTTTCTCTTATTTTTTTGTATATATAATACATATATATAGATTTATAATATATTAAATTATTAATATATATATATATATATATATATATATACACACGTACCCATACGTACCCAAACCCCTAAAAAAATTTTGCCCGTACCCACGTACCGGGTTCTCGTACCCGAACCCGTCCCCGAACCCGAACCGGTAACTTAGGATAACTGGATAATTTGTTAGTAAGAGTTTGCCAAGATTGGATTGTGATAAGGTCAATCTCTATTTATATTGTTATGGTTTAGTGCAACTTCCAGGCCTTCTCGATCTAATCTGACATGTTATTATTTAGATTTAGATGTACTTAAGCTTTGTCAAAACAAATGAGATGTTTATTATGATATGAGTGTTTTGTCAGGACAGCTTTATTAATCCACTCATAGTTAATCTCAGAGATGTTTGAATCTTTTGTGTAGAGATCAGCTACTTTTTCCAAAGCATGAAGTACCACACAAACGTGGGACTTCATATACATCTTGGTACTAAAGGGTTCCATGTTTAACGTGGATAGGATTGACAGATCTTGTATAGTATGAGGCAGATAGATAATCGTTTTGATGTTTTTCTTCTGGATCTGTTTTCATATTTTCTTAGTAATTACCTTGGAGGGAGGGGAAGAAGACATATGGAGGGCAACGTTTAGTCAGCTTGGGAATTGTGATTTTGGTTTATGTATTCTATCCACTTCCCAAAGTTATAGGAGTACAACTACTTTGTCTTCTTGATGTAAACTTCAACCATGAAAGCTTAGGGAGCATTGATGCCATCCAACACATAGAAGGATACAGTGACATCTTTGTCCAACTGACTTGTCTTCTTAATTAACAAATTCATCAGTGACTGATTTTCTATGAGCAAGGGGCACTTCTCTACACACTTTTGCCCCTTCGAATAGTTTTTTTCACAACAGTAACATAAATATTTTCCCATCTTATCACTGTGGTGTGAGATGAGTAATGTTTTAAGGATTCATAGTGTTGGCAGTGTTTTCATCTCTAAAGAAAATTGATGGACCATAGAAAGCTTGCAATTGGATCTATTATTCATCTCCAATTCCTTTGCCTTCTTGATTGTTAAATGATTTTGGGATCATGTAATATATGCCCCTGATTTATTTTTTAAGTTTACCAATTGAATCCAAACAATAACCCGAAACAAATGGCATATATCAAGTAGATATGATTAAGCATAAACATTGAAAGGTAGCAAGATCAAGATTCTAGCTGTTGCAACTTTAAATATGAGAGTTTCATTCATTACCAACACTGCTGTTACAATTTTTGGACCTCAAAACACACTAGAACTACTCAAACATACAATCCTTGAAACCAACTATCATTAAAATGAAAATACCTCAAGGGATTTTGCATTTGGAGTCAATTACAGTCTTGCTGTCTAAAATCAGTCATCACAGGGCTTCATATCTCCATCGACACTCACCCCAAGGCACTCAGCAGCATCAAACAGACCATATAGGCTCTTCTTAACATCAATATCCACCTTAAACCTGCCCAGACATTCAGTTCTGCTCATATACATTAGTTCTCAACCATTCCTAAGCTCCACAAACCAACTCAGAATGCAAGGAAATGATGAGTTACAGGTCTGTTAAAGACTGAGACACAGTTACGGGTCTGAAACACCCTGTTGCAGCAGTACAAGTGACTTGATTACCCTCCAATTCTCTCCAACCTCATGTAGGAAGTCACCCCAAAACCCCTAGCAGTGTTACAACTTCCTGGCAACGTTCAACACCCTCCAAAAATGCATAAGGGACACCTACAGGTCTGTTATGCACCTCCCAGTCATACCCAGCACTCAGATTTGGAGTCAATAATGAGCAATGTGGATCTGATATATCCAATTCAAGTGCTGCTACAGGTCTGATATGTAAATCTGAGTGACAGCAGGTCTGATGATTGACTGTTACAAGCCAAACAGCAAGGAAAACCTCTGGTAACAACCTCCAACATCATCAAAGACACCCCACCATTGGTCACAATCAACTTGTACACTCCTAGCTTTGCCCAGCAGCCTCCAAATCAGTAATCTTCTTGTATAATATAAGGGGTACAGCCAACTAGGGCATCACCCAAAATCACAAACTGAACAGCCAGACCCAAAGGCTCCTGCAATCTGCTTAAAAAACCATGCTAAAACCAAACCAAAATCCACACCAAAAACTCAGATATATCTGTAGTCAGTTTACCTCAAAAATCTTCATTCTTTCGAAACCCTGAAATCCCAAAACTCTATGAAAATCAGTGTATTTCCTGTGTGAAAACACCAAACCAGCTAGGGCGGATCTTTCACCACCGAAACCAGCAACTAGAGATGAGGTTTTCCGTCCTCAACCAGCAATATACAAACCCTGGAGAAAATCCACCATAGTCTCCTTAAGTTGCCAAAGTTCACATATGCAAATGAGAGTTCATACTCATATTTATAAAGTGTGGGAAAAGTTAGGGCAACTTGCATTTGAATTTGAATGGTTTTTCCCTCTCATTTCACTTTATGAAATGACATGAAATTACCCCAAGAGGGGCGTCCAACTTTTTGCCTCCAAAATTTCACTTTTCAATTTTTATTTAAAATTGGCATTAAACCCAAACTAGGCATCCCACATTATGAGGCATACCATTAGCCTTAAAAAATGATAAATAAACTCCCTTTTAGGCACCACACAAGGAGAAACACTGGCCCTCTTTTAAAAACAACGTTGCTCTACTAGGCCAAGGTGGTCCCTTATAACTTTATAACATAAGTCATAAAATTACCTTTTGAAGTCTTAAGAGAATAATATGCCAAAACATTAGAACTCACCAAACTGCAACTGCCAAGCACTGCCCAAACTGGATACCCTGTACTACACTACTGCCAAGACCAGTTTCCCATAATAGCACTTACTAAAAATAGCATACTGCTAAAAATAGTGTGTCCAAACACCAAACTGGCCCAAACTAAGATACCTTGAAACTTACTAAAAATAGTAAGTGCTAAAAATAGCAATACTGCCCACCAATGATCAGAGAAAATCTAGAAAAACCCAGAAAGCTCTCTAGCAACATCAATATACTCCTCACAAATCCTGAAAGATAGCACTAAATGCCAAAAGAGGAAACCCTAAAAAAGGGCATGGACCTTAAGCACTTGTTGAATGTTGTCACGTAGCCCACTACCATAAGTTCCAACTATTGAGAATCATTCAAGTTTTAGGTCCTTGTTCAAAACCTCCAATATTAAAAAAGTGTGTTTTTCTATTGAACTTGTTTGCAAGAGTTTGGCTAATTGTCCCAAAGAGCTGTTGATCTAAGAGTTGTCATATTGGGTGACTAGATCTTTAACAATTTCAGACCATGCATAGGCTACTCCTTGTGGTTCCCTGCTTAGTACTCATTGAAGCATTGGCATTGTCACTTGAATGCCTGAGGGACTCCAGTGTATATGAAAGTATTAATGCATCTGGTTAACCATGACAGAACATCAATTTCACAAAAAAATTGGAGTTCAATGAATGAAAGATTGTACTTATTGAAGGATTTGTTGCATAAATTGTTGTGTTTGGGATTGAAAGCTCACCCTCCAACCAACAAAGCACACTATAAGAGTTGTGATCAAAATGTTGTCCTCTAAACAATGGATTTGTGTCTTCATCAAAGTTTTTGGGATTGAGATTTTATCCTCTTCCAATAGATGGACTGGTGCCACTTCCAAATTTGAACTTTGGTTCATTTGCAAAAGCCGGGTTGGTACCATTTCCAAACTTGAAGTTGCACTTTTTCCCTCCTAAAAATGATTTGGTTTGCATCTAATTGACCCATGATAATCTAAGTTACCGGTTTGGGTTCGGGGATGGGTTCGGGTACGAGAACCCAGTACGTGGGTACGGGCAAAAATTTTTTAGGGGTTTGGGTACGTATGGGTACGTGTGTATATATATATATATATTAATAATTTAATATATTATAAATCTATATATATGTATTATATATACAAAAAAATAAGAGAAACATAGAGAATTGTAAAACTAAATCATTTCATAGTATGATACTTGATCATTGATCAATGCCAAATGCCAAAGATAAATATTAAATGCCAATTGATAGTTGAAAAATATTCAAATAAAATTACTGAATTACAAAATGTAGTTCATGAAACATTGAAACATGATTCAATGTTCATTGTTCATGTGCTCATCAATCATCAAAAGGATTGTCAGAATCATCATGACTTGGATTTTGAGTGGTTTCAACTTCAAAATCATCATCATTTGAACCCAAAGCGGATCCAACACCATGTGATATGTCATCAATATCACCCACATCATCCATAGTGGCTCTAGCAAGATCCTGAATGGTTGCATCCAAGTCAGTAGACTCGGGTGCTACATCCCAAAGCCTCGCTGCCCCCTGCCTGTATTGAGGATCCTTACGTGACAGAAGACGCAAATTGGAATGAATATACACTAAGTCTTCAGCTCTTTTTGCAGCCAACCGGTTACGCTTCACTGAGTGGATAAAGGAGTATGTACTCCAATTCCGTTCAGCGGCAGAAGAGCTTGCAACCTGGAGAGAAAACCAACAAAATTAAAAATAAAATAAAAAAATGCAAGATAAATTCAAGAATGTTAAGTGTTAAATTTTACAATACAAGTGGCAAAAAAAAAAAAACTTACTTGTGAGAGGATCTTGATTGCAAGAGGTTGGAGGTACATATAATCTTGACCATGGAGGTACCACCATGTAAGACCATCCATTTTGTATTGGTCTCTAGCAACAGAAGCGGTATGATTTTTTGATTTTCCTGTGACAAACATTCCAAATTCTCTCATGACACTTGCATGCACTTCTGGATCACTGAACATTCTACTAAATGTCGTCTTATACCCATTAGCAACTTCAGCATCTCTATATGGCGGTATTCTCCCTGGGATAGAAAGTACTTCAGTGGTATAGTACCTCGGAGATAGGGCATATGCAAGGAGGTGCAATGGAGTTGTCATCTTGTTCCAACGATGAAGAACAATTGCTTCCACCCTTTTGTACAAGGTGTCTTCAGGATCATTCTCTTTTTTTTGTATTTCTATTTTTATTTTTTCCAACATTGTGTCCATGCTATCATAGACATCCCCCAAGCATGGTTCATCTGTATCAGCAAACCGAAGCATAGACATGATAGGTTCGGTGAATTCCAATACATAATTCACACGATCCCACCAATCGTCATTCAAGATCAATGCCTTGACTTTTTGGGCCCTCTCTGAATTTGATTGCTTCCATATACCCCATTGGTTGCTAATAACCATTTGACTCAATGCATCTTTCACCTTCACAAGTCGTCTCAGAACAATTGTGTGAGATGCAAACCGGGTCTCGACAACCTAAGAACATGTTAATAGTAAGTTAATAACACATTTAAAATATGTAAATAATGCAAAAAATTATTTTATTCAATTATGTAAAACATGACATAAATGATAAATGAAACTAAATAAATTAAATTTTAAAATTTACCTTCAACAATTCCAATGTTGAAAAAGTTCTGAAAATTGCTTGTGACATATGGTGGTTTGTCACAAACATCTGGATCTCCTCAGACTCCTGGTATATTTCTTTCACCCACTCTATTTGGGTGCCAATTGCTTGCATCACCAAATTGAGGGAGTGTACAGTGCACGGTGTCCAAAAGATGTGCTCATATCTGGCCTCTACCAAAGCACCTGCAGCCCTGCAAACTTTTGCATTGTCCGTAACTACTTGGACAACATTTTCACTACCCACCATCTCTATGGAGTCAATGAGAATCCTGGAAATGAACACTGCATCTTTCACTTGCCCTTCACAGTCAACCGCCCTCAAAAACATTGCCCCCTTGGGGGACACTGCAATAACATTAATCAATGGACGGTTTTTGCAATCTTTCCATCCATCGAAAACAATAGATACACCTGTTTCAACCCAAGAATCTCTAATTGGTTTTAGTTGGGCCTCTACATATTTCTTCTCTTTTTGCAATAAGGTGGTACGCACCTTTTCATACCCAGGACTTGTGAAATCAGGAGGTGCACTATTTATTGCTGACACCATGTCCTTCCAATATGGTGATCTCACCAAGTTGAATGGAAGACCATTGGCATAGAGGCAACGTGCAATTTTTTCTTCAGCAATATCTCTTGCCTCCATTTTAAATGCCTTCTCTAATGGACCTCTCTTGCGGGTGGTGGTTTCTGGTTCTTCATCTTCTTCTTCCGTAGAGGGTATAGACAAGAAGGGATGTCTAGAGGGCCTAACTATCTGATGAGTGGGTAATGTTTGTTTTTTCTTTCCGGAACTATAACTAGTTTGTTTTCCTCTTGCAATTGAATTGTCAGCATCTTCTTGTTCTTTTATAAATGCTGCTATTTGTACAGCAGAAAACCCCTTCTTATCTGGGCCCACACACATATTAATCCCTTTACCACCAGGGCCCATAAAATGAAGTTTCACTCGGTAGTAGGAGCTATTATATTGTACATTGCAAAAATTACACTTCCAAACAAACCCCCCACCTCCAGGAATTTGTGAAATTCGTGTGGTATGTCTCCATAAAGGAGATCCTTTATCAATTTTAAACTTTTGGCTTCCATCCCCACCCACTGAACTTTGACTACTGGCCATTGTTGCAATCTATAAAAAAAATGAAAAAAAAATATATATTTGAAAAACTTCTTCACAAACTTGAAAAAATTCATCAAAAACTAAGAAACTTAAAAAAATTCATCAAAAGATTGAAGAATAGGGTTTAAATGCATACCTTGAACACTTAAATCTCCTTTGTAGAAGCTTTTTGCCACTCCACAATCGATCTCCTTCAAATGCAATCACCTCCCTTCAAAATGCTAAGATGGACAAAAAAAATGGAGAGAGCAAAATGAGAGGTAAAAATGAAATGTTTTAGTGTTGAAAGGCCTCATATTGGGTCGTTTTAGGGTTTAGAGGCAAAATAGAAATTAAAAAATTGTTTTTTTTTCACTTTTGGGCCCACTTTTTAAGAGCTGGGCCGTGGGTTCTCAAGGGTTCGCCCGGGTACGCGGCTGGTACCGGGTCCGCGTACCAAAGGGCATGGTACTTTAATGCGACATCAAAGCCGGTTGGCTCGCCGGCTTCTTTAAATCTTCACAACTTCGTAATAGGAAACCCATGCGGGTTCGCACCCGAACCGAGTTCGAGGCCTGTGGGTATGAATCCGGTAACATAGATGATAATACATCAACTATTTCAAACCTTTGGGGTTCAATATATGAGAGTCTGTGTCACTCTGTGCTTAGGGAATGAGTCATTCTTAAAAAATTATGTTTGTAATTGAAATATCACCCTCCTCCAAAAGATGTACAGGGTACACTGCAAGAGTTGTGATTGAAATGTTAACCACTAAAGGATGGATAGATATCATTATCAAAGTTCTTGGGATTGTCATTTTGTCCCCTTCAAAAAGATAGACTGGTGCCACATCCAAAGTTGAACTCTTGTTTGCCTATGAAAGCTGGGTTGGTACTTGGTACTACTCCAAAGTTGAAGTTGCACTTTTGCCCTCCTAAAGATGATTTGGTTAGGCTGCCAATTTAGAAAGTACATTGTTGCCCTCCTCCAAATGTTGTGCCAACATTGTCTAAGAAAAGGATCAGAACCCTAGATAAACCACTCATGTGATGGAAAGTCGTTTGGATGCTTACCATGTTCTTGATGACTGATACCATACTTGTGAGCTTGGCTTCCAATGATTTTATGCAGATTTTCTGTATCTGTGTGATGACCTTGCTGCCATCTTTTTTACATCTTCCAATGTATCTCTAAGTTTAGTGTGATTATCCAAATCTTGCTGCTCGCTATCTCTAAATTCAGTGCAATTCTCCTAAGTGATGCCCAGTCATGTGACTATTTCTCCCTGTTGTTGCTTCTCATGGTGATGTAGAGGTTGCTATGCCTCAGCCTTTCTGTTTCTGTGCGATGATCTTGCTGCATTCTTTTCAACATCTTCCAATGTATCTCTAAGCTTAGCATGATTCTCCAAATCCTGCTGCTCCATATCTCTAAATTCAGCACAATTCTCCTAAATGATGTCCAGTAATGTCACTATTTCTCCCTGATGTTGCTTCTCATGATGATGTAGAGATTGATATGCCTCAGCCTTTGCAATGTTATTTTCCCATATCATATGCAATGAAAGGATTGTGCTTTCCCCCATGCTTTATTTCTGCTAGATCTATTAGAGATGTATTTGCTGCAGTCTTGGCTAGGGTCATTTTTGTTGTAGTCTTGGTTGGAGACTTTTTAATTGGAGTTTGGCAGTGCCTTCATACAAATTGAAGGCAAGAATCTAGTGTTTGGTAGATGGGCAGGATTGGAATCATCTCCAAGGTTAATCAGATGTATAAACAATTGAGATCAAATCAACAAGACAGTTTCAGTGGAAAGGTGCATGAAGAAATAAGATATCAAAAAAATAGGCGGCCTGAAATGCAAGGTGATCCAAAGCATAGGGGGTCTGAAAAGATATGGAGTTCAAATGATAGGGGATGTACAAAAGTAGGAGGCACAAAGAAAGACGGGAAGACAAAATGCAAAAGCAGGGAAATTTTCAAAAAAAAAAAACCCATATAGATGCCACCATCTCCACCAAAGTCTTATCCCTCAATCTTTACCTTCATGTCACAAATTTCTGGCCCAAATCATCCTCCTGATTCCAATTGTCATGATCTTTCTATAATTTGCAAAGAAAATATAAGAAATCCAATAATATAGCAGTTGCTATCCACAATGGTGAAATAGAACATCCTAGCAGAAATCTGAGATGATAGATGAAAATAGAAAGCTGAAATGCTTAAATACAGAAATACTAAAGTAAGTTAAACCGCTTTGAGAGGGCAACCTCTTGATACATTAACCAAGAGATGAATTCCGCAAAATTATTTTTTCAAAAAGAGACCTACTCCCTTTTTAGATAGTCATAATTAGGTTAGGGCAATCCATAAGCACCTACTTAGGCCAAGCAACAAGAATAGAAAACTTACATGCTACTAGGTTATCCAAAGGTTATGCATGTCACAAGTAAGCTCTTCCCTAGCCCAATCAGCCCAATCACACATAATGACATATGCAGGTTAGGCATAAAACTTATATGCATATCTTCAATAACAAAAGATTGAAAATAGTATTTTTGACACAAGGAAATAGCACTACTATATCTTCCAAGAGAGCTTAACGAAGAAGCTACATCACCAATAAACAAATTCTCTACAAGTCAAAATGACAAAGGGCTAGTACAATATCGAGAATGAAGCCTGTAACATTTTTAAACTTCTATTCTTGACCCTCAACTTAGAAGAAGGAAAAAGCAAATGGAAATAATCAATGGAACATCCTGATTTGTTGCGCAGGAGAATCTAGATTATCCAAGCTTGTTATTGTTATATAAATGAAGGGATGGCTCTCATAGACGACGCCAAATGGCAAGTGGACAAACCCTTTGGAATACCCGTTATTGTTGCTTTGGAAATCTAGATTATCCAAGCTTGTTATTGTTGAGTAAATGAAAGAGCTAGCTCTCAAAGACAAAGCCCTTCAATCTGATGATTTTCAAAGAAACGACAGTGTTCAAGAAGACCTTATAAATGTTCTTAAAGTGTCTAAACTAAATAGTACAACAGAGTGTTACCACATTAACCTGTCTAGTTCTTACTCCAAAACAGAAAATACAGAACAAAAGATGGAATCAACATTTCAAGGCCACTCTTTGGCGGGATGAGTAAATACTTTTCTGAGAAGAATGGCAATATCGGCTTGCGAGTCTTCAATGTTCTGACTACCGCATTCTGTGCAGCGAACTTTGTGGGTTATATTCTTCGCTCTTGCTTCCATCTCCGCGCTCTTCATTCTCGCCTTCTCATCGCCCATTTCCACTCACTGCACTGATAATACCCACCACTAGTTTTAGTTCCCTTTGCTTTTAAAAACAAAGAAAACTTGTGCATCTCAATCTTCATTAATATCTTACAGAATTGAATGCTCCTTTGTAGAGGGGGGAATAACGGAGAGGCAAACCCATGGTATACTCGAAAGTTTTCTTATGAAATCATATGCAACCCACGCTTACCTTCTTGCTCAACAGAATAAGATTGTGAAAAGCAATTCGAAAGCTTGGATGTGAGAGAAAAGTTTGAAGTAACAGAGTGATGATTGGTTAGAAAGTTTACAGGCAGACTCCCCGCTCTTAATTTGCAGAGGTCAGTGCACGGCAAATGAAAGGTTTATTTGCAATTAGCAAAAAAATATGTCAGGCTTATTTGTACTTTGGTTAAATATAGTTGGGGATATTTTGAGGAAAAAAAAATCACTCTAATGTAATGAACATAATTTTAATCCAAGAAAAAAGCTCACTCTACCGAATGTAATGAACATAATTTTGATTCCAGAAAAAAATTAAATACATTAGCAAATTTTATATTCCTCTTACACAGATTTTTATGTTTTAGAATTCTTTAAATACTTTTTTTATAATATTTAAAAGCTATTTGCATAAGAAGGTATTGTTTAATCTAGTTAATTTGAATAATAAATATATGGATTAATTTAAATAATAAATTTAATGCAAGATTTAATTGTGTATAAGCTTATATTGGTATGGTGTGATGGTTTAATGGCGGCGTTGTTGTTCTCATGAGGTCCCTTGTTTGTGACCTCACCATTCCATATCAAAAGTATTTACCCCTTGAAAAAAAAAAAAAAAAAATTTGTATAAGAATAAATCACATCAAGGTATTAAGAGATGTGTAATGTAAACATATTTAAGTCACTTGAATAGTTGAATTTAAATCCATCTTGATAAATATTGATTTTAATTGTATGATAATATTACACTTAACATGATTAATTGTATTGAACTTATATTCATCTTGACAAATATTGATTTTAATTACGTGATACTATTATACTTAATTAATTGTATTGAATCTATATGCAATTGATTGATATTGAATAATGTTGTTCAACCAATGTTGTTAACTATGATTTTGAACTCATCAATAATATATTGATTTTAATATTATATTGAATAGATATGATTAAATAAAATACTATTTTGAATGGGTGTGATTAAATAAATTAAGGTTGATAACCATACAACTATAATTAAATGTTGACATGAAATTTGAATTTGGTTATCTAAAATAGTGAACTTGTATTGAAGCGTGAATAGTGATTTTTTTAGGGGCTAAATATATAATTTAAATTGATAGATTTTGTAATGTTTGATGATGCATTTTAATTGTATAAATATTACTTTAATTTTATCCATACTAATGAATGGTGAACTTCTATGTGAATGAATTGAATAACTGAGCTGACAAATGAATGGTATAATCATATATTTTAATGAATGGGCTATATAAAGTCTTTCATGGTATGATTTAATGTGTCCAATGAGTGTGTAGGATTTGACAAGTGAGACCAATAGGGATGTGGAGGATTGTTAGGGATATTTCACCCATCTCAATTCACACAATGGATCAATGAGATTTATTGTGTTATCCTATTACATTAAACTATCTTAGTTTGAATTGGTCATGACTTCTTGCTAATTATTTATGACACTCTTTATCCTTCGATTAGGTTTATGCTCAAGCCTACGATGTATGGCTATTCACATACTTAATGTTGGGATCACATTTATATTCCTCTTTATATTTTATTTGAATTGGAAGAATTTGTGCTAAGTTACCTCATTGAGAATGTGAAAAGAAAAAAATGATTTGGGTTGGGTTACATGTGTTAGAGTTCCTCCCTTCCTCTTTTCCCCCCTTAAGTTCGATCACTATATGATTGTATGTGGTTTATCTTGATGAGCATCCTTGGTGATATGGCATGCATAATTATGGAACTCATAGATCTTGCATGGCTTTTGTGTTACTTATGTTTCATAAGTTGAGTCATTGTTCAACTATAGTCATTTTTCTTATCTTCATAAGTGCATGTGAATTATTTGGTCTAATATAGTAGATTGAGGTATTTCATATGTTTTTGATCCATGATCATTCTCCGAGATAGGGGCTTAGTTAGCATAAAGGGACAACCCTACACATCTAATGATGTTACATGGTTGGGAGGTAGCTACCTCTTATTTCCTTGTTAAGGATCTCTATATTTCTTGGAGTTTACCATGTGATTGGAAGACTCTCCTAATTTGGAAATTTTAATGATATTATATGTAATCAAATTATTGTATGTGTTAACTAGACATACATGTTTAAATTCAATGAATCTCATGACTAGCATGTGGATGATATGTTAGTTATCCTACCTATTTCTAACAATTTCTAAGGATTTATGAATTCCTATTATCAAAACTATTGAGAGGATGGCTCAATGAATGAGAGATAATCAAATCGTTCCTACACTTTAGGCTCTTTAGGACCTAGGGGTAGTCCTATTAGTGCACACTAGATTCTAGGTGAAATGCAATAGGTTTATCACAATGTAAAGAACATAAAATTTTCGTGCATACATGGAAAGGATTCTTAAAATAACACATTCATATACACCCTTGTACCCTTAATGCTCAAGCATGAACAATATTATTTACAAAATAATTTACACATCTAATGATTTTTATTTTTTAAGTATGAGTAGGCTAGGAGGGTTTCCTACAATTGATCAGTGCTTATTCAAGGAAATATAGAGTCACCAAGTATTGCCACCACTTTACATTAACAATAAAATTTCTAGTGGTTCAAAACATGTACCATATCCTTGGAGTGTCTATTATTATACTACAATAACTTGAACCTACAAATATAATTTGACTATAAAATTCTACTTAATAATTCCTTACCAATACTACAAACCTACTTTCTTTTTGGAAATATTTCTCACTCTCCTTAAAAGTGTACTAACCAAAACAACAAATCCTATAGAAAATGTATAAGCGAAAATTGTTCACCTTTCTTGAAAGTGTACTTCTCTTCAATAATAAATAATACAAAAAAAAGGAAACAATTATGCAATCAAATCATCATTCATATAGAGCATCCAAAAATAAGTATCGTGTCAAAATGGACATATAATGTATTGAAACATTGGTATTTCTTCAAAATAGGTGTGGTATATAGTACAGAGGCTTTTTCTTCCTTAGTTTACAATCTTTTTTTTCAAATAATGGATTCATTCCTTATATAGAAAAGATTACAAAGATAGCCCCCACATATGGGTGAGATTTGTCACAATATGAAATACCAAAAAATGGCCAACCTCCTATGTTAACCACCAAGGAAAATCCCATGATATATGTTGGGATGGGGGTTGTGAATACCATGATGTTTTGATGGTTGCATGGGTCATTTCCCTTCTCTTTTGCTACATGTGAATCTATGACTTTATTATGAACTATCACTTCTAGATAGAAAAAAATTGATCAACCAATTGTAAGCCTTCAATGGATCATTAATGGCGCTTTAGTTGTGTATGAGTGGTGTGGTGCATTAAATATTTCTATGGTACCCCTTTCTATAATTTTAAAACTAATAATGTGACTATTAACTCCAAATTTTGCTTGAATGTTGATTGTTGATGCATTTAAGTGAATTCAATGGCTATCACATATCGTAATTTCATGTATAATGCATCCTTTGAAGATCACAATGTAAAGAGCCTTGGCAATGAAAAAGACCATCTAGGTGTCAAATTTATACTCTTATCTTTACACCTAGAGTTCCACTAGAGAGATAAGGTGTACACTTCAACCAATAGGAGCATTATATTTTTTGGGGTGATTGATATGGCCCAATAATATCATAGCACCTCACCACACATATTGACAACTAAGTCATTATATGTGGTTGTATTTCACCTTTTTTATCGTGCATCACACATATAAAAGTGGGACCCATATTCAAAATTGTGATGTGAAGAGCCTATATGATGCAATGATAGTCTATCATTTATATGCTATTGCATATAGTACTTCCAAAATAGAAATCGAGTCAAAAATTCCTTAGATGAGACAAAGCCATCACACACTATGGGAGTGAAAGTGGAGTCCATATTCAAAAATTGATATGGAGTTGTGTGATACAATAGAAAACCACTAGCTATCAAACCATATCAATATTTCCTTGGGAGAGATTAACCCATTACACATCACAGGAATGAAATTGGGGTCCACACTCAAAACCATGATGCGAAGGAGCTATATGATGTAATAGAATATGGCTAGTTATCACAAGATGACAAGACCTTTTTAATTACTCTATGAAGCACACATATAAATGTTAATGGGTTAATCATAAGTCATCAACTCACTGTAGGGACAACACAACATTATATGAATTGCACTCAAAGTCAAATGGCATGATATCACTAGCTCACATTTTTAGCAAAATACTTCAAACAAAAATCATGATGTGAAGAAACCTCGTGATGTGAGATGAAATTGACATATGGAACACTAGTAAGGACTTAAAGTTGTAATGCGACCATGACAAGATAACATAAGGAATAAAAAAATTGTGGGAAATTACCAATTCATGAAAGCTAAGGGTTGGTAGGATGATATTATTCATGGGGATAAAGTTGTGAACGTAAATGAACAAATAAAAAAACTAGTCAACATTAAAATAAAAGAATACAACAATACATACAAAGAACCATAACTCGTAAGAAATAGGATTTTAGAAAAAATATACAAAGGAAAACCCTTAGGAACTAGAAATACCAAAACCCTAAGGATTTCACCAAAGAATTTGGAACCATTCCAACAATGGCTCTTATTCAAGGATGTATTCCCCTTGTGAGCATAGTGAGATCTTAAAAGAAACCTCTAGGGGGCAAACCAAGTATAGTCACATGTATGTTGAGGTTGCTCTACCTATAGATTCTAATTTTAAAATTTCAAAAAAATTATGAGTATCCAAGGTCACCAGAAATGAAGAACCAACCTCTTCCTCTTGTTATCACAGAATCTAGCAGCGCTCGTTCCATGGATAACCCCCTACAAAACTTGTCTGTTTCTTAGGATTCGTGAAGTTCAAGTATGCATAACGAAGTGATTTCTGAGCCACCTCGAAATGTGTTCCTAAGTCTCAAATAGTCAATTTGAGCATCCCCCCGTATTCGCCTCGTGAAGACCTTCGAAACGAGCTCCTTCGCGAAGTCTCACTATTCGTACTTAGCAAGTTGCGAAAAATGCAGTGGCACTGAAAAAGTGCGCTCCTGCCCTGAAGCCAAAATTTGGCTAAGTACAAAAAGTGCAGGGGTGCTAAATTTTAGCGCCCCTGCATGAAGTGATTTTTCTAAAAATGTAATAGCACTAAATTTTAGCGCCATTACACTTTTTTGTGACTTAACTTTTTTATGCTTTTGGTACGTTTCTTCATGAATTTCGCATTTTTCATCAATCGTGCCACTTTTCGTGCCTAAATTTATTGCTCGACTTGAGTTAGGTTTTTGTTTTTCTCTTTTGCTTAAAAGTGTTAATTCGCCATTTTCATTGTTTATGTTTTATGTTCTTTCTTTTCTTCTTGCTGGGTGAAGTGCTTTTCAAACTGCAAAAACGTATTTGAGGATTTCGCATCCTTCCTTCAGCAATCTTCGCGTTTTGTCTTGTGTAAGTCATTTCCTTGCTTTCTCTTCTTTTTCATTTGTCTTTATATATTTCTAGGATTAACATATGCGTTTCTGTACATGTTCTAGGTTTTGCATATGCGTTTTTATCTTACTCTTTCTCTCTTCAACGTCTTTTAAACTTCCCACGTGTTTCCTTCCTCTCCATTCGCATTTTTCTTCATTCACGTTTTTCTCCATTTACCATCTCCTCTATGTGCGTCATTCTTTGAATGTGTTTTTCTCTCCAACGTTTCTTATGTTGGCTTCTTTCTTTTTCACCTTGCATCACGTCTTTACATAATCACTTTGAGAAATCTCTTGTTTTGAAAGAGGGTTTCTTTGAGAAATCTCTTGAACGTTTTCATAATGATGATGATGCGAATTGTAGCTCTATCCAAAGGAAAACAAAAATTGTCTTCAAAGCTTTCCATGTAACAAATACTTTGCCAAGCATGAGCGTCGTTTTCTTACATCTCTACATTTGTTTTATCAAAAATGTGCTTAAAATGCTGAAGCGCTAAATTTTGGTGCCTTGACATGTTGAAAATATGTCAGAATATTTTCTAACTCTGAGAGATGTAAGGCCGCTAAAATTTAGCGCCCTTGCATCAAAAGTGACATTTCTGAAATGTAAGGGCGCCGAATTTTGGCGCCCTTACACTTTTTCTAGTTTTCTACAATCTTTCCCTATTAAGCTTCATTTTTTACCAGTGCACTCTGGAGCCTTGTTCCTTCTATTTTTGTGCATCGTTTTGCGTGCCTTGTCATCCGCTACATGCATTCCCATCCTCGTTGCTTGTTTTGCACATTCCTGTGTTTCCTAACGATTAATGTTTGTTCTGGCTAAATGAATTGTAGTCTCTTTTCAAAGATCTTCAAGTCAGAGTGATCAGAGTTCCAGTTGTTTTTGATGACTGCCAGTAAGCCTCCATCTTCTTCAAAAGCGAAAGGCAAAATGAAGTACAAATATCAAGGTGTCTATCTGCCGACTGTAGTGCTCTCTAAGGTGGAAGAGATAAAAGACACGGACGTTGGTCATCAGGACTTGGTTGATTTCGCAAAGCAAATAGAGACGAAGCCTCTTCCTGATTCAATGAGAGCAATCATACACAACAACCTTCATTTGGTGGCAATGTTTCCTAAAGTTGCGCACAATACAAAGATTGTTCTTCAGGTGGCGTCTCACTACATCAGAGAAAGTAGAAGTGTGATTGATTCTTTCAGGCATGAGATTTTGAGACTTGACCCTGATTTCCTTGACATTGTTTTCAAGGTCCCTTGTATGGAGAAATACATTGATATTTCTATTTCAAAAGCACAGGAGATCTTTGACGCTAATCCTAATAAAGCTAAACACTTGATAAACACTCAATGGTTAAAGAAGCCTAGATCTTCTGTTCCCAGATGGCCAAAAGGACTCTTGTGAAGCGATCTCAAGGATAACGTCAAAGATATGATCACATTTCTAAGCAGAGTGAAGGGCTTGCTGGAATCATCCACTTTTCATGATTGGATGTATGAATACATCAGGATCATAAGAAGACAGAAGGTGCATATTGACTGGGGCAAACAAATCAGTGATGAAATACACGAGCAGTTAATCAATGCTCCTTCTACATTGAAGTTCTATATGACTTCTTACCTGGTGTATGTAGTGGCTATAATGAGACAATTCCTAGGTCTATCTATAAAAGGGAATCAGATGATGATACCAGTGTACAAATATTTCTATCAATTGGAGTTGAAGGAAAGCTTTCATCACTTTAGACGGGTCACAGATGCTTTCTTTGCGCCTTTGCTTTTCAATTTTGATCCAGCTCTTAAAAGAAGAAGAGTATCTGATGAGGCTTATAAGGTGGTAAGTAAAGTTGGATGCCTGTTTCTTCAATTCTCAATGTTTACTTACTTGAGAGTAGGTTGCTACAATGGTTGTCCCTACATGCTACCATGTTATCCTTCAGATAAGTGGGTTCTCATGGAAACATGCAGACAGTTGATGTTAGTACAAAAGGAACGAAGAAGCAACCACAAGCATGGATTCAAGTTCCCACTGACCATCGGCCGATATACTATCCAAATTGCACAAAAAGCTCAGTCTATTTATGTTGAAATGCAGATCATGACAATCAAGACCTACAGGTATAGGTTTGATTTCGATTACCGAGATGTCAGAAAAAGATTGCAAAAGGGTCATCACCACAGGTATCATTTTGAGGACATCTGGGCTGATTGCAGAGATGAAGAAGCCATTCACAAAATGGACTATTACAGGTTGACTGTTCAACAGATTAAAGATCTTGATATTGCTGACCTACCAGAGGACTTTACAGATCTAGGTGATATCATGAATGCTGCCTATGATGAGCAAGAAATTGCTAAAAGGTTGTTGCCTGCAATACAATGGTCTAGGAAAGAAGTTACCAGCATAAGGAAAGGTTGAGGCCAATCCTAGCCAACACTGCAGAATGGTTGCATAAACACGGTTATGAAATGAAAAGTTTCAGAATAGACTTAGAAGGAGAGGAATCTGAAGCAGAAGCTCGCCAAAAACAAGAACTCCGCAACAAAAATAAATCAGTGGCTATTCCCACTTCTTCACACAGAGGTCCTAGGATCAAGTTCACTGTTGGCAAGAAAGATACTCAGTTCATCCCAGAGACAGTAATCACGGAATCTAATCCATCTCGCTCTAAAGGTAAAAAGCCTATTCCAAAGGAGGTAGATTCCAATGAAGAAGAAACTTCAAGTGACCAATCCGCTGAAGATGAAGATTCAGCAGAGCCAGACTCCGATGCAGAAGAGGTTTCTGAAAGCGGGCAAGAGTCTGAAGAAGATTCTAAAGAAAGATCTGAAGGTGATTTTGAAGGTGAACCAGAATCAGAGAGACTAGAGGGTGATCAACAGGAACCCTGACATGATCAAGAAAGGACTACTTCTCCTCCTGAGAATGTAGTTGAGGAAATTCCCAAAACGTCATCGTCTGTGACTTCCAATGTTCCTCATACCCCTCCAAATTCAAGAACTCCTCCACCTCCCGTTCCCTCGTCACCTATTCCTACCACATGCATTCCTGCAGTCGAGATATCCACTATCCCTGCAGCATCAACCTCGCTCGATACTCCCTCAGTGACAAGCATTCATACAGTTGATATACTATCAAGCCCTCCATCGTCTATTCCTAGCCTGTCTTTGCCAATGTATGATATCACTTCAGAAAATGAATTCAATCGTTACATGAATGAGTCAATGCGTGATCAGCTCAATGTGTCAACTACAAGAGCGATGATGACAGACACTTCTCCGATTGTCATGATACCCATGGTAACTTCAGACGTGACAATAACTTCAGAAGTAGCAATGACGGCTGAATTGATAGTAAATCCAGAAGTTCACACTTCTTTTCTTCCCCCTTGGCTAATATCTGAAGTGTCGAAGCGTAAAAAGCAAATGATTTCTTCGAAGGAGCTCGACCTCGAAGAGATAGTCCTTCCAAAAGCTAAAGGGAAGAAAAAGGCAAAGGTATACTCAAGGCTGAACGTTGATAAGTCTAGCCACACATATGCGGAAATTGGCATACCGCCACATGAAGAAGGTGATGTCAGTATGGAAGACTACATGGTGACAAAAGTCAAACTTGGCAGGGTTACCAATGAAGGGTCTGAAAAGCCCGATACACAAGTCCTTGGATATCTTAGGTTTGGAAGAAATTTTGGATAAAGTAGAGCAAGCTCACAATATGTACAAACAGAGGGTAGGGCATTATGCCACTATTGTAAAGAGACTTACAGGTTCTCCAAGTAATGCACAACAACTGACAGTGGTAAGTATTGAAGACCCAGTTGTCAAGAAAGCTGAGAAGTTCACCTCCAAAGGCAGAGTGTTGTATGATTTGGTTGAGAAGATCATTGAACACGGATCTCAGATTATAATGGCTGCAGACGAAAAAACTACCTTATTGGCCAAGCTCACCATAG
>VDFB02000002.1:104370026-104410540 GCA_007258455.2 Sequoia sempervirens | reverse complement strand
GGGAAACTATATCTTTTGATCCCAAATGTGTCACTGGAGTAAAACTAGAAAATAAACTATTACATTGGTAATCCTTGGATGGAATTACTCTGAAAACTAGGATGGTTTTCATCCTTGAATCTTTCAAATTTCCAAAAGGGTTTCTATCTTTAGGAAATGGAAAAGATGAATGTGTGTTCATTCTTGAGAAATGAAAATAAATGTCTTTTTTGAAAACTCTCCTCTTATAACTTTTTTAGAGCTATTTTAGGGAAAAGTGTTTTTTGCCTTTTTACTACTTTTTCTAAAAAAAAAGTATGGTATTGTGAAAAAAAAAAAACGCTTTTTCTTTAATAAAATAACATAAAGTGTCCTTATGATCACTTTTCCACACCTTGAGCCTAGCAACACTTTATCTGCACACGTAAAATACCTTTTTAAATAATTAAAAATAAGTTGTCATTTAATTTCACCTTTTCAACAACTTTAATATTTAATTATTTAATTAATTTTCCTTTTTAAATCATCCCAAGGTATTATGAAAAATAAGCCAATTAAACTAACTTGATAATTCCATAGAATAGGACTTTAGTCCATGGAAAGTTGGTGCTATTCAAGAATGAAGGACTTCTCCAAGAAGTTTGTAATGCTTCCAAAATGTCAAATTCACACATGGAAAGTATCTTTGTGCACATCTTAGCTCTAGGAACTTGTTGCTGTTGTCGGAGTTTCTTTCCAAAAAAGTTGGCACTTTTCAAGAAAGTTGGATTTTCCAAGAATGTTGGAGTGGATCAGAAAAGGGAACATTACATAGAAACTAGAAGAAAATGGGATTACCATGCAAATGGTGTAGACTTAGAGACCATGAAGACACCATATGTCCAAAGAAAAAGGCCAACATCAACATGATTGATGTATAGAGCATAACAAAGTATTGGCTATTGGTTGAGCCCAAGCAAAGTGGGCTATGTGTTCAAACCTATGTATAGAAAAATAAGTACTTCATGAAGCAAGAGCTGGAGTGGAGCATGCTATGGATAAGGAACACCACCACTCAAATGCAAATGCAAGTACATTAAGAAAACAATTGCAACCCAAATAATTTGTTGCAAAGCAAGTACTTTGAACTATTGTACCAATTAAAATAGTGGATCTATTACAACACATTCTTGAACCCCAAAATGCTATGACTACTACTATATCTAGGAAGAATGAGATGGTGCATGTTATGGCCTATTTAAAATTCAGAGATAATGAAGATCCCATAATTTAACTGCCATTGTTAGGAGATAGAGTGATTGATTCCATGTTGTTGATAGTTAACATGTCAAAGAACTAGCAATTGTGCACATGGAGATCTTTGGAGGAAATCTCACTAATACAATTATTGATGGTGTGTCCAGTGTGACTGTACTTTCCGAAGACACTTGGAGAAGTCTAAGCCAACCATTTGACCTCCAACTTTTCAATTGGTGAGTGCATATCAACAAGGAATCAAAGTACTTGGAGTTTTAATGCCCAAAAGTTACTTGTTGGAACTAAAACATTTTTTATTAAATTTTGTGGTCATCTCATTATGGAAGAAAGTGTATGATGCATTGTTGGGTTAGGGTTGGTTGGTAGTTTCCAAAATTGACAAAAAATGGAAAAAGAACACTACTTCCATTGGGAATGAGGGCATGAAGTATATAATTGATTGAAGAACTAGGTAGTAAATGAGGAAGCAAATTTCTTAGATTCCTCAAATTTCTTAGATTCAGATTTTGAAGAAGAATGGATAGAGAAGCATGATAATGGTTCGTGTAGCCAAACACTGAAGGAATTTTGGAATTGTAGTTATGTTATGAAGATGGAACAAATTTCCTTCATGGCTTGTTCCATTGGCACATGGAGGAGTAAGAAGTATTTTTGTCGAATTGTGATTCCATATTGAAGCTATGAAGACCAATGAAGAGGAACAAGGATTGTGCAATGACAAGAAACCAATGAAAGATGACTTTGAGAAGATGGATAGTTAATGTTTATTGGATATAGTACAAGGTATGCAAAAGTTGGTTGTTCTAGTTCTAGCAAAGGCACCTACCTTTAGTAAAGATTCCAAAATTAATTAATGTATGCCTCAAATAATAACATTGAAAAATTATTTGAATGGAGCCTACAGATACTTGTCCAAACAAATGCTATAAAGGACCCTATTCGTGATGTATATTTTCGCATGGCATTGAATTTAGACTAGAGCAAGCCTCATAGGGAAATTACGGGAAAAGAAGTACCATAAAGTGGGGCAGACAAAAAAGTAATGAAGTTGGAGAGGAAAATAATAAGTGAGTCCACATGAGAACCCAAAAAAAAATATAGAGGGAAAAATATTGCTACATAATGGATGGAAAAGACAAATTAAACAAATGAATGGAGTATGGGTGAAAAGAGAAGTTAGTAGATTATTTTTTTAAATCCTTAGTGTTCATCATATGGGCAAGAGCATAGAGTATTAAAAAAATTGAAAATAAATTTCTTCTTTCCACTGTATGACCCAACTCAATATGTTGATTGTACAACATAAAATGGACAATCAAATTTAAAGATTATGAAGTTCTCTACTTTTGCATTGTATGGCTTCCAAAGGAATTATTAATTAATCAAACCACACAATCATATCCTAGCTTTTTTCCTATTGTACGATAACCTAATAATAATCTTCAACCTTCTCTTAATCTTATCGTATAGCTCCCGATGGCCAACAAAATTAAATCTAAACTTCCTAAATTTTTTCCATGTATATTCATATAACCACTCTATTCTCTTACCATATGACATAAAAAAGAAGAGCATATTAAAAATGCAAACAAATTATTATTATTCATATGACCTTGCTTGCATAGGTTGATTGTACAACAATCAACAAAGAAGAAAATTACAATGTTTGGTAGTAAAATCACTTTCAAACCGATGGGCAAACGAAAATTGTGAACAAATGGATTGAGGGTTAGTTGAGACACTATGTGGTAGGATAGCAAAAGGCATGGATCAAATGGCTCTATCTTGGAGAGCATTGCTATAATACCACACATCACATGTCCATTGGTATGATTCATTTTTAAGATCTGTATGGATGTGATGCTTTATCTTTTATGAATTTGATATTGACAATAGAGTGCCAAGAGCAAAAAACTTGATTCAACAAAACCAAGATATTTTGAAGGTTCTTAAAAGAAAATTTCAATAGGCTCAAAATCAACAAAAAACGTATGCAGATTGAGATAGATTGGAGAGAACTTTTGAAGTTGGTGACTTGCTTTTATTAAGGCCTCATCATTATAGGCAATTATCCCTCGGAAAATGGAGTTGAAAAGCTTAAGCCACATGTCAATGGACCCTATAAGATCTTGAGGAAGATCAAAGAGGTTGCTTATGTATTGGAGTTACCAAAACAAAGTAAAATTTATAATGTGTTCCATGTTTCATGTCTCATAAAGGCATTAGGTCAACATATCACACCTTTAGTAGTGTTGCCACCACTTGATGATGAAGGGAAGTTGATTTTGGTACTTGAAGCTATTGTGGATGTGCGAGAGAGAAAATTGAAAAATAGGAGCATTTCATAATATTTGGTTCATTAGAGTGATCTTCTAGTAGAGGATGCCACTTTGGAACGAGAGCAGATTTTAGAGCATCCAAATTTGCAATTGTTTGAGGGCAAGCAATTTTGGAGAGGGAGGACTATCATGTCCTCTTATCAAGCGTAATTTCAATGAAAACTTGTAGCCTATTATTTTATTTCCCATAGGTAAATGTGGTAGTGTAAGGGGTAATAATTTAATAATTTAATCTAGGTTGTCGAAAAAATAATTTAAGTTATATTAAAAAAGACAACTTATGTTTTATTATTGAAGAAAAAGTTGTTTTAAAAGAGGGACTGAAAAGGACACTTGAGGTCCAAATTCAAAAATAAAAGGTTGGAGGGAAAAGGGGAAAAAAGAAGAAAATAATAATTATTCTTCCTCGAAAAGCCTTGTAGCATCGTAAATTGTACTCCATTTTACATGATAGTACAATTTCACGCTTAGTTTGGACCTACTTTAGTAACCCTTGCATTAATACATTTCAAGCACCCTTTAATTAGGCCCTAATTTCCAAAATTATGCATTTTGTGGCCCAATTTAAACATTTTCCGACAATTTGCAAGCATAAAACAAATGCTCTCATTTAATACTTTGTCCCCGACTTTTAAATTTTCCAAAAACAGGGCTGGGACATTGGTGCCTCCCCCCATTTTGGCTCCAAATTCAAATATGTCTGTGTCGGCATTTAATTATTTGAAGTTCAAATATCTGAAATCGGCCATTAGGATCTAATTTTTGGGAAATTAGAGAAACGCCTATAAATACCTAGTCTTTTCACCATTTCAAACTAGAACAAAAAGAGAAAGCAACAAGGAGAAGCAAAAGACTATTATATTCTGTCAAGTACATCCATATTTGCAGGTCTTCAAGTTTGTTTGCAGAATTATCAAGGCTTATGCCATGATTGAAGGTTGATGCCAATAGAAGAACATGATGGATTCTAGGCTTTGGAGATGCATTTGGCCATTTCCTTCAACCTAATGACTTGTTTCCTAGTGTTCTCATCTTTAGCCTTCATCTTATTTGCAGCCTCAAGCAAGGTATCATTGTGTTTCAGATTTGCTAAGAGTGTTTTTACTTCTCTCTTAGTTAGCTCTTGCCATTTTCATATAGGAATCTTTTTCTAATATGCTTGAGTAGGGTTTTAATGCATTTTAGCTCATAACAACCTTAGACACACTTAAGGTTAGGGCAAACACACTATTTTCTATTCAGATCTTTGGCTATTGTGGAGCTAGAAATACCAAAACAGGGGCTTGATTGAGGCAAGCTCTTATATAGCCACCATCCACCATCTCTTCTGCAGATTTTATTGCAGGTCCAGATCCAAAAATGGAAATCTGCAGAGTACTGATCAGAGAGCAGATAGAGAGCTTCAGACCCAGATTGTCAGATTTGGAAAAAGCCTATCAGGACAGTGATGCCCTCGGCATCAATGTCCCGACAAATTCAGCTGAAATTTATATCACAGGTGCACAATGTCCTCCTCAGTCCAGATTTGGTGTCAGAATTTCTGTTACAGTTTCCCAGTTTTCGAAATCTTGCATTTTCAGATTAGGGCATGTGGTTTAATTAGGTTAATACAAGCAAATTCAATTCCAATTCATTTCCTAGGCTCTAAAGAAGAATCATATCAAGCTCTGATTGGCTCACCTTCTTGGTTGAAAGCCAGTTTAAATACCTTGATTTGCATTCTAATGTTCTCTTGAAAAAGGGATTGATCCTAGTGTCCTACTTCTTTTGTATAGGACCCCTTTTGAGGAATGGAGAGGGTATCCAGTTTCATATTTCAAATTCATTTGTCTTGAGATTGAATATTGTTCATCTTTTCTACCCAGGGACAAAAAATTATCGGCAAAGAATGGATTCGAGGATGAAAACCCTTATATTCATTTGAGTTATTCCATTCAAGGATTGCCATTGAGCTGACTAGTTGCAGGTTTTCATTGTGTTGGTGTGAAGATTTCCAGTTGTTTCTTTCAGGGTTTATGTGTGTGTGAAGCTTCCAGTTTTTAATTTGTGAAAAGTTTTCAGTTCCAGGTTGAAATCATTTCAAACCCTTAATAAACACAACTGTATTTTTCATGCTTTCAGCCGAACAACTGTGTCTGAAAGTTTTTACGATTGTGTCAGATCATGAGGAAAATATTATAATAAAACATGTATTTGTTTCCAATAGTTTGAGGAAAATGTATGAATATGTGGTGATGTCTCTTGAAAGAGACGAGTCATAAATTCTATGCCTATAAGTTTTATAAATCTTAGGTCTGTTAGAAGTCAGTGTCTAGTTCTTCATAGATATTTTGATCATTACTGTGTACGGATGAGAATACGTGCTTGAGGTTCTATAATCCTTTGACAAATTATTTTTTTAATTCTGGTGTAAATTAGAAAAACTACAAATCTGCTGATCTCAGCATCCTTGAACTTAAAAAACAATGTGCTAAGCTTTTGTAATAATATCCCATACTAATAAACTAATACAATTAGAATACATGACTCATTGCATAAAAGCTACTGCACGACTACATAAATACATTCACCTGATATGACTGCGCTAAGCTTTTGTAATAATATCCCATACTAATACACTAATACAATTAGAATACATGACTCCTTGCATAAAAGCTACTGCACGACTACATAAATACATTCACCTGTTATGACCGCATGGACTATAGAGGTGTTGCATGGTACAAGTTTAGTAAGAGACAATACTTGGAATCAGCACCCACTGAAGATTCATCTACCAATTATCTTACTGAAAGCAGTAAACATGATTTATTGCATAATAGCTAGCAGATGACCACATAAATACAGTCTCATCATGAATACATGGCTTTCATCATTTAGACTTGCGTTTACACCAGCTTCAAGTACACAACACACTACACTTATTCTGTAATTTACATACATTTGATCAATTGTTATTTGTAATTTTTCTAGCTCCCCATGCATTTTACACTGTAATTTCACTATGTTTTAGTGTGTACTCAACTGTGTCTTACTTTTCTGGTTTAAATATGCAGCATACAATAATGCCTATTCATCATCTCGTGAGTTTTGCTCTCAATCTTGTTAGTCGTGCTTTTGAGTTCCAGGTAAGCTCTTATGAAACATAATGTGTTTGATCTTTTCTGGAACTTTGTTCATTATATATTTGTAGCAGTGTAGGTTTGTGTTCCCATATTACACTGTTCTAAAACCTTGGTGGATCATCGGTATTCATAAATGGAGCCTTCTTGAGATTTGAAATATGTTTTGCTGTATTCCTTTATCTGGCTTGGTTCTTCCAGCAGTGTCTTATTCTGTTTTTCCTGATACAGGCCGATGCCTTCGCAAAGTCTCTTGGGTACGGTGCTCCTCTCCGAGCAGGACTGATTAAATTGCAGGTAAGAACATTATGGTCAAGCTATTACTTTCATTCTCAAAATGGGGGAAATGTTGCACTTTCTTTGAGATTTGTCTGATTCAAAGTGGTGTGTACAGGAGGAGAATTTGTCGGCTATGAACACTGATCCCTGGTATTCTGCATATCATTATTCTCACCCCCCTCTTGTAGAGAGGCTTGCTGCACTTGATGAGTCTGATAAAAAGGAGAAATAACACCATTTTGTAAAGTTCACATTATATCAGTTTGATTCATCGGTAACTGCAAGCATTTGTTCCATATTGGATGCCTGTACACCTTGATGCCAATTTTGATGAACTACTGAAGGCTTTTCGATGAACAATACATTATTTCTGTGGCAATGATAGCATTCTATAATTATCTGTCTTCAGTGTTTTTTATATAGAGTTGCATATTAATGGGAAGTTATAATAGCATAAATGTTTTGGATCATGACTACGTTAATTTTTTCTATATATATCTATTCTCGGACTAAGATGGATGACTATTAGCATTTTAGTTTTGTTTTCAATCTGGCTAATCCCTACAACAATGCAGGGTTGGGGGATTTGATGTTGTATTCATGGTCAAAGATACTTTAGTTGTACTGTAAGTGGAATTTGACACGTTTCCTGTACATAGAAACAATAATGCAAGCACAAAACATTGAGCATATGGAATCTGCAATGTGCACTTGAATACACTTCTTAGTAATCTCAACAGAGATGTTTCATGGCCTTTTTGTTTTATTGCCTGTTATCTTTGTTTAGGGTTATTCATGGCATTTTAACTTTTCATGTTGAGAAGCCATTGCTTTAAATAGATTAAGTTTCTAAGAGAATGGAGATTAGTAGAAAGAAATTGAGTGATTAGGGTTGACACTTATTATTTTAAATATTAGAAAAAAGAGATTTTGATATCTATAATGGTGAAATTATCATATCATGCCATTTCCCACTTAGTTTTATGTTTATTTCGAGGAAATGTCTTCATACATGTATATGGTGGAAAATGACAATCTTGTCTAAACCTGGTATCATTCCCTTAGCTTTTTACACACATCTTATATGCATGTGGACCTATACATTTATCCAATTTAACATTCATCACATTCATCTGTGCGCCTGTCGCATATAGCCACTAGCTACGAGGATGACTGTTCACGCACCTTGGGACATTTTTGTGGTTGTGGGAGGGAACATGTGTGATTTGGATGATTAAGATGAATAATGTCTTCAAATACTAGCACATTGCATCAAGTTGTGCGAAATATGGTTTTAGTCAACTCAAGATGTGAATGTAAATGGGGCTATTTGGCCAAAAATTGTTTTTGAATTTGAATTTTCACAAGAGGGCACAAATTTGCAATCCTGCAGTCATAGATTTGTCCCCCTGCATTGCAAAACTCAATTTCAAAATTTTGGCCCTTGGGCTCATTCACCGTTCCTAACTTGAGCTGACTAAACACACATTTGGTACAATTTGATGCTATTTGCTAGTATGTACAGAATCATTCAAATAATTTGGAATACACATGTTCTCTCATCCTAGAGCATTGGAGCAATTAATAATGACACATTTCAATTTAATGCTTTAAAAAGAGTATCAAATTCACATTTTAGGGCCTTGCCTATTGTCTTTGGTCTTTGTACACTTTATCAAACAAGGTTGATCTAGAACTTTTGTCCTTGTGATGAAAGGACAACCTTTAAAGGTATTTTAAAATATTATTAACCCCCAGATTTCTAGAAAGAGCATGGCAGACAAGTAAAAGAGTAAAACTCCATTGTGCACATGGAAGAAGTCAAATTTAGGCGTTTAATCTGGGACCTCAAACTTGTTCCAGGCTTAGCCAACTTTGTGTTATAGGACTCTGATAGAGCATAGGTTTAATGCAAAATTTGAGACGTTATTTTGATAGAGGACTTCGATATAATGTAGATTCAATGCAGAATTTGAGATATCATTCTGTCAAAGGGCTCTTATAGAGCATAGATCTAGTCTAGAATTTGAGAAATCATTTTGTCACGAGACTTGACAGCTCAAAGCCAAAGCAGAATTTGAGATATCATTTTGATAGAGAGATTGCGTTTCCAGATTAGACAAGATATTTTAGAATGTTAGTCAAATGGCAATCATTCTTCAGTTAAGTAAACAAGTAATTTCCAAACTAGACAAGATATTTAGGATTCTATCAATTGGCAATTATTATATTAACAAATGAAGTAGTGCCCTTGTCTATTACTTTCCTAATCTTCTTCTTGCAAATTACTTGATTATTAGTCTAGTCCAACTCTCTTTTGTTAAATTGATTAAATTTGTGCTTATCTCTATACATTTGATTGGATTAGCCTATGTTACATTTTGGGAAAGTTTATTGTTCATTTACATTTTTGGTGAACCTAATTGATCTTATATTACTTAGTTTGCTTTTAGGGTTTCTTATTAATGTTGAGAGACATTCTACAATGATAACAAGGGGTGGAGTGTAATGTATATGTTAACAAAAACTCTTTACCTTATACATTAAATTTGGTAGTCATTAACACGTCAAAATATTAAATATTTAATAATAAATATAATATTTTTTTATATTGATAATTGTTTACAATTATTTTTTCTCATTCAAGCATCAACATGAAATCAACACAAGTTCATTGTGAGCACAACCATGAAACTAATATTAGCTCCTTGTGAACAACCACACTAGAATAACCACGAGTCACAATTTAGAAATCCACTTATTTAGAAACCACTTCCACATTTGAAGCCACCTATGGAAGACCAAGAGTCACAACTTCGAATTCCATCTTAGATGTCCCTTTGGAATTCGAACTTGGGTATCCACACTCAAAATTCAATGCTTTAACCAATTAAGCTCAACCCCTTGAACTATAAATATAATGTTTTCAAAATAAGCAACACATAAAATTTATGTCTTCATATATATATATATATAATAGTTTCAAAGTAAAATAAAATAATTTTTACGTAAATAAAATAGTTCAAAATTGATCTCTCAACATTTTTTTGATAGGTGTATTTCAGATATCTATAATAGTTCTTATTAGGGTTTTCCATGTCATTTTATGATACACGTACTATTTTTATGATACACGTACTATTTTTAGATTCTCTTACTGTTTAATCTTTTTTCTATTAGGATTTTTAAGCTTTAGTGTGAAATCTCTTTTACCTACTCTACTCACCCGTGGTCACCATATTAGAGTTCCACTTTCAGAAATATGAAAGTACATATTTGGGCTTTAATCTTCATATCTTTCGTTTATGCCACCTAAGAGTGCTAGGCCACATCGTATCATGGCCCAAGTAATTGAGAATGGGGTCTATTTCAATTCATCATGATGATAGCAATGATAAATGAGCATGAGGCTCATTTGTAACTAAGCTTTCTAGTTTGACAAATACAAAGTATCTTACACAACTAGTTGATATGATTCATAATGTGTTAATCAATAAACCCTATAGATTAGAGATCTTACAAGTTGTTAGTGCTAGAATTGCTTTATCTATTGTGAGCAGTGTATCTACAATATATCTACTAGGGGTTCATCCTTCGCTATGGCCACCTCTACTATTACTAGTTTCCTTCCATTTAATACTTATTTTTCCACCTTACCTCCCCATTATGGCTTGCCTCCTAACTATAAACCTCGTGAGAGCTCCATCACCCAAGTGATGTAACACACCTCCAAGCTTCTTAGCTCCACCACTATTGGACCTGCTACTACCCTGCTTACCCAAGCCACTTCTATATCCACTTCCGCATCTCATGTCTTGAATGCTTGTATGTGGTTTCAATCTTCTGTGACTTTATCCCAAGTTATTACCTTATTCACCTCTCACCTCCCATACTCATCCATATACACCAAAGTGGTTCCCAACACTCCTATGTCACTCTTCCTTACTCCACCCAATATGCACTCCACGAGATAGATCAAGAAGAGAAAAAGGTAGATGCAAAGTCAAATGGGAAAGATAGTGATAAATTTTTAGATCCTAGATGTACGCCTCTATTTTATGTCTCAATTGAGACATATACATTACCAATCGTTTTTGTGTCACGTTGATTTTCAATGGCTTTTGGTACCATAACTCTCATCTAAGATCATATTTAATGACGTGTATATTTTCTTTCTGAGGATAAATTAACAAAGCTATTTTTGCACACTTGAAGTTTATGCTATTGAGTGGTTCTTTTCATCTTTGCAAGGATCTAAACATCCATTTAATGATTTGACTAAAATGTTCATAAAGCAATTTAAAGTTAATATGGATCTAAACATCCATTTAATGATTTGACTAAAATGTTCATAAAGCAATTTAAAGTTAATATGGGTCTTAGAGCAATTGTTGTTGATTTATTTGAGTGTGCCCAAGGATCAAATGAACATATCAATGATTATCATTCAATTTTAGTTTTTGAGTTCATATTTATTACCCTTATACATGTTTTTGAGGTACCTAACATCTTTATTTAGGGGCTAATTAAGCCAATTCAAGACAATGTGTATCTAAACAATTTTGCTTCTTGTAAGGACTTGTGTGTACATGTGAAAACTATAGAATCTAAATTATTGGCACAAATGTATTCAAGCAAAAATGCTTTTTACCCTTCCAAATGTTAAAAGCCAAAACAAATTTTTGAAGGGTAATAATAATTAGGAAATTGTGAATCAAGTTACTAACCAAACACTTTGATGAAATCTACTGTAATGTCCCCATTTACGATGTCCACTTTTGGTTTGGTCTGATTCTGACACACTCACTATTTTTAGTAAGTGTTATTTTTAGCAGGGGGTTTGGTATTGTGCTTCGGTCCTTGGTGAGTGCTTTTGAGCACCTTAGTTTTTCTATGGCTCGAGTTTTTTGGCGCTATTTACTATTTTTAGTACTTTTTAAAAATAGTAAGTCATCTAGGGTAAGCAGGCCAGGTTAGGCTTGTCTTAGCAGCACATATTTTGTTGGTATAAAGTTGCTAAGGTCAAATCATTTTAATATTTGTTTAAAGCTTTGAAAAGTGGTCCATAATAAAGTAAATTTATATTTTATTGTTGAGGGTTAAAAAGGGGACATAAAAGAACCATGGCACCTAGAGTAATAACCATAAGTTGTTTTTTTAAAGCATCTAAAATGCCTTAGAACCCTGGATAAGGAGTGGACGTCCAAGCAAGGAGATGAAGTGAAAATTAAATAAAAGCTAATGTTTGGGTTTGTGATTTACTTTAAAATCAAAAGCAAATGTCTCCAAAAAGGGTGTGGGTTTTAGGGTTGAGCTTGGTCGCCTTAATTTGATGAAGTATCTTTTAAAAGTTGTTTTTGCAAGCTCATTTTCTTCATGGATGCTTTGACGACTTACAAAGATGCTGCTGGTTTGTTACCAGAAGGTCTGAGAATGGGATTGAGCACGAAAACCCTCAACTTCTAAGACTAGTTTCGACAGTGAAAGACCTACTAAAACTGGTGAATGGTGGTTTCAATTAGGAATCACAATTGGGCGAAAAAGAATGAAGATTTTCCAATTCTTTTGAGGTTTTTTTAGTGGGTTTTTGGTGTGGTTTGCTCCTTTTCAGTTTGGCGTGGTAATTTTGGAGTTTTTGGTGAGATTTCTATAAATGTTTGGGCTTTGAAATTTTGGACCTAAACTCACATTTTCACTCATATCTCAAAAGTAGTTTTGAAATTCAAAATGGGTATTGTGCCAATGGATGAGTATCTTAATGGCAATTCTAAAGAGTCCTAGAATGCAATTTTTAAGTTAGTTTTGGATTTTATATAGCAAATCAAATTTCATCAGGGAGGATGACTTGGCTGGTGAAAGAACCAGTGTTTCCTCATGCTAGTAATGGTTGCTTCTGGGCACCTTCATTGTGGGTTTTAAGTCACCTTTCTGTATTCGTTGGTGTTGTTTTTGGGGTGAGCTTATGCTGGGGTTTTTGAGCCAATCTTATTGGTGAAAGAAATGATTGTAGAAGGCTTCCTATTTGTTGTGTTGGCATCTATATCTAGGTCTGAATGCTATTCTCTGTGAAGGATATTCTTACTCAGGAACTGAAATATTTATGTTATTGTTAATCAGTTTATAAGAGCCTAATTTAAGATCCTAGCTAGTGCATTACTTCTTTTTCATATCCATGCTTTATTCTCTTCTTACAATGTCAAAAACATGAATGGTATATAAAAACAATGCAAAAAATCTGTCAAACCAAACTCTATCAACAAGGGTGCAAATTAGAAAATTAAGTGAGCAAACACACACACACACACACACACACACACACACACACACACACACATATATATATATATGGGGTTGATTATTACAATGGTAGCAAAGCTAAATCATTCCTGCAAACTAGTGGGTGTGATTTTCTATGAGCTTGAGTGATAGGGTAAGAAGATACTTAGCAAGAAGTAGGAAAAAAGAAGAGTGTTTTTGGGAACAAAGGCCATCATCAGGGGAAGGGCAACAATTAGAACAATAATCTATTGGGTCATCTAGTATTGAAAACATGGGAGATAGGGGTGGTGAAAGAGAAAGGAATGAAAGAAATGAAAGGAATGAGAGGAATGAAGCACCTCCCAACAGATTGATGCTTTGGTTAGGGGACAAGGTAGGACAACCCAACAAGCATAGGAAACTAATGATAGGTTGACAGATTAATACATAGAATGGACCAAGTAGGACAAGGAAACATGGTAGGACAACAAGGAGTGGGTGATTAGGGAGCTTTGGCAAGGCCCCTTATGCCAACTTTCCATTGAGGGTAGAAGCACCAGTTAATCCTTAGCTTACTTTTTTGGAATAGCATGATCAATTTAGACAAGATTGGCTCGATGCAGGGCTAGGTTTTCAGATAGACATATCTCTTAGAGACTACATTGATTTGAGAATGAGACATTTGAACGCAAGGGGGAATAGGGACCAACACAATGAGCTATGAAGGAAAGTGGGGAAGCTTACACTTCCATATTTTGATGGGTCCAGAAAGATTGCAAGGGTGTGGGTACGAAAAATTGATACCTACTTCATTTTAAACCCTATGCCTGAGTTAGAGTCCATTCAATATGCATCAATAAACCTAGATGGAGTTGCTCATGAGTGGTGGTATAATCGTATGTTAACTTTGGGGCATGCACAAATAACTTCATATAAGGTGTTCACTGAAAGATTAATTGAAATATTTGATAAGAAAAATCTAGAGTTGCACTTTAAGGAATTAGCTTAACTAAAATAATGGGGTTCAGTGGATTCATGCATTACAGATTTCCAAAAGCTATCCATGCTAGTGATTGATATTTTTGAGAGAAGGCTTATAGTGTTGTTCATAGATGGAATTTTCAATCCATTAAGGGGTTGGATCAAATATTTTAACCCTCCTAGCCTTCAGGAAGCCATCAAATAGGATAGAGACATGGAGACATCAGCCTTCAAGAACAAATTTCAGTCCACGGACTCACTGCCCAAGAAGGAAAAAGACAAGAAAATTGACACCAAGGAGTAGGAGTAGCTTAAGAAAATTTACACAAGGATAGATAGTGAGACCTTGAATGACCTTGGGAAGAAGGGATTGTGTTTTACATGCAAGGAACCTTACACCAAAGATCACAAATGTTCAACCAAGGCTAAAGTACTGCTAATAGAGTATCAATCTGATGAAGAAGGTGAATCATAAAAATCGGACTAGCAAGCTGATTTTGTAGAAAGGGAAGGTGAAAAGACATGAGAAGAAAGTGGTAAGGTGTGGGACCATGATGGGGCACTAGCCCAACTTCATATTTTTCATGAGAACAAGTCACTGTGAATTAGAGGAGTGTTCCAAGGGTAGCGTATGTTGGCTTTGATTGATACAAGAGCTACTCACAATTTTATAGATGAGGGCTTAATTTCTCATAGAGGTCTTCAAACATAGGTGGTGACGGATTCCGTGTGATGGTAGTCGATGGGTTTACTATTTAGTGCACGAAGGTGGTTCCTCAGTTGAGCATACTTTTTGGGACTCATGAGGTTAAGGAGGACTTTTATGTGGTGAACATAGGAGACACAAATGTAGTTATGGGAATTTAGTGGCTACACTCTTTGGGGGAGTTTACTATGAACTTTCAGATGCTGGAGTTAAAATTTCAATCCGAGGCTAAGAGTGTGGTTTTGAGAGGGCTGTCACATGGTGGGCCACATGTGGAGTCTAGCAAAAGAAAGGGAAAAGACATGGCAACGAACTTTAATGCATCTTTAGAGTTGTCCAATGTACCTATGAACAATAGTATCAGGTTTGGTACATTGAAAATAATAACACACCTTTGGAAGATTGTATTGTTGGAGTCACTATGGATGAGGCCTTCAAACCAACAAACAATGACGATTGTAGTGATGTTGGCAAAGGTGGTTTGATTTTTAATTCCCAAGATCAGTTGATGGATGGTGATATTTGTGTTGACATGTATGGTGATGAGTTGGTGAATGATTTATTTAGAGAGGCAACATCATAGGAGGAGCACTATGAACAAAAAAATTGGCCTTTTAATTCTTGGAATCTTGGTGAGTTGGTACCTCAGTTTGAAAAGGGACCTAATTGGGATGAATTTACTTTTGACTATAGAGCTATTCCGACTTCAACTCCACAATATGCATGATTGATGGAATTGATGTTGATGTTGGTCTTGATCTCGCTCTTGAGAGAAAATAATATTTAATTTTGCATGTGGTTGAACATGAGCAAGGACCTAACAACCTTGCTAGTTTGGATTCTCAATCACCATTTGAGGGTGGTCATCAGTTGCTTTTTTATAATCCCTTGTTTGAGACAAGGGCTGATATGGTGTATGGAAATCCTCTTTTCGAGTTGGTTGATGAGACTACTCCTAGTTGTAGCATTGCATTAGATGAAAATAGCAAGGTTTGGGACCTAGGTGTAGTTTCTAGACATGAAGTGTTGTCTCAAGAATGGACTAGTGGGACTACTTCCAGCCTTGGTGCCTCGACACACTTTCCGATCAGGTTACATATGATTTCATTTTGGGATTCGTCGTTGTGTTGGATGGTTCCTCTAGTTCAACAATTGATTTGTACCCAGTTGAGCTTGGGTGTTAATGATGATTTGGTACTAGGGGATGATTCTTCAACTTATTATTTGCTTACCTCTCCTACATATCCAGTGGAATCATGGATTTATTACTACTGCCCACACTTTCTTGAGTTGGTTATGCAAACATTTCTCGATGAGAAGATTAATTTTGAGTTGGGGAAGCTAGTTGTGAGTACCTTTTCGGATACAATTCCCCCATTATCTACTTCCATTTTGGTGAGTGACGCTTACTATAGTTACTTCATGACGAGGGCATACATTGTTTTGGTTGTTGGTTTATTGATTGTTGCAGTTTGGGATAGGAGAGTCTAGTCTGAGCACCTTGGGTTGACAGTGATGTTTAGTGTGATGCAACTTAAGCATGTTGGTTCCTTTATGAGATTCACTTGGAACCCGAGATTCACAATGAGTTTTAGAGTAGCTACTGTTTGCGATAAGAGAGCTAGTGTTGATTTCCTAGAGCTTACTCCTATGGCACTTTAGTTTGGTTCTCTTGAGGGACATTTTTTTGAGGAGTGGATTGAGTCTTTGTGGTATTTTATCACTCTTCTTGCAGGAGTTTTTCAGGAGGCCCAATGTGTTGGTACGTCGCAGGATAGGGATTTGAGCAAATGGAGCTACAAACCTCCTAGATTTATTTGGGACCCTGGGATCATTTATGGTTTAAGTGTGATTCTGATTGTTGATTGCAGGGCTTTACTGGTATTGCTTTAGGACAAGCAATCTTTGGGAAGGACAGACTGTAATGTCCCCATTTACGATGTCCTCTTTCGCTTTGGTCTGATTCTAATACACTTACTATTTTTAGTAAGTGCTCTTTTTAGTAGGGGGTTTGGTACCGTGCTTCAGTCCTCAGTGAGACCTTTTGAACACTTTAGTTTCTCTTTGACTCAAGTTTTTTGGCGCTACTTACTATTTTTAGTACTTTCTAAAAATAGTAAGTCATCTAGGGTAAGCGGGCTAGGTCAGGCTTGTCTCAACAACACATTATATTGGTATAAAGTTGTTAAGGTGAAATAATTTTAATATTTGTTTAAAGCTTTGAAAAGTGGTCCATAATAAAGTAACTTTCTATTTTATTATTGAGGGTTAAAAAGGGGACATAAAAGGACCATGGCGCCTAGAGTAATAACCTTAAGTTGTTTTTTTAAAACATATAAAATGCCTTAGAAGGTTGGATAAGGAGTGGATGCCCAAGCAAGGAGATGAAGTTAAAATTAAATCAAAGCTAATGTTTGGGTTTGTGATTTATTTTAAAAGCAAAAGAAAATGTCTCCAAAAAAGGGTGTGGGTTTTAGGGTTGAGCTTGGTCGCCCTAATTTGATGAAGTATCTTTTAAAATTTCTTTTTGCAAGCTCATTTTCTTCATGGATGCTTTGATGACTTACAAAGATGCTGCTAGTTTGTTACCAGAAGGTCTGAGAACAAGATTGAGGATTAAAACCCTCAACTTCTAAGAATAGTTTTGGTAGTGAAAGACCTACTCAAGATGGTGAATGGTGGTTTCAACCAGGAATCATAACTGGGAGAAAAAGAATGAAAATTTTCCAATTCTTTTGAGGTTTTTTCAGTGGGTTTTTGGTGTGGTTTGCTCCTTTTTAGTTTGGCGTGGTAATTTTTGAGTTTTTGGAGAGATTTCTATAAATGTTTGGGCATTGAAATTTTGGACCTGAACTCACCTTTTCACTCATATCTTAGAGACAGATTTGAAATTCAAAATAGGTATTGTGCCAATGGATGAGTATCTTCAAGGCAATTCTAAAGAGTCCTAGACTGTAATTTTTAAGTGTTTTGGATTTTATATAGCAGATCAAACTTCTTCAGGGAGGACAACTTGGTTGGTGAAAAAATTAGTGTTTCCTCATGCTGGTAATGGCTGCTTCTGGGTGTCTTCATTTTAGGTTTTAAGTCACATTTCTATAGCCATTGGTGTTGTTTTTTGGGTGAGCTTATGTTGGGGTTTGTGAGCCAATCTTATTGGTGAAAGGAATGATTGTAGAAGACTTCCTATTTGTTGTGTTGGCGTATTTGTCCAGGTCTAAATGCTATTCTCTATGAATGATATTCTTACTTAGGAATTGAAATATTTCTATTATTGTAAATCAGTTTATAAGAGCCTAAGTTAAGATCCTAGCTAGTGCATTACTTCATTTTCATATCCATGCTTTATTCTCTTCTTACAATGTCAAAAGCATGAATGGTATATAAAAACAATGCAAAAAATCTGTCAAACCAAACTCTATTAGCAAGGGTGCAAATTAGAAAATTAAGTGAGCAAACACAAAAAAATATATATTTGGGGTTGATTATTAAATATACTAAGCTTCATGAATCTATGGATGACGTGCATCATTTTTTTTTGAATGTTAATTTACTCACACGTTCTCTTGTATCTCCATCAAATCCCAGTAAAACACTTCCAAAAGCATATAATGATCGAAAATTTTGCAATTTTCATTGTATTACAAGTTTTTAAATTTAAAATTGTATACTACAACACACAATTCAAGAGCCCATCGGAAATAATGTTATCCTCAAATCCAACTGCTCTCGATTCATGGGATAATTCCCTACGAAACTTGTCTGTTCTATAGGTCTGTGCACTTCAAACACACAAAACAAGGAAAATTTCAATTGGTCTTAATGCGTAGACCTAAACCTCGAATCATCCGTTTGAGCATTTGTCCTTAGTTGTTTCTTGAAAATCTTCAAAAAAAATGTTTTGTCGATTTGTACGTTTCAAGAGTTAGAAAATTTCTTGCTCATGTCAGAGCGTTGTTTTTCAGTGCTCCTACACTTCACTCTCACCTATCATTTGCTAGAGTGCTATTTTTCAACACTATTACATTTGATGTTTAACACTTGGACATGATGGAGAGGTGATTTTCACCGCTTTTGCACTTTTGATAGTTTTTGAACTTGCAAGAGTGGTGATTTTCACTGCCCTTGCATGTTCCCACTCAATCCCACACATGAAATTAATGCACTCTAAGTTCATTGATGGTTCATGTTTTTAAAGTATTTTAAGGGTTTTAAAGCCTTTTTAGTCCATTTAATTATTACTAAACCTTCTTTCTTCTTCTTTCCTCATGTTGGTCATCTTGAAAACTCCAAGCAAATTTGTGTTGGTGGATTCCATAGGCAACTGAACTAGGGTTTTTTCCTTTTTCTTCCTCCATTGTTTTTCAGGTACGTTTTGAGTTTCTTCACATTTTCTTCAAGGTTTAATTTTCTTTGTGATAATCTTCAATGTTATTCCTTTAAGTTTTCATAGTTTTTAAGTTTTTCTCCCACTTATGTCTTTAGTGTTGTTTTTATGATAGGGTTTCTATTCCTTTTTTGTCTTGCCCTAGGTTTCTTTTTTGAGATTTTTCATTTTTGCTCTTGATTACAGCGTTGATTTTTAAATGCTCTTCCTTTTAATTTCCTTGGATGTTTTGTGTGTATGAGTGATATTTATTATTGCTTGCACATTCATTTCCACTTTGTCATAACGGTGATTTTTAACAACTTAGCATTCTGGTTTTGCAAAGTTTGAAATACATGTTTGAGCGATGAAAATTACCGCCCTTTCAAGTGATTGATCTTTCCTATATGTAGGAGTGGTGATTTTCGCCAGTCTCACATGTATTATAATTCCCTTTCAAGATGTTGGAGCGGTGAAAATCACCGTTCCTGCAAAAAAGTGATCTTCCCCCTTCATGCATAAGCACTGAAAAGTTTCACTTTTGCACATGACTTGAGATTATACTAAAGCATGTAGAAGCAAGACTTTTTAGCGCTCCAACATGAAATTGATCTTTCCACCAAGTGTCATAGCGCTGATTTTTAGCGCTTATGCATCTAACCCTTCCAAGTTACAAGGCATGCTAGAGTGCTAATTTTTAGCACTAGTACACCAAAGGAAAAACTTCCAAGATGTAAGGGCGTTGATTTTCAACGCCCTTGCATAAAAGAATTTTTTTCACTAAATGCTAAAAAAATCATTCCATTTGCTTTCCGAAGCTCATTCCACTGCTTTCTCCATTTTTTGTGCTTCATAGCTCACATTTGCTCATTCCAAGATGCTTTCCCAACTTCACACATTCCAATCACTCTCATAACACATATGCTCCTAACATCTCATAGTCCATGTTTTCTTGCAGTTTCTTTCAAGCTCTCATCAGGTGATCGCCGAAGGTTAATTTTCATTGGTCTTTGGTACTCTTAGATGACAATAGAAGAATCTCCCTCATCTTCCAAAAAAGAGAAAATGAAGTACAAGTACCAAGGCATTTATCCGCCTATCATTGTGACCTCTAAGATTGATGAAATCAAGGACACATAAATTGGTCACCAGGATATGGATGATTTTGTGAAAAGAACATAAAAGCAACCATTAGAATAAAAATTGCGAGCAATCATCCATATCAACCTACATCTAGTGGCTTCATTTCCAACTGCTGCTCATTGCAAAAAAATTGTTCTTTAGGTTGCCTCGCATTATGTCAAGGAGGATATAAGTGTGAGAGATTCTTATGGGAAAATCATGATGAGATTGGATCTAGAGTTCTTTGATATAGTTTTCCAAGTTCCACACATGGAAAAATATATAAATGTTTCCATTCAACAAGCACAGGAGGTATATGACAAGGATATGAACAAAGCTAAACAATTGATTAACTCTCAATGGTTGAAGATTCTGAGACCCATTATTTCTAGATGGTCCAAAGGTCTCCCACAAAGTGATTTCAAGGAAGATGTTCGGGATATAATTACTCTTCTAAGTAGGGTGAAAGGCTTGCCCATTTCATTCAATTTTCAAGATTGGATGTACGAGTATATCCAAATCATCAGGAGGAAAGCACACATAGATTGGGGAACACAAATAAGCGATGAGATTCATGAGCAACTCATCAATGTACAAATTACTCTGAAGTTTTACATGACCTCTTACTTGGCATATGTGTTGTTATGTGACAATTTCCAGTGTTGACAACTAAAGGGAACATAAGTCTTGTGCTTTTCTATGAGTTTTATTCTTAGATAAATTTGAGAAACAATATCAAGCATTTCAGTAGAGTCATTGAAGCCTTCTTTGCACCTTTTCTTTTCACATTTGATCCAACTCTTGAGAAGAAAAGAGTATCAGATGAAGCCTCCAAAGTTGCTAGTAAGTTTGGATGTATCTTCTTATAGTTTCCAACTTTCACATATTTGAGAGTAGGTTGTTACATTGGGTGCCCATACATGTTACCTAGATATCCTTTCAACAAGTTGATGTTAATGGAGTTGTGTAGACAGTTGATTACAATCCATAAAGAACGCCAAAAAATTCATAAGACAGGCTTTAAGTTTACAATTACTATTGGAAGGTATACTATTCAAAGTATGTAGAAGGAAAAATTAGTAGCAACTGAAATGAAAATTATGACCATAAGGACATATAGATATAGATTTGATTTTGATTACAAAAATGTGAATAGAAAACTCAAGAAGGATCATCGCCATGTGTACCATTTTGAGGGTATATGGGCTGAATGTAGAGATGAAGAGGACATTCAAAGAATGGATTTTTGTAGGTTGAATATGGCCTTAGCTTGGCTGATATTCTAGAGGATTTGGAAGATCCTAGTGATATCATAAATTCTACATATGAAGAGGAAGAAATTGCTAGTAAGCCTTTACCTCTTGTGCAATGGTCTAAGAAAGAAAGTGTTTCCATCAAGGAAAGACTTGCTCCTATTCTACATAACACAAGTGAATGGTTGCAGAGGCATGGATTTCAATTGAAATCTTTTAGAATTGAGTCTAAGGGAGAAACACTAGAAAGTGAGACTAGCTGTTAGCAAGAACTCCACACTAAACATAAATATGTTGCTACTACCTCTTCTTCATAGACAGGTCCTAAGATCAAATTCACTTGTGGAAAAAGTATAGCACAAACAAATAAATAAGAGCAGGCTATTGAGGAAGAGCAACCATCTATATAAGAATGAGAGCTTGCATCTGAGGAACAATCATCATCAGAAGAAGAAGGGAATGAAAGCGAGGAATCAGAAGAGTCTACAAAAGATGAATAGTCTGAAGAAGATGAAGGAGAGGAAGAAGGTAATGAGGATGAAGAAAGGAATAATGATGAAATGCAACTATCTCCCCATGAGAACATTATTGATAATATCCCCCATACATCATCGCCTATTACTACCAATATTCCTCATACTCCTCCAAATCCTACTACTCCTCCACCTCCTCTTCGTACTTCACCTCCTACAAAAACTCTACATGTAGTGAAGGTTACCATTCCTCCTTCAGTATCATCAATCCTTTCCACTCCTCCTGTGGGTTCCATTTTGCAAACTGTTGATGTTTCTTCAAGTTCTCCATCATCCATCCCGAGTATATCTTCTCCATCATATGATATTTCTTCTTAGGTTGAGTTTGATAGTTTTATGAAGGAGTAGGATCCTCTTAGTTTGCAATCTACTAGTGCAATCACGACCGACACTACACTAGTCGCCACCATAACACCTGTTTCCATAGATGTGGCTATTCCACAAGAATTAATAGTAAGTCAAGAAGGAAATACTTCATTTCTTCCCCCTTGGCTAATTTCACAAGTATCTAAGCACAAGAAACAAATTGTTTCCCTAGATGAGCTAGATCTTGAGGAGATAGTTCTTCCAAAAGCCAAGGCAAAAAAGAAGGCAAAGATTCCTTCAAGACTTCATGTGGAAAAGTCAGGTCACAAGTATGTGGAAATTGGAGTACTTCCATATGATGAGGGTGATGTGAATATGGAATATTACACCATAACAAGGGTCCCACTTGGTAAGGTAACCAATGCAAGTGCCAAGTGACCCTAACTGCATTATCAGATAGACTTGATAAGATGGAGCAAGCTAGAAATATGTTCAAGGAGAAAGCCAAAGGGTATGCATTAGTTTTAAGAAAGGTTACAGGTACCTCAAAGAATGTGCAACCTATGGCCATGGTCAATGTTGAAGAACCAACGGTGTAGAAAGTGGAGAAGTTTTACTCTACGGGTAAAGTGTTGTATGAATTTGTTGATGAGATAATAGAATAGGGCTTGCAACTCATACTTGTTGTTGATGAAAATATTTCCCAAATATCCAAGATGAAATTGGAATTGGAAAAGGTAGACGGCACACTTTCCTTAGAGAAAAAAGAGATGGAACAAAGTCTCACATTTTGGTTACAAATGAAAGAGACTAAGTTGAGAAAATTAGTGGAAGTCGAGGTGATTCTTGACAAAGATAAGTATGTGGAAGTAAAAGAGTCTCTTAGAAACCACATACAAGTTATCAAGTCTCTCATTGAGGACATACAACAAGTGCAAGAAGATGTCGAAGGACATCATATTGTTATGGTGAATGGAATTGAGGAGTTACTAGGAAAACTCCTTGATGATGATCATACTTTCCTCCTGGTAAGTGAGATTGCTTAGATCTTCAAAGAATCTATCATGAAGCAAGTGGAAGATGAAGCCTTTTCAAAGACTTCAATGCACACCTTGTGTGATGTATGGATTTCTCTAGACAACCTCAAGACACATCTAGATAGATGCAAAAAGATTTTCTCATCTGCAAGAAAGTCAATCACAAGGCTTCATACAATTATGGACTATACAATTAGTCCAGATGAGGAAGTCATGCAAGAGATTAAGAAGAAATATGAAGAATTCCAAGCCAAGAGCAAGCAACCATGAAAAAATTCTTACATCTCCAAAGTTAGATAGTTCATATGCTTTCTTCTATGCTTTATGTATATAGGCTTTGACATTTTACATGTCATTTTGAAAAATATAATTACATGTAAAAGCATAGATGTTTTCCTACATTCATGGACAACATTTTTGAATAATTCAACTAGTTAGTTAGGGTTTTTCCTAGATTATCTCTCCTCTCCCATCTATAAATAAGAGAGGATTCTATTGTAATTGGGATTGCCCAATTGTGAAGCAAATATTGAAACTTTGAGTTCATTTTTGTGAATCTATTTTTGATCAATAAAGAAGTGAAGTTGCACACCAAACTTTGTATTGTGAACAATTATCTTTTTATTTGATTGAAATTGATGGTGTTAAGTAATTAAGATTGAAAGGATTTTGAGTGAATATGTGTAGACTTTGAGCTACATTCATTACTTGAAATTGTGATATTGTTGATATTATTGGTGAATTCTCTATAAGACTTCGTGCTTATATTTATTCATGTTGCTCGTGGGATTAATAGTGAAGTATATCAAAGAATTTGTGCTTCTTTTATAATGTTGGTTACTGTTTTGAAAGATTCACTATCGTAAACTACGAAATGACTTTGTGCCTCCGTGAGCTTTCTTATTTGTTACTTGTTTTTATCATGCTAGTATTCCTAGGCTTCTACAGGTAGCAACCGAGAACACTAGGCTCAAGGGGCCGGTGAGTAAATGGACGCAAAGGCATAATATATGACTTAAGAGACTAGGAATGGGTAAAACCTGACCAACTTTGAATTAGATTATTAGAATGTAGGTAAAAGGAAAAGACACTATAATATCTTTAATTTTGAATATAATATCGACCTATCTTGCTCTATAGTATTGTATTCACTATCATCTAACTCAAAATAATCAACAATTATTTATAAGTTATGGATGTTGAATGACTTTGTGCCTCTGTGAGCTTTCTTATTTGTTACTTGTCTTTATCATGCTAGTATTCCTAGGCTTTGCTTTGACAAGATGGGAATATTGGAATTACTACTTATTTTTAATTTGAAGTTGTATTGCATTCAAAGATTAAAATTTTGAAACATTGTAAACATATTCTTTGAAAAAAGAGAGAATCATGAATGTGACACACCCCCAAATCACTATTGTGGTGTACATTTTTGTAAATATTTGATTAGTTTTCCTTAGTTTCAATAAGCTGTAAAAAGGGCGCCTCCCCTTTTCAAGAGGAGAGATTCTATCTCACATAACTGTGGTTGAATTTAAGTTTTGTAATCTGTTAAAAGGGATTACAAAATTTTTGCCCAACAAATAACATAGTTAATGTTGAAGGATTTAATGAGAATGGAAATCAATCAATCACATCTATAATATTTGCCTATAAATTTATATGAATCTATTTCCTAACCATTTTAACAATGTAGAGGCACACAATAGAGATGGTCCTCCTCTCTTTATGATTCATTGCATTTTTTGATGAGGAGACCTTATGAAATATGGTCCATTATACATACAAGGAAATCTCAAATGTTCATCACCTATTGAGTTCCTTATTAATCCAACATGTCAATATAACATTTTCCTTGAGGAAACATTGTTTAATACTCCTATTCATTCTAGGATTTCATTGAAGATGAGTAATGAAATTCTATCAAACATGTGGGCATGTAATATTATGAGTTGGACTTAAAGTGTTGCATGTTCTTATGTCATGTAATACTATTATCCAAAAGATATTTTGTATTTCTTGGAAGATCCATAGATTGAACAATGAAAGGTTGTTCCTTTAGTTTTACATCAATATGTCAAATTTGTACATGGAGGAAAAGTGGCCAAGATTAAAAGGGCTCATTACAAGCCTACATATGATGATAGGGATTTTAAATTACACATGTGAAAACACCACAAGATGTACCTTATAAAGAAATGATACTTCAATGATTTATACAACACATTTTGAGGAATTGGAAAGTAGTAAAACATAATTAGATAAAATTTTCTACAACCATAACAGCGTCAAGTTGTACAACCAAAGATGATTGTTCATATATATATATATGCCTTATAATACTCTATACGAGAAACAATATGCTCGTGTACCAAAGAAAAAAGAATGAACACAATAAGGATGCAAAATAAGCAAAAACAATACACGTATCTAGGTTTCATGTAGAACACCCATATAGAAGCAAAAGAAATAAAGTTGTGATGCATCAAATACTATCATTCCACCACAACAAAAAATTAAGAAGAAATAATGGGTAAGAAAAGAAGTGCTTAATATTCTACTTGTTGAACATGTGTTTTCATCTAGCACAAAGAAAAATTAACACACCATTAAAATGATAGGTAAAGAAAAATAAAATACAAAAGAACAAGAAGAAAAACTGGATGATTTCTTTTGGAAAGATCAAGACGATCTCATGGATGAGCCACCACTGTGCCAAATGTAGCATCTAATTCAATGAGTTATGAGCATCACTAAAATATGTATGTATGTATGTATGTATGCATGTATATATATAGCTTGGACTTCCTTTCTACTTCTTTGATTTTTCTATTTTTGAATGCTTTGGCATTTTTTATTATGTCTTATTTTTGTGCTTATTCATGCTCATTTCACATTCTATATTTGTTTTCAATAATTTTTTTAGTGGAAATCTATCACCAATTGGAGTTACATTTTATCTTTCTTAAATTGAAAAATTGTATGCATTCACATATGATTTGTTCACTCAAATTTGATAGAGTTTTCCTTGATTAAGCATACATTTGTCCTAACATAGATATTTTGATTTATTAGAATAATTTGATGGTCATTATGTTTATTCTAGTTCGGGCCCAATCAATTGGATATGATTGAGCCAATTTTTAAATCTAAGGCTAGTAACCCGACATTTAAATTTTTCATTTTATAAAATTTTGGTTCATTTGCATCCAATAGGATATATATATATATATATATATATATATATATATATATATATATATATATATATATATATATATATATATATATATATATATATATATCATTTTTATTGTGATATCCCACCATTTTACATTAATTCCTCCCCCTAATTTAGTCTTATTTACCCTACAATTATCTCTAGTTTAGGATAAATGTGGTACAATATCTAATATAGTAAGGCAATTTAGGGAAATAATGTGCAATCATTGACACAATTACAAGTAATTTAGGGTGAATGTGTACAATTCCCCCACAATTATAAGTAATTTATGGAAAATGTGTGCCACTACACATGCAATTATAACCAATTTAGGGTATATGTGTACCATATACATGTAATTTGAGGTTAATGCATGTGATTTTCCACACAAAACTTGCTATATTTTGTGGGCTACATGACCAAAAAATTAGTGTGGATTTGTATTAAAGCTACTTTTTTTTCTCTCAATTCATTCATTATGACATTATGAATTGATTTGTATTCATGTTTGATTGATCCATTTTCAATTTTTAGGAGGATACATTCTCAAAAGTTGAAAATCAAAAGTTGACAAACAAGTCAAAGACAAAAGGCTACAAATCAACTTTAGTCTCCTATTCTTAGTGAATCTAGCAATATATTTTTTATATTTTATTTTTAAATTACATTACTTTTGTATTATATATTGTTTTCTTAATCTCTATAATTATATTAGAGTGTCTCTCCATTGACCAATATTTTCTTCTTTTTGTCTCCATTTGTAAACAAAATAAAAATGTAGCTACTATGTAAAAAGAATCATTCATAACTTACAACATTTTTTTATCATTCCATATCATTGCAAATGATTTTACAAGGTTGTGAGTCATTATAATTCATAAATGTATCCTTGTGGTCATTGACATACCCAAATTAGTGTTTTAGTATTTATAATTCAATGTCTAGTTTGCAATTCATGTTGAGCTCAAAATCTTAAGTATATTCATGATTTATTGTTCATCATTTTTGTTCAATGTCTAACCATCAATTTTGTAAAATTTTATCCTTTTGTTAATTTTAGTAGAAGTCAATAGTGAGGATAAATCGTATCTATGATATCAAAATATTTAACCTATTCTAAGAAATTAAAATGTAATGGAAAACATAATGAAACACCTCAAGATTAGCTTAAGGAATTTGAAACTACAAAGAGGAAAATGTTAAATGAAGATAAATGGTTATACCTTCCTTCTTGCAGTTGAAACTCCTTGGTTGGCCCTTGATTTGGATCAATTTGTATGCTCCTTGATGGATCTTGATGTGGCTAAATGGAGGATTTGACTATGTGCTTGGATGCAAATGAAAATGGATGAAATTAATGGCTAAATGAGTGCACAAAATGACAACATTTAGTTGCAAAATGGCTAGGTGTTGAAAATTCCCTTGAGGAGGGGGTATTTATAGGAGAATTTGAATTCTCTAGAGAATTCAATGGTTGAGATTGATCCAACAAGGTCAAGATGAAGGGATAAGGTGGGTTGAGAAATCACAAGCCCTCACATCTTGACATGTGGATGGTGAAGTGGCTAAGAGGAGGTGAGGTGTAAATGAGGTGGCCAAAAGGTACATGAGGTGGAGGAAGGACAAGTACCTTCCAAGTACCTTGGGGAGTGAGAATATTTCCTCAAAAAGGGGTTTCTTGTCCGCAAGTGAGAATGAAAGGGACATTTGAGGAATTTTGGAATTCCTTAAAAATCTCCATGGGAAAAGGAGAGGTGGTTGGAGAAATAAATGTGAATTAAAAATTCACATTCTTAGGAGAGTCTAAAGGATAAGAGATGAGCTCTAAAAAGGTGGGAATTGGTCACATGTGCATGAGGTGACATGTCAAATATTTTAGGAATAATAAAAGTGAATTAAAAATTCACATGGGGAAGAGAGGAGCCCAGGGTGAATAAAAAAGAATTAAAAATTCCTTGGGGGATGGGGAGAGTTGACTAAGGTACTAATTAGGTTTAACTAATTAGTAATTAGAGGATAATTAGGGGTTAATGTGGATTAGAAGCAAACTTGCAAAAGTTGGAGGATGTGACACATCCTAATCAAGGATTAGGCATGTGCACATCCTAATCAAGGATTAGGCATGTGCACATCCTTAATGAAGAGATTAGGAGATGGATTAAAATTAGATGAAAATGACATGTGAGGGATTAAATAAATGTAATATTTATTTAATTCATTTGATGAAAAGAGGATTAAGGAGGGTAAGGTATTTAATATTTAATTATTAATTAAATATCTTAGGGATTTGGTAGAAATAACGATATTAATTAAATAATAGTAATATTACTTAATTAACTTGGATAAGAGGATGTTTAGATGAAAAGTGGTAAATTTGGATAAATTAAGTGTCCAAATTTGGATGTCTATATTTTTCCCCTCTTTGAGATGGTGTTACGAAGTAGCATCATTTCAAAGAATATTAAAATATAGAACCCATAAGGAGATGGTTAGATTGGAAAATATGCCTCAGTCATTCAAATGAGTGACTAGGAAGGAAAAAAAAAGATGGGGGTGAAGATGAAGATTAGGGATAAGGATGCCCCCTCGAGAGGACATGCAGGTTCAAGAGAACACGGATGTGCTCTCGAAATGGATGAGATGATGAAATGGGAGATGAGGAAGAGGATGCAAAGGGATGGATATGAAAGGATGAAAAGGCGACATGAGGTTGGGAAACAAAAATGGATGTAGAGATTTAGATGATGTTGCCCCAATCAAGGTACAAGCCAAAAGGGGTTGAGGATGGATGGAGTGTTGTCAATGAGGGTAGGGAAGGATACATCCCAAAACACCACTAAAGGATAGGGAAGAGTACCTCCCGATGATGATGAAGAAAGTGTTGTTGACGAGGGAAGGATACATCCCAAACAACACCGAAGGGATGTGGAAGAATAAAATGGGATGATGATGATGATGATGATGATGAGGATGATTAGATCCAAGCTTGTAACAAGACTAAGAAAAAGACCAAGGATATGATTAGATGATTCAGGCTAAATGGATTGGATAGAGATGTGAGATAAGGATGAAGGATGAATGGATGGGGGGATACATGCAAGACGATAGAATGGAAAATGAAATGCAATCCTAATGCAATTTTCCATCTTCAAAGCACTAATTTTTTCTATAACATAAGACACCAAGTTCCAGGGTATGTGGAACCAAGGCGTAATAGTGTCTAATGCATGAAATAAACACAACAGACAAAAAGGCTATCCCAACACCCCAAAGTCACAAAGACCTTGGTTGGGCTAGGTATTGAGATAACCACAAGCACAAAAGGATGCCCCAGCGTAACACAAGACCTCAGGGATCTTGGTAGGTACTACGTGGGACAACCAAGAAGATACAATCAAACAAAAGATCAAGATATGCCCCTATGTGGACCAATCAAAACACGCCATAATATGATGGATCATAGCGGCCTTGACAAGTGATGATAGGGAGCTCAAATGATAAACAAAAGCCAAAAGCATCAAAAAATCGCAATCAATTTCAAATGTCCTTTGCCATAGGATCAAGGGGATAGATGGGATGGATGAGGTCTGTTAGGAAGGATGCATCCTGTTGAGACCGATGATGGATACTAAGCTAAAAGATCGATATGACATAGGATATTCAAAATTGATTGGATTTGTTGATACAAGTGGATCTTATTTGTTAAGAACCAGCTAGATAAGGGCATAGCTTGAAGACACAATACAAGGGAGACAAGACATGATACTGACACACCCTAAAGACCTAGGGGCTCGGGGGCCGATCAAAGATTAGCCTTGCCTATGTAAAAGCGTAGAGCCCTCGTAGTTCGATAAAAGGCTGACGACTGACCAAGATGGAGACCTTGATGGATGGAAGGATGGAAAAAGAAGAAAGACTGATGATAGATGATAAAGGATCCCCAGGGGTAGATCAAATGATCAACCTTTCCTACGTGAAAGCACAGGGGCAACATAGTTCGACAAGAGGCTAACAATGGACCATGATGGAGACTTCGATGGATGAAAAGATGGAAAAAGAAGAAAGACCGATGATAGATAATAAAGGATCCTCGGGGGTGGATCAAGTGATCGACCTTGCCTATGTGAAAGCACAGGGGCAACGTAGTTCGACGAAAGACCAAAGATAAATGATGGATAAAGGATAATGATAGGATGAGTGGAGGATGTTGATAGGATGAGGACAATCACATAAAGCTCAAGGATGGGATAGTTATCCAAAAAGATTAATTGGGAGGATGATATGATGGGATTGAGTCTACACCAAGTTTTGGGGTTTAAAGGGCGTAAGGTGTTGACAATCAAAGTTTTCCAGATTTGGCAATTATCAAAAATTGTCAAATTTTTCCATTTTAGGAAACCTCACGGATATACTTTTGGGAGTCCAATTTTTTTCCAAGAAATACCCAATATTGAGATAGGATGAATTGCCAACTAACATCTCAAATTTGAGATGTGCATTTCAAGTTATGAGTGAAAACAATTTTTCAAAATGTTGGAAAAAAACACTAAATTGGGATTTTGAGGGTCAAGATGAAAGTTTGAGGCCTCGATAATGTGGCCAAACGGGTTCCAACGGCCTTCAAAGAACCCTATTGGGAATCCACTTGTTATCTCATAACGCAACCACCCGTAAAATTTTAGCTCAAACAGACACCTGAGTCAAAAGTTATGGCCTCTGGAAGTTCTGGCACAAAAATCAAAATTCTCAAAATGAAGTCTAGGTGATTCAGATGGAGGATTTGATGCTAGATATGGGATTTAATGATGTTCTAAGTGGCACGTATGTGATTTTGGTGATGGAACGATGATTTTTAGAAAATAGGGCGCGTCGCCGCACAACATAGAGGGGCGGATACGCCCCAGAATGGGGACAGAGCCACCCCGGGCTGGGGCAGACATGCCCCGGGAAGGGGTGGAGCCACCCCGAGCCAGGGGGAGAACACGCCCCAGGAAGGGGTGAAGCTGCCTCGGACTAGGGGGCGTACATGCCCCGGGTGGGGCGGAGTTGCCCCGGGTAGGGGCGGAGCCGCCCTGGGCTAGGGGCAAACATGCCCCGGGTGGGGTGGACACACCCCGGGTAGGGGTGGAGTTGCCCCAGGCTAGGGGTGGACACGTCTCGGGTGGGGCGGACCTGCCCCAGCCCAGGGGCGTACATGCCCCGGGTGGGGCGGACACGCCCCAGGTAGGGGGTGGAGCCGCCCCAGGCCAGGGGCCGGACACACCCCGGGTGGGGTGGAGTCGCCCCGACAAGGGGGCGGACACGCCCCGGGTGGGGGCGGAGCCGCCTCGGAAAGGGGGCGGACACGCCTCGAGTAGCGGAAAATGGGGGAAGGGGGGGATAAGAATATAAGGATTAGGAGATGAAAGGAATGCTAGGATAGATGGATACGAAGATAAGGATGGGGAGATGGAAGGGATGTTAGGATAGAGGGATACGAAGATAAGGATGGGGAGATGGAAGGGATGTTGTGATAGATGGAGAGGGATATAAAGGGATGCTATAATAGATGGTGTCTCCAAGGACTATGTCACAAAGGAAACAAATGCCCCCACTCTAGATATGCCATATACGAGGAGGCATGAGGGATGGAAGATGATTGGATGGAAAGATAAAGGAGATAACTAGATGAGGACAGGATGGGTGACCAAGGAATACAACAGAGCATGGATGAAGGGAATGTATACCAAGAGGTGGCCAAAGCATGTATAGATAGGTGCCCCTGTTTTGATCAAGATCACAAGAAGGATAGAGGGATGGGAGATAAATGGGATATGATGGTAGGACGCGGAAGATAGGTGGGATGGAGGGGATTATGGGTGCATAGTTGGAAGAATAGCAAAGGGAGGGAATGCATATCAGGAAGTTGCCCCCAAGTGTAGATGGGGATTTACACATGACGCTTGTTTGCCAGGTTTTCATCATGGTACTTATCCAAGGCGCTTGTTTGCCAAGTTTTCACCATTGGACGAATTATTTCTCTTTACTATTTTATTTTTTTTCGATTTTTTGGATAGTAGGGGGATGAAAATGGATAAGGATAGGGTTGTGCATAAGGGAATTTAGAAGATACATGATAAGGATATGGATGAAGGACTCAAGCATCAAGTTCTATATGAGGTATTAAGAGCCCATGTTTGAAGTGACTGTTGGATGTTGGTACAACCTTATTAGGATAAATGGATTATGTAAGAGGATGAATTAGAGGGATTTGAGAGGGGAGATACATGGGATAATGGATGGGATGCTACAAAGGGTATGGATGGAAGATGGGGGGGATATGTGATGGGGATATGTGTTCAGGACCAACATTGGCACATGTGGTGGTGGATGTGAAAAGATAAGATGATTAAGGGATGGAGAATGTGTGGATAATGGAGGAGATGGGGTGGTGAAATTTGGAACATAAGGACCCAAAACAGACTTAGGAGATGAAAGGGTGTATGACTATCTTTTGGATTAACAACTTTGGATGTTCTTACAGATTTTTCATGTGATGGCATTGCATCTTTTTTCTTTGGGATCCACATGTTTTTGATCTTTGCTTTGGTGGGCCTTTGTGGCCTACGGATTTGATGTATATTTAGATTTTTCTTCTCTTCACCATGGCTTTTGGAGGGGACATGGGGAGCCATAGATTCATGTGGATGCTTGAATTTATGCATGTTTTCTTTAACAACCAAAGTGCATTTAGTAGCAATGGGATGGGTGTGAGGAGATGGATGATGTGGAGCGATGAAGGTAGGAGTATGGGGATTATGTGTAGAGGGAGGATGTGTGGGTATGTGCCTTTTTTGATCCTGATTAGGGGACATGTGAGAGGGATGTTTATGATGGATGAGATGGATAGGTGATGAATGGATGAAAGGATGGATAGGACGAGATGGAGGAGGTGATTTTAGGATATAGGAGCCCAGAATAGACATAGGACCTAGAGGAAACATGGGCATGGTAGATGGAGGGATGTAAGGACCCAAAATGGATGGAGCAGATGAAGGAGGGATATGGACGGTGGTTTTGAGGCGATACGATAGAGGAGGAGGGATGACAACATATGATCTGGTGGGGCGATGGGAAGAGCCAACATTTCTTGTGAAAAAGGCTCGTTGAGGACGTCTAGAGGTTGTACCAACATCTTTAGATTGTGAGTCTTGGGAAATAGGTCCAAGACCTTGCATGCAGATTTGTTCTTTGACTTGGATGGGCTCTAAAATACCTTGCTCATGAAGGCCTAGACCTTTTCCTTGATAGTTCATTTTCTTGAGCATGAGATCCATGATAGGATTTGTGTTATTCTGGAAACATGATGCGAGTCCATTATTAGGTGAAGGATGATGGGCAGTATATACACTATGTTTTTCTTCTGTGAGGAGACCACCATGGAAGAATGTGAGAGTACCAAGGGGATATGCAAGCGATGTGGGGATAGCATTTTTAGGCGATGATGGGGGATCATGAGAGGGAGATGACGAGATAGCCGCATTTGGATGGGTGGTATCAGGAGAGGGATTAGGGGATATGATAGGATCTAGATTTGTGGTAGTGGGCTCATGCGATGGAGATGAAGATGGAGTGGTGGAGACAAGGGGATCATGGGGTGGAATGGATGGGGGACTGTGATCTAGAGGTGAACTAGATAGGATGGTAGGATCTTGATCTGGAGAAGGGGATATGTTGTCATGCTTTGGATTAGACTCTTGGCATGACTCATCTTGTGTGGATGGCAAGATGACAGAGTGGTGGAGAGACTCTTCAAGTTGGGGAGATGGAAGGATGGAAAATTCAAAACATTCATGGGAATGGATTTTAGTGGATTCGATTTGGGTGTCGTCGATGGGTTCAACGAGTATTGGAGTAGGAGGTGGGTGTTCAATGGATTCGGTAGCTATGATGGTAGGAGATGGGGGCTCGGTGGATTCAGAGGATGTGATGGTAGGAGATGGGGGCTCAGCGGATTTAGAGGATGTGATGGTTTCATAACTGATAGGTGTTGGGTGGAGAAGGGTCTCATCACTAATGACCATGGATGATGGATTGGGATGGCATTATTCCATAACTTCAAGGTGTGGAGCGGGAGATGTCTTCTTTGCTATAATTCCTTGGAGAACTTCTTGAGTGAGGAACTTGCATACTCTAGGTTTGGATGGTGAGGTAGGAGTGGATGAAGGATTATGGATTGGTGGACTAGGATTAGATGGGGGAATGGGATTGGATGAAGGGTTAAGAAATGGTGAATTAGGACATGAGGATGTGGGTGGTGGATTGTAGTACGGGTATGGGGATGGTGGATTAAGATGGGAAGATTGAGATGGCGGATTGAGATAGGGAAATGTGGATGTCAGATTAGGATAAGTTGATGTGGATGTTGGATTAGGATAGGAAGGTACGAATGTAGGATTAGAGTGAGTAGATTGGCATGGAAGATTAGGGTAGTGGGTATATGTGGATGAAGGATTCAAATAGGGGGATGTGGATGGGGGATTAGGATAGGGGTATTGTGATGGCAGACTAGGATAAGAGGATGATGTAGATGAAGGATATGATGGATATCCCTTGCCAAAGGTAGCATAAGCAACATGATTAGGCATGGATGAAGACATAATGGGATAACTCGAAAGGGTGATTGGATTTTGGAAAGTGGGTGTAGAAAGCTTACTAGCAATGATAGTGTCAAGGGAATCTATGTCATATTCCTCTTGATCGACAAGACTTTTGTTATTGTTGTCAATGTAATTAGGGTTTCCCTTTACCACTATTGATGGAGGATAAGGATTCATGATGGTGAAAGGATAAAGAGGATGGGTCAACGATTTGGGATGGAAATGGACTAAAGCTCAAATCGGGATTTAGGTTAAGCTTAGATTTGGATTGGATTAAAGCTCAGATTAGGATGATTGGATGATGTGATGGGATTGATTATGACGATCAGATTTGATTATCAAAGGATGATTGCGACACCAAATCTACTTTGAGATGGAAGTAGATTGATTGGGTCGAAGGTGATTGGATAGGAATGCGATTAGATTGGATTGGATCGGATAAGATTGAATCAATGATTGATAAGATCAACTGATGGATAGGATAAGATGGCGAAAGAGGCTGCAAATCTCGTTCAAAGATTATCTTAGATGACTTAGGATACTGATTGATCGGATAAAAGGATAAATGGATGATTGTAGCACCGAATCCACCTTGAGATTGAAGGTGAATTGATTGGGCCAATGATGATGATTAACTTAGGACAGATGAAAATCCTAAGCAAATGTTGATGAGGATGATCAGATCAGATACTTATGTCAATTTGGATAATAACTCGAGACGAAGTTCAAGGGATTTGGATGGGGGAAATGATGATTCGATTGGAGAAATGGATGAAAGTGGATGAACAAATACTCAAAATGAGTAAATGATTGATTGGGATGGATGAATGATTATTTGGAACGAGTAAATGACTGCTAAGAATAGATGAATGATTCTCAGAACGAGAAGATGAAAGCATAGAATGAATGATAGATTACTTAGAGCGAGTAGACGATTGATCGGGATTGTAGAATGAGAGTTCGAAATGATTGAAGGTGGTGTGAAATGGATGAATGTTTACTCAAAATGAGTAAACGGATGATCAAAACAATAGAATGATGAAAGGAGGTTTGAAATGGATGAATGTTTACTCAGAACGAGTAAACGGATGATCAGAACGATAGAACGAGAGTTCAGAATAATGAAAGGAGGTGTGAAAGGGATGAATGTTTACTCGGAATGAGTAAACGAATAATTGGAATGACTAAACCAGAGTTTGAGATGATAGATGAAGGTTTAAAATATATGAGTGTTTACTCAGAATGGGGAAACAGATGATCGAAAAGGGAGAATAACTGTTCAGAATGGATGAATGAAAGGTTGAAATGACTAAACCTAAGATTAGGGTTTTGGTTAAGCTCAAATTGGGATTAGATTAAAGCTCCAATTAGGATTGGGTTGAAGATTAGAATGATTGGAGGATGTGATGGGATTTTTTCAAGATAGAAGTAGATTGATTGGGTCGAAAGTGATTGGATGGGGATGTGATTAGATTGGATTGGATTGGCTTTTTGGTGATAGAACGAATGTGATTTGATTGATTGGGTAATTGGATGATTTGATAGATTTGGATGATTAGATGGGTATGATTGGATGATGAAAGATGTGAGAGAGACCTTGAGTTTAATCAAAGGAAGTTACCCTTAGTGACCAAGAGCTTTAATTGATTAAGAGGATGATCACGACACCGAATTCACCTTAAGATAGGAATGGATTGATTGGGCTGAGGATGATAAGTTACGACACCAAATTCACCTCAAGATGGAAGCAAATTGATTTGGGTTGAAGTTAAAGACTAATAATCAAATTCAAGTGCTATGGTCAATTTGGGTAATCACTTTGTAACACAAGGTTAAGGCGGTTTGATCATGGGTGGTGTTTGGTGATGTAAATGGTAAAACATTGATGTTTGCTAGGTGATGGTATGGACTTTTGAATGGATTATGGGGAAATTTAAAATGAGCGGGTGGATTGAGGGTGATTGTGGAGAGTGAATGGGGATTTAGAATGGCTAAACGAAAGTTTGGAATGATGAGATGGAGGTTTAAAATGGTCAAATGGAGGTTTTGGAGGTTTAGAGTGATAAAATGGAGGCTTGGGATGATGAGATAATGGTTGGGAATGGTTAAATGATGGTTTAGAGGCTAAACGGATCCAAATGGGGCAATTTCGGGTGTTTAGGAGGGAAAATTTTCCCTTTTGCAGTAAATCAGGGGCATAATCACCTCACTGCAGTAAATCAGGGGCGCAGTCACCTTATTGCGGTAAATCAGGGGTGTAATCGCCTCATTGCGGTAAATCAGGGGCGTAATCACCTCACTGCGGTAAATCAAGGGCTTGGTTTGATGAAAATGACTATGGCAAGGACTTTAAAATGATAATGATAAGGCCGATTTGTCAAAAATTTCACTGGTTTCTCACAAGAAAACACTCTCAAGCAAAGACAACCCTATGATTAGTGTTAAGGGTATGGCCAAAGAGGTCTTAATATAGGATGCACAAGGTGTCTAGGGAGTCCTCGATATACTCTCGGTATGTGAGGCACAACCGTGAACACCATCCTGTCACAAGCGTGAGTCAGGAACCCCAGCGAGATACTGAAGGGTTCAGACCAACTCTTCACGTCTATCTAGGTATCACCCTAGCTTCGATGCTCTGCCAATTACGATGTGACTGGATTGGGGTACAAATTTCACTCTCCCCCCTTTATATACCCTGTTGATACGCGTGGTTGGAATCGTTCCTTGGGGTGATGAAATCCCCAAGCAGGTCCCACTATAAAGAAAGAACTAACCGTCTCCAACTACTCCCCAGGCTCACACGAAGTGCAAGGGGAAAGTGAAAACAAGCTAATGCTCCCTTTGGGTAACACAAAAAGACAAGCACAACAAGCAATGAATATTACTCCCTCTAATTAAACTATGTTCTTAGATTAATGCAAACAACAAGGATAGTTTAAAAGGTTTGAGCAAACAGATAGATCTGCAAGCAAATGTTAGATGTTTTATCCCACTTTCTTCATCAACTTCACAAGAATATGCTGCAAAAGTTAGCAAAAAACACAATGTATCCTTGCAAGAACAATGTTAGGGAGAAAATAGCAAAGAAAACCAAAGCCAAGATAACAGTTTTACCTTCCAGGGGGCGTAGTCGCCTTTCTGTAGCAAATCAAGGGCGTAATCTCCTCACTGCGGAAAATCAGGGGCGTAATTGCCTCATTGCAAAAAATTAAGGGCGTAATTGCCCCACTGCAAAAAATTAGGGGCATAATCGCCCCACTGCAGAAAAGTGTTAGCACAAATTTCAGCCCAAGGGGCGTAGTCGCCTTGCTGCAGGAAAGGTATTAGCACAGAAAATAATTTTCAGCCTAGGGGGCGTAGTTGCCTCACTGTAGTAAAGTGTTAGCACAAAAAATAATTTTTAGCCAAAGGGGGGCATAATCGCCTCACTGCAGTAAAGTGTTAGCACAAAAAATAATTTTCAGCCAAAGGGGGGCATAATTGCCTCACTGTAGTAAAGTGTTAGCACAAAAAATAATTTTCAGCCTAGGGGGCGTAATCACCTCACTGCAGTAAAGGGTTAGCATAGAAAATAATTTTCAGCCTAGGGGGCGTAATTGCCTCACTGCAATAAAGGGATAACATAAAAAATAATTTTCAGCCTATGGGGCGTAATCGCCTCATTGCAGTAAATCAAGGTTAGCACAAAAAATAATTTTCAGCCTAGGGGGCGTAATCGCCTCACTGCAGTAAATCAGGGGTGTAATCGCCCCACTATAGAAAAATCAGGGTGTAATCACCTCATTGCAGTAAATCAAGGGCATAATCACCTCACTGCGGAAAATCAGGGGCGTAATCGCCCCACTGCGGAAAAATCAGGGGCGTAATCGCCCCACTGCGACATGTTCTTGCAAAAATCTCAACAACAGCAAACGTGAAATATAAGAACCCATTTGTGGGTCCCATCGGGCATGCCAGAAATGTGATATCAAAATATTTAACCTATTCTAAGCAATTAAAATGCAATGGAAAACATAATGAAACACCTCAAGATTAGCCTAAGGAATTTGAAACTACAAAGAGGAAAATGTTAAATGAAGATAAATGGTTATACCTTCCTTCTTGCAGCTAAAACTCCTTGGTTGGCCCTTGATTTGGATCAATTTGTATGCTCTTTGATGGCTCTTGATGTGGCTAAATGGAGGATTTGACTATGTGCTTGGATGCAAATGAAAATGGATGAAATTGATGGCTAAATGAGTGCACAAAATGACAGCATTTAGTTGCAAAATGGCTAAGTGTTGAAAATTCCCTTGAGGAGGGGGTATTTATAGGAGAATTTGAATTCTCTAGAGAATTCAATGATTGAGATTGATCCAACAAGGTCAAGATGAAGGGCTAAGGTGGGTTGAGAAATCACAAGCCCTCACATCTTGACATGTGGATGGTGAAGTGGCTAAGAGGAGGTGAGGTGTAAATGAGGTGGCCAAAAGGTACATGAGGTGGAGGAAGGACAAGTACCTTCCAAGTACCTTGGAGAGTGAGAAGATTTCCTCAAAAAGGGATTTCTTGTCCCCAAGTGAGAATGAAAGGGACATTTGAGGAATTTTGGAATTCCTTAAAAATCTCCATGGGAAATGGAGAGGTGGTTGGAGAAATAAATGTGAATTAAAAATTCACATTCTTAGGAGAGTCTAAAGGATAAGAGATGAGCTCCAAAAAGGTGGGAATTGGTCACATGTGCATGAGGTGACATGTCAAATATTCTAGGAATAATAAAAGTGAATTAAAAATTCACATGGGGAAGAGAGGAGCTTAGGGTGAATAAAAATGAATTAAAAATTCCTTGGGGGATGGGGAGAGTTGACTAAGGTACTAATTAGGTTTAACTAATTAGTAATTAGAGGATAATTAGGGGTTAATGTGGATTAGAAGCCAACTTGCAAAGTTGGAGGATGTGACACATTCTAATCAAGGATTAGGCATGTGCACATCCTTAATGAAGAGATTAGGAGATGGATTAGGATTAGATGAAAATGACATGTGAGGGATTAAATAAATGTAATATTTATTTAATTCATTTGATGAAAAGAGGATTAAGGAGGGTACGGTATTTAATATTTAATTATTAATTA
>VDFB02000002.1:104322455-104364122 GCA_007258455.2 Sequoia sempervirens | reverse complement strand
CTCCCCATCCTTCTTTGGTTCTAGTACTGCAGGTACTGCACATGGACTCAAACTCTCATGTATCAAACACTTTCTCAACAGCTCTTGAACTTGTCTGTTCAACTCCTCATTTTCTGCTGGAGTCATTCTATGAGCTGCCTTATTTGGAAAACTGGCTCCAGGAATCAAGTCAATCTGATGACTGATCTTCCTTATTGGTGGTAAACCCTCAAGTACATTATCAGAAACAATATCCTAAAACTCATCCAACATCCTAGAAACTTCTTCTGGAACCTTCTCACTATCCTCTTTACTCACTCTAGGAAACAATGCATAATACACATGCTCATGCTTCATACCTTCTAAAAATTTTCTTACATCTACATAACAAATTCTATCACTACTTCATACCTTTTCTTCGGTCTCCTTCAAGGGTTTCAACTTGTGATGAACCCCATCCTTTATCAAGGAATAAGTGTTTGCATGGCCATCATGTATAGCTCGCCTATCGAACTGCCACGGCCTCCCCAACAACATGTGACATGCATCCATGTGAATGATATCATAGAGTACCTCATCATGGTAGCTCCCAATCTTAAACTTTACTAGGAATTTCTCATTGACCAAAACTTTGTGGTCTTTCTACAACCAGGCAATCTAATACGGATGCGGGTGCCTTTCCCTCTTGAGCTTCAACTTTGTGACCATCTCCTCTGACACCAGATTATCAGTGCTCCCACCATCAATAATGACATCACAACATTTTCCTTCACACTTGCACCTTGTGTGAAGTAGATTCTTCCTTTGTTCTGGTTCCTTTTCCTCAGTCACTAGGGCTCTCCTAACCACTAGGGCTTCTCCCCTTTCAACATCATCTGAATGTTCAAATTGGGCCTCCTCATCTGCATGCGTAACCCTTCCATAACCTTCTGGCCTTTTGTCTGCCCTTCCTTGGTGTTGTGGACATTCATAGGCTCGATTCCCTTCTTCACCACACTAGAAACATGTTCCTTTGAAACCACCTCTTCCAAATCCTTGTCCAAATCTCCCTCGTCCTCTACCTCTTTGATCACCACTGTTTTGATCACGAGGGTGGTAGAAGTTGTCATTTCTTTGGCTTCGGTTGGTACCCACATCTTCACTTTTATTTTCATCATCATTTTGGCTTCTTGAAGGTCTTCCACTGCCCCTTCCACTTTGACCTCCTTGTCCTTTTTGCTTGCCATCAAATCTTTTGTTCAGCTTCTCTTCCACCTTCATAGCAAACTGATACACATCCTCAATGGTGGTCATTTTGACTAGGCTTAACTCCTCCTGAATGCTCGGTCGTAACCCATTAAGGTATCAGACTACCTTCTCCTTATTGGCCTCTATGTGGCCCGTTCTGATGATTATCTTGTGAAATTCTTTAGTATATTCTTTCACAGATTTGCTTCCTTGCTTCAACCCTTGCAATTTATTCAATAGATCTAACTCGTAGTCCACTGGTATGAACTACTTTTTTAGTTTTTCTACCATGCGATCCCATTTGGTGATATTTCCTTTTCCTCTTCGATTTCTTTTCAACTAGACCTCTTTCCACCAAATACTGGCATGGCCCTTTAGCTTCATTTTTGCAAACTTAACTTGATCTAGGTCCTCTATTTCCTCATACTCAAAATATTCTTCTAGCTCGTTGATCCAGTCGATCAACTCTTCTGGGTTCAGACTTCCAGAATAACTGGGGACTTCTGCTCTGGGTCTTTTCCCAATCTTTGAAATGGCCCTTATTAGTCGCATTTGGTCTTGATCTATTGCTTCTTCTTCCTCTTCTACATTTGAACCTTCTTCCTCTTCTTCATCCTCACTTTCCTCCCTTAGGTTTAACCCTCTTCTCAACTACTCTTGTAATGCATCAATCTATCTCTGGAGGGCTGCCAATGCATCTCTTCTACTAGCATTTCTGCCACCTCGACCACCTCTGGCACCACCACACCTACCAAGTATCACTCTTGGAGGCATCTTTCTTGACCTCAACCCACAACAACAGTCCTGGTGTGAACTGCCTCACGATCGGTAATCTGTCCACACGCTCAAGAAAACTTGCTCTGATACCACTTGATGAGGGCGCAACTCGAGACTTAGAAAATAACCCAAAAATAAGAAAATTATTTTATTATTCAGAAAAATGGAGCTTCTTACATGCAGAGGATCTCAAATCCCCAAGTTCTACAACACATGCAGGTTACAGAAAGCTATAGAATCACCCTTTTGCAATATGCGAGCTTGTCCCTCAAAAGTTACCCAAAAATTAGAAACCTGCCCATAAATAGAGCTCCTCTTTAGTTTGGAGCCAAAACAACATTCAAATTTGAGTTTAGGCGGTTTGGCGCCAAAAATTACAACTTGAAGTTCAAATTTCAAAAGAACATTTGCAATTATATCTTCTAGAAAGTGTGCCAACTTCCCGGGGCCATGACTTTTGATCCGGGACTCCGATTCGCAAACCGTTTGAACTGTTGGAAAGCTCTCGAAGTCAAGAACACACTCAAAATCTACTATGCCAATTTTGGAAAGTTTTGGGGCCAATCCAGGAACTCTAAGTGCCTCAAATATAACTCAAAAGATTTTCAGGTGCAAATCTGGGAAACTAAAACTGCAATATCTTTCCACCCAGGAATAGAAAATAAAAACCGTAAATTGGAAATTTCATTATGATGAAAAAGGTATCCAAAAATGTAAAAACATCTAAAAACTGAGAAACTTGAAATTTAACTATTTTTGGGTGATGCAAGATTGACCTTACACCACTGGATGCTCCTGCATTATTAATCATCAACTATATAAGCTCTATCTCACTATAGTATAAAATATTAATATAACACCCACTCCTTATTATGGAGTATGTATAAAAAAACAAATATTATGAAATTCCCTTTAACAAGATACATTATGAACCCTTTCTTTGTAAATAAGATAAAAAATAATTCATAATAAGCAATTAAAACATATTTCCAACAAAGCATTTGATGATACACAATCTTTTCAAACCATAGAAAGCATGATAGAGTGGAAATCAACATGCCTATATGTGCAAAAATTTGATTGAACAAACTAGATCCCTAGCTTAGCCTTCCCCACAATCAGCTTGCAACTCAACAATTATCACTTCTAATCTCCAAAAACTCTTTCAAAATCTCTCTCAAAACCTCTCACAAAAACTCTCTAAACTTAGAAATTCAAATAATACTAGATCATAAATTAACAAGAGTGAAAATATGCGTCCCAAATGAAGAAGAATGCTTCCCTATTTATACAAAAACCTGGGCACTCTAAGGCTACAAACAAGCTCCTAATATTGCCACTTCTCACATTCAAAGGTTTGACTCAGCTATGAAGTTTCAAGATGGTAGAATAAAAATGATAACTATTTGCTCATACTCAACCAACCGCTGCAATTTCATGACAATAAAGTGTTTTAATCATAAATGCAAGGATAATGTTTCTACAGGTCAACCATTCCTAACCAGCTTCCTACTTGACTAATTTTCTATTTCCACTCACCTCATTCGCAAGATATGCAATGTAAATCAAACTTCTAAAAGATGAGAATAATTCATACTTTGGCACCACCTCTTATCCTTGGCACCACCTCTCATAGGTGTGGCTCAGACTTAGTCCACATCATTTAAAATAGTTTAAATTTTCCCCACAAATGCTTACTCAACAACATGCTTTTTCCTTTGTTGACTTAGTCTCATTAGACTCCTCGCACTGGTTTATTTCCACTATAAGTTGCACTAAATGCTTTAAGCGCCTCATACTATATTATATGCTTTGTTGCACTGTATTAATTGTGATAATCTATGCTATATATTAATGTGCCTCATGTTACATTCAAACCATTTTAAATGCATTCCCCTATTAAATGTATATATATATATATAACTATAATGTTTCCATTATAATATATATATATATATGTATTATTATATATATTCATGAAATCATTCTTTGATAAATATATACCATTATACATATATATATTATTAATATATACATATACATAATATAACTTATATATACATTTATCAAGTCATTATTTGTTAATATATATTCACACACACATATATATATATGTATGTCAAAACCATCAATTTCCATTTCAACTGTACGTTAACAAGTATATATATCAATATACGTATATATGTGTATATTATTTAAATATATGTTTATATGCATGTAAACATTATCGATACATACATATATTCATATATTTTAATAAATACGTATATACATATACATATACATATACATATCATGTTTACTATCCTTAATCAACACAAATAGATTCATATCCTCATTGACAGGCATATACATTAAGTGTATATATATACACATATATAATAAATTCCTCATGTATGTATGCACGTAAGTACTTCTACTCATATATACAAATTCATGCTTATGCTCTCATGCACGTGTTATTATATATATACATATTTACATGTATACATTTAATGTACATACAAATAGATGTAAGGATAACTATGTGGAAAAGAAACAATACTCAAAGATTTAATCATGATAACTCAATCAAAAACAATCTAAGAAATTAAAGACATTTGTTCAATCATTCCAATCATCCCTAAAACTTAAGACCAAGGGTTTCACTTACTCGATGCATGAACTAACTCGACTTAGACCAAATAGGGTGTAAGTGTGTGAAAACTCAATAAGGCTAAATTTAATGGTTACCAAACCAAGTTCTTCTCCTAAGTGATACTTCCCATCTCTTCCATAGGCTCGAACTTGTTCCGACATTCAACTTAGTACAATACATAGGTAGTTAGTTGCTCACATAAAATCCATTAGCATCATAAAGCATTAATACAATCATTTGCAATACATAATAATGCATCACATTTCCATAAATATAAAACATATTCATTCCTTCAAAAGCAATAACATATTTAATGCATACTTCAATATTTCATTCAACTTATATCAAAGTCATGATAAATATTTATCATCATATTTACTTACAAGGTAAAAGTAACTCGGTAACAAAGAGACGAGGTATAACAATTTTGACTTGATTTGATGGTAGATTTTGATCAAAGAGAGAATCAAATGATGAAAGCTAAATTATGCACCATTATATTGAAATATTTCACCTTGCTGGTGACACACAAATTTTCTAAGGCTTGAGGAGGAAATTAGTAAGTAATCACCAACAATAAGACACTAAGATTGGGTAGATTGTTTATGAATGATGAACATTGAAAAAGAACTTCAAATGAAAGTTTTACACAAAGGGACTTGATCACACTTAAGGTCTAAAACAATGGAGCCTACCATGAGAACTAAAATATGACAATTTAAAATATTAATTCTAAGGCTTATAATTAAGGGAACTCACAATGAAAAAAAAATGGCGCAAGCTAGAGGCCTAGGGGACCTTCCATGAAAGATAAAACAAAACTAAAACTAGACCTAATACGAGTAATGCAACTAGATCTGGACCTAACATATAGATGAGTCCACTTAGACAAACTAAAATTCTTGAAATATTCCTAACTTGTAACATTTTTTTATATTTTTTAACATTCCATATCACTATATAATGTTTTGAAAAGCCCCAAGTTGTTACACTTGAATAGCACTGTGTAATTCTTTCCCATTATTTTGTAGCATTTTCATATATTTTGTAACATTGATTCCCATTATATACTAGCATTTAATTCTTTCCCACTATTTTGTCGCATTTTCCTATATTTTGTAGCATTCCTTCCAAGTGTGTAACACCATTTGTTGGCTTTGAAAGATTATTTTCTATTTATTCACATTTGTGATCATTATGTAGACCTATGTAGTTCTTTACCTTTTTTCGATATATTTTTAGCATTACTTATGGTTGCATGATATTGGGTGGCACAATGTGTTGTTTAACTCTATGTAATGAAGTGAGGCATTGTTGTATGTAATAATTAATAAGTAAAAATCTTTCAAATGATCACAAATGGGTCCATTGAATTGAAAAATATGCATAATTTTGTACTCTTTATTCTATTTTGTAATTACTTTTCAATATTTATTAACATGTTCACAATTATAGAATAGAATTGTAAATTGAATTATTCTATATCAAGTAGAATTATACTTTCACTTTTTTAGAAAATAAATATAAATCAAATCTTTATTTCTTTACTTTTTGTCTCCATTGCTTACTCAATAATACAAAGATAATATAAATTTTTAATGAAAATAACACAAACAATTTAATTTTCTTATAATCCTATTAAAAATCATTAAATAAAATTATATTACACATATGTAAATAAATAATTTTATAAAATAAAAATAAATAAATATATTACATTAATTATTTCCTTTTGATTTACTTTAAAAAATTCAAATTTCTCTAAGATGTTTCATTCATATTCTACTTCAAATGTTGCATCACCATTTCCTGTGTTTCTTTTATCATTTTTACTATACACTCTCAAATCTAGCTCACAATCATTTCATGGTCAAATTCATAATTTACATTTGATATACCCTCCCTTGTTCACCTTGATTTTATGTTTCAAAGGCTTCCTTATATAGATCGATCTTTAATGACCAATATTATATTTACTATTGTGTTGCAATGCATGTTCAAGTTGAATTTCATAGTTACATTCATATGTAGTTCAAAATTCTTGACAATAGTTGAGTTCACAGTCAAAAAGTTTATTATATATGGGTGCATAGTTTATTTCTGTTAAATACTTGCCTATTATTGTGCACCAAGCTCATTATCATTGTACCTATAACCAATCCAATATCTAATTATTAGTGTAGGAACAAAGGTGAAGGACTTAGACACTTTGAACTATGCTTCCATGACTACATGCTTGCATCTTGGTAAAACATCAATAATGGGAAATTCACATAGGGGTAGTGAATAAGATACATGGATACAAGTGCTAAAACTCAATAGAAGCAATGGAGTTTCAAGTAAAACATTTTGGATTGGTTATTAACACAAAGGGTCACACAAAAAATAAAAGGTTATATTTATATTATTTTGGATCAAGTGTTAACACCATTTTATCATTTTAGTTATTGTTATTAGGAAACTTTGACACATTCATTTTTAATTATAGTATAACAAGAATTTTAAGTTCTTATTTTCTACGTCAAGTATAATTTCATGGGAGTTAGGTTATATTTTGTCATTTCAATTACAACAATGAGAATTTAAGTTTTCTTTTGTGACCTCTATTACTTTGTGGGAATTTATGTTCAAATTTTCTACCTAAATTACAAATTTAGCATTTAATGTCAACTTGATTACAACTTTATGAGAAATTTAGGATTTAATTTACCACCTCAATTACAATTTTGAGAGAAATATAAGTTTTAATTTGCCACCTCAATTATAATTTTTTGAAAAAATTAGGTTAATTTGCCAGGTTAATAGAAAATAAGCATGAATTTTTATTTTACAATTACATTCATTTTATTTTTAAAATTAAATTTAACATTATATAGCCACCCACAATTAGGTCAATTTCAAAAAAATGTTAGGGAGGTTATGCCTCTACATAAGAGATTCACCAAAATTTCAATTAATTTTGTAGGGGCTAGTTCTTGAATTATACTTGGTTGTTTACATGGTTTTACTGCCACTTGAGGTGCATTCTGGTTGATATTATTCTTGGTTCCACTTAAGTTTCTTTTCATGCCCTCTTCATATGATTGTTTCATATCCCTATTCCTTTTTCCTACTTGAGTTGATATTATCTCTCTTTTGCACCTTTTCATTTTTTTTTTTATTTCATTTCCATTTTGGTTACCCACTTGTTTTGCTTACCCTTTTTCTTCTTATTCCACATTTATTTTTATAACATTTTTCTATTTTATCATACCAACTTTTGCTTCTCATTCTATGCTTTTGTGTATGCTTTATTTCTTGGTCACGACCTATTTCATATTTTGATCTCATAGTGTTATATTTTCTTGTTAGTGCTTACTTATTGATCATCCATTTCTATAACATACTTAGTTAGAGCTTGCATTTTGAGCCTATATTGATAAACTACACTTTTAGAGTTACTTATTGAGCTTATGTTGACACATCATGATTTTATAGAGTCTATATGTGAGGTGTATATTTATGCATCTTACTTTCTAGAGTCACTTGTTATTCCTATATTGTTACATTATTCTTCTTGAGACTCCCCTTTATATCATATGTACCCCTCTTTCCATATCCTTACATTGGGGAAATTGTGCTTTTCCTCTTTATACATTGTATCTTCATGACCTCACATCTTTATATTGGGGGCACGATTCCTTCCCCTTATCACATCCTAGAAATTACTAGTTGTAATATTATCATATGTTCCTTATACAATAGGGGCATCATTCCTTCCCCTTATCTCATCCTAGTCATTCATAGTTGTAATTTTATCATATGTTCCTTATACACAAGGGGCATCATTCCTTTCCCCACATACTATCTTCTTACTCCATTATATAGTAGGGACTTAGTTCCTTATTGATACTATTGTGTGTTGATACTCTTAGATGCCAAATTGGGGGCATATGCTATTCTTATGTCCTATGTATTGACACGAGTGTTTCTAGCCATTATGGGCCAAATCACCATTTTATGTTGCTCATTTTGGAATATTACCTTCTAGATTCTATCTCCATTTTGTATATTCTTAATATATTCTATCATTCTAGATGTTAAATATTCTTATGAAACAATTTATTCCTTATTATTATTACTTTACATGATTACATGTGTATCTCTAGATTACATTTAATTTCATGTATGGCTTTCCCTCTCATTTAATTCTTTACATCCTTTTGATACAACAAATTGATGCAAGGAATATATTGCCACTAATGTTCCTATGTTGAGTTTTTAGGTAGTGACAAGTGTTACAAAAATAACCACCATGACTAGATGGAGTATTATTATGAAATGCCTTGTAATTCATGTGCATTGTCATTCCATGGCTACCATGCAAAACACAACTTTCTCACTTTCTAAAAAAGTTTTTTTTTCTTTACTCATTTCTTAATGTTCCTATTTCTTAGAAAATCAAAAAATCCTTCTTTGTACTTGATTCTCACTTGTGAGACAAAAGCTACTCATGGAATTTTGTTTATTTATTTTCTAGGATCTCATGGAAAGAAAATGTTGAAGGACACATTTGCATGATCATATTTTTCAATGTCCACTACTTTATATAGACTCTCTTCCTATTGTTTGATGTTTTAATGTTTACCTTTTTGGATTTTTTGTGAGTGATACATACTTTGAGATGCATTAGTATTTAGGATTAACACACCTTAAAGTCGGGGAAAAATGAAATGGTGTAATTAGTTGTGAACCCCAATCCAAATACCTGCAAAACACAACAAATGAATACATTAGGAGATCAAATGCAAGCAAGAATAAGGATTCCTCAAGAAATTAATTTGAATAGCAAAAGAGATAGAAAATGAAAGAAAGAACACAATGAAACTTGAAAGCATATCAAAATCTATTCTAAAGCAAGAAAACTCCTAATCTCTTGAGGGAATTGGTGCCAATTCGATGTGAAAATTGTCCCTTTCCCAACTCCAATGATGCAAGATTGATATGTGATGAAGAGTGATCCACTTTGTTGATGCTTGATGTATGCTCCAAGATGAAAATATGCATAAAACCTAACTATTCTTGGATGAATATTGATGATAAGTTGCTATGGATTTGAGTATAATAACTTTACTCAAATTGTGGATGATGAGATGAAGATATGAGCTCTTTACTTATAGATGAGATTGAAGGATGAAGTCCAAAATTGAGCAATGTGGGACTAAGAATGAGCCAATGACAAAATGCCACTTGTCAACTTGTGAATGGATGGAGGATGTGCAAGTTTTGAAGAATGTGCAAAGAGGGGGGAGATTCAAATTCAAAATATGGCTTGAAGGATGAGGTGAAAGGTGAAGCAAATGCACATGGCTCAAGAAAAGGACATGTAAGAGATTTTAAATGCTTTGTTGGAAGGACTTATTCCCACTTGGATTTTGAATTCAAATTAGGGGAATATTCCTTAAAAGATGCCTTGTTGAAGGACAATAGAAATTTAATAAATCAAATAAGTCTATTTTCATGTGCAAGTTGCAAAATCTAGAGGATTTGATGGATTAAGATTAAATTAATCAGGATTTGATTAATTTAAGGGGAGATTTAGCTGATTTGACTATTTGATTTAGTTTTTAGGATTGAAATAAATCAAAAAGAGATGAAAATGATTAAGACCTAGTTAAATAAATATTTTGATTTATTTAACCAAAAAGGGTGATGTTAGATTAAATTAGATAAATAAAAATGTTTGATTTATTTAATTTAATTAGATGAAGTTTAGATATTTAATCAAATAATATGGATTATTTAATTAAATCAAAGATAGGAAGATGAAGTGACCTAGCTAATTACACAGAGACAATGATTTAATTAAATCGAGGGATTTATTTAATTAAAAGGGGAATTATGACGAATTTAATCAAATAAGGCTATTTGATTAAATGGTTAGATAGAGGGATGATTCAGGTTGAAATGATGTTAGTAGATCAGGATTGAGTGTGCGATATCAATCTGTATATTTTCGATGTCTACATTAATATCCCCATGCATTTCTCATTAGTTTTGTGTCGTTTTTAAGAAATGTCTTGATACATGTACATAGTGAAAGATGAAACATTCTTATGTGAATTTGGGATCATTCCCCTATCTTTTATACTCATATGTTGTTGGACACTAGGAACACTAAGAAGGGGGGGTGAATCAGTGTTCCACAATATTTGAATTTCAAACTAGATCTAAGACTATCAACAACAATATTTAAACTTTAATGGAATCCACAACATATAAACATAAGGAAACATGTAAACACATTAAAGAACACCATAAAACCAAGATTTTTACATGGAAACCCTGTTAGGGGAAAAACCACAGTTGATGTTAGTCCATAATATATACTGTGTTAAAAGTATGAACAAAAGGGAACGCACATGCATTCATGCACATTGTCTAGAGCTCACTGCTCAAAATAAGGAAGGCTTACTGCCTTAAAAAATGTTTAGGAATACAAAAAAAAGGTTGAACTAAGAAAATAGCATCTCTAAATACTTGGATTCAGTTCCAATGAAGCTTAGTTAAAATGATCTTCAGCCGTTATGACTGACTCTATTTTTATGCTCTGATCTATTTTCTACCCTTTTAAAACCCTTCTAATACTCGCACACACATCTATTCTTCTTTACACACATTTGCACACTTTCACACTTCCCGCACTCAAAATGAATTACTGATCTCATTTTAATATCCGCAAACAAGGATTTCACTACTATATGTCGGCTTTACATAAGATGTAATATTCTTCCACATGTCGGCTCAAATCACCAATTAAAATTAATGCATACCTACACAAGTCGGCTAGACTATATTAGGGACCCAAATCAAAATTCCCAACACAAGAAATATTAAAACAATTGCTCCTTATACATTTGCGACACACTATATACACCAGGTCGACCATAATGAGAAAATAAACAATAAATCATTCTACTGAATCTGCAAACTTGTACACTGATCAATGCAACATTACAAAACTTACCAATAAGTTATCATAAATTCTTAATAAGATTTCTTGGGGATCCACAACACAAAAAAATGATCTAGTGAAGTATACAAACTGATTGACTGACTAGATATCCTGTTCTTCATGCTTTCTGTCGGTAACACACTGCCTACTGCAATTTCTACCGATATGAACTACATCTAAACTGTAAATCATGATAATGAATCCAGTTGCCATCAATGGCAACACTAGAATCAATAAACAAAACTTACCAAGCCATATGCCAACAATCTCTTGGCATTGATGGCAACACTTAGTGAAAAATGACTAAGTGTTGGAACCAAAACTCAAAACTTCGAAACACAACAAAATACTGCTCACCCTTTGGATGTCAAGGCATTTTTCACTGCATTCTCTCCCCCTTTGAAATCAATGACAAAACTTTGCTGCTTCCTCTCCTACTACACTCTCTCCTTTTTTGATACAAAAATTGATCAAAATTAACTGCTGCTAAATTCAAAAAATTATTTTATACTTATCTTTCATCTTCAAAAGAAATTTCTTCCAAGCATCCACTGCAATCCCAATAGTTATTATCAAACTGTTATTTTTTGATGTCCTGTTGATGACCTGGACAAGGGATTTAGGAATGGTAATGGCTTCTTCTAGCTTTTCTCCTTTCTTGAGAACTTCAATCATTTGCTCCAATCTGCATTCAGTATGATCCTTCACTTTCTAGAAAGTATCCATAAGAGTGTTTCTGGAAAAGTGAACCTTTGCATGCTCAACTTGCAACTCATGAATCTTATTCTTAACTACTCCATTTTGATCCTAAACCATACTGTAGTCTTAACCAATTCTAATAATCTCATTCTCAATTTTCTCCAACTTGTCCTTGTATTTACCAACCACACAAGGCCACCTAAGACAATAATTGTAGATCTTATTTTCTAATTCAATGGATTGTATTAACACATTCATTTTATTTTTTAGTTTGGTGAGAGATAGCCTAAATTTCTCCTTCAAATGTAATATTATCTCATCTTCTTTCCTTTCCAGAGGCATAGAGTCCATAGCCTCCCTAATACATTCAATCAATTCTTTTGGAAGTACATTCTACAAACTCTCCAATTCAATGTTATTATCAATAAAGTATCTTCCTAGAGTGTCCTCAATGAATTCATGTTCATATGATGGTCCATTTATCCATATGTTAGCTATCTTTTGCATTCCATCTTCTTCATGAACAATTTGCAGTATCTTTGCTTTAAATAAAGTGCCTTCTTCATCACTTTCTTCTACTATTAGCACATCCGGTTCAACTGGTTTCAGTTAATCTCTTGGTGTATATTCCTCAGAATATTCATCCACTATGTCCACACCTATCTTCTCTTTACCTTTTCCCTCAACTTTTGTTGACTTAGGTGCCAAAGGAGTGACATCAACTAACTCTCTTGCTCTTTTCTACTTTTGCTTCACCTTCCTGGAAGAAGATCCAACTTCAACTGCTTTTACGGGGAGTGAAACACCACCTACTTCAAACTTTTCTAACAACTTCCTAAAGAAGTTTTCATAAACTTATTCACCATTTTCAAGAGTGTTGAAGTGCTCAAAGATTTGCTTACAAACTAGTATATTTTCCTTCCATACCACATTATCATCCTGAGGCAAGCAATTCAGGAAATACATCATAATGCATATAACTAGGGTACCAAACCTGAAAGAGTAATCTATATCCTTCGTCAATTGCACATTCTCCATCAATTGATCCTTCAACAATCCACACAAATCAAAGTATTTGTCTTCCATTATCATTTTGTGTGCAATGTAGACTGCACCTGCAGAGGTTGCCCCTTCCCTATTTCTAAATAAAATTTTGTACGAAATTCCATATGCAATGTACCTTGTTAATGGATCTTTGATTGTTGAAATTACTAGTGCCCTTTGATCTCCTATTACTCCGGTTAGGGATTCGACTTCAATGTTCTGAATCAATTTCTTTTTTCGGAACAACACCAACATTACATAATCTTGTCAAAATTTTGATTACTTCTTTTGAAATTTGATAGGGTTTATCTAGAGTAAGGATATCATCATCCAATCTGATCAGGATAAACCGAACTACTTCCACATTGACGAAATATGGAAACTCATTCTAGATGTCCAAATTCTTATGATTTGCACCTGCAAGCTTCTTCAATTCATCAACAGACAAAAAATTTCTTACATCCATGATTTTCCGACTACTATATTCATCCAAAGTTACTGTTCCTTTGATTTGCTTCATTTTCCATACCGAACAGGGTTCTACCGATCACTAAATAAGTACAAAATTGACAAGCAACATAAATACTTTGGAATTCGTTGTTGAATTGACTTTCACTCCTTCAAATTTTTTTTGAAAAAGGCTCTCCAACTATTCTCCTTCAACACATAGTGACAAATAAGAGTTCCAAATGTTCTTTTATAACTTTGCACACCTAACTTCCTTGTCGCATTAAATGATTTTCCCTAGGAGTTTTGGTTACTCTGCACTCTCAGACAACAAGAGTAGAATCCATTTGTAGACCATCACGATTTCATCCTACTCAAAAAATGATCACTAATACATTTGAAGATGAATAACACAACTGCTAACAACTTCTTGTGATCCGGTACCAACTACACACAGGGGGACAAAATATTTTCATGAAAACTCCCCCTAGGCCAATGGCCAGAAATTAATTGCTGGATGAATTACCAGAGGGAGCTTCCAGTACAACCTTATTACCTTCATCAGATTCACTCTTCTTTACCCACGTTTTCTTCATCTAATCTCTTCTCTCTTCCATAGATTCTTTTCCTTTCCTTTGTTGTCTTTTTGTGAATTTCTTCCTTGATATACTAGACCTCTTCTATCCATGTTTCTGTACCTACATAATCTTGCAATGTGACCAAATTTGTTACAGTTGTAACACACCAGATTTTTCTATCTATACCATCCATTCCACTAATTTCCTCCTAGTCTGCATTAATTAGCAACATGTCCAAATTTTCCACAGGTGTAGCATTTAACATTCCTTATATTGACAAACATACTTCTACATTCAATTGACTTATGACCACACTTTTTGCAATTAAAACACTAACCAAAAAATGATGGAATACCAAAATTTATCTTACTTCTACACTGAGAAGCCATATGACCAAATTTATTACAAACAAAGTAGTGACCATTAAACTTCTGAGCATTGGGTTTCCTTACCAAATATCTTCTACCTTTGTTCTTCTGAGTTTTATTTTCAGAGTCCTTTTGTTCAGATCCAGAGCTCTCATCTTTCACATAGCCAACACCTCACTTGTCATTTGCATCATTTTTTCCTTTAGTCATCTCATTAAACTTAGCATAACTCATCCTAAACTTCTCCTTGTATTCATTTGTTGTAGCAAGTTCATCTCTGAGAATAACTATCTGTCTCTCAAGTTCCTATTCATTGTTTCTGGATTGTTGTAGTTCAATCTCCAAGTGAATGAATCCACTATTAACTTTGCTAAATTCCTCAAACTTTTCCTTCAAGGACTAGGCCAGATTCTCCTCATTCTTCTTTCTTTCTTCAATCTCTTTAGTTAGCTTCATCGTCACAGATTTCATTTCAAGCTTTAGGGCAACATTGTCCTTAGCAAGCTTTTCAATCTTCTATTATTTATTTTAGGGTTTGATTAAGATGAACATCTTCTGGGCCTTTGCTTTCTTTTTGCTTCAATTGACTGCATAGTTCCTTCCTCTTTTCCCTTGACTCATTTATTTTATCCTTTAATGATTGAATGATTTTTTCAGCAGCCACAATATTTTCTTTTAGTTCCATGACCTCTGCTTTATACTGATCAAGATCATCAAGTTCCACCATAAGCTGCTATTGAAGACCACCTGAATCCATTGTAATCCAAGATCCACCTCAAGCTATTAAAATTCAGAAAAGGAACTTGCTCTAATACCAATTTTTGAAGACTAGGAACATTGAGAGGGGGGGTGAATCAGTGTTCCACAATATTTGAATTTCAAATCAAATCTAATACTATCAACAACAATATTTAAACTTTAATGTCATCCACAACATATAAATAGAAGGAAACATATAAACACATTAAATAACACCATAACACCAAGATTTTTACGTGGAAACCCTGTTAGGGGAAAAGCCACGGTGGATGTTAGTCCACAATATATACTCTGGTAAAAGTATGAACAAAAGGGAATACACATGCATTCAGGCACACTACCTAGAGCTCAATGCTCAAAATAAGGAAGGCTCACTACCTTAAAAAATGTTTGGGAATACAACAAAAAGGTTGAATTGAGAAAATAACATCTCCAAATGTCTGGATTTAGTTCCAATGAAGCTCAATTAAAATGATCTTCAGCCCTTCTGACTGACTCTGTTTTTCTGCTTTGCTCTATTTTTTCCCTTCTGAAACCCTTCTAATACTTGCACACACATCTATTTTTCTTTAGACACATTCACACACTTTCACACTTCTTCCTACACTCAAAATGAATTACCGATCTCATATATATATCCGCGAACAAGGATTTCACTACTATATGTCGACTTTACATAAGATGTAATATTCTTCCACATGTCAGCTCAAATCACCAATTAAAATTAATATGCACCCACACAAGTTGGCTAGACTATAGTAGGGACCCAAATCAAAATTCCCAACACAAGAAATATTAAAACAACTGCTCCTTATACATCCACGACACACTATATACATCGGGTCGTCCATAATGAGAAAATAAACAATAAATCATTCTACCGAATCTCCAAAGTCGTACACTCATCAATGCAACATTACAAAACTTACCAATAATTATCATACATGCTTAGTAAGCTTTCCTGGGGATCCACAACACAAAATAATGATCCGGTGAAGTATATAGACTGACTGACTAACCGAATATCTTGTTCTTCATGCTTTTTTCTGGTAACACACTACCTATTGCAATTTCTGCCGGTATGAGCTACATCTAAATTGTAGATCATGATAATGACTCCAGTTGCCATCAATGGCAACACTAGAAGCCATAAACAAAACTTACCAAGCCATATGCTAACATATGCCCCAAATACCATTGGGAAAGCACACACATAATTGCAATTTATTTTGACACATAGTACATGCTTTGTTTATATATGAAACACAAAAATGATGTCAATCACACTTGGGAGATATGTGTCAACAATGTACAAGAAAAAAGAGGAAGGATAAGAATGCACAATGATCCAATAAGAGTCACATCCTTGTATGAAGCACTATGGAGATGATAGGGCACGAAATTACTCATTAGAATGGAGTGGCTCATTTATATGTAATTCCCACGATGCAACATTGGAAAACACACACTAAAAGTGGCCCTCATTTTTTGCAAGCAGTCCCTAATGTTAGTACATAACACACACATGTAGCATTGTAACATGTGATACACACTTGCATTTTCATGACATATGACATCACATGGTGTTCAAACACACATGGAAGGAGGATTCAAAAATGGGAAAGGAGAGGAAATATAGTTTCACTCAAAATTAGTGAGAGGAGGTAGGTATTAGAAGCTCCCTAGACTTTGTTTTATATATTTTCCAATTTTAATGTATTATTTGATAAGAAGAAACCATTAAACACTTGGTGGTTGAATATTTAAGCCTACAATCTAATATATTCATGACAATAATGCTAAATTAATATTCATTTATATTTCTTTAAGTTAAAGAGATGCATCCATTTTAATATAATGGTATAACACTTATTTCAAATAATTTATAATTCAATGCAATTGGAATTAACAATAATAACATACCACATTTTAGTTCACCATTAATTTATAATAGAATGATGGGACAAGATTAATATTCAAATTAATACTAATTCCAATCAAGCATGCAATTTGTTTAAATTATTGTATTTAAACCCTAGAGCATAAACTATATCTAATTTACCGTGCATATGCACACACTCACACTATATTACAAAAAGTGACTTATTTTACAACCTTCAATAACTATTGTGTTACTAACAATTATTTATGATGGTAAGTGTAGAACCTCAATTATTATTATAATCACTTTAGAAGAAACATAAATATATATACATGCTATATTAATATAAAATATGTTAGGACTCAATCTTGAAGTGCCAAATTTTGCTTAAGTCTTAGCTCTTTTGTGCACTAAGGCCTCATAATTCCCATCGCATATAACTCAATTTGATAAATATTTATATGGGTCTCCATTTGTGATTACATTCTTAAGTGTTGTTGTCCTTTGTTGTCCCCCATGTTCCTATCATGTGAACTAGAAGTTGCAAACGTCTTAAAAGTTCTAAGTGTGGAGCTTTTGTTCAAATTTCTAAGGATTGTGCCTATGCAAGAGTTTTAGAGTTTCCATTCCTAGTATGTCTTTCTACCCAATTCCACTTGTTTCTTTTTTTCCTCATTGAGATATCGAACATTCCCATTCGAGCATACTTTTCATCCATTCCCTGCTGTCATCCCCTTTTCCTACTAGGATTTCTGAGTTTATTTTAACATCCCTTTCCTCCAAACCTCACTTTCTCTTTCCTTTATGGTTATTTTAGCTTTGTTCTTACATATATGATTTCCCTCTAAACTTTGAATTCTTGATCCTTTACACTAAGTTACATTTCAAAGTCATGATTTTGATCATCCCTTTACTTGCATAGCTATTCCTTGGTATCTCTGGTCCCCAAATTTTGACATTTCCTTTTCTACATTTTATCAGAGTTGGAGATGTGAGAATACTTCTAATGTGGTTCAAGGTATGGAGATTCCTTGAAAACCAATACTCGATACTTTTTACTATGTTATCTCATTGGGATTGTGGTTTAGACTTGCCCCAATTTGTATACCTAAAGGGATGAATTCTTTGGTATTTTTAGTCCTTGACTTTTGATAACTTCCTTCATATGTCCTTTTAAAGTTAAAGGCATATGCTTATCTATTTTCTTTGAGAATGAGGTATGAAATTCAATTGATCCTTTATCCTTGATAGTCATATGGGTTATGAGTGTAAGTGTGAATAAGTAAATAAGTAAAACAACTAAAACACTTCTTAATGAAACATTATATCAAGATTTTACATGAATTAAACTAATTTAAAGCACATAAAGCTTGAAAGTGTCTCATTGTCTCCTCTCTCCAAAGATTTATCAAGTTACAAAGGGCTCTCAAATTTGTAACCACCATAATTGTTTAAAATTCCTATCTAGAGAATGGAATTGATGCTAAATGCAATGATGTGATGATTGATAATGAAACTAAAAAGCTATGATGCTACTATAAATGAAGCCTGATGGATGGAAGCTATAGTAAAAAAACTATGGTGCTACCGTGATGTGAATTCTACTGATGTTGTGATGCTATGATGCTAAATTCTATTGCTATTGATATTGATATGATTTGCTTGATTGCTATGAATGTTGCAGAGTAAGTTTGCACAAAGATTCAGGGTCCATTTCCTGTGAAAAGAAGTTGTATTTATAGATTTACGATAGTACATTTGCACAGAGGCAACACAACAAAGGTTGAGATTCAATCTGGAGATTTGAATGGTAAGAGATTGATAAGCTGGAGTTGATTATGTGGATTGTTCCTCCCCATGAAAACACCAGGCAAGATGATAGGAAGATCAGAGGAAGAAGATTGAGAGGATTTCCTACAGGTTTGTACCCAAGGCTTTCCCGTGAATACCAATTGCATTAATTAGATTTAAAAAATCTAATTTTATTGGTGAATGAATAGAGGAATATTTGATTTATGCCTTTATTTGAATATTTTTTATTTATTCAAATTTTAGCAAAATAGGAAGATTTAATTAAATAAAACAAATATTTGGTATTTGCTTATTTAATAAAGAGGAATATGGTTAATTAAATAAAACTTTAGGATATCTTTATTTAATTAAGAGGAAATATGATAAGATAATTAAATAACACAAACTATTGAAGTTGTGTATTTAATTTAAGATAGAATTAATAGATAAAGTATAAAAGAAATAATTAATGATAATAATTAAATAAAGCAAAGTAGTTAGTTTTGTTTATTTAATTAAGAGGAAAATAATATGATAAAATAGAAGAATTAATTGTGAACTTAATATAAATAAACATTTCTATATATTTACTAAGTAGATGAATTTAGGATTAATTAATTAAATAAATCATATTTAGCTAATTATATTCTCCAGACCATTTTTAGGTGTATACATTTTTCCCCTCTTTGAACTAATGTGTTTATGCATTGGTTCAAAGAAAATTTTGTGATGTTGTTGCTAGTATCGACAAAAAAATTTCAGTGTGCCCTAGACATGATTTTCATGTGATTGATGGATATATGCCCCCTTGGGAGATAAATTGATGAATTTTTTATTTTTTTGAATTTTTTGGAATTTGTTAAATTTTTATGATTTTGTTGATGATTTTGATGTAGATTTGATGAATATTTAGTGATGAAAGAATTTATCTCCCGATGATTGATGTAGAAAGTGTCCCAAGATGTTTTTGAATTAATCTCCTCAAAAATAAATTTAAATAATCTCATAAAAATTCCTCCTTTAATAACCTATAAAAGGTCAAAAGGGTCCTTTTCACACTCATTTGTGCATTTGACTTTTGAAAACTTTGTGAGAGAGCTTTTTGTGCCACTTGGAGCAAGATTTTGATTCCTTATCACACCCACCGGTTTGAGCATGTACGATGTCATTAGCGGTCGGTCGCCTACAGACCTCCGGTACGTACCCTTTATCCCCTCATATTTTGTGCCTTGTCTTGTTTTTCTTGCATTTGATGGATTTTTAAATTTTAGACTCTTTTAGCGCGTTTAAGTTTCGTTGTAGCACTTTCAATAACTGTTTTAGCGCTTTTAAGACTTTAGCACTTAAGAGTTTTGCTTTAGCACTTCGCTAGGATAGATTAGCGATTTGACCCAAAGTTTTAGCGCGTTGACCAAATAGATGGCGCTTTTGATAAAATGGCACTTTGACTATATGAAATAGTGCTTTTGACTGATGAAATGGTGCATGTCATTTTTTTAGTGCTTTGAATGCCTGTTTTAGAGCATTCAAATTAGATTGATGTAGTTTGCCAATTTTGTCCTTAGTTTTGTCATTTTTTGATCATATTAGCCATTGATTTGATATGATTGATTATTTTGATCAAAATAGATGATTTTCAACCTCATGATAGGAAAGATTTGATGTTTGATTTGATGATAATTATCCTCATGATATGTGAGGAATAATTATAGTTTGATTGACGTACCTCATGATAAGCGAGGTTGTTTGATGTATTGATGATTAACCTCATGATAGGTGAGGTTCAATGATGTTTGCTCATGAGATTTGATCAAAATTTCACCAAGAGCTGATTAGTTTTGATAGGATAATTGATGTTTGATGATTCAACAAAAAGTTTTGATTTTTGAAAATTTCCTGATGATAGGAGCCGTTGGAGAACCTTTAGGTATGAGAGCGATTTCCATAGACATTTGATTTGATACCTTAGTTGGCGCAGCTTAATACAACTATTATTACACATTGCGGACTATCTCCTCTTTTATACATGCTCCAGATTAGGATTAATCGGGGTCTGTTGATAGCGCTAGCCGAGAGGTGGCATAACAAGCACAAAACCTTTCACCTTCCTACCAGTGAGATGACAGTAACCCCAGAGGATGTCTAGCGGATTCTACAACTTCCCATTGTTGGAGATGTTATTTATGATTCTACAAAGCAGGGTGGGATTGATGCCCTTCGTAGAGTGTTTTAGGATGCTTGGATTTCCAGAGAGTGGATTCCATGGCATGAGATGGTTGATGCATACGCCACTTTTCCCATAGTGCTTGTTGGTTTCATCAGAGGATTCTTGAGTCCTGATCGCAGGTCTAAGGGATTCTTTGTTGGTTGGGGTTGAGTTTTGGAGAGTATGGTTGTTCATGGCACCATATTTGCTTGGGGCATGTGTATGCTTTCCCACTTATATCATGATTTGCATTCAGTTGCTTATCTTCGAGGTTAGAGTTTATCTGTCGGTGTCACATTGCTTCAGGTGTAGGTGTGGGAGCACATAGCTATCATGTGCCCAGTTCTAGATAGACATAAACCACCTATGAGATCCTATGTGTTCAGATATGTCAGCAGCCTTACTAAGTCCAGACTGGGTAAGTTAGAGTATTGGAGGAGAGTAATTGATGATATAGATTTCATGACATGGCATCCCTACCTAGATTGTGATCATTGGGATGATGATGATATTTAGTTACCATTTCTCTGTTAGTCGATGATATTGATTGGTCAGACTCATTGGGTACTGGAGAGATTTTTTATTAGACGGGTGTATAGACAGTATGGGATGGTTTAGGGTATGCCCTAGGGTGTTGCCCATTACGCCCGTTGTCAGTTAGATGTAGTAGATTGGGGGCTTGGTTTATCATATGATGTTGTTGTCCAGGAGTTTCAGGCCTTGCAACTGTTTTAGTGGGTTATCCATCCCGATATTGTTGAGCTGCCGGTTACGGCTGATTATGCTGATTTTTTGGCTTTGCATCCTTTTCCACGTCTTACTATTCCAAATGAGCCTACCCCATTACCCGTAGAGGAGGATGTTCTTGTTGCACATGGTTGGAGGTGGAGGAGAGAGGAGGTTGAGGCAGAGGATGTCGGTGTTGTTGGTGAGGAGGAGGATACTGGAGAGGAGAGCAACGGCGATGAGAGCAGTGGTGATGAATATAGATTTGATAGTGGAGAGATTGTAGGTGGGTCGAGTCTTGCATTAGATTTTTTGGAGGAGATAGTGCCTCATAAGAGGCAGGTTGTGAGGGATGTTTTAGAGCAGCTGCAGATAGCGGACCTTTAGGTGTAGTTAGAGATTATTTAGGTGCAGGGTTTACTAGAGCAGACTTAGGCTCAGATGTAGGCACATGCCCAGTCACATGCAAAGGCTCTAGCATTAGTTTAGGATCAATTAGCCACAACATAGTCACAGATTACAACATTGAATGTCGAGAGGGATGCTGCTAGGTAGGCTACAGGGGCAGCCCAGACTCAGATTACATCTTTGACAGTCGAGAGGGATGCTGCCAAGTTTGCAGTAAAGGGTGCTTAGGTTACAACTGAGAGATTACAGAGACTGGAAGATGGTACCTCCTTTCCAGATTATATGCAAGAGGTTGTTTGTATTGGTGGGGAGGTAGAGTATTATAGAGGTAAATATTATGATGCCATCCCTGTCGAGCAGCGAGTGAGCTATAGGCAATCCCAATCTGGCAGGACCTACTCTAGGACCGTCAGTATAGGAGTCACACAGCCTCTCCAGAGAGATCCCAGAGATCTTGGTATAGGTGGTGGTGGTGGGACCCATACTATGATGCCTACACCATTTGGAGCTAACAGTACTTAGCTTTAGATGTGATTTATCTTTTGTATTTGAGATGATGATGTACATTCTGATTACAACCATTTTTTTATTATTATATATATCTCTTTTTCAAACATAATTGTATACTTGACATTATTATTTTGATCTATATGATATGTAGTGAACTATCTAATCCATAAATGTTATATATGATTCTATGATGGATGCATTTACTTTCTATGTTCTTTATGTTATATGATGATCCTTTTACAATGATTGTATGGACACAGATTATATCATGATGATATGTTATGATTTATGATGTTCTTTGTTATGATGTTATGGATGTAGTTTATATTACGATAATATGCTATGATGTTTTGATGTTCTTTTATGATGATGTATAATGATGATGCATGGATAATATATGGATGATGTATGGATGATGTATGGATGATGTATGGATGCATGATGTATGGATGATGTATGGATGCATGTTGTATATGTATGATGATGTAATTACATATATGGTTAATGATATGATGATTTTGAAATGATATATGTTATGCGATGTAAATAGGATGCGTGTTCTTTTATTTTGGGTGTATATGCAAATATATGATGTAACATATGGATGAAAATGATGTATGTTATATGATATAATAAATGGATGGATTTTTATATATGATATATGATGTAATAAATGGATGGATTAATGATATATGATATGATAGAGATTTATTGTAGATGAATATGGTGTATGATATATGAATGTTTGATGAATGTTTTGAAAATGCAATGATAGAGATTTATGTTTTTGAAATTTTCTTTATGCAAGTTTATGTGATATGGAAAATGTGATATGATAAATGCAAATTTATTTGATTCAAATGTGTGAATGATGAAATGATGATTAAATACTTTCTAATGTATGCAAATGAATTTGATGATGCAATTATATGATATGATGATATTTTTTTGTAATGTAAAGTATACTCAATCTATTTATGAGAAAAGATAGTCGTTAATTTGAATCCTTCACAAGCTTTACTAAAAAACACTCTGCAGATGCAAAAAATATTATGAATACAATCTAATTTAATCATGCAAATCTACATGCAAAATAAAATTGGCATTTTAACAGTACTTTTGTGCTTTGTATCATCATTGGGATTTTAAAATGTTGAAAGTGAGTATAAGCATCGATGGTATAACGTAAACCAATGATGACCTGAGTACTACTTCCATGATTTTTGATATTGCAAGCTAACACAAGCATCGAGGTATAATTAAACCGAGATGACCTGAGCATTTCTTGCATAAAATACATATGAATTAACCACTTTCCTATGTGAATTGGAATGCCATCCATGATACTTTGTAGAGCACTTCCCATGACAATTCACACAATAATTATGATTAATTCACAAACAAAAGATAAAGAAAAATATCATTCTCCTTCCTTGCTTCTCTAGTTCAATACATCATCGTGTTGCTCCAAAGAAATGATAATAATGATCAAAAGTACAACATATCTCACATTTTCTTATAGTATTCAATCATTATTCAAATTAGATCATCCATCCCAATTTTATGATGTTTTTGTGATTTTCAAGATTTTGAGCAAAGATCTAACCTAAAGACCTATCCTAGGGGCCTCGGGGGCGAATCAAAGATTAGCCTTGCCTACATTATACACGCAGAGACCACGTAGTTTGATTGACACCAACTCACGTTTTTGGATTTTCGATATTGACCTTTTCGATGTGTTTTTGAATTTTCTGATGTGAACTAGATGTCTAATTTGTTTTCTGATGTTGGTTGTTGTTCTTTGTTGTGTTGTGTTTTGATATTTGTTTGCCCTTCTTTTGTTTTTCTGCTATTTTTCTATTTGGTTTAGCTCGATGTTATTTCCCCCAATGATGTTCAAATGTTGCCCCCAAGCTAGGGTGAGACATAACCACGTGAGATGATATGATAATGGATGTAAAAAAAAATGATGATGGTGAAAGTATTGACTATGACATGTGTCCAAATAGATGGGGGAGCTGATTTGAATCACAAATAATGCATGTTTCTAGGTTTTCACTATATGTTTTTATTGCACCTTTTCAGTCTTTTATTTTTTTTGTATTTTTTTGTTTTTCTAAAAAAAATTGTATTTTTCTATCACCAGGACACTTGTTTGCCAGGTTTTCATCAAGGCAACCATTTTCAGAAGCTAATTCATGCACTAGATGATTTAGGTATAGAATTTTCTGAGATGGATATTGTTGATAGGTTCATCAAATAGATCCCCTTATGGTGTAGGAAATTTATTTGCTCCTGATCCATACACTAATATGATTACAAAGGGACCTAGCTAGTTAGGTTCAAATTTCCCTTTCTTTTCTCTATCTTGTTGATTTTTAGGGTTTTCTTTTAGGACTAAGTCTCCAACTTGAAAGACTCTAGGTTTTACCCTGTGATTGTAGCTCCTTGAAATTCTTTGCTGGTAAGCCTTTAAATGATTGACAGCTTGTTGACAATGTTCATCCAGTAATTCCAGTTCCTATAGTCAAGAAACTTTGTAATCCTCATCTGTAATGATACCCTTCAGTGAGACACAAAGTGATGGTATTTCTACCTCAATGGGTAGGATGGCCTATAATACATACACCAAGGCATATGGTGTAGCTCCTGTTGGTATTCTAATGCTAGTTTTGTAGGCCCATAGTGCAAGATTTAGCTAAACATTCCAATCAGGTCCAACATCATTTACCATATTCTTTAGTATTTTCATAATTGTATTGTTTGAGGCTTATGCTTGGCCATTTCCCTGTGGATAGTACGGTGTTGAGAAACAGTGTTGGATATGGAATTGTTCACATAATTCCTAGACGTCCTAATTTTTAAAAAGTCTACCATTTTCTGTGACAATGGATTGGGGTACCCCGTACCGACAAATGAGATAGTTGATTATGAAAGATGAGATCTGCTTTCCAGTGACAGTTGTTAAAGGAACCACTTCTATCCATTTTTAAAAATACTTTATTGTTGTGATGATGAAATTGTGTCCATTGGATGAAGAAGGATTTATTTTTCCCACCAGGTCCAATCCCCACTAACAAAAAGGCCATGTTGATGTGAAAGGTTGTAACTCTTGCGCCGACACATGAATTAGATTACCATGAATCTAACATTTTTGACGCTTTTTAACATATTGATAGCACTCTTTCTCCATGTTTGGCTAGTAATACCCCAAGCAGAGGAGTTTCTTAGCTAAGGTTAGCCCACTTGAATGGGTTCCACAAATACCTTCATGGACCTCTCGTAAGGATATTTCATATTTTTGGTGTTCCAGACACCGAAGAAGAGTACCATCTAGACCTCGACAATATAGGGTGTCAACAATCAATGTATGTCAAGCGGATTGATGGATAAAGTTACGCTTTTGGTTTCTAGAGAGATCAAGAGGAAGGATATTATCCTTGAGGTAAGTATAGATTTCTCCATATAGTGAGGTTTGAGTGTCAGTTATTTGGCATATGGTCTATGAATCATGATTATCATATGCAAGGTTAGATAGTTGTTCCACCATAAACTCATAACAACCTTGTTTTTCTGGTAATTGCAAAAGGGAAGCAATTGTCGCCATGGCATCTGCAGCCTTGTTCTCTACCCTTGGTATTTGTTCAAACTTGATATCCATGAAGTACTTTTTAAGATCATCTATCATTTTCTTGTAAGGCATGAGCTTTTCATCCTTTGTATGATACTCATCATTTACCTGATAGACAACAAGCTGTGATTCCCCATACACTTGCATTTATTTGATTTTCCATTCAATAGCTACTTTGATGCCGATAATCAATGCTTTGTACTCAACTATATTGTTAGTACATGGAAACATTATCCTATAGGATCTTGGGATGGTATGCCCTTTAGGTGTGACAAATAGGATTCTCACACCAGACCCTCTTTATGTGTATGATCCATCAAAATAGAGCCTCCATTGTTGTTTTGTAATATTTAGGATGTCCGCATCTAAAAATTCAATGTTCATTAGATGATGATCCTATAATGGAGCTTCAAATAGTTGATCTGCTATTACCTGTCCTTTGATGGCCCTCCTGTCGACATATTGGATGTCAAACTCGCTCAAGATCATGACCCATTTTTCCAATCTTCCTATTAGAGTAGCTTTACTGAGTAGATATTTCAATGGGTCTATTTTTGCTATGAGTTTAACTGTATGAGTCAACATATACTGTCGCAACTGCTAGGTTACAAAGACCACTGCTAAACAAGCCTTCTCTATGAATGTGTAGTTTATTTCATATCCATTGAGTGTCCTGCTGATGCAGTAAATAGCTTATTATTTTCCTTCAGAATCCTCTTGTTCCAATAAAGCTCCTAGGGATATGTCAGTTGTTGTGATATATAGTATCAATGGTCTCTCTACTGCAGGTGGCATGAGTATTGGAGGTGACATCAAGTATTGCTTTATCTGGTTGAAATTTTTTTCACAGTAATGATCCCACTTAAATAAAATATTTTTATGAAGTAGATGATTAAATGGGTGACTCTTGTCTACCAGCTAGGAGATAAATCTCTTGATGGATTGCAACCTGCCTTGTAGGGATCATAATTGATTGATGTTTTTCGGTGGTAGCATCTCCATTATTTCTTTATCCTTAGTTGGATCCACTTCAATACCTTTTTTGATACTATTTAACCAAGGAGTTTTGTTGATGTTACCCCAAACACACATTTCTTTGGGTTCAACTTGACATTGAACTTTTCTAGCTTAGTAAATATTTTATCTAAAATTTCTAGATGTCCTTCCCTTCTGTATGATTTTCCTAAGATGTCATCCACATAATCTTCCATGAAAATATGCATCATGTCATGGAAAATAGTGGCCATCGCTTGTTGATATGTTGCACTTGCATTTTTCAATCCGAAGGGCATGAAATTCCAACAGAATGTACCCCAAGGACAAGTGAATGTTGTCTTTTCCTAATCTTTAGGTGCTATTTTTATTTGATTATACCTTGAGAAGCCATCCATTAAAGATAGCATGGCATGTCCCACTGTTAGATCAACAATTATGCCAATGTTCAGTAAAGGAAAATCATCCTTTGGGTATGCCTTGTTTAAATCTCTGAAATCCATGCATATTCTTATGCTATTATCAGGTTTTGATATTGGCACAATATTTGAGATCCATTCTACATAATCTATGGACCTGATAAATCCTACATCCAATAATTTCTTTAGCTCGGCCTTAACCATTAGGGCGATGTGGGGATGCATCTTTCTCAATTTTTGTTTTACTGGTTTGATTCCTTTTGGTAGCGATAGATGATGCATGAGGAGATCTGGATCTAATCTTAGCATGTCAGAATAAGACCATGCAAAATTGATGTGTCACTCTTCAAAGAATTTTGTGAATGTAGCCTTCTCCTGTTCTGTCATGGATGCTACCAGATGTAGGATCTTACCCTTCTCAGTTGTTCCCATATTTATAGACTGTGTTGGTTCTACTAGTATTGATGATCTATCATGGTAATGCTTTGGGAGGGTGTCAAATATTCCATCCTTTAATCCCTTAGAAAGGTTTTCACTGTTGGATACGTTCTTTATTTTTTCTTTTTCAAAATCTAATGCTGCCTCATAAAGGTTTTCACCATTAGATTCATTTTTTATGTTGTCATTTTTGCAACTGGAAGATTTGGAACCCTCCTGTTGTGAAGCATCATTATGAGTGTTATGAATATAACTCATACCAAGTTTTTCACTGCAAAGATAGTTTATGATGGCATCATCATCTGAAAAGAATGGTAAATGAATAGGTTCGGTGGGTTCCCAATCAATAAGTTTGGGATATTTTAAGGGTAATAAGTCATTAGTTTGAGTAATGTCGACTGTTGTAAGTGTTTTGATGGCTAGGTGGTTAAATTTTTTGGTAGGAAGGTCAAGGTCTATGATAGCACTTACCTCCAAGTTGTATGTCTCACTTGATGTTTGATCATCCTCGCTTGAGTCGTCAACATTTGTTGATCCTATTACAAATGGTCTATTTCTTGAACTTTGTCCCTCCTCTCGTAAGGGTGTATATGCTTGGATAACATCAATTTTTTTGTCAGTATAGGATGCAGCAGATAAATGATCCCATTCATACTTGTTGGAATCTGTGTCAGAACAATCTCTCATTTATAGAATACTTTCTACCACTTTCTAGGTTTCTTCCTCTTTTGCTTCACCTATGTAGCCCAATCCTTTTTTATCTTTAGGCTGTAGTGTTAGAGGTTGAAAAGGTTCAATAATACCATCCTTTCTCTTTCCAATTGGTCCTTGACCTTCATAGCCCATTTTCTCTAAGATAGCCTTCCCTTTTCCATACTGATCTATTTTGATGCTGATATTTGTTGATGTTGAGGCTTCTTCATCCTTATATAGCCAATTTAGAATGGCTTTATCCTCTGACTCATCTTCAAGGGTACCTGCTTTTATAAACTTTTCATTAAGAGTTGTGATTGGTTGTGATGAACTTGGTGTGTTTGATATGGGTTCTCCATATGATTTTGGTGACGATAGCAATTGTGATAGACACAAATATTGCTCAAGGGAATATTCTCCTAAGCCTTTGTCTTTTAACTAAACCTTTTCTGAAAATTGTTGTGATAACTCATTCATAGGACCTTTAGTGTTTGATATAGACGTGTCTACAACCGTTGTTTCTTATACCTGATATTTTTTCTTAACCCATTTAGATATGAAATTGGGTTGTATTTCACCACTGGATGAAGTGGAAGTGTTGACTTCTCTGTTGTGAGGTACCAGAGTGTCTTGATTTTCTTTTAACATGTTGCAAGTCTATGGATTATTGTTGTTAGCTGATATGGTGACCTCCTATCCGTTTACTAGAAATTTTAGACATTGATGGTATGTCAAAGCTACCACTTGCATTTCATGGATCCATGGACGACCCAATAGTATGTTATATGTTAGATCCTTGTCTAACACTTGACAAACAATGTTTTTGACAATCGGCCCTACTTGAATTGGAAGCACAATAAGCCCTTTGGAAGACCTTTCCTCTTAATCATATACCTTTATTGTTATCTTTCTTCTGGCAGCAATGGCGTTGTCAGAATAACCTAGTGCATGAATCAATTTCAAAGTACAAATATTTAACCCAACTCCATCTATTAAGACACGCTTAACGTGGTATTTATGGATTAGAACCTCTATATGCAAGGTTGCATTGTGTGGGTGATTTAAGGACACATCATCTTGTTCAAATAACGACAGACAATGAGGTGTGGTAAGATGTCCCAGCATGGCTTGGAATTGACAAACATCCAAACTATTGGGGACCATTGTAAAGCTACTAAAGCCTATTCCAGAACTTCTTTATGTGATGGGAAAATTTTGAGAAGTTCTAGAATGGATATTTTTGTGGGTATCTTTTGTAATTGATCCATAATGTTGTATTGATGCGATGTGGGAGTAGTTTTTTTGGATGAAACTCCATTTAATATCACCTTGGACTACCCCCTTGTCGTTATATTGACTTTTTTATGGTCTTGTGTTTCCTTGATCTTTAGGACATTGATTTGATTGTCTGATGTGTTTGTGCTTGGTATCATGTTGAGGGATTCAATGTCATTGATGTTCATGTCATCTATCTGATTATCAATGCCACTTTTCTCAACCTCAGAAAGGAAAAGAATAGTTGTGTCATAGACATAGTTTATACTTTTTCCTTTACCACTTGAAGAAGAAGACTCTCCTTTTTCGTAGTTGGGTAATGGATTGGTAAATGCAGTGTGATCATTGTTTGTCTGATGCCCTTCGAAAAACACCTTTTTTGCTTCGATCAAGTCTTGTATCAAATGTTTTAGTTGCATACAGTCGATTGTTTTATGTCCCTTATTCTTATGAAAATTGCAATAATCTGCATCATTCCACCAGGATGGTTTCACCTTTGGCTCCCAATTTCATGCTTCTAGTAGGGTAATGAGCCTGTTTGCAAGGAGCTCTCTTATTGCTGATTCCAAATTTTGTCCTAATGGGGTGAATCTTCATCAATTGGATTGTCTTTGGTATGATGGTCGAGATTCTCCATTGTTGGTGTTATTATTTTGAGTATTTCTTTGATTGTTATTTAGGTTTTCATTTTGATTTGTTTTGACAGTTGATGCTGTCAAATTGAATACTAGTTTTTATTGTCAATTATAGCCTCATTGCTTCTAGTATTTCTATTTTTCTGCCAAAATTTTGTCTTTTCATTGTTTCCATAATGATTTGTGTTGTTGGATGTTTCACTGTAGTGCTTAATCACTCGTTTGACTAGGGCTTCTTTGATTTTAAGCCCATTTTCAATTACCTTTTTGAATGTTGGAGGACATTGTAGTTCAAGTCTATAACTCATGTCATCATTCAAATTGTCGATAGATAGTTCAATCTTCTCCTCTTCAAGTATAGATTGAGGATATCTTGTGAACGATTTTCTCCATCATTGTAGGAATGACAAGAAAGTCTCCCCCTTTTTTTCTATTTCATGTTATACAAGTCCTTTATGGTTACGGCATGTGTTATGTTGAAGGAGAATTGAGAAATGAATTTGTTGACCAATTCTTTGAAGGATCAAATCCCTTGTTGTAATTTTGAGAACCATTCCATACAATGGGCTCCCAAACTCCTAGGAAATAACCTCATGAGGTATGTATCTTCTTGTGCAAACTTGAGGCTCATTGTTCTGAATTCCCATACATGGTCAATCGGGTCTGATTTTCCATTGTATTTGTCATATTAAGGAAACTCACAATGCCTCGGGAAGGGTATCATATCCACACACAGATGAAAAGAGTAAGGAAAAATGTCCTTTAATAAGTATTTCTTTGTGGTTCCCGTTTGCATATTTTGAATATGTTCTTGCAAGGTCTGTATTTGTGCTATTAAAGTAACCACTTGATCTATATCATGTGTGTTGGGTGGTTTTGTTTTGTTTGTTCTTGTGTTTCTTTCAATCGATTCATGTCAAAATACTTTGGTAGTTTTGCGCCTAACTCTGCTAACATCAAGAGATATTTCCCCATGTCTTGTTCTAAAACCTTTTCCATAAATTTATGAAAACTTGGATCCTGTTGGGCGTGTTGTATATCTTCTTGTGTTATTTTGTTGGTATCTTGTTGTCGAGATCAGTAGAAGGGATTTTCTTTAGTCATGTTTGGATTTTCAATTTCCTTCTCTTTGAGTTTCTGTCTTTGCAACCTTGTCAAGATTGGCATACAAGTTTTTGGTTGTTTTTACTAAACTTGAATCTTATGTGTTGTGATTAGTGTCAATTTGATTTTAATGAAGCCAAATAGAATGATGTATTCTATTGATGAGGCTAAGTTGAAAATTTTATTATTTAGTTTTGTCTCGTGATGGTAGGATGTTAGAATCCTGATGAGGAAACTTGACTCAATAATCTAGATTTATTGTGATATTTTGACACTTTGTATTTTGTAAGATTTGGGTTTATGTTTGAAAACAATTTGACTTGTAAAAACCTACCTTGTTTTAGGTTTTTCTGGACACTGTTTAAACTATGAAATGTTTCTGACTGGTAAAACCTGAGTTTCTGATGGCAACCAATCTGATAGACATTTCTGAAAGGTCTATGTTTTTCAGTTTTGTGGAAAGCACTAATACATAGGGTACACACACCGAAACAGAATGCAAAAGTGCTAAAAGGTCTAGTAAAAGTGCTATCAAATAGAGCAGAAGTGCTAAAGTAGACCACTGATGCACTAAAATCCTGGTAATTGCTACACTGGTAATTTTTGACAGAAGTGCTATGAGTTTGATCAAAAGCGCTGAAACAGATAGTAAAAGCATTGAAACAGATGGTAAAAGCATCATTGTTGACTATTGAAGCACTAAAAGATAACTCAGAAGTGCTAGAAAAGACTTAAAAGCACTATGACACTGATTTTTTGGCTTTGACAAAGTTTTTTTACTATTTGACAGAAGCGCTATAATGTGTGACAAAAGTGTTGAAACAGGTGGCAGAAGCATTGTTTTTAACTATGGAAGTGCTAGAATAATGTGTAGAAGCACTATAATAGATGGTAGAAGTGTTGTTTTATTTCCAAGAAAGGGGTGGTAATATGGGTCTTGCACCTGCTATATTTGCTTTCTCTTCTTCTTCGTCTAAGACTATGGATGTTGTGATAAATTGATGGGGTGTTTCGTTTTCTTCAAAAATGAATGTTCTCAAACTACTGATAATGTTGGTTTGAGCACTTTCAATGTGTGTAAGGCTAGGTTTTATGATAGGTGTTGTAAGGCCTGGTTGTTGAATGGGAGTTGTAGGCAGCCAAATGGTCATAATGTGTGGTGGTAACTCTTGGTATTTTGGGGGATAAACCTAATGTTTCCAAGATTTTTCTACTACAAGAACTGATCAGGTCTTGTGGAGTAATCTATGGTAGGTTGTGGGATGGAGGATTGGCGAATACATTGACTATGGTTAAGTTCCTGTGAAAGAACTCTTCTCTAAATATAGGATTGTGAATTTAAGGGTTCTACAACATAATCATCAGTGTATCCTCTAGAGAAATCATGAAACCTATGGAGGAATGTTCTATGATGAAGCAAAATCTTCCTATTCTGATACAAGAAATGTCTTCTTTGCAAAATATCTCTGTAACTAAGTGAGGTCTTGGGTTTTCTAATTCTCTTGGCAAGAGATTTTCTGAAAAATTAGTGGTTTTCCAATCTCTAATCACATATTCTCAGTTTGATTTTTTCCAAGTTTTGTTTTTATTTTTCAAGATGATCTTTTATCTGAATTTTAATGATTTTGAAATACACAACAATCAAATGTAGATAGATGTTTTTAAGAGTTGTAATCTAAATAGATAGTGTATGTTCAAAAGAACCACGCATGGTCCTATTTTCACTGGTTTGATAACAATAAAACACTTCAGACATACTCACTCTTAATAGTCAAAAAGGTCATCATTATACTCAATAGCCCACAGCTTAAAATTGTGTCGACTCACACAGCCATGTCACCCCCTAGAGGGCATCCATGTTTTTTTTCTTTTCCAGGTGCGTACTCAAGGTTACATTTCTTGATCCCCTAAGCAAACAGTTTGTGGCAATTATATGGTGAGTGTCTTGGGGTCAGATTCTTCCCTCCCCTTGCACTGCGAGTATTACAATGTCTGGTTACTGACTCGGCTGGATACTACACTAGGTTATTAGAAAGGGTTTTTGTTCAGAGCAGCAAGTGATAAACTCCCTCAAGAGACCTCCCAACGTTTAGAACAAAGGTTTTGGGGACGGTTATCATGCACACTTCCGACAAAGGTGGGTTTCCCCATATTCACTTTAAATTTTAGAGGGGTGGAAAACCTGGCTTTGGTTGTTACCCACTTAGGTCATTCTCGTAGGGTGAGTACTTTTTCCCACTATGGAAAGCCTTCTAAAGGATGTAATAAAGATTTGAAAAATGCATAAAATAAAGGATGAGTCTGGCTTTTTGGATCGCCCAGTTAAGGGGAGAGCATATGCCTATCAACTATACAAACACAAAAATCAACTTTGTTCAATTTTTATAGCCCAAAGGACAATTTTATAACTACGTGAAGATGTTGCTCCACAAAAAGACATGGTGTTCATTTTTAATCCCAAATTGAAATGTTTGGTGACTAACCTAGATTAGTAAATTTTAAACCAAATTGAAGAATTGACTATCCTAAGGTTAGTAAATTTTAAACCAACTGAAGAAATGAAGCCACTCATCACAGTCGCATCGGATCCATATAATGATTTATAGAAGCGCTATAACAGAGATTAAAAGCGCTATAGAAAGTTACATAAGCGCTATAAAATCCTTTAGAAGTGCTATAGAAATATTTGGATGTGCTAAATCAATTTTAAAATTTGTCACTTGAACTGTGCTGAAAATTTTTCGGTCGAAGCACTAAAACAGTTCTCCAAAGCGCTATTGTTTTCATTGGAAGCACTAAAATAGGACAAAGCGCTATAGTTTGGCTCAGAAGCACTACAAAATCTTCCGATCGCGCTAGAAAACTTATGCCAGATTCCTGTACGAAATCTTTTCAAAAAAACTTGTTAAAAACATGGGGTTGGAGCCCCACGATGGGTGCCAAAATGTAAGTGTGAATAAGTAAATAAGTAAAACAACTAAAACACTTCTTAATGAAACATTATATCAAGATTTAACATGAATTAAACTAATTTAAAGCATAGAAAACTTGAAATCATCTCATTGTCTCCTATCTCCAAAGATTTATCAAGTTACAAAGGGCTCTCAGATTTGTAAGCATCATAACTGTTTAAAATGCCTATCTAGAGAATGGAATTGATGCTAAATGTAATGATGTGATGATTGATAATGAAACTAAAAAGATATGATGCTACTGTAAATGAAGCCTGATGGATGAAAGCTATAGTAAAAAAACTATGATGCTACTGTGATGTGAATTCTACTGATGTTGTGATGCTATGATGCTAAATGCTATTGCTATTGCTATGAATGTTGCAGAGTAAGTTTGCACAAAGATTTAGGGTCCATTTCCTATGAAAAGAAGTTGTATTTATAGATTTACGACAATACATTTACACAAAGGCAACACAGCAAAGGTTGGGATTCAATCTGGAGATTTGAATGGTAAGAGATTGAGAAGTTGGAGCTGATTATGTGGATTGTTCCTCCCCATGAAAACACCAGGCAAGATGATAGGAAAGATGAGAGGAAGAAGATTGAGAGGATTGCCTGCAGGTTTGTCCTCGAGGCTTTCCCGTGAATACCAGTTGCATTAATTAGATTTAAAAAATCTAATTTTTTTGGTGAGTGAATAGAGGAATATTTGATTTATGCCTTTATTTGAATATTTTTTATTTATTCAAATTTTAGAAAAATAGGAAGATTTAATTAAATAAAAAATATATTTGATATTTAATAAAGAGGAATATGGTTAATTAAATAAAACTTTAGGATATCTTTATTTAATTAAGAGGAAATATGATAAGATAATTAAATAACACAAACTATTGAAGTTGTGTATTTAATTTAAGATAGAATTAATAGATAAAGTATAAAATAAATAATTAATGATAATAATTAAATAAAGCAAAGTATTTAATTTTGTTTATTTAATTAAGAGGAAAATAATATGATAGAATAGAAGAATTAATAGTGAACTTAATATAAATAAATATTTATATTTATTTACTAAGTAGATGAATTTAGGATTAATTAATTAAATAAATCATATTTAACTAATTATATTCTTTAGACCATTTTTAGGTGTATACAATGAGTTATCCCCAACTGTCGATATTTGAAACACTAAAACTCCTACATTTTGCAAGTTATTCATTCCCACCTACCTCCCTATGCTACTAAGGTCACCATTAATAACCAAATTTGACACTACAACCACTCTAAAAGGGTTTCACCCTAGAAACAACCATTCATATTAAAGGCACAAATTCAAATGTATTTGTAGTGATGGAAAAATAAGGTGATTCATGCAACCGCTAATGTTGTGGTTGAAATTTTAGTTCTTTGATGGTTCTTATGCTAGCTCTTAGTTGTCAATAACATAAATCACCATAAATGTAGTTGGTGGATTTGAATACTTATATCTAATTAAAATTTTATGTTGATTAGGGCACAAAAGAACGAGATTTATAAATATGCATTTTTCATTCATTCAAAGAGTTGGTTGTTGGGCTAATTTTCTAGTATGGAAAATCCCACAACTGGTTGTTCATGAATCTATTTTCCAATGGAGTAAACATTGATCTATATTGGTGAAAGATCAAAAAAATATATTTAAAACAATCTCTCCATCCTTGTTATCTATTAGATTTAGATTATGATTTTTACATGTTGCCCATGATTCATTGTTACAAACTGGGGAATAATCTTAAGCAAACTCCAAACTCTCAAATCTCTGAAGAATCATTTCATGCATATTTGAACCTTTCCACTATGTAATTAAAGTCAAAAAAATCATATAAAAGGATAAAAATACTTTTGTAATATATAGGGGTATGTGCACACCATTTTATTAGCTTTATAAAAGGTTTTATGTAGCTAGTTTATCTTGACCTAGTGATAAATGCAGGGTTTAATTTTATATTGGGTATACTTTTTGATTGTTGAAATCATTCCACATTTTAATGAGTTTAAAAATATATTAAGGATTCCTTTGAGTATACCCTCCCAAGTCTAGCAAATCAAAAAGTGAAAAAGAGAATACCCACTCTCATGAATTGAACTTTAACCCTCTTAGTCTATTGATGAGCCCATATTTTACCTTTTTGATGATAAACCCATGGCCTTGAAGGTGAAACTAAGTTCTAGGATTGTAGAGCAATTATTTTGGGACCTAACATAATGGTGCTATTTCTAGGTATGATCTAGTTTAGTTTGCATTCCAAAGACCCTAGTAACTCAATTTTTTGTAGCTTTCCATTTTTTTGTGTGATGAAGTTGAAATTTTGTTAACTTACACTAATATAATAATGTCATTTCTGGGGATATATTAATTTGAAAGTTAATTTTAAGACCATGGTAACTCAAAAAATAAATTTATGTCTATGCATTTGTTTGGGTAATGATTTCTTGTTAATTTATGCAAACATAATGATGTCATTGTCAAGGAGAATCTAAAAGTGGTTTATTATTATTGTCAAGGATATATAATTTATATTTTTTATGTGTTGAAGTTGGAATCCCGTCAACTTATGCCAATGAATAACACTAAGGATAGTTTAATTTTGGTTCCAATATTTCATACCTTTGCAACTTGATTGCTAGTTGTAGCTAGTGGATTTGAGTTTGGATAAGTTGATATCTTGTCAAATTATGCCAGCATATTGACACCATTTCCAAGGAGAATTTAAAAATGGTTTGTTGTTGTTACCAATAGTATATCTAGTTGTGTGTTGAATTTGGCATCCCTTCAACTTATGCCAATAGAATGGGGCCTAGGATGTGTAAGTGTAATTAGGTTAAAATAAAACTAGACTTTGTAGATGAACTTAACCTAGAAGTATTTTACTTCTTTGGAGATCAAGTGTGCTTCAAGGATATTATCTTTAAATAAGAGGTGGCTACTTTACTATCTTGAAATAACTATTTTACTATCATATATATATATATATATATATATATATATATATATATATATATATATATAATCGAGAGATATCCTTCTCAAGGTGCCTATTTTTTATAAATTTCTCACATGAAGGTGTAAAAGGCACCTTGAGAAGGATATATCTCAATGTATTTTATATATATTATTAAATATATATGCTAGTAGCATTCATGACACAACATGCAAGCCATTAAATTAATTAGGGTTGGGGTTAGGGTTTATTGAACACACCCGGAGACTGAGAGGGGGATGTGAATCAGTCTACTCAAAAATTTATGTCCTTCTGGAACTTGAAATTTTCAACACTTAACCAAATAAAAAATATTAAACATAATGGTAGCAAAGAAGGATATAGCAGTTTAAAGCTTCAACACTTCAACAATCAAATATATAGCAATTCTAACTCTAATTAGATCAACAACAATGATAAAAGAGACAAGAACACACATTCAAAAGATGACACTAGATTTATGTGGAAAATCCAATGAGGGAAAAATCGCGATGAGAGTTAACACAATATAAAGGCTCACAAAAAGGACTTGCAAACTAAGGCACACTACCTCAGTGCAAGATACAAAGGACTTGTTGAGCTGAAGCTAACAAAACTTTAGGGGTAAGATACAAGGAATTGATGAGATTCACTATCTTAGAGCATGATAGAAAGAGTTTATAAATAATTACAATTTTTTTTCAATAATTCACTCTATTGACTCAGGCGTTCAAGCACATCTGATCTTTTCTTTCAAACACTTTCACACTTTTTCTGTTGGATATTCAATATATTCCACATTCACACTTCCTCATACTTGTTCAAACTTCCATACATTTGCATCCATAATGATCTTGTATTTATATCCATTGCATCTCTTCAAACCTTCAATTAGGCTATCCAAGAGAGAATACAAACAATAGATTCAATAGGTCGGCCACAAAAAATAATGCAGTCCTATCTTGAGGATAGAGAGGAAAAAAAATATTATTACATCTTCCAATGTGATCCAAAATAATTCACACATTGGCACACATCAATCTAAGTTGACATCAAGGAAACATGTAGATAAAACGTGAAACACATAACTAGTTGGCCCAAAAACATACTTTTATTTGAATTAACTTGATACAGTCCCCAACAGGATAGGTCAGGACCTAAATCTATCATAACACATATTCAAATGATGGTGTAGACCTTCAAGCACACAAAACAAGAAAAGGAACAATCCTGGTTGGTCAGATATATACAATTAACCCAAAAATCCAACACAAGACACAAGGCAACACCAAATAGACTAATCAACAACGTGCAAATCACATGGGGATGTTCCATGAACATCCATCAACACTTCCAAAAACTTCTTCATGCTATCATGCCAATAGAAACCACCATAAATCAAACAAGAACAAAATAATTCATCCTAGAAACACATAATGCTTGATCATGAGATATAACATTAAAAAATCAACTTATGGACCACTTTAACACATGAAATTAGAACTTGGATACTGCATATAAATTGAGAACACATTCACCAAGCCGTAGGAGTAGAGGCATCAATGCAAAGAAATGTTGAGCATTTTTTGAACTAGTCCAAACAACCAACAACACTACCAACCTTTTGCAATTCGCATAAATCTCCTCAGCAATACTGGTGACTTGAAAAGATAAGAGTGCAAAATCCATAGAACATTGAATTTGAATCCAAAATTGCAAGACCATTATTCAATATTGGAGGAATTTAGAGCATTCTCCCAAGCAGAGTTCAAGCAACTTCCTAAACTAGGAACACTTAACCAACTTGTAGAGGCCATGACTTTCTTTTAGTTGCATAGGCTTCATCAAGAAAAATAGAAGAGAGCATAAAACATACTGTATACCTTTAGAAATATCTCTCAACTATCATCAATACTTCTAATCCCAATCTTAATGAATCTAATCCTCATCTTAATATATCATCATGAAATCAACTTTGTTGACAACAACTATACTCAATACTTCTTAGATAAGGCATAACATCCAATCATGAACTTTAGCAACACCACAATAAATCATTGTTAACCCAAACTGAATGTTTTCAATAATGACAACCAATTCCAAACAATTGACATAGAATAAGGCATGGCATCCAACCATGGAATTTAGCAACATTATACAACAATCAAGTGTTGACAATGATGACAACCACAAACAATTCACCAAGTTGTGTTATCAATGGCAGCCACTGCCAGCCATCTTTACACAAATCTCCTCAAGTGTTGACATTAATGACAAAAACTTCCAACAATATTTATACAAATCTCCTTAAATATTGATATCAATGACAACAACAGCCAACAGGGTTAGGGTTGGGGTTGGTGTTAGGAATAGGGTTAGGGTTAGGGTTAGAGATATAATTAGGATTAGGGTTGGGGTTAGCGTTAGGATTAAGGTTATGGTTAGGGTTAGATATAGAATAAAGATTATGGCTAGGGTTAGGGTTATGACTAGGGTTGGGGTTAAGATCAGGGATAGGGTTAGGGTTAGAGTTAGAATTAGGGTTAGGGTTAAGGTTAGAGATAAAATTGGGATTAGGGGTGTGGTTATGGTTAGGTTCAGTATTAGGGTTAGGGTCAAGATTAAGGATAGGGTTAGTGTTAGAGAAAGAATCGGGATTAAGGTTAGGGTTAGAAATAGAATTAGGATTAGGGTTAGGTTTAGGGTTAGGGTTAGTGTTAGAGTTAGGATTAAGATTAGGGTTATAGTTAGGGTCAAGACTAATGTTAGGGTTAAGATTAGTGATATGTTTAGGGTTAGAGATAAAATTAGGGTTAGAGATAGAATTAGGATTAGGGTTGGGGTTAGCGTTAGGCTTAGGATTATGGTTAGGGTTGGGGTTAGAGATAGAATTATGGTTAGTGATAGGTTTATGGTTAGGGTTAGGGTTAGTGTTAAGGTTTTGATTTTGATCAAAGATATAAATAGGTTTATGGTTAGGGTTAGAATTAGAGATAGAATTAGGGTTAGGGATAAGGTTAGGGTGAGGATTAGGGTTAGGGTTATAAATAGAATTAGGGTTGAGGATAGGGTTAGAATTAAGGTTAGAGATCTAGAAATAGAGCTAGGTTAGGGTTACAATTAGAATTAGTGTTAATTTTAGAATTAGGCTTAGGATTACAAACAGAGACAAAATTAGAGTTAGGGTTCAAGCTAAAATTATTGTGAGTGTTATAGTTAGGTTTATAGTTACAATTAGATTCAAGGTTAGGGTTACCCTTAGAATTAGTGTTAGTTTAAAAAATAGGGTTAGGATTAGGGTTAAAGATATAATTAGAGTTAATTGAACCTTATTCGTAATTGAATCATAATCCTAACCTTAACCCTAATTAAACTTTAAATGAGCCATAACCCTAAGCCTAAGCTTTATCCTAGAACACTAACCTTAACTGTAATGTAACCTTAATCATAACCCTAACATAAATTGAGCCCTTCTCAACCCTAATTGAAT
>VDFB02000002.1:104301733-104322355 GCA_007258455.2 Sequoia sempervirens | reverse complement strand
ATTTTGTCTTGTGATTATAGTGTTTTTTGATTGTGTAGTCATGCTCCATGCATTGATGTCACATTCTTGAGTGTCATATTTTTTCACGAGATATCTGGTGAGTGAGTGTGTGTTGCGACATGTTTGTGTTACAATTGTGATGAAAAATGTTAAACTCATTTGTTGTCTACTAATGTGTTGATGTAGAAGTTGGGGAATTATAGATTTGCATTGTGTAGATGCTAAACATTTACTCATAAAATATCAAAAAATAAGGACATGCCAAATGATTGTTGTTGACCTAATAATCTAATAGTGAGAAAATTTTGGTTTACTTTTACAAGTGTGGTTGTGATCTCCACAAGTGTTGACCTAAACTTGTGTATGGAACTAAACTTATAACTCATGGATTTAATCCAACTAAATTTTACTATCTAAAACTTGTTCACCTTTGTGCTTGCGCTTTGAATCTCATAAGGAACATGTAGTGTTTAAAAACACCATTGGGGAATCTATTGAATTATGAGGGTTATGTTCTCCTTAATTATACCCCTTGATGGACTAACTGAATGGTAGTGAACGAAGGTTAAGAACAATAGGAAAGTGTGTAATATGCCTTAGGATGATGATGCACTATTGATGTAATTCTTTTTATCCATTTGCAATTGAATCCTAGATGTGCTTAATATTTTTTCTCTCAATCCTCCATCAACCCTAGATCATTGATTGTTTTTGAATCAAGGTTGTTTCTAAATACGCCACCCTATGTGTAATTTGAAATAAGTTGCAATTTAGTCAACTCATACTGATTAGTAAAGGAGTGAAATATCGATCTAAATGAATAGATTCGAGTTTAAATATTTAAGATTCAAATTTCCAATCACATAAATAATTTAAACCAATTCTATACTTATAAATTTGAACTAAAATGATAAATGATTGATTGTAAAGATTGACTTTGAAATTTTGAAAATAAATGATAATGAAAACATGTTAAAATAAAATTATAAATTTTCACCATTAGGGATCGTAGAAATACTAGTTACGTCAAAGGTGTGTCCGATTTGAGAATTTCCAAGCTAATTATGAAGTCAACGGTCAAGAGTTCATTAAAATCAATGTAAGACAATTGATTAAATCTCGTCCATGGAATGTTTTTTAATTCGCCGACATTAATATATTATGTGTTTTTGTTAATAAATCCCATCTTTTGTTAAATGTTCTTTAATTCGCCGTTGTCATTACAACCTCCCACTTGCATATGCTCAACACCACTACCGCACGTTTTCTCTAGCATTACAATCGGGAAGCTCTCCTACCAAAGAATGTGCTAGTTATTTTGCCCAACAAAATACAGGACAGTGGATTTCCATTACCCTGAAATACGACCCTTTAATAGCTTCTTGTTTGCATATTTATTTCTCCTTAAATTGCTTCTTGTTTTCATATTTTCACCAACTTGTTGATAGTTGCAGTCGCTCCTCTTCCTGCTTCGTTAGTGCTTCGTAATATTCTTCTTGCAAGCTAAAGCCACCATTTCTGTAGAATCTTGAGGTAAGTCACTTGACCTAGTTTCATTACGGATTTTTGGCAACTTGTACATGGCCACCTCATTTTTCCTTAAGCTTTAATTGATTCTATAACAATTATTTCATTATTGTAGATAGGTTAGAATCCATTCACATTATTTTACCAAAAAAACTACTTTATTAAAGCTTCGTAAAATTGTTCCTGCAAACTCTACACATTTTCCTTCTCAGCATTGTAGCATTGTTGATATAAAAACACAATTTGTGCAGAATCTTGAGGTAAGTCACTTGCCCTGGCTTCAATGAGCTTTTTGGGAAGCCTGTACACCGGCGGATTAACGTATTTTCTTATTCTAAAACAATTGTATTGTTATTTGTTAAATCATTATGTTCCAACAACATATATTTTGTTTCTGCATTTTGTCAAACACATTGTGTGCGTCCTCCAAATTTCCACACTTAACATACGTGTCAATGAGGTTATTTAATGCAGAGATGGGTAGCTCAAATTCAGCTTTTATTATGTGTGTATGAGCCAGCTTGCCCTCTCCAAGGTCCTTGGTAGCATAATTGTGGTTTCCATTTTCCTTACCATTCTATGGATTTTGGTACCAATCATGTTGTGCAGGACCAAAACTAGACTCATTGTGACTATAATCTGTCTGTCTACCTTTGGGAATTGACGCTGAGTGGAGACTCTACACTAGAAGAAGAATATCTTGTAGAATTTTGCCGCTAGGAGTCCATACAAAATTCCACTATCCTTTATCCTTCGACTGATGTCTATACCCTGTTCCAAAGCTCCCATTTTAGCAGAAGCAGGGAGGCTATTGGCAAAGGTTTTGGAGTTTGGGAGAAGTGTGCAAGAGCAAAGGCTACGTCTTCTACAGGCCTTGATGACGTTGTATCCCCAAATGCTAGAAACCTGCCAATAGGTGGATGGAAAAATATGTATCACGTAAGGCACATCAAAGTATGTTGAGAGTTTTAAATCTACTACATGTAAGATGCATTTGAATGGGATGACAAAAATGCAATTGCAAGTGTGCTATAGTAAACAACAAATTTCTTTTCTCTAATATCTAGAGATGCCTATGATAAAAAAAACCAAAGGTTGCACATCTCTAATAATGTAAACTCTCAAAATTTTAGCGGTATTCATTAAAAGAAAAATGTTCTTTGCCAAAATCTCAGTAAGATCAGTTCAATATCACAGGCATCCTATCCTGATTAACCAGGTAATTAAAATCAAGTTGTTCCTTTCATAAAAATCTCTCCAACTATTCATCATGCCAAAACTTCCAGATAACCAAGCTTTTCATCCATCTATTTTTCCTGCAGCAACCTCTTCATCAGTCTATTGTTTCTTGGAAATGCAATCCATTCAAGAACACAACTTCTTTTATGTGAATGACTATTTTAATTGTCTAATTTATCTAGATAAGCTGGAAAAATATTGTGAACTGCTGAAAGTGAAATCTTAATAGAAAACATTATTTTTGAGTGAATATTGTTAAAGCTCAAGAGTTAACAGATATTTTTAGGGAAAACTTAAATAATAAAATCATTCCTAATATAATAGATAAATATAGTACTTATAAAATAACTTTAATTAAAATAATATATAACTAAAATTAAAAGCTTAAAATAATAGATTAATAATCTTTTTAATTTGTTTTGAGAATCTTATTTATCATTTACTAGATCATTTTTCAGCTGAGGAATAAGAACTGAAAATTAAGGATTGATCCATGACACAATCTTTACCTTATATTTTACTTCATACCAAAGAAATTTGAACAAGTTGTACAAGTTGAGAATCAAGGACTGATCCATGGCATAATAATGATTGATCCATGACACAAATAGCATGATAAAAAAACATACTATTTTTGTACCAATTATACTCAACTAATTAAACTAGGACCCCTTATAATGATTGATCACTAACACAATGCTTAAAAGTAGTCCTCAAATGAGGGGAAGCATTAAAAAATTACTTCTAGAATCCTATTTGGAAGGAGTTACATTCAGTTTTTATACATTTTGCATTGCAGCCCATCAAGTCCTTAGTTTAGATTTTTATAATGAAGTATGAAACTGTGATTATTAATTGGTAGGGTAATATAAAGTTGGAATTGGTCCACAAAAGCAAATATACTAAGTGACTGGCATGAATATCCCCAATGAAAGCCCCAAAACCTTGCTCGTGCAATTCCTACTTTATCACCAAGTGGGGTAGATTTGCTTAATGTATGTTCTTCCTTACACAGTCAACTCATGAAACTCAATTATCCTAATTTAAACTTTTATTAGAAGGATTAAGGAACTGATAAATTGTTATAATTTGCAGAAAAAAACTACACTATGATCCTGCAAGGAGGATTTCAGCCAAAGTAGCAATGAACCACCCCTACATTGATCTTGACAAATCTTAGTTTTGAGTAATTTGTTTGAGATTTGTACTATTTATGGACTATTCAAATGAGCTTAAAAGCCCCATTTTCAAACTTTAGTTGACTGATGACTGTTAATATGGAAGCAATAACAATATCATTATCTGCTATCCTAAAAGTTGGATCAAGCATGCTCAATAGATAGTTTGAGTTTGGTCTTATTGTTTGCAAAAGAAAATAGATCAATCATTCCAACATTAAGAGTTGATTCATTCCTAAGAGTTTATTTGTTTGTTTCATATTGATGATGGGCTTGTTGGGATGTGAAGCCCAACGGTCACATGACCGTTTGTATTCTCCCATCTCTTCATATGAAGAGATTTGTATAAATACACGAGTACAGACCATGTATCTGATAACTGTTAATAGAGATTATTCTCTGCTTTCTCGTGGATGTAGCCAGTTTTGGTGAACCACATAAATATTGTGTTTGTTCTTCGTCTTATCTATTTTTCTTTCATTTTTTGTGTTTACCTACTTGTTTAAAAGTTACAATTGATTATTTGAGGAGTTATATGGGTGTATGAGCTCTACTAGGGTTTTGTGTTTTCTGTGGTGACCCTTGGCCCCTCTTGCGTCATACTACACATCCTGTATAGGAAGCCCCTCTTTTCTTGTGTGTACAGTTGTATTTACTGCGGTTTTTTTAATTTTAATATGCCTTCAACCGGCTCTAACCCAACAGTTCTTGCTGGTGTTAGTGGTTCGACAGCGTTGATCAATGGCTCCTCTGAACAAACGTCCCCAGAAATTTATTCTGAAAGTCTTTCACCAGGTAAGTGCTCTAATTCACTAGTTGATGTGGTTTTTCCTTTACTAGATTTTGATACTGCCTATCAATGGCTTGAGCAATACACCCTTGTTGGGTATTTTGTTGGGAGAACTCCCCCCGAAAGTGTGCTTAAAGAATGGGTTAACAAGGCTTGGGTCCCTCATGGGGTTCGCCTTGATATGGTCCAAAATTTAACCAAGGGTTTCTTTTTGTTCTGCTTTGCGGAGGTCAATCATGTGCAGGCTATCTTAGCCCATGGGACCTAGTATGTCTGGTCTTCTTTATTAGTTTTCCAAGCGTGGACTCATGATTTTGCTATCTCAGACGACACCAAGTTGGGGGTCTCAGTCTGGATTGAATTCCCTGGTCTACCCTTGCCTTATGTGTCTTTTTTGAATAATATAGCTTCCTCACTGGGGAGGGTTATTTGCATTGAGCCAAATAGGTTCTTTCAGGCCTGACCCCATAAGAGGGTTTTTGTGGAAGTGGACCTTTCCAAAGATTTGAAAGACTCCATTGATATCCAAATTGGATCTCTTCGCCACACCCAAAAGGTCACATATTTTAATCTACCCAACACGTGCTATAGGTATCAATCAACAGACCACAAGATTAAGGACTTCCCTTTAGCAGTGCCCCGCACACCTTCTCCACCATGAGATGCTAAAAAGCCTCGTTCGGCGGCTGCATTTGCTGCCAATCCTAATGCAAAATGGACTACGGTTACGAACCGCAAAAATAAGTCCATTGGTTCTGGGTCGGGTCCCATGACCTCTGAACCAGTGAAAGATGTTTCAAACCCTTCTGTGAAGGGGAAAGAAGCTCTGGTTGGAGCTGATTATGTTTCATAGTAGCCTAGGCAAAAGGCTACGCCTCAGCCGCCTGTTGTCATGTTAACATAGCCGAATGTTTCTTCTCCTGCGATGGGAGCTCAAAGGCAATCTCGCAACCCTTCCCTTCCTAGGGAAGAAGGGGAATATGTTCATGAAAAGTGGAGGATGTCATCTTTGTCCATCCAAATTGGATCAGTCCTGCCAGAATTTTTGCAAAATCGTTTCTCTTCTCTGAATGAAGAGGAATCGGGTTTCGAAAACATGGAGGAGTTTCACTCATGAAGTTCCTCTCATGGAATGTTCGAGGTCTGATAGACCTCTCTAGAAAGGATTCTATTAGAGATACCTTGTGTAAGTACTCTGGTATTGAAGTGCTTTGTCTCCAAGAAGTTAAATTTTTTGGTTTTTTGCTTGTTGCGGCTTGTCACTCTATTTGGCTAGCTAGTAAAATGTTTTGTACTACTCATGATGTTGGGTGTGGCGGAGCTATCACCCTTTTGGCCCCACAGTGGCACTCTTCTGTGGTCGACCACGGGTCTGATCCCACTCATCGTCTCATCTGGATCCTTCTCAACATTGGTAATCATTCCTTTGGGATTAGTAATGTCTATGCTTCTAATGATGTTGTGGAACGCTCTTTGCTCTAAAGTTGGATTTTTGATTCTTTACCAATTGCTACCTAGTTACTATGTGGGGACTTCAATATGGTAGAAATGTCATCTGACAAAGAGGGCACTTTGCCATTTAGATGGACAGCTAGGGAAAGAGAGGCGTGGTTTTACATGAGCAATAAATTGGGGTTTTTTTATCCCAATATTGGTCACCACCATTCTCATTCTCTTTGGCACACTTGGTGTAATTACAAAGCCGGTTTTGACAGAATATTTAAGTGCCTTGATCATGCCATGATCTCGGCACAATCTTTTTTCTCTTTTGACAGCTCCTCTCTCCTGGTTAAGTCGTTAGTGTATGTGACCTTGTTAGACCACTTCCCCATTTCTTTTTGCATTGAATGGGAGACTCAACAGCCTCATACGTGTAAAAATCAATTTTTTTTAAACACGTTTTTACTCTGCCACAAGCCTACCCTAGCCCACATTCGCAGAGTCTAGAATTTGGAGTGCCAACCAGCTCATCATATAAGCTAGATTAATTGGTGGAATGAGGCTATCATCCGCACGGCTAGATTTATGCGCATTTATGGGCATCAGCTGGCTATTTTTCACTGGCGATCTTATGAGGCTACCACCGCTGACCTCTATGCTGCTACTGAGGCTTTGGCGGCCAGCCCCTTTTCTCCATCATTGCAAGTCAGGGTGGTGGAATTAAGGCACAAGAAACAAATTGTTGATAGCTATGCTGCTAGAGGTGCGTAAATCAAAGCCTGGTTACATTGGCTAAAAGTTGGTGATCGTGCCTCCAAAGAGTTTTTTTTGGCTCTACATGTCAGACACTCATCCCTGGGCATTAAAAAAATCAAAGATGGCGTTCAAGTATTTTCTGAGCTACCTGATATTCTCTAGGCCTTTGTACATCACTATGAGCAAGTCTTCACTGTGCAGGAACTCACGTCTATGCGATAGTAAGCCCTTAAGATTGTCTTCCTATTGTGTCAAATAAGCTTTTTTCATCTCATAATTTTTTTTGTGATCAATTGTTATCAATTGATGATCTCAAAGAGGTTGTATATTCCATGGCTGATGACAAAGCCTCGGGAATTGATGGGTTCCCTTGTGAAGGTTATATTGGGAACGATCTGCATCAAGTTTACTTAGAAGCTTTTCATTCTAATTCTCTAGGTAACTTAATTAATAAAGGTAACATAAAATTCATACCTAAGCCGGGTGACCCAGAAGACATTTGCAACTGGAGACCTATCACGCTTCTTAATGTCTCCTATAAGATTATTTTCGAGGCTTTGGCTCTTAAAATCACCATCTTCTACCTCAGGTTGTGCGCTTGGAACAAACTGGGTTTATCAAATCTAGATTTATTTTGGATAATATTATTGTTGTTTGGGAAAGCATGGAATGGGATAGACGTTCAAACCAGAAAGTTGGGTTCATTAAAATTGACTTTTCCAAGGCCTATGACCGCATTGAATGGTTGTTTATTCTTGTTCTGCTGCAAGCTTTTGGTTTTGGGCCCAATTTCATTCAATCTATTTGAATGCTCTTTGTGGATGCCTCAGTCTGTATCACTATCAATGGTCGTCAATCCTCTAGGCCTTTGGACTCTTTCATTCCATTTGGAAAGGGTGCCCGTTGGCCCCCTCTTTGTATGTGCTTGCAGCTAAGGGTTTTAGCTATCTCTTGGCCAACGCGGTTTCCCAGCAGCGAGTCAAGGGCATTTATTTGCCCAACTCTCAGGCTCAGCTTGTTAATGGCAATTTTGTTGATGACTCATTCCTCATCCTTTTGGAGGAAGAAGATTCCATTGCGGCGGCTCTTGAGTGTCTTTATACCTTCTGTCTTGCTTATGGCTCTACTATCTAGTGGTATAAAATTTTGTGTTACCGACAATCTATCTTGCCCTCTTCACCTTGGTTGCAACAGTATGGATGGAAGTGGATTGGGCCTGGAGAAATTTTTTAGTTTATGGGCATTCCCTTTGCCTTTTAGGCATCCCCGGCTAAGCTTTGGAAAGTTGTACTCTCCAAAGTTGAGCAGAAGCTTGCTTATTGGGTTACCAAGCCCCTCTCTTTGGCAGAGAAATTCTAGGTGTGTTCCAAAATTTTGGTGGCCACCCATGTTTATTATTCTTCTTACTGGGCCACTTCTAAAGTTTCCTATGGAAAGCTTGAGAAATTGCTTAGATACTTTCTTTGGGCCTCCTTTGAGTCTCACAGAGGGTTTCACTATGTGGCTTGGAAAATTTTTTGCCTTCCCAGAGACTCGGAAGGTCTCGGGTTGTTGTCTACTCAATGGCAAGGGATTGCTTTGTGTGTTAAATGGATTATTCATGCCCTTACTGGGGATGAGACCTGGAAAATTATTTTCAAGCATAGTATTCAATCTGGCTTCCTTTTCCATAGACCTACCTGGAAGGGGATTAGCTTTCAAACCTTTTTGGTCATGGAGGAACTAGTCCAGATTGTTGGGACATTTGTGGCCAATAGTATCTGGCGAGCCTGGGAGGCTATCAAACCCTAGCTCCGTTGGGTTGGCTCTGGTTTTTTAGATGGGCTTTCTCTCAACCAGCACAATATTTGGTGACTGCCTCTTTTTTCTTGCAATGGTCAGCCGTTGGCTAAGTCACCTGGGCTTAAGGCACTTATATATCAAAAAAAGGGTATCTAGACCCTACAACAAATATTTCATAGACCCACCATGCGTATTATGTCGTGGGAAGTTTTTCGTGCCCAATACAAGTTTCATAACCAGGACCGTGCTACTTATGATGGTCTGGTGAATGCTATTCCTGTTGAAATGCTTCGTAAGGCTGGAATTTGTGGGACCAAACCTTGGTGGAAAGACTAGAAGTGGTATCCAGACACCCCTTTCAAGAACTACAAGCCTCGGCTTGGTTACAGGTGGCTCTCTCCACATTTTCCTATGATTCAGAGTTTGAACCAGAGGTGGCTTCTTCAATCTCATGCTCATGTCTGGCGTAAAATATTTGTTGTCACTTGGTCTGCAAGTGTTGAGCTGAAACTTGCCCACTTTTCCTGGTGTATTCTTTTCCAAGGCTTGCCTGTGGGTTCTAGGTTGGTTCACCTGGGGGTTTGGGACCCTCGTTTCCCTTTTGTGGGAAAGCTAAGAATTTTAAGCATCTTTTCTAGTTTTTTTCCAGATTCCAGTAGCTTTGGACTTGGATTCATGACTTTTTTTAGCCCTTTAGGCCAAAACCTTTCTCCTGGCATATGGTGTTGCTAGGAGATTCTCCTAGATTTCCTGCAAAATTCACCCAGCTTTGGCACACTTTCAGGGTGGAAATTCTCTTAAATATTTGGAAAGACATAAATGCTTGCATTTTTGTGGGAGTTAATGGTGACTCCTCAACACCCCCAAGATCAGTTGCGACCAAAACCACTTCCACAAGAGAGAGAATGGCAAGAAAGCTTGCTTAACAATGCAAGATTGATTGATTGCTTGATTGAAGCTTTAATTCCAATGTACATGAGATGCCTTGCTTATATGGGCAAGGTTGAGAGATAGGTATGAATATGATGTTGAAAAATGTCATGATCTTATGACATGAGTCAACCAACAACCTAATCACCTAGGAAATGATGCATCCTAGCTAGATAAGATAAGTTCTAGATAAGCCAACTAAGCCTTCTAGAAAGAATATTTTATCCTAAGTAAACTTAACCATGTGAATATGTCCCCTAATTACCTAGTGAATGAATAAGCTAGGTACAAGACAATTATTCACACCAACACCCTCCTTTAAGTGCAACTTAGGGAGAAGATTATTATGCAAACTGTGCAAAGACTATGACTATGGGTCCTGGCTACTAGGCCATGTTAGGTACCCATTTACAATGCAAATGATGCAATCTCTCACAAGCGGAGAAAAGGAGAAAACCCAATGGGACAAAACTCCTCTCCAAAAGAGAAAAGAAAACAAAAGAACATGATGTATGGAGGACTCAATGATACCCCCCAAGAACAACATGCATCATGTATATACAATCAAATACCCCCCCATAAGAAGGAAGTAGAGAGATAAGATATCCCCCCCATGATGAAGAAGCTCCAATGCTGATGAAGAATGCCTGAAAACAAAATATGACCCAATGTCTACAAGCAACACATCTTCTCTTAGGAAGAAACAAATCCATAGGTTGATGATGAAGCCACTCCATGTCCAACTGAAAGGAGGAAGCATGAATGCTCATGTATGCCTCTAAAAACTGATGAAGATCCTCCAAGCTTGAATGAGCCACAACAGAATCATGGTCAAACTGAACCAAGAAACATGACAAATCAAGTGATGGAGGAGACTCATGAATGTCAATCTCCAAAGACAAAGTAGATGGGATAACAGTTGTACTGAAATTGTCATCAAAGAGGAGAGAAATCCCCTCAAGTGTGTCCTCCAAATCTGCAGTATGAGACTCCATGAACAAGTTAGAAATCCCTGTCAAATATTCATCCCACAAAGCAAGATCTGAAAAACTATGATCATCCTGTTGAATAGAAGCATCAATGGCTGAAGGAGCAGGAGGTGGAGGAGTAGGAAGCTCAGCACCGGTCTTAAGAATACCAAGGTGTAGATGACCAAACTTCTCCTCACTATCATGATTCACACTCAATGGAGTGTGTGATGCAGTCAAAGGAACATTATCATCTTCTGAAGAAAAATGTGAAAAGGAATATACACAAGATGAATGATCAACCATCCTGATAGCAACAATATCCCTAATCTCCAAGTCCCTTATGTACACCCTATCTGGAGTGAACTCAACTGTTTTACCTTGACCCCCATGAGTAATTTGATAAATAGAAAGGAGATTAGTGGACAAGGAAGGAACACAAAGTACATCATTGAAACTCCCTTCCCCATATCAATAGAACCCTTCCCACTTACCTTCATATATGTATTATTACCCATCAATATATGAGGTGAATTACAAGGCTCAAAAGAAGAGAGCATGTCCATAGAGGATGCCATATGATGAGATGCCCCTGAATCAAGAAGCCATCTATGAGATGCTCCTGAATCAAGAAGCCATCTATGAGATGCAAGACTTGTAGAGGCCAAGAGTGCTTGTCCTTTCATCTTGTGTAGCCCAGAAGTAGATCATGTGTCCTATGACTTAGATGAAGATGATGGAGTTGCCAATTGAGATGCAGAAGAAGTAGTAGACACTGATGAGGGAAACTTAATGTTATTCTTTTGAAGAAGGTGTGTGAGTTCATCAATCTTCTTATTATAACATCTATGCTCATCATGTCCTAATCTTTTACAATATGCACATTTTGACTTCTTTTTAGGTGATTCCTCTTTAGAAGAGGATGTAGACTCAGGAGTGCTATGTGAAGGAGGATCTTTACCTTGCTCATTAAACTTGGGTGCCTTGTTCTGCTTCTTACCTTTGCCACTTGAATCCTTTGTCTCCTTTGCAACAAGAGCATGAGATCTAGAAGACTTCAATGTGCCCATGTGTACCAACTTTGCTTGTTCCCTTGTGAGTTGAGCTGCAAATTCATCAAGAGAAGGTATTTTGTATGCATTTCCAAGAGCATCCATTATAGCATAGAAAGTAGAAACAAACACTGAATAATCAGGACCAAGCTTAGCAAGAATAGAAAGTATCAACTGTTCATCCTCTTTAGTGACCCCACAATCAGATAACTGCAATCTAAGAGAATTGAGCTTAGAGAAAAAGTCTTGGACATTGTCAAAATCTGAAGGATTAAGACCCATTAATTCATTCTCCAACTTAAATTTCCTCATCTTATCGGGCTTACCAAAGAGACTCTCTAAAGTATTCCAAGCTTCATTAGGATGAGTACAAGATGCAACATGATATCTAAGATCTGGAGAAATGGACAACTTCAAAGTACCAAGAGCTTCATCCCTTCTATCAAGCCATTTTCTTTTCTCTTTTGCTCCTCCAGGTTCTGGATCTTGACCAAATGTGATTCGTTGTAACTTTGATTTTAACAATAATAACTCCATTTGAGATTTCCACTCATGATAGTTATATGGAGTTATAAGTACAACTTTTTTCAAATCCATGATACAATGAGATATTACAAGAGGAGAACAACAAATTTCCCTCACAATACAAGAAATCAACCCCTTTGTCCCAACAAGATTTGCACCTTTTTTTTTTTGCAAATTTACAACAAGGAATCCCAAACTATCAAATAAGCTACAAACTGAAAATATGAAAATCTGGAAACAAATCTGCAAAAAGTGCAGGATTAGATCTCAAGTGCTCTCGAATACCTTTCTGATGCCGCAAGTTTGGAGAAAATCGGAGATCGGAGCACAAAGATATGAACTCAGAGGTGAAAAATGAAGATCTGGCTTCAACCTGGAAAAAGAGGCACAAAATTGCAAAATCTCTACAAAATATCTGCACCACTGAAAAATTCAGGTCTTCACCTTTCCGACGATATTTCGTTTCAAAAATTTTGCCTCCGTATGTAGAAGTTATGAAAAAATGAAAAAAAGGCCTATAAATAGGCACTTGGGGGCAAATACATAGGGCTAAATTGGTGCAAATTTTCAGCACCAGGGGCTCAAACACGGTCACCAATATGACCTCTGGTGCAATATTTTAAAAAAACAAACCACCACTATACATCCATCGGCCTTTTTTCACAATACACAAGGCTTTACAAAAACTATTGTTTTTAAACAAATATATCGACGACACATAAAACCCGTCGGCAATATATTAAGCAAAAAAAACTTTAATATATATAAAATCCTGTGAATAATGTTGACAGCGACCATGTACCTCAGACGTGACAGCCTGTAGAATATGTATGCCGGTATTGAAGGAGGTACGCCAGGCAACAAGTACTTGACAGTGGGACATAAATGTTACCTGGACAGCTGGATAACCTGCGGGACCACCAATCCTTTGCCAATACACCACGATAGAGATGCAGGGACAACCAATGATGGATCTGACAATGATGACGTTGATGTACCAGGTGATCAGATTGGACCCATCCACTAATGAAGGTACTAATGGAGATCTGAAAAAACAAATGAGATTGGATGATGCCGATGCAGGGAGAGTACGAATGACGCCAAAGAGATGGGGGAATGACAGTGACTAGAGATGTGAGTAGATCCGACCACGGTGACAACCAACACGCCGGATCTGAAGAATACGACGCCTATGGAATGCCAATGGAATCACAAGGATGTGTGGTACCGTTTGATCTAGCGGACACCAATTGATGGTACAACGACCAAGCAATAATGGACGCAACTGCAGATTAAATAAACCTTCTAATAAATGCCAATGGAATATGTTGATCCCACCATGCAGGTACCCGCGAATGAACAACAACCTATGGAGACAAGACTAGTACACGGGCAGAAGGTTGATCCGATCTGACTGCTGATAGTGACAATGTATACGGACTGTCAATGGCAATGATAATGCAGGTACAAGGCCTACGTAAAAACAAAATATGCCTTCCCCAAATATATAGCCCGAAAATACAAATAGGCCTATTGAGCCCGATTTTTTTACAAATATTTTAACAAAAATATTTGAATAGCTTTGATAAAATCAAAATAATTTTGCCCCAAAATTATACAATATACCGCAGAAATATTTTTTGCGAAAATTGGAAAGATCATACCGCAAAGAAGGTTGCTACAGCAAAAAAAAAAATTTACCTCAAAAACAACTTTACCCAATATAGGCGAATTTATAGTCAAAATTCATCTGCGGAGCTTTCTGAATTCAATCGTGAGGTTATTGAAACCCCAATCTACATCCAGCAAAAATCTTCAAGCCAAAATATCACCCTCAGATCTGGGAAGGAATCTGCAACACCTGGAGAGCTCTGATACCATGTGGGAGTTAATGGTGACTCCTCAACACCCCCAAGATCAGTTGTAACCAAAACCACTTCCACAAGAGAGAGAATGGAAAGAAAGCTTGCTTCACAATGCAAGATTGATTGATTGCTTGATTGAAGCTTGAATTCCAATGTACATGAGATGCCTTGCTTATATGGGCAAGGTTGAGAGATAGGTATAAATATGATGTTGACAAATGTCATGATCTTATGACATGAGACAACCAACAACCTAATCACCTAGGAAATGATGCATCCTAGCTAGATAAGATAAGTTCTAGATAAGCCAACTAAGCCTTCTAGAAAGAATCTTTTATCCTAAGTAAACTTAACCATGTGAATATGTCCCCTAATTACCTAGTGAATGAATAAGCTAGGTACAAGACAATTATTCACACCAACAATTTTTTCACATCCTTAAATGGATATTCATGTATCTTTATATGTTAAAGCTATGATTTGCTCTAATGTGATTTTATAGGTTTAGGTGCAAACTAACAAAGTTGCACTTGAGGTTGCTCACCTTCAAGTTCTCCTAGATCACTAGGGTAATGCCCCTTGTACTGTTGCTCGGGTCCCCGCTTTTCCAACCTCTTCCCACGGTTGATCGCCCTCGAGGGGCCAGTAGCAAAGTGGCTATGCGCATCCCTGTTCCTAGCCTCTGCCTCGTTGGGATTCTTGCACTCCTCAGTGAAACCGGTCTCCTCTGTTGTGGGCTAGCCAAGGGTAGCCTTCTAGTGGTGCTTTGAGGAGTGGCGGTGGCAGTTCCGGGTGGCCCTCTGATGATCCTCCTGCTTCTAGCTCTTGTTGGCCAGCCACTGGTAAAACTTTTCCACGTCTAGTGCTTTCAATCTCGCCCTGGCATGAGGAAGAAGATAAAGAGAAAAAAGATGTTTATGATGGTTGGGTTCCTCCTCCTGACATCACTCTAGACCCTACTGATGTATGGGGGAAAATTTTGGATGACAAAGACCCTCCTGGCACTGCTCTGGCCGCTTAATGGCCTTTTATTTACTTTGTAATTTTGGACTTTTGGGCTTTGCCCATGTGATCTGTTGGTTTTTTTGGGAACTGCCCATTTGACTCTCGAGGTGTGCCTTTTTACCACCCACCCTTTTTTGTGAATATGTATCTTTATATTTGAATTAATATAGATAGTTTCCTATTCATCAAAAAAAAGAAGAAAACAATAATTTACAATTGGCATCAGAGCTTGGTGAGGTTGATCAGAGATGGAAGAAGATGATGAGGCTCAGTTTCTCATTGAAGAATTTCTTAGCAATTTAGTTTCAGCAAAGAGTGATGTTGTGTATGTGAAATTTGTAAAGAAACGTCGTGTACATTGGTGGGATGGCTAGAAAAAGGAGGATTCAACTAAAGAGAATAAGGATATTGGGTTAATTTCTTTTCCCACTCTTGATGCAACTGTGGCATATATTGGCCAAACTTTTGTAGAGGACATCCATAAAAAAAGAGATGGCCTCATGGGACGGGTCTCAAGCTTATTTCCCCCATATAGATGTCTCAGGGGCCAGTTGGTTTGGACAAAACGTTGGTCGAAAGTATCCCACAAATTGGTCTGCCAAACCAGCAAGATATGTCTCTAGGCATGTTTATCTCCCCTTGGTACAGGTGTCTACCCTCTACTACAAACCAAAGGTGGGGAGAATCAAATTCTTCCCAAAAAACTCCTAGGCCTATGGGAGTTGGTGGTTTTGTGGAAGCTGGCGGGTAGTCTCTTCTTGAGCAGAGAGATTTCAAGGACCATAAAGTGGTAGCGGCAGAGGTTGATGCAGAATTGCAAAATCAAGAAGTTGGGGATGAGAATTGCTCTGAGAAGAGTGATATGTTGGTTGGCCCTATAGTGGAATTTCAAGAAGCAGCGTATGGAGATGAGGAGGCACATAAGAGGGAGAAAGAGGCAACTTTTCCACTAAAGAAGGTGCTCGTGGGGAATGTGTACGAGGCCACACAGGTGGGTGATGTGGAGCGTCTCAAGTTTTTCCTCAATGTAGGCATCAATGTCAATGCAAGGACACTTGGGATCTCTGGAATACAATGTCGATAGAACAAAGAAGCGGTCGGGGATAGTGGGAGTGTTTCACAAATTCATACACATCCTTCCCATACTTGTGCGCAGCCAGTGATAAGTCACATGCAACCTCCACTAATTGGCTCATAGTCTCTAAATTTTCACCTACAACCTTTATTTAGCTCAACGTAGCCTCCTAACACTACAACGATGCCTTCGGGGAGTAGTGCGTGGCCTTCTACAATGTGGGAGCCTCCTCCAAGTTCAATGTAGTTGCTTGAATGTAATATACAGCCTCTTCAAATTCATGAATAGGCACGTGAAAATCCCAAGCGCTCCTTTGAGGACAAAAATGATGAAGAAAGCTATCAAGATAGTCGCCCTTTCAAATGGCGAAAAATAGAAGATGATGAGTTGCTTGATGTTGGGCTTACCATGGATAAAATCCATTCAGTTGAGGTTGTGGATTCTGGTTCACAAGTTCCTTCTTTTGTGGAGTAGTCAACAGAGCAAGAAATTCTTGTGAACAAAATTAAGGTATGGGATGCTTATTGGTGGCCTAATCTGGACCGTGACACTTCACCTAATGTGCTTTTGGAGAAGCTTAAGTATAGAATTGTTAAAGGATGAGATGACATTGAGACTAGGAGCAGGCATTTGCAATCGCTTGATGAATGTAGTGCAAGGGATAGTGTTCCCTGTAGAACTGTTGCATTAGGTGCAGGATCCAGTACACTGAATAGCTACAATACTCTCAAAAAATAAGAAGACAAGTTTGATTATGAGTGCCCCATTCCCATGAATAATAAGGAGGAAGCAGAAGGGGACATGGGAGAAAAAGAGATTGTGAGGAAATTGGCATCTTCCACAGCCCCCAAGTCTCTGCTCAAGGATAGCTAGGAGGGCAAGGAGCTTGAAGTCGAGGACACAAAGGAAGAAAGTTGTCAAGATTTAAGAGATGATGCGGCAAAGGATCCCATTGCAGAAGCGTTAAAGATATTGTCTTTTGGGCGCTTGTTCAATGTGGTTGAAGAGTGATTCAGCGTCGATTATGTGGTCGAAAATGCATGAGTGTAGCTCCTGTCTCTCATATGATTTTGTCACAGATGACACCAATAAGCCTTTGTGGGAAGATCTGGACCAACTTTTTCTTTTTGGGTCTCTAATTATTTCCCACCCACAAAATGCAACTCTTTCCCGTAGAACTGCTCTCGAGAATTGCCTATACCATGCCCAACAATGGCAGTTCAACTTTGAACAGAAATTAGAAGAGCCAAGTTTTTTTTCTAGAGAAATGGACAAAGATGTTGAGGAGACAAAAAGAATGACAATCATGATGGTTAAATTCCTTATGGAGCATTTGGGGAAGTGTGGTTGTTTGGTAGGACAAAATTTTTTCAGGCATGAAATTCTCCAAGAAATTGCTTACGGTCTGTACAAAGTAGAAGAGGAGTTGGGTCAAACCATGGATGCTTTACCAGATCTGAAAAGCCCGAGGAAGTCAATTATTGTGCAGCAAAGAGGTGAAAGTAACAATAAAGATATTGAAGATGCAATATCGAAGCGAACTCAAGCATGCCACTCTTTGGATGATATGTCACTTGATGAGTTAGAGAATTTTCTTTAGGAGTCAAATGAAGAGGACTATTTCCAAAATGTTGATGACAAGGAAGAATACCGAAAGTTCTTGGCTGTTGTTGCAGATTTAGTGCTTGAATTTGAAGAGGCATTGCTCCTTGTTGACAAGGGTATTTGTTTGATTGATGAGTTTGACAAGATGTACAATCAGGAATTGGAAGGAATGAAGCAGTTTGATGCCAGAGTGGTAGTAATTGAGATTATTTTTGGAACATGTTCATCGAGCGATGATGTTGTGGAACCAATGATTAAGCCTCAATGGTATATTAGTTTAGAGGATGATGTTGTGAGGCACAAGGAAATAAAGGGAGAGCAAGCATTTGATGATAAATATTTTTCCAGGATTGTGTTAAGCTTTGTTCTATCTAACTTGGTCTGGAGAAGATTGATTCGAAGTGTTTGTGAACAATATTTGGCAAAGTTAAAAACTTCAAGCTTGACTGCGATGTGAAGATAAGATTGGAAATGCAGGGATAACACAGTGCATGGTTGTGTCGGTTGGACTTTAGAGGGGAGATTGTTGGGATGTGAATCCCAATGGTCACATGACCATTCATATTCTCCCATCTCTTCGTATGAAGAGCTTTGTATAAATAAATGAGTACAGACCATGTATCTGATAACTGTTAATAGAGATTATTCCCTGCTTTCCCATGGATGTAGCCAGTTTTGGTGAACCACATAAATATTGTGTTTGTTCTTTGTCTTGTCTATTTTTCTATTGTTTTATGTGTTTCTCTACTTGTTTAAAATTTATAGGGCTTCCTTAGCTCAATTTCGAAGGCAATAATTATAGATGTTAAACAATCTATAATGCAAAAAATGTAAAATTACACAACTAGGTGAGTTTCACTTATAAACAAATGATTCTTGACAGAGCCAAATAAATCAAGAAATGCAAAAAACCAGCCTAAAACCTATAAGATATAAACACACAGATGATAGAAAAACATGTGCACACCAAACATTTCCTATGCTTTACTCCATGGTTGTGGTAATGAGCAACTCCTTTGCACAACTAATACATGAAACTCTGTAATAAAAAAAATAATACATAAATAGTAATTAGTGGCCTATAACTTTGTGAGGAAGAGGATTAACATTGGCACTATGTCAGTTACAATCCATGAAATTATTTTTCTCTGTAAATCTGCTGCTCAACTACCTGAAGATGCATCTCTTCTTCTTAACAAACATTAAATTTTTATTTTTAAATAGAAAAAAATATTATTAGCATCCCAAAAAATAAAATAGATAAACATGCATTGGCAATTCCTCAATTTTCATTCAGCTATATTAATTGTGTTTCCCTATCATTTTGAAATTTTTTGTTTTTATTTATAAATTTTTTTCTTTACTCATCTCAGGAGATGGCTAACTATAGTCAAATGCATGATATCATTGAATTTTCTAGCGAGGATACATTGAATAGTAAGAACAACCCCTATGTTCTTGTAAGATGGGGTTACAGAGTTCCTAGCCTAGAATAAGTGATAGCCAACACTTCTAAGCTATTAACCACACCTAAACAAGAGAACACAAATAATGGAGAGAAATAAACTAAAAGTAAGTAAATGAAACACTCCCCATTATGGTTGATTACATCTCTTGTCTCTCCTTATGCAATATTTTCCCTCAGATTTTGTAGTAAACTTGTGCAAGTACCTACAAATAGTAAGCAAGAAAGTTGGATATGAAAGGTTGTTAAGTTGAAAATGGGAGAGGGAGGTTGCTTTTATAGACAACCATCCAAATGGATGGTCCAGATTAATCTTCTAGAAATATTCCAAGATCAATGGATGAGGATGCACGAGAGGGAGGTTACGAAATGGATGGCCAAGATCAATGGTCCATAATTGATACCCCAAGAATATGCCATTCTTGGAAGAATTATGATAGGTATGACATCGACAGCTATGACGTCTGATGGCTATGATAGGGGTTAATGACAGGGCATCTTTGACCAGAAGAGGTGCATAAATAATTTATTTTAAATTATTTATTCGAAAATAGAGGAAAGGGACAAGTGGCAAATAAATAATGAAAAAGGAGATTTAATTGAATTAATCAATTTAATTAAATGGAGAAATGGACATGGATAATTGATTCGAATTATTTATTCAAAAGAGAGGAATGACATATAATTAAATAATTTCAACAATTATTTAATTATAGAAGAATAAAAGGCCAAATAATAATAATTTATTATCTGACTATAGATGAAAGACAAATAATTAAATAAATAATGATTTATTTAATTATTGAAGAAAGGGGTATATTAGCGACACAATTAAATAATTTTAATTAATTGGGATATAATAGAGATGAGAAGATGAATTAATTAAATAATTAAAAATTATTTAATTAATAGAGGAATATGATCGAACATAATTAAATAATTAAAAATTATTTAATTAATAGAGGAATATGATCGAACATAATTGAATAATTAAAATTATTCAATTATTGAAGGATGACGACCAAGAAAAATGATGCTCGCAAACTTAGAAAAATTTTTAATGTCTACATTTTTCCCCTCTTTAACATAATGCAATTCATCGCATTGTGTTAAAGAAATTTAGTCGGGAGGTGCTCTAGGATGCCCCGATGACAAGAGGGTACAAGTATGCCCCCTCGAGAGGGTAGGTGGGTTCAAAGAATGCAAATCTGCTCTCAAAATGGATGATAAGACTAGAGGATGAAGGATAGAAGAAATTTTAGCATGGAAGGGGATGGATGTTAGCATGAAAGAGAAAGGAGGATGAATATGGAAAGTTAGACAGGAAATGACAAGGGACCAACTTTCATACTTGTATATTTATTATTCGTTTGTTTGATCTCGGAGACCAAAATACGTACCCTTCAGGATTTTAAATACC
>VDFB02000002.1:103954593-104301633 GCA_007258455.2 Sequoia sempervirens | reverse complement strand
CATCATTCCCAAAACATTTACCTTTTTTCCCCTTCTTCCCCAAGCAATTAACTTTTTTTAATAACTGATAAGCATACTTGAAGTTCAATCATATTAATGGTTGGAAATATCAAATTGTACTTCAAAATTACTATCCTCACTTTTCTTCGATACCTAATTAACATACTTTGAAGTTGCATGTAGGCCAACCACTTCCAGAAACTTACAATGTTCTGATTTCAAAGTTAACTACAAATGCCATTGCCAACATACTTGGTGGCCTACCTGATGTAGATCCCTTTTTACAGGTTGTATGTATTGACTCCATTCAACAACCTCAAACTATAATTGTCAAATATCACATGCAACTATCTGATGGTATGCACACACATCCTGCGCTACTACTAGCACAATTCAATGAGCTTGTCTTAGAGAAGGCTATGGAATACTGAGAGGGGGGTGAATCAATATTCCATAAAACTATTCACATAAAATCCATCTAAACATTATTACAAATATAACTGAATCAATAGGAGAAAACATGGAATCAATACAAAGCATCAACACACATGAACACTAGTATTTTTACATGGAAAACCCAAAATGGGAAAAACAACAGTGAGGGTTAGCTCACAATATAATATATCCAGATATAGAGTATTACAAGGGTTCACTGCCAGGACTTACTATCATTGGAAGGATCATAGCTTGAAGTAAATACAAAATGATATGGCTCACTACCAAGAGTGTGAACTGATAAAATGCACATTCCTTGTTCTAGGGTTCAATTCTGATGAAGCACAATACATAAATAACACACTTATTTTCTCATCCATACAATTTTTCACATACACATTCTCATCTTTGTCTTCATGTATCTTTTACACACACTACTCTCTTTGCCACACTCTCTAAAATGTCTTACATATATGCATATATACATCCATGTTCACTAATTAGGTCGGCCTAATCAACTCTTTCAGCATTTTCTTCAAAACATATTCATCTTCGCATATATGAAGATGATGTGGACCTAAGATAGATCCCTTTATCATTCATAGAACATCTTAATATTAATATATAATTAGGTCAACTAGAGTTAGAACAAAAGTCCAAACATATGAATCCATCAAACGTCCAACACAAAAAATTGTTAACACATTGAGTTCTCCCTTAGACGACATCGAGCTACTTATCTTCAACACCAGTAAGATAATCAAATATGAGAAATTGGAGTCTCCAACATTAGTGTACTATATGAAAACTCATTATATTCTACAAATTGGAATACTATCATTCATATCTTCCAAGTGCCTTCACATATCATTATGAAACTCCAATGTAAGATGTATCTTGTAGTTTCAAATCTATGTACAAAGTCTTGTAATGATATATTTTTCTAAGATAGAATCCAAACCAAAAAACTGATGTTCAAAGCCAGTGTATAAGTATGACACTATTTCCAAAACTATTGGTAATTATACCTTTCCAACCATACAACCTAGTCAGGTGAAACCATGTCAGTGGATGCAATTGATGTCAAGATAGAACATGTTATCAGCTTTTGAGTATATCTTACAAAATAGGATAATCTAGACCAAGATACCATATTAACAAGCTTTCATTATGGAGTAGTTGAATACTGACAAACATCAAAATTCCATTATATGTTGACATCAATGACAACCCCTAAATTTCCAACAATCTCCTGCTTTTTCATTGATGGAAACACACGATGTGAAAACTATCAAAATACTTCTTCCTAATTTTCAATTTTCTCCCCCAAAAACTATTCACATGATACCTCTCTTCAAAAATTTATTTAAAAAATTTATTTGTTTTCACATGATACCTCTTTCTCTCCCTCCCCCCTTTGACATCAATGGCAAAGGAAAGGAATTTTGATTCTTTAATAGTTCTTTTGCATACCTGAACACTCCCGCTGAGGAGTACATCCAAGAGAGTTGAGCATGATCAACCGAAGGTGGTTGTCCCTTGAAGCTTGCTAAGAATCCTTGTCCATGAGGATCTCCCTTCATCCAAACACTATTTATCCTCTGAAAATGCAAAGCATGGATAATTGAGATCAATTAAGATATCTTTCCCTTCAACCACAGTTTTGGGAGTAACATTAGATTTCAAAATCCTATCAGCTACTAAAAGAACATAATAGATAGGTGTACACATAGTCTTGATTAAATCTCTAAGCTTCCCATATTGTTCAACCATCTCTCTTTTTCCTTTATGAGCTGCAAGATATTCTTCATGCATCTTTGTCAATCCATACCAAGTCTAATCATCCAAATCAAGACAAAGATCAAATGTGCTAGATGCATACTTGATCTGGGTTTCAATTGTATTCTCAACGTCTTTGAGTCTTTGAATTGCATCAAGCCAAGTCCAACAGAGTATGAATAGACTCTAGATCTCTTCTTGCACTCTTGAATATCTTTGAGTCTTTCAAGTGCCATGTTGTGAGTAGACTTGCACCTCTCTAAAATTTCCAACAATCCTTTATCTTCAACCCAAGAGACCATGTCACTTACTACTTTTCTCTTTAATTCATTGAATATATCAGTTAATGCATTTGAGCTTTCTTTAGTGGACCATGAAGAACTAGTGATTGTGTTAGGAGCTACCTGAAAGTGTATCATTCTTCCAGCTAGTTGCTTAAGTCTTCTTGGAGTAGGTTCAACCTAAGCTACTAATGCATGAACCTTAGTGACTTTCCTCTTTTCTCCAATGGAAAACATTGATTTATTGAAGACTAACTCAGATTCTTCAAAAGATTTAGGTACTTCAGTGTAGCTTCCAAACCTAGGTCTGCTAGGGTCCCCAAGGTTGTTGATCAACAATTAAATGCAACCAGTAGCATAGTCTTTCTCAATCTCATATCTAAACTCAGGTATCCATGAATTCCTTGGTTCAACTGCCTTAATAATGCAACTATCAATGGTTACCAAAAAGGTTATATCATTCTTATATTTTGTAACCAATTATCTAGGAACTCTCCTTATTCTATTCATTTTCCTTTAAAACTTTCCAAAGAATGTAGCAAGGGCATCTTCTTGTGCATCCAAATCCCTAATACTTCTCATAAGTTCCTCAATCTAATGAGAGACCAGTCTATTATTCTCCCAACTAACCTCACCTATTCCAATAATCTCCTTCATAAAATAGAAAAATAGACATAAAACCAATGTACCATATCTGAATGTACCTTCCTTCTTCTTGATATCTCTCAGATTCTCCAATAGTTGTTGTAGGAGCAACTCACAGATGTCATATTCTATTATGTTCTCAACCATATCCAATGCAAGATCAATTGCAATAGTGGAGACATCGTTGTAACAAAAGATCATATGTGAAATAACTAGACTTCCATACTGAACTATCGGGTTAGTGATTTCAGCACATGTGTTCCTTATTAAATATTTTCCCCTATCAAAATTGCATTTAGGATTCGGTCCACAAAATGATAAGCCTTGATTATATATCTGGATATTGTATATGATTCATTAAGCCACACATATTCACTATGAAATCTGCTGAGAGCCATTCTGATACATCTTTCTTCATTACTAAAGTTTGGAAAATTGTTCCACACATCCAATTTCATTTCCGAAAGTGCATTGTATTCCAGTTTCAGGATAAAATAATTTCTAATTAATTTTTCAACCCTCAATATGCAATATTTTCCATAGGTAGATTCTTCCAAATTTATATGAATGTATACCCCAACATCTTCAATCAGTATAACACCAAGAGGTATATCTGAAAAAGCACCCAAAAGATCAAGTTCCAAGGTTTTAACAGGGTACATTTTGAGCTCTGGTTCTGGTCTTACTGAATTCTCTATGATTCGACTTATATCCATTGTATCCAAAAATAATTTACAAATAATTCAAATGAAATAATGTATAGCAATAGTGACTTACCTCTTCCTTTTCCACCAAGATTAGATTTTGAATTTCTGCTATATGAAGTTGCTCTGGTTTCTTCAAGCTTTCTCTCCATGCTTCTCCTCTTTTACAAATTCTTTTCATCGAATGTGTTTTCCTTAACATATCTAAATTTATTTTTTTCATCCCAAATGCTTCTACAATAAATGATTCAGACCGCAAGTAGATCACCTCAAAATTCATGTACACTTCCATCCTTTCAAACTTTGTGAAATTCATTCTTCACACGTGTTTCTACAAATTCCTTTCGCATAAAATATTGAATTTGTAACCTTAATAAATGCACTTATCTCATGATATGACATCATATATCGAAAGAGGGGTTATTAAATGTTTTGATTATTGCTCCCCCTTAGCCATTTCCTGAATTAATTTTGACGGGAGTGTCTGCATCGGAGGATGGCACAGAAAAGACTGATGATTTTGATTCACCTTGCTTGGATTATCCTTCCCTTCTCCAATTTCTTTCCATTTCCTTCTTCACTTCTGTTGGATCAAACTTAATGACTGGTTCATATCTCTTTATTAGATTGTTACTTCTCATGTTTTTGCTTCTATAGTCTCTAACAAAATGTTTCGGATTGCTGCAATTATAACAAACAACATTCTTCCGTCCAAATTTTTCTTTATTCAATCTATATTTTCACTAGTTAAGCCTTGTGTCCAAAAGAATTATAGTGATAATAGTAGCCACTGAATGGTTAAATCATCTTATTCAACTTCTGATTTCTACAATCTTTAGTTTTATGTTCAATTATTTTGCACTCAAAACATTGACCGAAGAATGATAAGGTATTTTCATCCATTCCATTCTTCTATTCTTCTTTCTTTTTACAATCTTTTGCCCTATGTCCAAACTTTTTGCAAGAATAATAGACACCATTAATAGATAAATACCTTTGAACATTAGGTTGTATGATGGGAATCCTTTCAGTATTTCTCCTTAGGTTCTTGAATTGTCCATCATCACTTTGAATTTTCATGTCAAGAGATTGGTTCGCCTTTGAACATTGTCCTACTTCAAACCCTAAACCACTTTTGTCCATAGCAGGTCTCTGAAAGCTAATCAACTCATCAAGCATTTCAGTGCTTGCCTTGAATTTATCCTCATGTCTCTTTTCCTTTTCCAATTTTGATTTCAGAATTACCACTTCTTGATCAAGCTTTGCACATTCATCCATCTTCCTTTGAATTTCATCTTTCTGACAATCTTCAATCTTTCTCTTTTCTTCCAATTTTTCTTTCATTACGGTGATGTCCTCATCTACTTTCTTTAATTGATAACTGACTTCTTCATATCTTTCCCTTAGATTATTAATACACTCATTTGCTTCCTTCAGCCTATCTTTGAAATCTTCATTTTCTTTTGTATGTTTAGAAAAGATCACTTTTGGAGGAATAAGAATTTTTTTGTCTTCCATAAATTCAAAATTTAGGACCTTTCCCAAGATATTAGGCTTCTTCAAAGGAACCAAGCTCTTATACCAATTGTTGAACATCTAAAATACTGAGAGGGGGGTGAATCAATATTCGATAAAACCATTTGCATAAAATCCATCTAAACATTTTTACAAATCTAACTAAATCAACAGGAGAAAACATGGAATCAAGACAAAGCATGAACACACATGAACACCAATATTTTTACATGGAAAACCCAAAATGGGGAAAACCACTGTGAGGGTTAGCTCACAATATAATATATCTAGATATAGAATATTACAAGGGCTCACTGTCAGGACTCACTGTCCTTGAAAGGCTCATAGCTTGAAGTAAATACAAAATGATCTGGCTCACTACCAAGATACAAAATGATATGGCTCAATACCAAGAGTATGAATTGATGAAATGCACCTTCCTTATGTTGGGGTTCAGTTCTAGTAAATCACAATACATAAATAACACACTTATCTACTCATCCATACAATTTCACACATACACATTCTCATCTCTATCTTCATGCATCTTTCACACACACTACTCTCTCTGTCACACTCTCTAAAATGTCTTGCATATATACATTTATATATATCCATGTTCACTAATTAGGTCAGCTAATCAACTCTATCAACATTTTCCTCAAAACATATCCATCTTCATGTATAAGTAGTCAACATGGACCTAAGATAGATCCCTTTATCATTTGTAGCACATATCAATATTAATATATAATTAGGACGACCAGAGTGAGACCAAAACTCCAAACATATGTGCAATCCATCAAACATGCAACAAAAAAACTTGTTAACACATTGAGTTATCTCTTAGATGACATTGAGATACTTATCTTCAACATTGTACGATAAGATAATCAAATATGAGAAAATGTTGAGTCTCCCACATTAGTGTACTGTATGAAACTCACTATACTCTAGAGATTAGAAAACTATCGTTCATATCTTCCAAGTGCCTTCACATATCATTATGAAACTCCAATGTAAGATGCATCTTGTAGTCTCAAATCTATGTACAAAGTCCTATAATGATATCTTTTTCTAAGATAGAATCTAGACCAAAAAACTGACGTATAGAGCCAGTGTATAAGTATGACACTATTTCCAAAACTACCGATAACTGTACCTTTCCAACCATACAACATAGTCAGTTGAAACCATGTCAGTGGATGCAATTGATTTTAAGATAGAACATGTTATCAACTTCTAAGTAGATCTTACAAATTAAGAATCTGGATTAATAGACTTTCATTACCAGAGTAGCTGAATATTGGAAAACATCAAAATTCCATTATTTGTTGACATCAATAACAACCTCTCAATTTCCAATAAAAAGATCTATTGTCAGTCTCAAAAATTATAGTTGCAAAAAATTCCCCAAATTCACATGCGTGCATTACTTGCCATTTATTGTTTAGGTCTTATTGGTTAAGCATGTACATTTCCTTGATAATTATCTTTTTCCTTTCATTGCAGGGAAATTGTAATTCAAAGCTTATAAATAATATCAAATAATGAATCATTGATTGGAACTCCAATTGCTATCCATCAAGCTACAACCTATATGCCCTCTACTAGCTTTGAAGAGACACTTACCACTTCTCAACTCACCAATTCTTTTGTCAAAGAATCCACAACATCAATGAGACAACACAATATGGGCCCATTTAAACCCATTCCAATTGAAGCATTAACTCCATCCCATAATTATTGGGCCATTAATGGTTGTGCATTGAGTAAAATCCCTCTTCATGAGTACAAAAATGTTGATTGTGATGGAAAAGTCTTTCGATTTAATTTTGTAGATAAGGTAGGCATTGAAATACATATCACCTACTTTAATGAACTTGTAGACACATTCTACCCTATTATAAATTCCAATAGTCTTTATGTAATATCTAATGGTCACATCAAAGGTGCTAACGTGAAATATAGCAGTAGCACAAATCCTTACGAAATATTTCTCCATAGCTCTTAAGCCATAACTCCATCCACCTATGTAGACTCTAGTATACCCAACCACAAATTTCATATCAAAAGCATAGAATCATTAATGTTATTACCTATTAATACCCTTTTAGATGTCATTGGAATTCTCTTATATATCTCCCCTATGTCAACCATACGTAAGAAAGATGGTACGGAAACAATAAAGTGTACGTCTACCATTATAGACATGTCAAGTCATACCATTGATATTACACTTTGGGGTAGCCATTATCAAATTGTAGGGAAACAAATATCTGACCTTTCTTTATAGCCAAACCCCCTAATTATTTTGGTAAAAAGTGGACATATAACATCTTGGTCTAGAAAATCAATAAATACTATTTTCCCAACTATCATTCTAATTAATCCCAACTTGGTAGAAGCCACAAGATTATAAACATGGTATGAAACTAGAGGAATTTCCAAACCCTACCTTTCCCTCTCAAAAACCCATTTACCTACCAACAAATTTAAAAATCCAATTCCTATTTCAAGTATTACAAAGAAAAGCTCTGTTGAAAAAAACAATGTCTGTGTAAAGGCCACTATCCCAAAGCTACACTTGGACATATTCTACTACCTTTCTTGCCCTCATTTGGTGGAAAATAAAAAATATAAGAAAAAGCTTATCCAAATTTCCCCCAATTCGTTTAAATGTCCTAAATGTTATTCAAAAAAATTAGAATGTGATTTTAGCTACATGATGAAGATAGACTTATAAGATGCTACAAGTCAGCTTCTTAATGTTATTGCATTTGAAGAACAAGCAACTACATTGTTAGGTGTTTCTGCAGAAGACTTTCAACTCCTACTAGCAGATAACAATGTTGCTACTAACATTATAGCCAATGTTATCAACTTCCAATTGGTACTTGCTCTAACAATTTAGTCAAATAAATTTGGTGGACGTAAAACACAGAGCATTGTTACTATAGCTATTAAGCATGGTTAACTTTTGTAATTAACTATTGACATGTATAGTCTAATATTTGTTTCCATATTTTAATATATGTAAATACTGAGAACTTTTAAAGTACATATTTCTATATATAGGTCACAAAAAATGGCTACTTTTGCTACGTTCAATGTTTTATTTCTATGATTGTAATCATAGTAATAGCTAAATACACTAGATCCATACAAATTTAAGTCATATTTAACTCCCTAAGCTACAATCCCAATGAGATGTTTTAAAGCTTTAAAAACAAGTAACCATTAAACTAAGCATGAAATAAACCATGAAAGCATAAAATAAACCTAATCTAGAACTCCAAACCTTATCCCATTAGGAGAATGGTGTCGTATTGATATGGAATAATTACCCTTTCCCAATACCTTGGATAAAATGAGCATCTAATCAAACTCCATTGTTTAAAACTAGGCTAAAATTGATGAAACTATGCTATGGGTGGATGAAAAATATGAAAAAGCTTGATAATGGATGCAAGGATGAATAAAGATGGTATTCAAATGAGCAACATAACTTTGCTTTGATGGAAGTGGATCCATTTCTCTCCAAAATGTGAGGTATTTATAGGAGAAAATGATGAATCAAGGGTCAAGATCAAATGGATCAATCAATGGTCAAGATGGAATCAAGGGTGAAGACATGGGTCAAGGATTTTCATCAATGGATGAGAATCAAAGATCACATGGATCAAAGAATCAATCAATGGCTCACAGTGATTCAAACAAACTATTGTCACGGAGATTGCACCCAGATGCTAAGTTTAAATGATCAACAATCATGTGAAGCATGGAAACACCTTTGACCCTGTGGGTTCCTCATAGTGAAGATGAATCTCCAAATAAAGGGTTGGTTCCTGCGATACCTCCTGCAAACTACCTTCTTTGATAGGAAAAAGGATAGAAGGAAACTTGAAAAGAAAAGCTATTCTAGGAGGTGATGCACCAAACGTTCTTGTAATACTTGCTGCCCTAAACTCACAATCAACTTCAAACAAGAAGCTTTTGATTATTCACAACTCAAATCAGATCATGAAATACATAAATGTTTCATATGAAGGATTTAGTTTCAATGTTTACATGAAGGAAAACAAAGTTTCACAACTTTGATCAACTATAAACAATCTAGCACAACTCACAACCTACATTTGACATGATTTCCCTTGCCTTAATACTATGTGAATGAGACATATTCAAAGGATTTGATAGATAAAACACAATAAATACATCCAATCATTCATCTACAATACTGAAACAACAAATATCTAAGAAGGAAATGTTGCTTCTTTATTGAAAAATGAAAATTGTTGTTACAAGTATAAAATCTGAGTTACAAAGGATTTTCATAGCCTAAAAGAGCTTAACAAAGCTACAATACGTGCTAAAGAAAAGTAAGAACTAACCTTTAGAAAAGGAAGAAAGAGAAGATATAGAAGAGAAGAGAAGCTTGTAACTAAAAGAGAACTCATGGTGATCTCTAACTCCTCCCTTCTTGAAAACTTCACCAACATTCCTAATTCATCACCTTTGGTCGTGCAAGCTTGCAAATCATGCAAAAAAGGCCTCAAAACTCGAGCAAATTGAGTGATTAGGTGTCCAAAACTCCCCTTGAGTGATGGTCAACCCATTTGAGGCCTCAAAATTGAACTAGAATTGCCTTTTGTGTCTTAAAATCCTCCTAAAAAGGTGGATTTATCCTTTTCTCTCCCATCTCCTTCTATTTGACCAAGGAGAACTCCGAAATTGCTTCAATTTGACCATAAATCAAGGAAATCCCCTCCATAGTTAACTAATTGCTAACTCAACTCACAAATTTCATTTACCTTCTCACATGGATTTGGGGTAATTATTAGCTTTATTTTAACAAACATTAAGGTAAATAAAGATTATTTAACCTTCATAATTGCTATAATAACTAATAACTTATACATTTTATTGTAACAAATATTAAGGTAAAGTCATTTTTATTTACCTTAATATATGTTAACATACACTCATAATTTTCAAAAGTCATGCAAAGAAGTTGAAGAAATTTGTGACATGCTTGGAACTATACTATCTCCTATTGTTTGCAGCCCCCTTAGCATCATTAGGTTTGTTGATTTGATTTTGTGATCCCTTGGCACATTTGACTCCAAATTATTACTTTAAAATATAAGTCAAAATAAAGTCTTCACTCGGGTTAGGGCACTTCTAACAAAAGAGTCAAACCCTCAATGATTTTTCATCTCTTCACCTCTCGAGCTCTCTGTTGGAGTTGCGTCGCCATGCTAAGGTTTATAGGGGGATTTATCTACAAATTGAGTGTGTTCTACTTAACTAGTAAATAACTTTATGCATTAAATGTCGATATATTTTCTTATTTGAAAGAAAAAAACTTGATTTTACACTCAAGAAAATAGCAAATAGAAGTCAATCTCCTTGGCTCTAGCAAGAAAAGAAAGAAATATGGGAACTTTCTTTGTGTATTCTTCTTCATTTCCTTGTGTTTGTTGTCTTTGGCATATTGGAAATGCTTGGTTTAATTTGTTCTTCATGAAGATGTTGAAAATATTTATCCTTCTATGAAAGCAAAGCTTGCCGAGAGTTTTCGCTTTTTCAAAGAAATGTTTTTTTTTGAAAGAAATCGATCCTTGTCTTCATATACAGTTTCTACAGTTTCTTTTATCTTAGTTCCTTTCGTATTTAGCATAGCTTATGGAATACATTATTTACCCTCTATAAGAGGGCACGAAATTTCATAAAAGAAATCATTTCTATGAACACCCTATCCCTACTAGCTGCCCCTTATGACTGCACATTCCTCACTAGAAACCCCTTCTATCTTGCTATAATGACTATTTCTAGTCACATGAAACTGGCTTGTACAGTAATAAATAGCATTGTTCACTATGACATTGGCTTATAATGACAAGGAAAGGATTGTAATTCAATGTTCCAGTCACTCTATTAGATAACTACCTTGATTCATGGCATTGGATGCTCCTCATTATCAACCTCTGATATTCCATGTGTTGAGCTCATTGATAATGGACTTTGACTGTGTTGAGATCCTCACTTTAAGGGTAATAAATGCTACTATCATGAAATCATTTCACATTGGTCTTTCTCTATACTCATATGTGCTCTCATCCTTGAATTATCATCATCAATGCATGACATGTTAAAATATCAAAACACAATGCTTGGCAATATTAGTGATAGCTTAAACTTTCATTCTTTTCTCAATCATGAATCATAGTCATAAGGGAATTTGAAATCATTTACTATTAGCTAAATACTCTTAGTCATAAAACAGTCATAAAACCCATTGCAAGGCATAAGTCATCATCCTACTTGTTTTCTTCACTGACTTTGAGACATTTTTTTAGTGTTTACATGAGTATTTCCCTTATCGAGGTTGATGGCAATGATGTTCCATACCTCAACTTCCAATGTCACCTCCTTGACTGCTCCAAGTTTTGAACTGTACTGTCATTTCACAGTTGCAAATTATTGCACTTTCTCCTCTATGATGATGAAATTAATTTATGCAATATTTTTAGTGAACCTAGTGACCTTGGTGGTAGTAGCTCATTGTTCAGTTAAACATTTCTCAAATCACTAGTATTGTACCTTGCATAATTATGAAGGTTGTTCACTATTATTTTGATGTATGCATTGTGTTGCCCCATGAGACTGAGAGGGGGTGAATTAGTTGTCACCAAATTAAAAAAATTAACCATATACCGAAACTAGATCCAAATACTACATGAAGGATTCATTAATAAATGCAAAACTGAAAGTCATCACATAAACATATTAACACCAAATTTATGCGGAAAACCCAATGAGGGAAAAACCACGGTGAGGATTAACTCACACTATAGAGAATATCAAAATTGATTACAAAAAGGCTTACTGCTTGAAATAAGGACTCATTGTCCACATGGCTACAACCCAAAGGGCTCACTGCCATAGAGATACAAAGAAGATGGCTCACTGCCAGAATACAAAAGTTATGTCTTACTTCCAAAAGTGAATTGATGAATTACACCTTTTCTTGTGTTGAATTCAGCTCCAGATGAAGTTTTGTAAAGATAGTACTGTATATCAGAAGTCACTCAATACTTTTGATCTAATCACACACTTTTTATCTTTGCCTGATTCACTTATTTTGATCTGTTGTATTCACACACTTTTCTATCTCTATGTCCTTCTTGCATAACCTCGCATCCACACACACTTTTTTTTAGAGAGACACATATGTGTGTGTGTATATATATATATATGTATCTTACACATCAATTAGGTCAACCAAACCATCCATAAATATTGCACACGCTAAGTTGGCCAAGATCTTCAATTATCTGACTCATAGTTTGTCACATGGTAGGAACCGGACCTAAAACCAACATATCAGACCACACATAATAGTCATTTTTAATGTGAAATAACTTTTGGTAAACTAGTATCATATGCAGTACTGTGTTGACATCAATGACAGCCATTTGATGCAACCTTCAACCTCCAACAATTAGAGAAAAATGCTTGAGTCTTGGTATGTCTATTTGTGTTGCCTTAATTAATGATGTGTTGCTTTCTAATCATAATGCATTCAGTGATAGATGATATGTTTTCTTATAAATATTTAGTGACTTCATGATTGAAGTCACTTTCATTGATTGAAATACACTTCATATCCCTCTTAAAATCCAAGAGGGCAACATGTTGGGCTCAACCCTTGTGGGAGCCCATTTTCTCCACATTTTGAAATGTTAAATCAAATGAATTATGCAATGATAGATGAGATGCACCTGTACCTGCACAGTGAACAAACAAGTTAGATAAAATAGTGAAACTCAATGCTTATGTGATGATTTGGTTTGGCTATCTTGCTACATGTGACAATTGATAACTGATTTAATGCATCCTAAATGAAGGTTATATTTTTGTTGGTAGGACATATGGTCAGATTTTATATCCAAAGCTCTAACCAAAACTTTCCATCATGATGCAGGTATATCTGAAGATCAGGAACAAGGAGGAGTTGAAGACAAAGAAGATTTACACAAGATTTTTCCATAGGAAATGATGGACACATTCTCTTTCCATGTGTTTTCCTTTATTTCATATCCTTAGATATAGAGTTTTTATTTATGTTGTGTTAAATCAATTATTCCCATGGCTTGTGTGGGACATTCAAACATTATTTCTTGTATAGTGAATAAAACAACATTTTTTTATGCAAACTTATGTGAATCTTCTGTGTTGTAAAGAATATTTGCATAATGAATCTGAATTTCATTTGAAAGCTTCCTTGTGCAATGGTTTAAGCATAGCAAAATTTTGTTTGTATACCTTTCAATTTTTAATGCAATCAATTGTCTCAACTCTACCAAATTGAGTTGTAAGTGAAATTTTGGTAACACAAACACAATTTTAAAGTTGTTAGAAAGTTTGTTAGGAAAGAATATTCCTTTGGAATATTCTCTATGCAAGTGGATGGATGGGGAAAATTAGTAATTAGTTAATTAAAACAAAGTTTTGATTGTGCAAGTTGAGGAATATAAGGATTATCTTTAAATAATTAGTTTATTTAATGAAAAAGGGGATGCAAATAAAATTTAATACAATAATTTAGAACTATTCAAAAAAATGAGAGGACATAAGGTGTTTAAATAAAATAATTTGTTTTATTCAATTAAACAAGATGAAAGGTGAATGTGAAAGGGTAGGAATTAACCTAATTAAATTAATTAGATTAATAGATGAAAATGATGCATTTAATTAAATAACTAGGCTTATTTAACCAAATAGGAAAAAATAAAATGAATTTTAGGATGAAATGATGTTAGTAATCGGATTCAACTATGAAATACCATTCAAGATAATTTTAAGTGTCTACATTTTTCCCCTCTTTGAAGTGAGGTACCTGTTACATTGGTTCAAAGACTGACACTCTTCAAATTAATGTTGTTGCTTAGATCAAAAATTTTAAAAATTCCTAATTTTTTGGATGCCCCACTATTGCCCCACTAGAAGGAATTAAGCTGGTACCCTACCCCCTCAAGAGATCAGGCGAAAATTTGAAATTTTGGGTCGATGTTGCGACAAAGGTTCAACATAGGTTCAAGTGCATAAAGTAGGCTCTAAGATGCAAAAACAAGTTCAAAAGCACCAAAAACGTCTCAAAATATGCCCTATATATCAAAAATTGGCAAAACATGATAAAAGCCCTAGTTTCCCCCTCAAATTAGGGTAAAAAACCATAATTTTTAGGCATAAAAAGAGGTTAAAGGGTCACTTTCAATTCATTTGCACTCGTCTTCTAGCAAATTGCTTCTCTTTTTCTCTGACAACTTGGTGATATGGCATGACATGAGCTTCCTACACACCTTTCTGATAGAGTTTGAGAGTACCGACGCCAAGCAAATGCAAGACCCCAGTATGTGCTTCAAAAAAATTTCTCAAATTTTCATCTTTTTGTTGCATTTTCTAGGGTTTGAAATAGGTTGATTTAGGGAATTGCTATATTGCAATGCATTTGAAATGGTTGGCGACGCTATTGATTCTATAGTGATGCACTTTCCTTTTAGCGATGCATTAGGCGATTTAGGTATAGCGATGCATTTAGTTTATAGTGACACATGTTTCAAACAACGACATGCCAAGGATTTTAGGTCCAGTGACACCATTTAAAAATGGTGACATACTTTCTCTAGGGTGACACACGATGAATTTGGCTAGAGCAACGAGCCCAAATGTTGATTCACTTTGAATTATAGCGACACACAAGTCAAACAGCGACACACCTATAAAAAGGTTAAAGTGACGCTATTTAAAATAGTGACACTTTTGCAAATTAAGGACTTAGAAACTTATATTTTAATCAGTTTTTAGCCAACTTGACACCGTTCATATCATGCGTGTAGGAGGACACTTAGCCTCTCATGTCTCAGGAGCATCAGCTTGACCTTCTTTCAAATGTATACCATTTTCATGTGGAGCGATAGGAGTTTTTGTGACTTCTTGGGTTAGGATTTATTGTGTATATGCCTGAGGTGGAGATTCACTTAGAGATGATGATGGCATTGGTGGAGCATTGGCATAGTGAGACTTCCTCATTCCACCTTCCCACCGACAAGGTGACCATCACTTTGGAGGACGTCTAGCAGATTTTGTGGCTTCCCATTCATGGGGAGCGCGTGATTTATGACATAGACTCTAGGATGGATGCATGCTATGAGATGTTGCAAATAGATGATATCATTCTAATGATCTCCCAGATTGACTTGGAGCTATATTGAGGATAACTTTTAATATTCAGATTTGTTCTAGTTGCCTTGATTTCTAGTGTGATTGCCCCAAACTCACAAGGTAGAGGTTTCATTCCAGGTTGGGGACTAGCATGGCATAGCATGCTCCGCAGGATGACCCAGTATGCATGGGGTTTGGTTATGCTCACGTCATTGTATCATGATATGCATCAAGTGGTATACTACCAGGGGAGGAGCCTTGGAGCCAATGTCACTTTACTACAAATTTGGGCATTTAGCACATTGTAGTGCTAAGACCGATTCTTGTCGTAGCATACATTGATCAGGAGGAGCCCATCATTTTTAGATATCGAGCAATGATGACTTTACAGGACACGGGGTCGACAAGGATCCCATATTGGAGGAGGTTCATAGATGATATGACTATGTTCAGATGGATGCCATGGCTTCAAGTACCACCATGGTATGATGATCACTAGTAGTTATTCTTTGCTAGGAAAACCCAATACATCCAGGGTCGGGAGCACACGATGATAGAGCAGTACCTTCCAGACCGTGCAACTCGATAGTTTGGGGAGACACAAGATGTTCCCCTTGAGGTTATACAACTATTTTTACTTGGGCTTAGAGAGAGATTCAATGGGGACCACAGATTCAGCCCTAGGTAGCCATAGAGGATTTCAGATAAGTGGTTTCTCGGTCATGGGTATATTATCAGGGACTATATGATGCAAGGACCACCCCAGCTTATGATGCATGGTGGGTGCCCACCACACGCTTGACAGACCCAACAAGAGGATATACCTAGGGTAGAGCCAGAAGTCAGGGTGTAGTAGGGGATGGCAGTAGCCTCCCCATGATCATGGCCATTAGGACCATGGTCACCAAGAGCAGATAGTGGGACAGATTCTAGGGCCACCACCACCATGGCAGTAGGATCAGTAGCATCCATAGTAGGAGCAATCACAACAGCAGTTGGGTCATGATCCTTGACATATACAAATCCAGGCCCTCACGACTAAGAGAGATTAGTTACGAAAGTAGCTACAAACTGTGATAGTTGACAAGGACTATGAGTGACAATTGTGATAGTAGTTGGATGTACAGTTGGCCCAGGAGACTAGGCCACGTCAGCAGTTAGAGGTTGTGGCAATGACATCACAGGGGTAGGTAGTTTTTGCATGGATGTACAGAGATGTCATATCTGAGGCAACATATTACAAGACACTCTACCACATGGATATCCCACAAGAGATACGGTATCTAGATTACTCTCAGAGGAGTGGGGCTACTCCCAGGGGTTCAGATGGTCAGTCGTTAGTTAGACAACCAAGAGAGGGTAGCTAGAGAACCATCCAATGGTCATCAAGACCAATCTTGACATGACTACTGGCAGAGCAAGGGGTAGCTCATGCCCATTTTGTAAACACATTTTTGATATACAACCTAATTATTACATGTATACACATTCATTGGCTCACTTTTGCTAGCCTCTTGTATATGTACATTTGATGATACTTACACATTGACTCTGATACTTGTACCATGACATTCAAATTTTTGATCATATATATATGAGATGGCTCGATTCAGTTATGATGTGATGTGATGTTTCCTTTATTGCACACTTTATGTATGGATGCAGATGTTATGGATGAATGCATTTCTTTATTTATGCTTTATGATATGAGATGATCTATGATGTGATTTTTATGTGATATGTGATGTATGATGTATGTTATGGATGCAATACAATGGATATTGTATTCTCTTTTTCTGTATCTTTCTATGACATGTTATGAGATGGATGTTGTAGACACCTAAATTTGACCACTCCCATATGGCCAAATTCACCCTTGCATTCCTCTATCTTGCATCCCTAAGCCATATTAATCAAATAATTTATTGATTGGTTAATATTTCATCTCAGCCTAATATCCCCTAAGGTATTTAATTAATTAATCAAATACCTAACCCCATTCCTCTCTAAACTAAATAAAAAGTTAATTTATTTAATTTAGTCATTTGGTTTAAATTAATTTTTAATTCACCTTCTTCTCTCTCCTCATGTCACATCCTCCATAATCCCCTTTTGATCCAGATTAACCTAATTAATCTATGATTAGGGTGTGCACATCCCTAATCATCATTAGGGTCACATCCTCCATAATTTTCCACTTGCCCTTAATCCTTCATTAGCCCCTCTAATCTTTTGTTTGCACAACCTTAATCACTGATTATGCTAACCTAATCCTCATTCCATTTATAGCATATGTCCTTAGTCAACCTTCATTAAATGCTTTCTCCTTTTGGAGAAGGAATCCCCTCCCCATGTGAATTTAAAATTCACATTTATTCCCCCCATGCATCCTATGTGGAATTTTTAATCCCACTTTATTTCTCCAACATCCTTGGATGAATAAAAGACTAATTTAAAATTCCTCTCCCAATCCCAAGGTCAAATCTCCAAAACCAAGCGATATTTTAGAAGAATTTAAAATTCTTTTATTGTCACATCATCCCATGATGTGGGTAGATGAGACAAGACTTACCTTTTCCACCTCATCTCCCCTTGTCCACCTTAGTTGACACATTTCAACATGAGAGGGCTTGTGAGTTCTCAACTCATCCTAGCCCTTGATCTCCTCCATCTTGGATGAATCTCAACCATCCATTACTTTAGAGGCACTTCCCCTAAAAGTAGTGGAATTCCCCCATTTTGACCAACACGCTAATCACTCAAACTCTCAAGCAAACACTTAGCAATTTTCATGCAATCACATACTACCTAGCATACCTCCATTGTTGTAGCCATTAGAGCCACCATCTTGCATCTATCCAACTACCCATATCCACCATTGCAATCTCCATTTCACTAGCTTTGTTTTGAGCACACTTCCATGCCATTTTTCCAACAAAGGAGCACACAATCAAGCATTAAAAAAGGGCCAACCAACTCATCAATTCAAACAAGGTAAAAGGTTCCATTTTCTATGTATTTTATTTGAATTCAACTAGGCCAATCTTGAATGTTTGTTAGTTTTTTCCTTTCTGCATTTCATCTTGTTTTGCATTTTTAGAGTAGGAATTTCACTTGCACACATTTATGGAACGCCCAGTGGGACCCACATCATGGGTCTCTTTCACGTTTGTTTGATTAAAACTTTGTAGGTTCAGGTTTCACACACAAGAGTGAATCCGCCCCCAACGGGCAAATCCACTTGACACAGAGGCATACCTACAATAGAAACAGGCGAACTTGCTCCTTCCCTTCCTGAGAAAGGGTGAACTTGCATCTGCAGATCCCAGACAACTATTTCAGAGGCAAATACGCTCGGGATGACTTAAACTGGCGAAACCTGTTGAAGGAAAGGTGAATTTTCTCAAGTTACAGAGGCGTAAGCGCATATGCCTCTCCATCCAATAGGAAAATATGATCCTGCCTCTTTAGACGACAAGCAATCTTGCATCATAGATAAAGGTGAACTTGATCTACATAGAGGCGAATTTGAGGGAATCCAGAACCTTCAATTTCTCAATTTGAGATTTCATTTGATTTTAGTTTTGGATACTAATCTGCTCACTCATTTTTCTATGATTGTGGTATTTCACTAATGAATTTGTGCAGCTTGTCCCACATTTGACGAAGATCGATGGTGAAAGCTACTAATACGTTTATTGCAGGATGATCAGTCGAAGACCCCTAGATTAGCTCTATCTATAATCTTTTTCATTCTAATCTAGGCACATGTAGACTTAATTAGAGGGTCAATTAATTTTTTTCCATGTTTGGGAGCAGGTTGTTGATGTATGCACTCCCCTTGCACCATACGGTGATCTTGGGTGACCAGAAATTGCAACTCGTTCCAATCCAGTCAAGTCTATCTAGGGATTGCTAGTACACGTATACTCTCCCCTTGTGCTATGTGCGATCCTAGGGACCAGTAGAAATGTCTAGTATTTCCTTCCCTTAGTGAGACCTGCCTGGGATTTGATCACCCAGGGGATGATCTCGACCATGTGTTACTGACAGGGTATATAAAGGGGGAGAATGAAAGTTGTACCTCAATCCAGTCATGTTGTGTCTCGCAAAGTGTCAAAGCTAGGGTGATACATAGATAAGATGTGCAAGGTTGGTATGAGTTTCCAATACCTTGTTGGGGCTCCCAATCCACACTTGTGACGGGCTTGTATTCGTGATTGTGCCTCACACACCCTCCTAGTGTATCAAGGATGCACAAGATAGCATGTTCAACCTAGATAGAGACTTGTGTTCAGTCGTGGCTTGGCGTAGTGTAGGGGATGTAGATCATACCCTGAAGTTACTCACCATGTACTCCCTTAGGTTGAGATAGAAATCCTCATGGTGAACTACAATAGTTCCTAAGTGAGAGAATGAAGGTGAGCCTGTGGCATCTATTGATGACCCTACACCACTGAATCTCTAGCTATCCACTTTCATGAGAAAGGGTGATCCAAAGAACCACCCTGGTATCACGGAGTATTAACCTTGGGGTGTCCTCTCAAGATGGTGGGCCTACATTGAGTTAGCAAACCCTTATTACTAATTTTAGGCTTGTGTTGTTTGGAGTGTCTTCTTGTGATATACCAATGCTTGTCATCAATCCAATTTAGTCCAGCCCATTGCTTCTTGTTTTCCATGTTTTTAGTCCTTTTCCATAGTCTGCCCCTGCCCTTAGTGGCAAGCTTTCTTCTCACAGGGGTGAACTTGCATTGTGGATAGTCGATCCTATCCTGAAAGGGGTGATTTCATGTTTGAGTCCAATTTAGTCACCCTTTAGGAAAATTCACTCTTGTTAGGGGAAAATTTGCTTGTGGGTCTCTTAGTTAGGTGACCTCGAGTCCGCTTGTTCTCAAAATAAGCTATCCCATCATCCTCCTAAGTGAGTCTGCATTCAGTCCATACAATCTTCATCTTCCTATTCCTTGAATAGGTAATCTTGTCATCTTCCTAGGCGATTTCATGACTGAGTTTACCAGTCATCCGTCTGTACATCCCCTAGAATAGGAAAACTTGTTGTCTGTAGGGGCAATCCCGTGTCTCATCTGTATCATCTATGTTTGTACATCCCATTGCATAGGCAATCCCGTCAAGCATTTTTGTGTCTTATCTATACACTTGAGGAAAGAGGTGATCTTGATAACTAGATAGGTGAACCTGTTTTCCACAAGGGTGATCCCGTATCTATCTAATTGTACATAGAAAGATTTAGGTAACCCTATTTCTTAGTTTGGTGATCCCATGAAGTCCATCCATACATCAAAAGATATAGGCGATCCGGCTACCTAGATAGGCGATCCTGAGTTACACAATTGAGACTATTTTGTTCACCTCTAAATAGGCGATCCCGTGGCTTGGAGGGGAAAACTTGCAGAACACAGGTGAATCCACCTCTCATACAAAAAACTTGAGAGTTAATCCTTTGGGCCACTAAAAGCCTGTTGTTTTCTAAGTTCATTCCTATGATTGAATTTTTTTTATCACCATCCATCTTCCTGTAATAGTCATTTTAGTCCATCTGCATTTTTCAAAGGCCATCAAATCCTCAATCAAATCACATAGGAGCATCTTAGGATATCCTTAGATTTCATATCCATCATCATTTTTTCAATTTGAGTCCCTTAGGTATCATTTTAAGGGCTTTTTATCCAATCCAGCTAGGTAATTGACCCTCATCCTTATCATCCATGCTTACCTAGGATTGTCATCAATCTCGAGTCAGTAATACTTCATGGCCTAATCAATCTATTTCCATCTCAAAATGGATTTTGTGCCGCAATCATCATCTTTATCATTTGATCCAATCAGTATCATCCTACCATCACCTAATCCAACTCCTAAACACAGTTTGGAGTTAATCCAATCATCCTACCTAATTGATCATCCATCCTGAGTTACATAGAGGCGATTTCATTCACCTCTAGATAGGAAATCTCATCTCTTGGAGAGGCGAATCTGCCTCTCATACAAAAAACTTGAGAGTTAATCCTTTGGACCATTGAAAGCCTATTATTTTTTTAGTCCATTCTTGTGATAAAAAAAATGTATCACCATCCATCTACCTGTAATCATTATTTTAGTTCGTCTGCATTTTTCAAAGGCCATTGAATAATCAATCAAATCACATAGGATCATCTTAGGACATCCTTAGATTGTATATCCACCATCAATTTTTCAATCTGAGTCCCTTAGGTATCATTTTAAGGGATTTTTATCCAGTCGGACTAGGTAATTGACCCTCATCCTTATCATCCATGCTTACCTAGGATTGTCATCCATCCTGAGTCAGTAATCCTTCATAACTTAATCAATATATTTCCATCTCGATATAGATTTTGTGTCATAATCATCATCTTTATCATTTGATCCAATCAATATCATCCTACCATCACCTAATCCAACTCCTAAACATAGTTTGGAGTTAATTTGATCATCCTACCCAATCAATCATCCTATCCAATCAATCAATCCAACTCGATCAAATATAATCATCAATCTATCATTATCATAGCAATCATCCAATCAATCGATCTATCATCTTATAAATTCTTTTAGTCATCATCTAGGACATTATTTAAGTGAATCTTAGGGCTTAGTGTCATCTTAGTCACCTGGTCATTTTGAATTTTCATGCCCCTTACCTGATCGCAAGCAAAGAAACCCATGGAACAACAACACTCCTAAGGTGCTTAGCGTCAGGATCAACCCACCAATGGTAGCTCATCGCAATCCAACACTGAGATCCATAGCTAATCTCCCCCAGAGGAAAGCATGGTTAAACAACCTGAGCTCACAATTGATGAATATCTTAATAATCCTGTTAATGTGCAAATGACAGAATGTCTTCTCAATCAGCATGGTGATAGAATCCTCACCACGTTACTCATGAAGGTTATAAAGCCACTGTTGGGGTTTGATTTATCAAAATATGTCTATATTACACCCTCTGCTCTACCACAAGACCCAAATCCTAGTTCATCAATTCCACAAGTCCCCCAAGTCACACCACAAGACACATGGTACCAACCGAGATTTGGCAATGATGTGTGTTATCAGCTTCTACCCACCTGCATCCTGATTTCAATAATGGGTGTTGCACCCAATCCTAACAATCCCCAAGGCCCTGATCCTAATAATCCTCCTGGTCTTGGTAACCCACAAGGTCCTCCCAATCCATAAGGCATGAACATCCTGCAAGGTCTGACCCCTATACCATCTGCACCACCTCTCCCACCGAATCAATTAGGTCAACTTTTAGGGAATACAGGGGGAAATGCTTATAATCCTTTCACTGTGCCACCTCCACCTCCTGGTCCAACACACACATCAAACTTACCCCCACCTTCATTCACATCTCAACAACCACCCCAAGGCAATCTCCCACCCTTGCACCAATCCCAGGGTAATCTGCATCAAATACCATCACAACCACCTCACCAGCAACCACTATAGCAACCCCCATCACAACCTCCATAGCATACCCGAATTCCTTCACATCCCCCACATCACACAAAAATTCCACCACAACATCAACAACCACCTCTGCACCAACTGCAAGGTAATCTGTCACAACCTCCTCATCAATCGCAAGTCCCTCCCCAACAAAAAACACCATCCTATCAACAACCTCCTCAACAAAAAATCCCATCTTATCAACCACCACCTTAGCAACCCCAAATCCCATCTCAACCTCCTTACCAACAACCACCATCCTAGCCACAACCCCCTCAGCATTTACAAATCCTGACACAATCACAACAGTCCTCCCAACAAATTCCATGAAACCCTGCTTCCCAGTACCTATATCATCCTCAAAGCACCTATTATCTATAAGCCACTACATCCAACCCCAATCCCAATTATTCTTACTATAATCCACAACAATCCCAACAAAATCTGTCAAGTACACTACTCCCCTAAAATCACAAAAAAACACCCACTATCAACAATCCAATCCACAACAGCCTCCATATGCTTCTCAACCACAAACAACTTACGACTACCAACTAATTCATATTACTCCCAGTAGCCACCATCATATCAGCAGGGTGCCTCTTCCTCATATTACCAAGCCCCACCATCATATCAACAAGCTTATGCTAATCTTCAATCCATGTATCCCAATCAATATCAACAAATCCCTTCATATCCACCTCTTCCATCATCTGATCAATCCATTCCACCTCCACCTCCATCACATCAGCAATATATCCCATATGATCAGTCAAACCCAATAGGTATTTCCTCATCAATGCAGTTAATAAGGAGTGGGAAGAGATGAAAGCCACACTAAAAGACTCGCAAATGGGGACATCCAAGAAGTCCTTCAAATTTGAGGAGGTTTGCCCTTATCCATTTGATCCATCCATTTCTCTTATTCCCTTTCCTAAACATTTTGAGATGCCAAAATTTGATAAATACAGGGGAAGGGGAGATCTTAGAAACCATTTGCAAGAATTTTACACACATTGTCAGGAGGTCATGCACAATGACAATTACCTTCTACAATTATTCCCGAGGATTCTAACGGGGCAAGCTCTAGACTAGTTCATGGGTCTTTCGAAGGGGTCAGTTTCTTTCTTTGCAGATTTGTCAAAAAAAAATTGTTGCACACTTATCCTTCAATCTGGAGGACATTAACACCTTAGATCTCTTGAAAGATAAGAAAAAAAAGGGAGAAACATTTGCAAGCTACCTGCAAAGGCAGCGAGCCTTGGCTAGTCAGCTTAAATCCAATCTTCACAAGGACTTGGTAACCATCTTTGTTGAAAATGATCATCTTGAACTAGCTCATAACCTATGCCTCCATTGCATTACCACCTTTTCAGAGGTCATTGAGAAAGGCACTACCATCAAGAGGGCCATTATTGCTAAAGGCCAAATGAAAATCCTTAACCAAGATAAAGTTTAATCATCTAGAGATAAAACTCGCTATTGGAACAAGAAAAAAAACATTGTCAATGATGGTGTCACTGACACCAAACACATCCAAGTAGCTAAAAATTCACAAATATCATAGTATGCCCCCAATCCACAATCAATTGCCAATGTCATATCGGTACCACATGGTGCGCCCCTTCCTACCCAATATTCCAATCAATACAATCAAGGGAATCATAAGTGCTCATTCACTCCTTTGGGAGAATCCTTGGATACATTTTTCAAGAGGTTGCTACAAGAAAATTACTCAATCACTTATCTTGTGACAAATCCTTTTGAGTCAAAGCCCAAACCTGCCTAGTATAGAGAAAACAAGTATTGTGATTTTCACAAGATTAAAGGTCACTCCACTAATAAACGTCAAGGACTTAAAACTTGTATCCAAGATCTCATAGATCGAGGTGATATCATAGTGGATGCAAATCAGGCTACATCATCCAATGCTCAATTACATATATATCAAAATTCCTTCCCTAAGCACAATCAGGGCCCCAGTACCTCAAATGCTAATCCTAGGTCTAGCAATAACAACTAGAATAACAACACAAATAACATTAGTTATAAAATTGTGCCCTATAATTATGATAACATTTTTATGTGCATCAATCAAGGGGAGCCACGTGTATCTATGATTCATGTCAAAGACAAAGACCCTCAATTTGTTGTTACTACATGATGTACCCACATATCAGTTCTTGGGGCTTCCACTTCATTTCAGCCCTCTCTTGTGAGCTCACAATAAAATATTCTTGACCATCTTGGTAAGACCCCAACCCAAATATCCATTCTAGATTTTCTTAGGTCTTCCCCAATCCACCAAGAAATCCTTACAAAAGCTCTTCAAGATATGCATGTGCCCAATGACATATTCTACCTAGTTTCAATCTCTAGTAGGACATTTATCTGCCACCTATCAACTAGGATTCAGCTAGAACGATATGCCACTGATTGATCCATCCCATAATCATGCCTTACACATTGAGGTCATTGTCACCCGCCATAAGGTAAAATGGGTCTTGGTAGATAATGGCTCTGCCCTCAATCTATGTACCTTAAAGTTTATAAAGTAGGTAGGATATACTCATGCTAACTTGGATAGTCAAACTATTACAATCAAGGCCTATGATAATGCAGAAAGGGACTCGTAAGGTAGTATTTTTCTTCCTATTCAAGTTGACCCCGTCATGCAATACACCACATGCCATGTCCTTGATCTAGATTTTCCATACAACCTTCTCCTTGGCTAACCATGCATCCACACCATGTAGGCCGTTCCATCCACCTATCACCAATGCCTGAAGTTCCCATACAATGGGGTCAAAGTAACCATTCCTATAGATCCTCAACCTTGTAAGTACTGTCGTGCCCTAGAAGCTTCTTTCCCCCACTCCCGATATTCTCTAGGAGTAGAAGTGGGGACACCTTAGGCATCGCCTTCCAATCCATCCTCTAACCCATCATCCAACACATCATCCACTCCATCCACCGCATCCAAATCCACCATTACCAAGGTCCAAATCATTGGTAAAGGTTGTGGAGAATATAAGATGCGTACGAACCTTAATATGGCAACCATGCCTCCATCTCCTCGCACCTACGGTCAACCTTCTCAGTCTACACCATAGGTGAAAGTGAAGACAAAAACTATCAATTCTAAGAACATGGATTCTACCACCATCCAGTCCTTAGGAACACAACAAGATCCAGCAAATGAGGACATCAGTCAATGGGTTTATAAAGAAGAACCTGAGCCCTCACCTCCTCTCATTGAATATTTCCAAGAGATTTATTCTCATGCATAAAATTTAGCAAAAAAATACAATTATCAAGGGGGAGGACTTGGTGTAGAGGAACATGGAAGCTTGTGACTATTAGAGCCACCATCTCACATCTATCCAACTACCCACATCCACCATTTTAATCTCCATATCATTAGCTTCATTTTGAGTACATTTGCATGCCATTTTTCCAACAAAGGAGCACACAATCAAGCATCAAAAAGGGCCAACCAACTCATCAATTCAAGCAAGGTAAAAGGTTCCATTTTCTTTGTATTTTGTTTGAATTTTACTTAGGCCAATCTTGAGTGTTTTTTAGTGTTTTCCTTTTTGCATTTCATCTTGTTTTGTGTTCTTAGAGTAGGAATTTCACTACACAAATATGTATTTCCTTTTCATATTTCCCATATGATGATGTAATTATTTATGATATGAGTATGCTATGATTATGTAGGATGCATGTATGCTAACGGTTTGTGGATGCAGGATGGATGAATTTATGATTTTTTTTACTATCACGATACCATGTTAGCATGGAAAGAAGAGAGAAGAATAAGATGAATGGATTTGACCATTGATGTAAAGATTGATTTAGAAGTCCAAAAAGTCCATGACTCATCGAGGCTTTATTAGATATGGTGATGAGATTGATGATATGCTCATTTTTTTGATTGGGACACTTCATCATTCCTTATGTTTGATATAACACATAGACATGATGCATCAAGGTATTAATAACCAGGACTTTGACTCTGTAAATAGATAGGATAATCCTTGTTCACACCTTCACATACATAAACCTCATTGGAATGTAGTTTAGAAGTTTATAATATTTCAGACCAAAGCATACACAATAGTCAACAATCTACTCCAAACGACCTCCCTACACACAACTAAGCAAGTATGTGCCAATATTATTTTACAAGAATATCCCACAAGCACAACAAGTGAAAGATAATGATCGATGCCCCATTCCTTTCTCTCTAAATGGTTTAGAAATCATTGAGAGGTCCTCATAATGGGTCAACAAGATAAATCTTAAAAAATGGATCAAAAACCAACATTCAATGTTATCTATATCTCTTGCCAAAGTAACATAGATAAGGTGATTTATGACGATGATGTCCATTGTAGGAAGGCTGCATCCTAGAACATGTTAATCAGATTTTTTGACTAAGACTAAGTGTTTAATATTCCATTGATACAAATGCTACCGACTCATCTACCTATGGTCTAGACTTTAGATTGTGACATTTAGGTTCACACTTCATGACTTGCCATACTTGTTTTCTACTTGTTTTACCAAAGTTTTGAAGATGAGGATTGATTTATTATGGATGAAGGTTTATTGCAAGTGAAAGTGAAATGGGATGGATGGTTTTGGGATTTTTTGGAATATTTCAATGTTTTTAGTATTTTCTAAATGTTTTGAAGTTGTTTTTGGTCTTTTTGAAAGTTTATGTGAATGTTTAGGTTTTTTATTATTTGAGGTTGTTTAGGATTTTCTAATCTTCTCAAATGTTTTAAGTTTTCTGAAATTTTCAAATGTATTTGTGTTTTTTGAGTTTTGACCAAGACCTAAAAGGGACTGACCTAGGGCCTCGGGGGCTTATCAAAGATTATCCTTATGTTATACACATGAAGACCACATAGTTCGACTGGATTTGACCAATAACCGTTTATTGATGAGATAAGAACACTTGATGGATCATCAGTTTATTATGATGAACTCCTAAGGACTAACCTAAAGCATCTTGGGGGCACATCAATGATGGCCTTGCCTATGTTCAAGCTCAGAGACTCATAGTTCGACATGGTACTATTTTTTATTTTTTGGTATTTTGACCTATTTATGGATTTTGATGTGGTTTGGATGTTTTAGATTGACTTACAATTTTTTGAATGTTTTTGGATTTTCAATGAGATTTCAAATAACCTTACGATATACAAGAACCCAATCCGATGCAAGCCTAGCAAATTTTCCCCAGTGTGATGTGATAGACTACCTCAATATTGGTAGGAAAAATTGACCTTAGGAATGTGCCATGTAGTACTAAAGGGGAATATGATACTCACACAATATCCAGCTATGATATGGATATGTATGGGTGATGGAATAAATAGGATCAATGATGTGATGGATGGATGTGATGTGAAGCATGATAAGCTAAAGAGCCAAAGATAGATGGAGGTGCTTGTTTACGCAAGGCCCCTGTTTGCCAAATTTTCAAAAAGGTACTTGCCCAAAGCACCACTGAAGTGGTTTTGACTAGAGGATGATTTTTTCTTTACTATTTTTAATCCTTTTTCTTTCTTTTTTTCCTTTTTGTTTTTGTTTTTGTTTTTTTTTTGTATTTTTAGATTTATACCCTTCAAGCCTAGGCATATTTTTTTTTGAGATGTAGACTATTGATTGGATCCTACAAGGATTATCCTGCAGGCATTGATAATTGATAAGCTCTTGATCCATAGCTTATTGTGACAACAAATGGGCCCAACCAATTAAGTTCAAACTTTCCTTTTTGTTCTGATTTAGAACATTCTTTTGATTCTGCTTGAGGACAAGATCTCCTACCTAGAAAGACCGACTCTTGATCTTCTTGTTGTAGCTTCATTTTAGTCAGTTTTGGTAAGCTTGTAAATGGTTTAGGGCATCAAGACGATGCTCATCCAGGAATTCTAACTCATTCAATCGAGATATCCTATATTCTTCATCAGTGATCAAATTTTGCAATGACACTCGCAATGAGGGGAGCCCAAACTCAATAGGTAGGATGGCTTTAGATTAGTAGACTAAGGAGAAAGGGGTTGCACTTGTAGGTGTGTGGATACTAGTTCAATAGGTCCATAAGGCGAGGTTTAATTGCAAATTCCAGTCATGGCCAGCTTCATTGACCATCCTTTTTAGTATTTTTAGTATGGTCTTGTTTTTAGCCTCAGCTTGACTGTTTCCCTGGGGGTGATAGGGGGTAGAGAACTGATGTTGGATGTTGAATCATTGGAATATCTCTCTTACATCCTAATTTTTGAAGGGTGTTTCATTATTTAAGATAAGGGCTTGTGAAACACCATAGCGGAAAATAAGGTAACTCAACATAAACTTGGAGATTTGATTCCCATTATATAAGTCACAAGAATAGCTTCCACCCACTTTGTAAAGTATTCAGTGGTCGTGATGATGAATTTGTGGCCATTAGACAAGGTGGGGTTAATCTTTCCTATGAGGTCAAGCCCCCATTGTGAGAAAGGCCAAGGTGTAACAATTAGCGGGAGCTCCTGAGTTGGAGCATGGATAAGGTCTGCATGGTGTTTACATTAGATACATTTCTACACATATTGATGATCCTCTCTTTCCATGGTTGGCCAATAATACCCCATCCTCAATAGTTTCTTGGATAAGGTCATACCACTAGAATGGAAACCGCAAATTCCTTTGTGTACTTTTGTTAAGGCGATCAAGGCTTCCTCTTAGTTGAGACATCATAACAATGTCCCCTAAATGCTTCTACAATATAGGGTACCATCTAAGATGATGAATTAGGATGCCTTTTTAATGAAGGTTTTCTTAAGGTTGGAGGTGATATTAGATGGGAGGGTACCTTTGGTAAGATAAGTGAATATATCATAATACCACGGGGAACCACGACCAACAATTACACACACAAATTCATATTTAGGGATTTTAAAAGATGGTACGAGAATCTATTATACCAAGAATTCACATTGAAGAACGTTGTGTGGCATGTCTAACAAAGACCCAATTGTCACCATGGCATCTATTGCTTGATTGTTTACATAGGGTATTTTCTCAAAGGTTATATGAATGAAGAAGTCCTTGAGACTTTATACCATCTTCTTATAAGGAGTGAGTTTATCATCCTTGGTTTGGTAGTCATTGTTGACTTGGTTAACAATAAACTGTGAGTCCCCGTAGACTTATAACTCTTGTATCTACCACTGGACTACTATTCTTAGCCTCATTATTAGAGCTTCATACTCAGCAATATTGTTGGTACATGGAAAGGATAGCCGGTATGACTTTGGAATATAGTCACCTTGAGGGGTGATAAAGATAATTCCTACCCCTGATCCATGTTGGGTATATGATCCATCGAAGTACATTTTCCATTGATTTGTTGCATTAAGAAGAAAGAATGACTCATCAAGAAACTTAGATATCAAAGGATTCTCTGCATAAATGGGCGCTTCTTCTAGTTGGTCTGCAATGACCTATCCCTTTATAGCCTTTCACTCCATATTTTCTATGTCAAACTTTGTTAATATCATTACCCACTTGGCCATTCTCCCAGTGAGAGCTGCTTTAGACAACAGATATTTTAATTGGTCAATCTTAGCAATAAGCTTGATGTTATGTGCAAGCATATAGTGTCTGAATTTTTATGAATAAAAAATTATTGCTAGGCATGCCTTCTCTATGGATGAGTATTTCATTTCATATCCTACCAAAGTCCTACTGATATAATAGATGGCTCTTTCTTTTCTTGTTTCATCGTGTTGAGCTAGAATAACACCTAGTGTTGTCGATGTAGCTGACATGTATAGGATCAATGGCTTGTTTAGTATTGGTGGCATGAGAACTAGAGGTGATAATAGGTAGTTCTTGATTTTTTGAAAGGATTTATCGAATTTCTCATCCCACTTATAATTTATTCCTTTATAGAGAAGATGCGAGAAAGGGTGGATCTTGTCTGATAGCAATGCTATGAATCTCCTAATGGATTGTAACCTTCCTTGAAGCCCTTGCATCTGTTTCAATGTTTGGGGTGGCTTCATATCTAGGATTGCTTTCACCTTTGTTGGATCTATCTCGATCCCTCTTTGTGACACTATATAACCAAGAAGCTTATCCGATGTTACCCTAAAGACACACTTTTTTGGATTTAGTTGTACCTTATACTGTTCGAGCCTGTCAAAGATTGATCCTAATACCTCTACATGCTCCTTCCTTGTCTTTGATTTGGCCAAAATACCATCCACGTAGTCTTCAACTATTTTATGGATCATTTCATGAAATATTAGGGTCATCGCCCTTTGATAGGTCGCTCTAGCATTCTTCAACCCAAACAACATCATATTCCAACAGTATGTTCCCCATGGATAAGTGAATGTAGTTTTATGTTGGTCCTCCTTAGTGATCATGATTTGGTTAGAGCCTAAAAATCCATCCATGAGTGATAACATTTCATGTCCTATGGTTAGATCAACAATGATGTCGATGTTGGGAAGAGGGAAGTCATCTTTCAGACATGCTTTGTTTAATTGCCTGAAATCTATGCATATGTTCATGCCCTTGGTGGGTTTGGAGAATGGTACCAAGTTGGAAACCCACTTAGGATATTCAATTGGTTGGATGAATCCGACGTTAGGGAGCTTCTGTAATTCTAGTTTAACTAGGAGTGCTATCTAAGGGTGCATCTTTCTCAATTTCTATTTCATTGGTTTTGCTTCCAGATATACTGTTAAGTGACGTGAAACCACCTCAAGATTGAGTTCATGCATGTCTATGTAGGACCATACAAATTTTTCCCTTCTCGCTTTTAAGAATGTTGCTAAGTTTTTATGTTCTTCTATGATAATGATTCAACATAGAAGGTTATCTTAGGTGTCTCTTCTATGCCTACATTCACTGGAGTTGTTTTCTCTACCAATATTGTTGATTTTTTTGGATGTATTGCACTAAGGGGGAGATTGAATACCTCATCCTCTGGAACCTCAGAGAGGTTTTTACCTTTGGATGCGTCATTTCTTTTTACTATTTTGTGATTTGAAAGTGCCACAGGGTGGTTTTCACTTAAAGACCTACATGTTATTCTCATGTCATCAATTTTGCAACTGAGGGATTCAATCATCTCCCCATAGTATATCTATATGTCTAGCTCTATGTCAAATCCTACATTGTGATCCCCACATGGCAAGTTGTTGTAGAGTCCCATAAATTCTGAGATCACTTCATCATTTTCAAATGTATATAGAATTGGTGGTCCTCGTTGGTCCTAGTCAATGAGTTGAGGGTATACTAAGCTTAATTTAGCAGTTTGGCCATTTGGGGTGAAAGATGTTGTGGTTATCATAAAGATGGAGGTATCCTCAAATAGGTTAGTGATGTATATGGGAAAGTCATCTAGGGTAGTATCATGTGATGTTGATAACCAAGAGGAAGCCTCAACCCATTTATTAGAAGTACCCTTTCCAATAAGGGTCACCTTGCTAGTAGTACATCATAATCCAAGATTCTTTTGATGTCTCTCAGGAATGATGGGTTTGAGAAAACTATTGTCATTTTTTCCTAGCTTTTCATTCTTGTTATACCCCCATCCCATCATCAGTTGTAATCCTTTATTATCATCTTCCATTGGAAGAATGGGCATGGGTAGGTTGTCTTGATAAATAAATTTAGATACATCTTCCTCATTGAAATCCTCTTTGTTCAAGTCCCCCCACTTGGTGAAGGTAGTAGATGACATCTTTAATGTTTCAGCCACTTTGTTGACAGGATGGGGTTTTCCATGAGATTTGGGAGAAAGAGGTAACTCTCCTAGCAAAAAAGTATCCTTCTTTAGATTATAATCCCCATAACCATTATCCTTGATTATTGCCTTGATATTGGGTATGTTCTGCACAATGGGTTTTTTGGATTTCGAGGTAGATGCAAGGGAAGATGGGTCAACAAATGAGGAGGATGTAGGCCCTTCATCATTCTTAGGTATTTGGGGGATCTTGTAGAATTTAGCCTCAAGGTTCTTGCAATAGAAAAAGGGCTTAGGATCACCATGGATGGTAACTTATTTATCCTCAAAGGGAAACTTGACACATTAGTGATATGTGGAAGCTATATCTTACATGGCATGAATCCATGGTTGACCAAGCAAGATGTAGGGAAGGTCAAGATTTAGCACTTAGCATGTGGTTTCAATAATGATGGGTCCCACTTGGATAGTTAGCTTGATGATGCCTTGAGACACCCATTCTTGATCATCATATGCTCTTATGGTTACCCTTTCCAATAAGGTTCACCTTGCTAGTAGCACATCCTAATACAAGATTCTTTGGACATCTCCCAAGAACGATGGGTTCTAGAAAACCATTGTCATTTTGTCCTAGCTTTTCATTCTTGTTATACCCCCATCCCATCATTAGTTGTAATTATTTATTATCATCTTCCATTGGAAGAATGAGCATGGGTAGGTTGTCCCAATAGAAAAATTTAGATACATCTTCCTCATTGACATCCTCTTTGTTCAGGTCCCCCCACTTGGTGAAGGTGGTAGATGCCATCTTTAATGTTTCAGCCACTTTCTTGATAGATTGGGGTTTTCCATGAGATTTGGGAGAAAGGGGTAACTCTCCTAGCACAAAATTATCCTTCTTTAGATTATAATCCCCACAACTATTATCCTTAATTATTGCCTTGATATTGGGTATGTTCTACACAATGGGTGTTTTAGATTCTGACGTAGATGCAAGGGAAGATGGGTCAACAAATGAGGAGGATGTAGGCCCTTCATCATTCCTAGGTATTTTGGGGATCTTGTATAATTTAGCCTCAAGGTTCTTGTAATATAAAAGGGATTAGGATCACCATGGATGGTAAATTATTTATCCTCAAAGGGAAACTTGACACATTAGTCATATGTGGAAGCTATAGCTTGCATGGCATGAATCCATGTTGACCAAGCAGGATGTTGTAGGGAAGGTCAAGATTTAGTACTTAGCATGTGGTTTCAATGATGATGGGTACCACTTGGATAGGTAGCTTTATGATTCCTTGAGAAACCCATTCTTGATCATCATATGCTCGTATGGTTACCCCCTTTGTCTTCTCAATAGCATCCTCTAAGTAACCCAAGTTTTTGACTAACTGAAGGGTGCAAATTTTTAGACCAACACCTGCATCTACTAATATTCTTTTAACTTTATTCTTATGAATAATGACCTCAAGGTGTAAAGTGTGATTGTGTGATGGTTGCATTGGGAGGTCTTGTTCTGAGAAGGTAAGAAGATGGGGGGTGGTAATATGCCCTATCATATTTTGAAACTGCTCTATATCAATATTCTCAAATACGGAGGAAGATGATAAGGCATTATTTCACTCTAATATATTCCTATGTGCAGGGGATAGATTCAATAGTTCTAGGATGGAGATATGTGCAGGGGTTTTCTTTAGTTGGTCGAGAAGACTATAGTTACTAGGGTTTGATGTTGATAATGTAGGTTGTGCCCTATATTGTGATGGAGCTCTTTGGATTGTGACCTTTCCACATCATGTGGTGACTCCACACTCCATACTAGGTCCTTTGATGGTGATGATTGTTACAACATTGTCACAAGAGGCGACCACATTGGAATATACATGCCCTACGTTTAGTGTCATTTTTTCCTTTCCCATTATCATTCCCTTTGTTGTGATTGAGCATCAAGTTCTTGTATATCTTTAGGTCTCAGTTACCTATTGGAACATTGATAGTTACATCTCCATTTTCGATGAGATCTTGGATTATGTTCTTTAGCTTCATATGGCTAGATGTTTTTTGTCCTTTGATCTTGTGAAAATCGCAAAGATCCTTTTTTGTTATACCAAGGTTGTTTAACTTGAGGTTCTTGATAGTTCTGGAAGTTGGGGAGCATAATTAGGTTTGACTGTAGCAATTTCTGCATGATGGATTCAATGGGTTCCCCCAATGGTGTGTATTGGTGAGCTTTGGGTAGTTATTCCTATTGGGGGGTTCTCTTTGTTGGGTGTTGGTGTTATTGATTTCATTATTCTATGGTGTTGTGTTGGTTTGTTGTACGGTTTGTTGGGCATTGGTTGGTTGATTGGTGTTTTTTCTAGGAGCACTTATGACCACTTTAGCATCAACGACGCCATTATTTGTTACATTCTTATTCTTAGCCCACACGCAAGGCTTGTCATTAGAACTAGTTGATGGGCGGTTGTCTTTATACACTTATGTGGTCCCCTATGATATTAGGGCTCTCACAGTGATAAGGTCCCTAGGGATAAGCTCATCATAAGTGGTGACACATTGCATCTTTAATTGGAAGGATAAATTGTGTCAATATTTGATATGATGATCCCTACCTATTGTTCTTCAAGAATGGGCCACTTGCTCTTACTAGCTCTTTGCCTCCACCTTTGTAGGAAATTAGTGAAGGATTCTTCTTTGTTTTTCTTGAGAGTGTATGACTCTTTTAATATTACATCCATGTCTAGGTTAAATGAGAAATAGTTGATGAACCTATCGATTATTTCTTAGAAGGTTTTGATACCCAGAGGCAACTGTGAGAACCAATCGATTGTTGGGCCCGCCAAACTATGTGGGAAGAGGCACATCAAGTAGGAATCATTGTAGGTAACCTCCATACACATGACGTGGAATTATTTGATGTGATCCATAGGATTTCCCTTCCCTTTGTATTTATCAAACTTTGGAACCTCAAAACTGGGCAGGAAAGGTACCATTGCAATGTTCCTATTAAAGGGGTATGGACATAAGTTTTGTTGTGCATGTGTCTTCTTCATTTTTCCCATTTGAATGTCCTAGATCTATTGTGTGAGTGCCTTGAGCTGTGATGACACATCATCTTGCGGATTTAGTCGAGGAGCATATGTTGTGTACTATGGGATGGTGGATGAGTTGTAAGTGGGGTTTTGATATGATGGGGTATTGTATGGTGTGTAGGATGGATTCTAATACTGAGAAGGTGAGGATGATAGAGGTGGTGGTGTATGTGATCCTTGTGCCATTGGATTTATGATGTTTTATTGGGGATTATAGTATAAACCATGTTGTTGTTGTTGCACAAGCACATATTGTTGTTGGTCATATTGTTGTGCTAGCAACACTTGTTGTTGGGCTTGTTGTTGTTGTTGTGTGATCAAGGATTTTTGTTGAGCTTGTTGTTATTACAAGGCTTGTGCTTGGGATTATTGTTGTTGCAATGCTTGTTGATAATCTTGTTGTTGTTGCAAAGCTTGAGCTTGGGCCTATTGTGCTTGCAACACTTGTTGATAAGCCTGTTGTTCTTTTTGCAAAGCTAGAGCATGATCTTGTTGATCCTACAATGTGGAAGTGTTTTGTTGTTGGGATATGTGAGATGGATTGTGATTATCATGATATGAGTGGGTTGTGGGTTGATTTGATATGGTTGTTGTGTGGTGAGTGGTTGGGGGTTGTTTGAGGTTATGATTCCCTGTAAAATTATCGATTGGGATGGAGGAATGTAGGTTTGGGGACCTGTTTGATTTTGCATGGCTTGGGGAACCAATGGTACAGATGATGGTGCCATTTGGTGTTGTGATATCAATGGAATATTTGGACCTTGAATCAATTGATTATAAGGGTTCCCTTGATTGATATGTTGAGGGTTCCCTTGTTGTGTTTGTTGTGGTACCAAGGTATTACCTTGGTTGATGGGATTTGTGATCAATGTGTTGCTTGGATTTGGATTGATGATAGATGGGGTTGATGTGTTTTGTGGAACCAATGGGTTTGATGGGCCAATGGGGTGGTTAGATGAAGATTTCCCTTGTGTTAAAGTTTGAATTTGTGTAAGGGTGTTAACTTTCCCTTCTTCTTGAGGAATTTGGTTCACATTACCTTGTGTAACTTTGGGCACACTTTGGGTACTTGTGGTGGGGATGGAGGAATATGGTTGTTCTCAAAATATCGAGGCCATCGTTGTGTCATGGAATGTGAGGGGTACGTATGGATGTAGAGGGTGTTGAGGAATGGTGATGGAAGAATGGGATGGAGCACCAAATGTTGGTGTCCAAGTTATGTATTGCGGAAGGGTGGTGCCTTGTGTACCCAAAGGTGTGTTACCTCCTAAAGGGAGAGTGTTACCAAGGTTGGAAGTAATTATAGTTGCAAGACTAGGAGTTGACGTTTGACTTGGTACAAGAGATGATGTTGGTTGAATTGTAGATGGAGTCAAGCCTTGTACCAAGGGTTGTATGTGATGAAAGTTGGGGGAATTGAAGCCACATTCTCTAAGGTTTGTTCCCTAATTGTATTGAAGTCAAATGTAGAAGGGAGTTTAGCCCCTTATTTTTCTAAAGTTATCATGTATTAGGTAGGGTTCTTTTTCATCAAAGTGTTAACGATGCAGTTTGTCTTAGGATCTTGTTGATATTTAAGGATTTCTTCCTCAATGAGCTCATTGGGGTTGTTTGTGACATCTTCTACCTCATACCATTTGTCTAATGGATTTTATGGTTGTTGTGAGGGGGTAGAATGGGCCCTTGCATCAAATTCTTGTGGGATTAGATCAGTTGTGGTGGATGTGGTTTTGGTTTGTTCCATGTTTCTCTTGTGTTGTGACCTTGTTGTAACCATAAATTGTGGGTCAACTATGGGAGAGGTGTGTTGAGATTTATAGTTTTGAAACTCTCTAGTGGACTCAAATTTTGGTAAAAGGGACCCTCTAATTTGTTTTGGACCAATGATGTGAGTGGATGATGAAAATGGTGAATGATATGGGGAATGACTTTCTAAAATTTTGGACAACACTTTTGACAAAAAGGTTTTATTTTTTTATGTTTTGGATAAAAGGTGTTTAATGAACTTGTAAATCTTTAAGGTAGACTTGTGACCTTGAAGATAGGATAGTTCAAAAATGTGATGACTAAATAAACTAAGTGTATGGAAAATGATTCATTTCACACAAAAAAATAGCTAAGTTAGGGGATTGGTTTGATAATTGCCTAAGTCTTAGAGTGTTGATGTGTCCAAAGGTTTCTAAAGTTGTTTGTGAAGTGGAATATAAAATGTGTGAATATGGATGAGATGTTTTGACCCAAAATGTGCTAACCTAAAATGGACCTTTTTTTTAAAAGACCAAGATGGTGAGAAACATGCTTTACCTCTAAAGTGATAAAACCCTAAGAACTCAATGTTTTGATAATAGAACTTGGATCCAATGTTGACAATGCTTTCCTTGTTTTACTTTGTTGCTTGGAAGTCAATGTGTTTCCTAGCTAAGCCCAATTTGTGGTATGTTCATTTGGTTTTAAGCTTTTATTTAGTGAGATTACTTCATTACCACATCAAGAAAGTCTTAATTAATTTCAAACTAAAATGTCTATGACTTAAGCAACTTTTCATTCCACAAAGTTCAATATGTGAAAATAAAAAAGCTAAAACCATAGTTCCTTATGTTGACTTTGGAAAGTGTGAATTAAGATATAAGTCCAAATATTTAGAAGCCTCTAAAGATAAAATCCTTAGGGACAAGCAGCAATATAGGAATTTTCAAAGGTATTCACACTAAGTCCAAAGGGTTTGAAATTTGATGAACATCTTGATGTGTGTTTAAGTTGTTTTAAAACCAAGCAATTTTTCAAACTGACTCGACAAGAACAAGTAATAACAATCCTATCTCAAGTAGGTACACATTTCTTGGTAGGCTTACCATCATCCCTTAAGAGATGATTAATTCGTGAAGATGGAGTGGAAAAATAGGCTATGTCAAGGAAATGTACAGTCTTGACATGCCAAGAAAAATATTCCCTTCCCTATTTGCTTTATTTCCTTAGCCAAAAACTGAACATGGTAAGTAACTTCTCAGAATGGTGCTATTCTGATGCACTAATTTAAAATACATTTCTTAAAACAAGGATAGGTTACTAAGACAAGGTTTTGAATGACACCAGCAACATCATGAGGTGCACATCGCTCGTGTGACAATAAAGTCTCTAGCTTCCCCTAAGTGACCCATTTGGTACGTTTGCATGAGAGTAGGCATGAGAAGCAACCTTTCATGAATTCAAGTTACTTTCCTTTTGGCGCATTCACAAGATTTATATAGCCACCTATAAATGGGCTTGAGAATAACCATGTGTTCTTCATTGTGAGATGTATCACATGGTAGGTCCTCTCTAATAAAGATAAGAAAAATGGCAACTTTCCTTTTCCCAAGATCGCACGAAGCACGAGGGAAGTGAATATGTAGCTAGTTTTCTTGGGGTGACCAAAAAAGTTTGTACACTTGAGTGTTTCTCTTCACCCAAGATTGCATGAAGCACAAGGGGAGTGGATACACACTACAAGCATACACAAGCAAAGCAAGCATGTAAAACACTCATTCATTTTAACCCATAATGCAAAATTACTTCATTTTAAGTACCAATGGAAGTGTTTGTTTGTTTTGTTCAATTTTAACAAATATTGCAAAATGAGGTTGTATGGGTTCAATTTTAACCAACTTTGAAAAGACTTAAAGCATTTGTCAATTTTAAGCCCAATAGAAATCTAGTTGTCCTAAGATTGTAAGTTTTAAAATCCAATGGAAATTTAGTAGTCCTAAACATAAATCAAAGCAACATATGATGGGTTTTAATTGTCCCATAATTGTTCAAACACTTTTACAATGTATGGTCAAATGATAGCATGCTCCTTCACTTCAAGTTTTTCCAAATCTGAAAAACCAGTTAGTCTCACAAAAACAAAACTTGATGTTAGCAAAAGATCAAAGAGTATATGAAACTAAAAATTTAAAGCACACATAAAAATTGGATCTCTATTTTTACTAATAAAAAAGTGTCGCTATATTCAAATGTGTCATTGTAGTTGTCAAATGCATCGTTGAAGGCAAAGTGCATCGCTCTAGTGAAATCTGATTGCATTGCTCTACACAAAAATAATGACATCAATAGCGTCGCTATATGGTCTATATATTCAAAATCATGATATTAGTCAAAAACATATTAGCGTCACTATATTTAATAGGCATTGCCATAATTAAAGTGTGTCACTATATCTGAATCAAATACGTTGCTATATTTTGATGTGTCTTTGTAGCGTCACTGCAGCCATCAAAAGTATCGCTATTTCTCTGGAGCCTACAAGAAATTCATCAAAAAAAGTTAGTAAAGCCCTCCTCCTAGTGCCAAAATGTGATTGTAATCATAGTAATAGATAAATATGTTAGATCCATACAAATTTAAGCCATATTTAACTTCCTAAGCTACAATCCCAATGAGATGTTTGAAAGCTTCAAAAATAAATAACCATTAAACTAAGCATGAAATAATCGATGAAAGCATAAAAGAAACCTAATCTAGAACTCCAAACCTTATCCCATTGGGGGAGTGGTGTTGTATTGATATGGAATAATGACCCTTTCCCAACCCCTTGGATAAAATGAGCATCTAATCGAACTCCATTGTTGAAAACTAAGCTTAAACTGATGAAACTATGCTACGATGGGTGAAAAAGATGAAAAAGCTTGATAATGGATGTAAGGATAAATAAAGATAGTATTCAAATGAGCAGCATAACTTTGCTTTGATGGAAGTGGATCCATTTCTCTCCAAAATGTGAGGTATTTATAGGATAACATGGTGAATCAAGGGTCAAGATCAAATGGATCAATCAATGGTCAAGATGGAATCAAGGGTGTAGACATGGATCAAGGATTTTCATCAATGGATGAGAATCAAAGATCACATGGATCAAATAATAAATCAATGGTTCACAATGATTCAAACAAACATGCTTTCAAAGTTGTTAGAAAGTTTGTTAGGAAAGAATATTCCATTTTTGGAGCCAAATAGAAGATTATTCCTTTGGAATATTCCCCATACAAGTGGATGGGTGAGGAAAATTAGTAATTAGTTAATTAAAAACAAATTTTTAATTGTGCAAGTTGAGGAATATGAGGATTATAATCAAATAATTAGTTTTTTTAATGAAAAAGGAGATGCAAATGATATTTAATTCAATAATTTAGAATTATTTTAAATTAGATAATTTGTTTTATTCAATTAAACAAGATGAAAGGTGAATGTGAAAGGGTAAGAATTAACCTAATTAAATTAATTAGATTAATAGATGAAAATGATGCATTTAATTAAATAACTAGGCTTATTTAATCAAACAAGTGAAAAGAAGATGAATTTTAGGATGAAATGATGTTAGTAATTGGATTCAAGTGTGAAATACCATTCAAGACAATTTTGTGTTTTTACAATTTTCAATGCATCATGTTGTTTGCTAATATCCTCCATGATTTACTGCAACATCATGTTATAATGTCATGTTCTCTACAATTTATTTACACTGTATTTCTAATTATATTGAATGCTCCACACAAATATTAATTATTATTGTATATTAATTATCTTATTTAATGTATTTGTTTAGCATTTGTGTTAGTTAATGTTCACCTTCTCTCCTATGAGGTCTTTCTCTTTCTCATTCTTTTCATTGCACATTTACTTACATCAAATGTCTATCTAAGTTGTATATTTACTCTTTTTTAAAAGTTAAAAAAAGCTTCATATTTAGCTACAATTACTTTAAATGTTGCACATAGTTATTTACTATTTTATCATTTGACTTCTTATGATTTAGACTTTAATTTTCCATTACCCATGCTTGAAATGGTTATTTATTATATATTATATATAAATTATATGAAGTATTTATGTTCACAAAAACTTTCCAATGGAGTTAGAAAATAGAAGGTTGCAAGAAAAACGTTATCGACCAAATCAGCTACAATGAATGCATTAGCATGCAAGAAAAGACGAGATCAATAAGAGAAGACGAGAAAATAAACAAAACCTCGTAGATGGCACTTCCACATCTACACTCCCATCTTCCACTAATCCCACCCAACTACATCCACTTGCAACTAAATTACATAATCCAATTCAACCAAATCCGTTTTCTCATATCCATCCACCTCCAAATTTTACTCAACATTTTTACACTACTAGAAATACCTTCCACTCAAAATTAGATAAACTTGCCAACCTGTTTAGTCTGCATGGAAAGATGTCCTGACATTAAAACAAGGAAAATAGATTAACTATCTACTTGTTACAAATGTGCATCTGAAAAAAATGGCCATCATTTTTCCAAATGGAATAACATGGACCCTGGTGAGCAACCGCTATGTAAATAAACTAACTCAAGTTGAAGAGATGCTAATAGCAAGAGTCAACCCAATCCTTCAAGTTACCTATGCAAAGGGGGGCCAGCTAAAATATAGTGGCTACCCACTTGCCTAAGTGTAGAGATGAATTAGATATCTTATTGGTTAACAAAAAAACATCAAGCAATAGGACTATAGCTTCTATGTAAGTAGAGGATGTGTATACGAGGCCTTACAATATAAAATCTTAAATGACCCATACTACAAAACTATACAATTGGATGAGGCTACATTATCATTCTCGCCAAGTGATTCCACTAACATTGTAGACTTCTTATATGCAACAAACACTATTCCTAGTCCCATAGCTACAACCATGATCCATGCATATGATGCAAATGATGATTGCACGAAAGAAAACATGCAACCTACTACTTCATTTGTTGCTAGCCTTCCACTTGCACCTAGAGAAGTTGAAGAATTGTGCTCTTTATTCCAACTAGGCCAAGGCCGGCCACCCCTGTCTATAGATTGGCCACCTATTTCTCTATCTCCCACCAATGAATACAACACAAAAGGATTATTTGTAATGGAATTCCCTAGTTTTTTTCCAAAAAGCGCTAGCACCTTCAAACAACAACACATCAAGGAAGTCAAATCACATGAATATGCTCTCCACTTGCTCAGGTACTATGATAATAGGTTTGGCCAACACCCTCATTTTAGGCACTTCATACTAAATATCCTAATGTGCCATCAAAACCAAGAAACAACATCTATTTTTGTTCATAAAAACATCCACCCTAGCCTACCAACAACTATTCTCGATCTTCGTTAAAAAATAAAGGATTTGTTGGATGACACGCTTGATAAACAACTATTTCTCTTTAGAGTGTCAATTCATGGAACATGCCAATTTTGGAACTGTTGTAGAGGAGATCTTTCCAATATGGTCATACAAATTGGTTGTCCAACACTATTCTTCACACTTTGTGCAACAGATACAAAATGGTTAGACTTGCATAGTATAATGCCATCTAATACACATACAAATCCACAAGAATCTTATAGATGGAGGATACAAAATATAGTTCAAAATACACACCTTACAAAACACTACATGCACCATAGATTTACTATAATTCATGAAGAGGTCTTGGAAAAACTACTTCGTGCAATAGACTACTGGTACCGATAAATTCTTCATAATTTCATCCATTTACATTGCATACCTTCTAAATAATTCCTAAAAATAAACTTCCACCAGGTATGAATGGCAACATAGGGGTTCTACACATATACATGGTTTCCTTTGACTAAAAGAGGCACTTGATATCAAGAAAATACAATGGAATAACCTCCAATCAGTACAAAATGTAGTTGAATACATTAATAGATATGTCTCTGCATGGAATCCCATACCCTTCCTTAAAGAAACCAAAAAATCCATTGAACTCTTCTCGATGATCCATGTTTAATGTACACAAGATTGATTATGCCTCTAAACCCTTTAATCGACTACACTAAATTGGTAAATTGTGTACAGTGTCATACAAAGTGTACCTTACAAACATGCCTTAGGAGAAAAGGCCCAACCCTTCAATGTCGTTGTAAATTCCCTTGAAACATGCAAGATCAATCAAGCCTTGCAATAGATGAGCATGGCCAACCAACATTCACCCCATGTCAGAATGAAGATCGGTTAAACCTACACAACCCTTCTATACATTCCATTTGTAGGGCCAATGTAGACTACCATCTTGTTCTCTCTATCCATGTTTTCCTCAAATACATTGCAAAATATGTAGCAAAAGCTAAAGGAAAATAAAAAACATACCATGACATGTTTTTCAGATTTCAACCAATATTGAGTTTGGCAAGCTGGCCCCACAACTTTTCAAAAAAATGCTTGCTGAAACACTAGTGGATCGTGATATTGGAGCCTAAGAAAATTTTCACCTCCTGCTTAAACTCCCCCTATCCCTATCAAGCAGGATATTTATTTCTTTAAATGTTAGCCAAAAAAATTTCCAATGTGTTTCAATCTCCTCTGAAACAACCACTGTATCCCCAAACTACATTGATGCTTACATGGCTTGGCCAACAAATCTAGAGTCCATGTCACTTATTGAAGTAAATAAAAAATGACTTTCAAACCATCTCGAAAGCATAGCCAATGGAAAGAGCTCTCCATAGATGCCACTGTGTGCATCTCCCCATGCTTCATAACCATCCTTGCAAAAAAATGATAAAAAATTTGAAGCATTTTGTTGGAGTGAACTACTACTATACAAGCCATTTTGCAACATTCACAATGATTTTAGTTCATCATTTGCTCAAGTTATAGAAAAATGGGAGAGTTTTGCATGCAATTATCATCCTTAGCATGCGCTACACACACCAATAGAAGCTCTTGAAGATACTTATTCCAACATCTCTTTCGATAAAGAAGATATAATGCAAGATAACAACCCATCTAAATGACAACTAGTGTCTCACCTATATTGAAGCCTTCCCCTCCACTTTGATGAACTAGACATGCTTGGTCACCATGATGTTGACTTGCACTATGATTGGGGATCTTCCCAATTCAATCCACACCACCAAGTATTTGAAACTACATTCATAGAATCCAACCATCCAACATTTCAAGTCTGCCATCTTACCACTTTCCCTACCAAACATGATTTGTTTGTCCAACAACAAAAATCATTTGATATAGTTATGTTACACCTAAATGTTCATACTTGCTAACCTCCTCTAAAATTAATTGTTCAAGGAACTGTTGGAATAGGTAAACCTAATAAAATCCATCAAAACTACACTCATGAGCTCAACCCAAAATGACCAATCACCATTACTACTTCTTGCACCTATAGATGTAGCAACATTCAACATAGAAGCATCAACAATCCACTCTTCCCTTCAAATACCTATCAAAGATATGGACCCCCTACAAGGACAAACACTAGCAAGCTTCCAAGAAAAAATGTACTTTATTCGGTACATATTGATAGATGAAATGAGCTTCATTGGACCCAAGTTGCTCCAACGCATTGACATGAGGTTACATGAAGCATTCCTTAGCAATAACCAAATACCATTTGGAGACTACTCAATCATGCTCTTTGGTGATCTTGGACAACTTCCATCAGTCAAGGACATCACTATGTATGTCTCGATATCATATGGAGGCACTCTATGGCACAACTACACAAAATTTTATCACACTAAATTTATTTTTTTCGTCAAGTCGGTGAAGATCCTGTACATATTTTGTTTTGTTCTCTTCTCTCTAATTTGTGAAATGCAAACCTACAATTGAATATTGGAAAGTTCTAATGTCATGCTCCAGCTTATCATTGATCTCTATAGAGCAATCTGATTTCTTATTGTCAATGCATCTCTTTGCAACAAATGAAATGGTCTTGCTACATAACCAACAATTGTTATTGTCTTTGGCAACACCTATTGCATTGTCAATTGCATAGCAACTTAGGGGACCACCAAGTTCAAATCTAGATGAAGAACAACTTCAATCTAAAATTATTCTATGTGTTTAGCAAAAGGTAATGTTATGTTCAAATTTATGGGTAGAAACAAGCCTTGTGAATGGTGCACTTGGGCAAGTCAAAGCAATAGTCTACAAGGATGCTGAGAATCCGCCTTTACTTCCATTGTTTGTGTAGACACTTAAAAATGTTTCAATGGATCACATTGGCTAACTAACATCATTTCATCCTCAAACCCATCCTCTTTTCTCTTGTTTAATTAAATAAGCCTAATTATTTAATTAAAAGCCTCATTTTCACCTATTAATCTAATTGACCTAACTGGGTTAATTCACCCCCTCTCACATTGACATTTCATTCGATTTAATTAAATAATACAAATTATTTAATTTTAACCCTAAGCCCTCTTATTTAATTAAATAACCTAAACTATTTAATTAAATATCATATTTGCATCTTCTTTACATTAAATAAATCAATAATTTAATAAATATCCTCACATTCCTCATCTTGCACATTGAAAATTAGTTTTAATTAACTAAATTGCTAATTTTCCTCTCATCCATTACATTTTTTCTCCAAAAAAAAGGTAATGATTACTCTAAACAAACTTTGAAGCAACTTTTTAAAGTTGATGCAAAGTGTCTTTGTTTGCATGATTGTGAGCCCTTGATCTTTCTTTGATCCATGTGATCCTTGCGAATCCTTGATCCATGTTCCATCCTCCTTTCATTTGTGACCATTAACATATCAAATCAATCTCATCCATTGCTTTTTCATTTGATCTCGATTAAATAAATTATTTAATGACTATCATATAATTTCCCTAATTTGCATAATTGAAACTTTTTTTTAATTATAAAATTACTAATTCTTCCACTTGCAAGGGAATATTCCTCCTTTGCAAATTCCTCCAAAAGGGGAATATTCCCATGGAATATTCTTTCCCCTTTTGCACAATTAAACTTTATTTTAATTTGCAAAATATCTATTTCCTTACCCAGAAGAATATTCTCTCTCTTCCAATCATTTCAAAAATGGATATTCTCACTTGGCTTCTTGAGCAAGCTAAACTTGTGACTTCTTGAGCAAGTTACCTTGTGACCTGTGTGTGCAGGTCAAAAGTGTGTTTGTTTGGAACAAATGAGAACCCTTGATTAAATTTCATCTTGCATTATCACCCGTTGATGAGAATCCTAATCCATGCCTCTTCTTCCTTTCATCCTTGACCGTTGATTGATTTTTTTGATCTCAACCCCTCATTTCTCTTTTTTTTTCCTATAAATAAAGTACTATTTGGAGACAAATGGATCCATCTTTCAATTTCAAACTTATGATGTTGAATTCACTCACACTCACACTCATACTTTACTCACATTTAGCATATTTTAGTTCATTTTTAGTTGCATATTAGCTTTAAGCTTTCATTAATGACTTCTGTGATAACATATATGCATACATTTAACTTATTTGTTAATTAGGATTTTAATTTGTTTAAGCTTGCATACATTTAGAGTAGATTTGCATACACCCATATCAATCATCTTAGCATAAATCATGTTAAAATAGTTTGCATCATATTCATTTAGCTTTAAATCATGTTTTCATACACATCTATCAATGGTTTCATCAGTTTTCTTCAATAAAATTGATTGAAACAAGCTCATTATCCAAGGGATTGAGAAAGGGTCGATATTCCACATCAATGTGACACCACTCCCCCAATAGGATAAGTTTCAATGTCTTATATTAGAGGTTTTTCAAAATTTCATGATTTAGAATGCTAGTTTTATTGGCTTCTTTGTTTTTGTTTATAGTGAATGATCTTATTGGGATTAATGCTTAGTGGGTTAAATATGCCTCAAATTTATATGGATCGGAGGTAGTTAACCTTCACTATGTTATTGGTCACATTTTGAAGCTAGAATGAGGGCGAAATTTAATGTTTTGGGTGTTTGTTGGAGAGATTTTGGGTTTAATCTCTTAAATGCATGATTTTCCATAATTTTTAATGAATTCTACTTGACTAATCTTGCAGAAAGGTTGTTGGGTTTTGAAGATCTCATGTTTAGCTTTCCAAAACATTTTACGACTTCAAAATTGATCAATATTTGAGGAAGTTGTCATTATCTCAAGTTGTTGTCTGCGTTAATTTTTTATTTTTTTTTTAAATTTGGGTTAATCTCTTAAATGCATTATTTTCTTTAATTTTTAATGAATTCTACATGACTAATCTTGCATAAAGGTTGATGAGTTTTGAAGATCTCATGTTTAGCTTTCTAAAACATTTTATGATTTCAAAATTGATCAAGATTTGGGAAAGTTGTCATTATCTCAAGTTGTCATTATAATGTAATTTTCTTAAAATGTTTCGCAAACACTTGAAAGGATAAAATGAATTAGCTTTCAAAGTTGGATAACATTGAACCAAACAACCTCACATTTGCTTTAAATTTTGACATGTGCTTTAAATTTTTGATTTCATCTGATTTCTAACATGTCTTTAACTTCTTATTTTGGTTTTTGGGTTTTGCAGGTTTGAACAATACAACTTGAAGAAAAGAAGCATACTATTATCATTTGAACTATAATTGTAACAAGTGTTTCAACACTTTTGGGGAAATTATAACCCATTTGTAATGATTTTTTATTTCATGCTTAAAGACCACACTAGTTTTCAATTGGGTCTTAAAGAGTGCTCAAACAAGACTAAAATTGAACCCTCATTTCATCATTGTATTTTGGGTCTAAGATTGAACAAGGCAACTTAACATTTTGTTTGGTGCATTTAAAATGAATTCATCTTATCTTTAGGGGTTAAAATTTATGAGTGTTTGTTTTGTTTTGATTTACAAATGTGTTATTAAATACTTATGCAATTCTCTAGTGCCACTCGGTGATCTTGAGAAACATAAACATTCCTTAGCACTTTGCAAAATCACCTACATCTTTCAATTTGGATTAAAAATGAACCCCTTGCTAGTGTAGGGAAAAGGCGTGGTGTGTGTTCTCTCCTTGTTTCATGCAAGTTGGGATGATCGAACTACAAACACACTTCCTTGCTAATGTTTATCTTTAGAGGGCCTACCTCCCCACTTCGAAATGAGGGAACAACCCAAGCGGTAACAAGCTAAATCCAAGCTCTTTCGAACTGCTATATAAATGTGTGGTTGCGATCAAAATTGTGATCAACGGGAAGTGATACGTGATAGCTCTCCCCTAGTATCTTTATGATTTGAAAATCCCTTGTTCTAAGGGTTGGGAGACCTCTCAAGGGAGTTTATCATAGTATCCCCTGAACTAAAAACCCTTATTATGAACCATTGTTTAGAATCCAAAATCCTTAATACTTGTTGGTTCAAGAATGGTCATTTTGAAGCCACCCCACATTCGTACTATTCATTTTTGAAACAAAAAAAACCTTAGGATCTTAGGATCTTCAGGATTTTGAGATTTGGTGGTCCCGAGAAGTGTGTGTCATGGAGGGGAGCCAGTGTCGCCAAATCTCTAACTGTTCGCAATGTCTTAGTGTTTGGAGAAATCTGAGTGGGGACTCAACAAGTATGGTCATTTCATCCTAGGATTATAAATGATTGTGAGTTAGTTTAATACTTTGCTTGGTTCCAAAACATTACAAACAAACATTCACTATCTTCCTCAAAATTTCAAACAGTTTGGCTTAAATATGGATACCTTTTGAAATAGCCTTAATATTACTGCTTGTCCTAAGAATTTCTATCCTTAGAGATTTCTAAATATATTGACTTATATCTCAATTCATATTTTCAAAAGATAACATAGGCAACTATGGCTTGAATTTCATCCTTTTCACAAAATGGACATTGTGAAAATTATGATGTTTTTGACAAACATTTAGTTTGGAAAACTTAATCAAGATAAGTGTGTGTGGTAAAATAAACTCATTTAAGCAAGATAACTTGAAAAACTCAACCCCACATGACCATTTGGCGTCTAATCGCTCCAATTGAACAAACCGACCTTACACCCGCTACCATACAAGGAAAACATTGCAAACATTGAGTCCAAAACCATTGAGTTCTATTGTCCAAATCATTGAGTTCCATTATCCAAAGTCATCGAATTCTATTGTCAAAATCATTTGAGTCCTATTTTACCAAAATTGTTGAGTCCTTAGGGTTTGACCACTTTAGAGGTATAGCATGTTTCTCACTACCTTGGTCTTGGAAAACAAAGGTTCACTCTAGGTCAACATTGGGTCAAACATTTCACTTCACCAAACTTTACAAAAATTTTGAATACACCAAACACTCTTTGACTTGAACATCAATCAAACCCCAAACCCGAACTTGATCATTTTGTAAATGAATCCTTTTCCATGCATTTGGTTAAGTTAATTATCATCTTTGAACTAGTTTATCTTGAAGGTCATGAGTCTACCCTAAATATTTCCAAGTTCATAAACATCCTCTATCTTAACATCAAAACATCAAACTCAAGTTAAAAGTGTTGTCCCAAAATGGTTGCAAAGATCACTCTCCCATATCATCCACCTTTTCATCCCCCATTATCATCATTGCTCCAAAAAGACTTAGAGCATCCCTTTTACCTGAATTTGAGTCAACTAGAGAGTTCAAACATTACAAATCTCAACATAACTCTCCCATAGGTGACTCAAAATTTATGGTAAAGACAAGATCACAACACAAGAGAATCGTGGAGAAAACCAAAGTGACATTCACCTCAAGTGATCCCAATCCTCAAGAATTTTATCCAAGAAGTCAAGTTACCCCATCACAACAATCCTCATCCCCATTAGGACCATACGAGATAGAAGACATCACAAACAACCCATTTGGACTTACTAAGGAAGAAATTATGGAGTAAAAACAAGAACATCAAGCCTTATAAAATGTAGCTCCAATTTCCCCATCTCTTGTTGCACAATCATTGACACAAGGCTTGACTTCATCTACAATTCAACCAACTCCATCCATTGTTCCAAGTCAACCTTTAACATCTAGTCTTGCAACTAGGCTAGGAACCAACCTTGGTCTCACTTCATGTCTAGGAACAAACACAATTGTGGGTTTTCACAACACGACCATTCCATTAATCGCCAACCTTCCCCAAAACACAAGTTGGACACCAAAATTTGGCAAACCACTTACATTCCATGACACCACAACAACCTCAACATTTTGAGTGCAACCATCTTCATCCATCACCACAAATACCCCAATGATGTAGAGCAGGGATGAAAACTTCCAAAAATCACAATTCAAAGTTCTTCAAACAACTTTCCAATCTTCAAAACCCTACCTTGACCTTTTTCCCAATTCCTTCATATGCTTCCTTGTAGTCATGCTAATGGAGTTTTCTAACCATATCTTCCAAAATACACCTCAAACCCACAAACCATTTACCATTTCAGACACCCATTAGGCCCAAATTTTACATATCAAATCTATACATGCACTTTTTTTGGAACATCATCTCTTAAAATTGACTAGTACACTGGATATAGCCCCAATTAACCCTATTTTTCAAAGAATCATCTAAATAGAACCTTTCTCAACTCCAAATTCCTATTGAAAGACCTCAACTAGGTTACAAACACCCTAAATCAACAACTTTGAACAAAATAAGTGCTCATAGACTCACCGTATCTCAAACCTTTGTTTTAAGCCAATTTATGTATGCTTAAAGAGGGTTTATTGAAACTACAACTTCCTAGCCTTTTCTCACCATATCAAAACTTAAAACACACCACAATTTACCTGCACATGCTACCCAAATCATCATCCAACCTTTGTCAATGAATTTCACAAAACTCTAACTTCAAGCCAAAAACTCATGAAATGTAACTAGGGCAGCAACTTAATTCCATCAAAACACTTTCCCTGCTCTTAAATCCTATTACAACATTTAAATCTACCATAATTCACCCATTCCAACAAGTTACAAGCAATTCTAATGGTGGAATGGGTGATTAATACATTTTAATCACTTACAAACCCTCAAAACTAGGTTTTACAGATCAGTTACAGAAAATTGCTTATAAAATGCTCCTCCCTTTATGAATTCAAATCTAAAAAAATCCAAAATTCTCTCATTTCATCCCACCATTGGATTCAATGCATTATAGATCAAGTTCTAACAATACGGACTTGTACGATGGCCTGGAGCAACAAAATTGAATGAAAAACGCAAGAAATCAGTTTTGTTCACTATTCAAATTTCAAAATTACAATGGCCAACCTCCCTTCAACATTCACCAAGTAATTTTAAAGCATTACAACACATTACCATTCAATTTTCAACTACTTTCACCGAACAAAACCAACTAGACTCTTCAACTTCCCAATTTTGCACTTTTCTTGCATTTTTGCAATGACAACATTTGCATAATTGACACAAACTTGACAACTTAATACTAGTTAACTGACCCAAGATGACTCAATTTACACCCCAAATGGTCTATTATGACCTTATTTTATTACTTAAGACTCAATCACACCAAAAACCTATCACAAGACCTTATTAGACCATATTTACATGACTTGACAAGAAATAACATGGTGCCCCTGCACCACCCAAGTATGTCTAATGTTACGCAAGGTAATGTGGACCAAGTGCCTCAAGTAGGAAAACAAGGGAAATTTAACACTCTCATGCAAATTCGACCCTTGACAAGTGGTTCCAACAACCCCATTGACACATCGAAACAAGTGGTTACCCAAGCTACTCAAGTCAATCCACCATCCACATCAAACCCATCTATCATCAACTCAAATCAAAACAAAACCTTAGTTATGAATCCCATCAACCAAGGCAATACCTTGATCACACCTCAAATACAAGGGAACCCCCTACCGTTCGGTCAAGAGAACCCTTTTAATCAGTTACAAGGTATGAATGTGCCATTACCATCACAATACCAAATGGCACCAACATCATCTTTCCCCTTGGTCTTCCAAGTCATGAAAAATAAACTGGGACCTCAAACTTACATTCCTCCACCTCAATCCACTATCTTGCAAGGAATGTTAAACCAAGGGAATCCCCAACCTCTCATCAACAACCTGCAACCCACTCAAAACATAAACACCCAAAACCTATCACAAATGTCCCAACCACCTGATCCTACATTGCAAGCATATGCCTTAGCCTTACAACAAGTACAACAAGCATATCAAAAAGCCTTACAACAACAAAAACAACAACAAGAAATCCTAGTAGCACAACAACAATAGCAACAACAACAATCCATCCAACAACAACAACAATAGCAATCTATCCAACAACAACAATAGCAATCTATCCAACAACAACAACAAGTAGCCCTAACAACACAACAACAAGTTGTCCTAGTAGCACAACAACGACATCAAAAACATCAAGAAACCTTAGCACAACAACAACATCAATCTCATCAAGCAACCTTAGTTGCACAACAAAAACAACAGGCCCAACAGTAAGCACTAATGACACAACAACAACAAGAAGCTCAACAGGAAGCCTTACTAGCTAAGCAGTATGCCCAACAATAACAACAAAAAAGTTCCTACTATAATCCTCAACCAAGAATCATCAATACAAATGTGTTAGGAACATACACATCAACCACTCAATCACCTTCACAAAATCTTACCCCACCATACAATCCATACAACACTTTATCATATCAGAACCCTGCATACAACGCATCCATCATCCCACGATATGTTCCTCTACCAAATTTGCAAGATGATCTAGCATCGCAATTTAAGGCACTATCTCAAGAAATGTAGGACCTTCAGATGGGAAAGACAAAGAATCCCCATACATATAATATATGTCCTTATCCATTTGAATGAAACATATCAATGGTATTGTTCCCTCCTAGCTTTAAAATCCCTAAATTTGACAAATACAACGGGAGAGGAAGTCCTGTGGACCATATCAAAGAGTTTAACGTCATGTGCATGGAGGTGGCCTATAATGATTCCTACTTAATGTGCCTCTTCCCACGAAGTTTAATAGGTCCTGCCATGGATTAGTTTCACAATTACCTACAGGCATCAAAATCTTCCAAGAAATTATTGATAAATTCATTGACCACTTCTCCTTCAATCTTGACATGGATGTGAGCTTAGAAGAGTTATACACACTCAAACAAAACAAAGGAGAAGCTTTCACCAATTTCTTACAACGATGGAGGCAAAGAGCTAGTAAAATCAAGTGGCCCCTTCCTAAAAAACAAGTGGGGATTATCATAAAAAATCTTGATCTCGATCTACCTTCCACTTGAAGATGTGGTGCATTACCACTTATGATGAGCTTGTCCCTAGATCCCTTAACATCGAGTGAGCCCTAATCTCATAAGGGAACACACAAGTGTATAAAGACAACTTCCCATCCACTAGTTTTAACGACCAACCCTACTATTGGGCCAAGAACAAAAATGTTACTAGTGATGGTCTTGTTGATGCAAAGGTGGTCTTAATTGCTCCTAGGAAGAGAAACACCCAAACCATAAATACACAACAACCATACATGTCAAAACCAAACAATCAACCAATGATTAATGCTACACACACTCAACATGGACAACACTGAATGAATAATGCTCCCAAGCGATAATTCACTCGCTTAGGGGAACCTATGGAGGATGTGTTGAAGCAGTTGATACAGTCTAACCTTATCACACTCCCAGATTTCTTGAACTATCAAGAGCCACAAGTCAAACCTCGTAGTTATAGAGACGATCATTTTTGTGAATTTCACCAATATAAAGGTCATAACACACAAAATTGTTTTAGACTCAAACATCTAATAGAAGATCTTATTGAACATGGAGACATTCATATCAATCAAAAATTAGGGAATGAAAATCTAAAAATTTACACAAACCCTATGCCTAACCATACAAAAGCAAAAGATTCAGGAAAGGCATCAATCTCAAAAAACATAAACAATACTTGTGATACCACAGTGGGACATTTATTTATCACAGCATGAGGAATCAGATATGTATCAAGATACTATTTTTAAACAAAGACCAAACCCATCAACAATGTTTAGCACTATTTTTTACCATAATGACATCAAGTGGATATCAGATTGTGGTATCTCTACCACATATGACTCAATGATTGGGCATGTTGAAGAAATTCTAAATGAGCCAGAAATATCCCTTGTTACACCCATACCTACCAACTGTTGCGAAGAGTCTTTTACTGATGATATATCGTCCACCCAAGGATCATGTCAAGAGGAGGCTCCTAAGGATAATGAAATAAACTCTAAATCGAGTTAAGATCAAGAACCCTTATCCCCAGAGTTTCACCAAGATCTAAGGGACATCTTCCAAACCATTTTAAACTCCAAAGATGTCCCCAATATCACCCTTTATATGTTTCTTTTTGACAGACATATTGACATTCTTCATCCAAAACAAGATTCTCCCACTCTTGGTATTCCTACATAAGAGCAAGCAATGGTCAAGATTCTTGATTTTTACAGTGATTGTGCATCATCGACATCTTTTGAGTCAACATCAACATCTTTTGAAGCAATATCAACAGAGAACAATGTCATAGAACCAGAGCAAATAGTTCATATTCCTAAATAGCAGGAACCCATAACAATATCATGTGTTCATGACAAGTCATATCTAGTGGCTATGGATCAGAGGTTACATTATTAGGGTAAAGGATTATGTATTGATAATACCTTCACAACACTAGGGAAAATATTGTCTACAACAAACATCAACATATGGGGCACAAAGGATCCTTGTGATGAAAATGCAGTCAACGCTACAACTAGCCGTATCATGAATCTTCATCCACCCATCATCTCATACATAAATTGGGACCAAGTAAAAAGAAGAAATCCTATCTAAGCAAGGCAAAGATCATCAAAGAAAATGAAGCAGTAAAGCAAAATGGACATGTCAAGTACAAATGGATATCAAAGAGAAATAAAGAAAATCATCCCTCCAAAACTCCATTAGTCAAAGAAATTATGGGGAAAAATAAAAAAGGGAAGTGTATCCATCAAAAGAGTCCTCAAATACAAAAGTAGGCTTCTCAAGCAAGGAACAAAGTATATCCAGTGGTTGGTCCTAATTCCATGAAAACCTCTGTTCCCACCCATCATTGCTCATCTTCCCAAGTTTGGAGAGTCAAAGGTTCCAAACTATTGACCAATCCATCTCATATTCCTTCATGTATGACACCATACACCCTATTCACGATATCCAATTCTCACATTGACCATGTGTTGGAAGCTACCCTTCATCATAAGGATTCTAAAGGAACTTTTATCATGATGTGCACACATAAACAAGGTTAATTTTGGTAGCAGCAAGGTAAATAAGAGTTCTTCAAGGTTGCACCCAAGTGCTCGTATCTTAGCAAAGTAGCTTCTTCAAGCAAGATATAGCTAGAACATTATGATAGTGGCCTCTACATTAGTACCACCAGGTGGTTCAACATGAGGGTAAAATTTCCAAAAAAATTAAAAAATAAGAAAATAGTAAAAATAAAAATCATCCTCTAGTGAAAACCACTACGATGGCACTTTGTGCAAGTACCATGATGAAAACCTAGCAAATAGGCATCATGAGTAGAATTGAGAATCTATATGATCCTTCTTAGACAAAGGAATCTCATCCTTGTCATGATAAATCCAATGTTCCCTCCATCCATCCAATCCAAATTCATCCAAATATCCCACTTTATCTTGATCTTGACAAAGATTCAACGTATACTTCAACTCTACTCATGGCAAACTTTTGACAGGATATTTACCATTTTATCTCGTGAAGTCCCATAGCCCATATCTAGAATGATAAAACTCTATTAAACTCTTCGCGTATACATTAACTATCTTGGTTTATTCATTGATCTATGAAACATTGCTAGACACTAGGGGCAGGTTATTGCACTCTTGTTTTCAAATAACTCTTGATCCATGTTTTATATCTCACAATGTGACATCGACATCGTGATCTAGGTATCGTTTGCCTCAAAATATCATTGAAAATCCCAAAAACATTCATAAAACGTTCATAAAAAAATCCAAAACATCAAAATCATGTAGAGCTAAAATCCATAAACATTCACAAAATTGTAAGTCAAAATCCAAAACACATCAAAATCCCTAAAAAGGTCAAAACATTAAAAATCCAAAAAATAATACCCTTGTTGAACTACATTGTATCTGAGCTTGAATGTAGGCAAGGCCATCATTGATGTGCCCTCGAGACACCCAAGGTCAATTTTTTAGGAGTCTGTCATAATAATTTGACATTCCATCACCTGTACATTTCTCATCTTGTAAATAGGTTGAGTCAGTCAAACTATGTGGTCTCTGTGTGTATAACATAGGCAAGGCTTATCTTTGATTAGCCCCTGAGGCCCTTAGGATAGGTCTTTTAGGTTAGGTTCTTGGTCAAATATTCTCTCGAAAATCCCTAAAAATTCAAATATTTGAAAAAATCCTAAAACATTCAAATATTAAAAAACCACTAAACATTCAGATAACAAAAAATCCCAAAAACATTTGAAAACTCATAAAATACAAAAACACTCAGAAAACATTCAAAGACCTAAACAACCTCAAAAAAAAATTGAAAACATAAACATTCACATAAACTTTCAAAAAGACTCAAAAATAGCCTTAAAACATTATCAAAAATACCAAAAACATTAAAATATTCCAAAAAATCCAAAAATCATCCATCCCATTCGACTTTCACCTGAAATAAACCTTCATAATAAATCAATCGTCATCTTCAACCTTTGGTAAAACAAGTAGAAAACAAGTGTCACAAGTCATAAAGTGAGAACCGAAGTGTCAAAATCTAAAGTATAGGTCATAGGTAAATGCGTCAGTGAAGTTTGTATCAGCAACTCATCATAGCATCATCATCCTAAATGAAACCATCTGATCAACATGTCCTAGGATGTATCCTTCCTGCGATGGACATTAGTATCATAAATCACCTTAGCTAAATTAAACTAGGCAAGAGATATAGATAACACTTATTGTTTATCTTTGATCTTTTCTTCTAATTTATCTTAATGGACCATTCCAAGGACCTCTCGATGATGTCTATCAAAATGATTTAGAGAGAAAGGAATGGGGTATCAATCATTATCTTTCATTTTTTGTGCTTGTGGGTATTCTTGTAAAATAATCTTGGCGCATACTTGCTTAGTTGTGTGTAGGGAAGTTGTTTGGAGTAGATTGTTGACTATTGCATATGCTTTGGTCTAATATATTTTAAGCTTCTTAACTACATTCTAACAAGGTTTCCATATGTCAAGGTGTGAACAAGAACTATCCTATCTGTTTAAAGAGTCAAAGTCCATTAGACTAGATACAATGCCATCGTGGTTATCAATACCTTGACGCATCATGTCTATGTGTTATATCAAAAATAAGGAATGACAAAAAATCCCAATCCCAAGATATGAGAAACTCATCATCATCATCTCTCACCACTATCATCTAATAAAGTCTTGATGCATCATGGACTTGTTAGACTTTTTGAATCAAGCTCAAAATCAATGGTCAATCCATTCATCTTATTCTTCTTATTCTTCTATCTTTACTAACAATTCTACCCAAGCATCAAATCTATGTGATCTACATCAAAATATACATGAGGCTACCTATAGCCGATGATTGTCTATACATCATGAAATTTGTCTACATCAATATCTGAACTATCACGACAATAATTCCTCTTCCACTGGGGCATCTATATCATCTTCGGCTCAACAAACTAAAAATTTGCAACTCTTTGATTCAAAAGCAACTTGAAATCTCAAGCATCTCAAGCATAAGTCTAATTTTTACCTATCGTGAGCCCGATCAGAACACTTTATTCCCCGATCAATCTCTCGAGGGGGCAACCAACCATCTTTTAATCATATTGATATTGAATCATCTAATGAATTTTGTTCCTAGCCTCCCTAGCAAATCTTGATCAATCTATCAAATCAATCATTATTGTGATATACCGTTCCCTATCAATCCTCATGTTATTTAACACAATCCTTGCATTGTTGTGAATCCTCAACAATGTCATCAATCAATCAATCAGATCAATCAACTTTAGCTTGGCTATCAACATCTCAAAGAGATCATCGATATCCATTCCAGATCGTCATCAAGATCAACATTAGTATTTGAACCAATGCAACGAGTACATTGCTTCAAAGAGGGGAAAATGTAGACACTTAAAAATGTCTTAATGGATCACATTGGCTAACTAACATCATTTCATCCTCAAACCCATCCTCTTTTCGCTTGTTTAATTAAATAAGCCTAATTATTTAATTAAATGCCTCATTTTCACCTATTAATCTAATTGACCTAATTGGGTTAATTCACCCCCTCTCACACTGACATTTCATCTAATTTAATCAAATAATGCAAATTATTTAATTTTAACCGTAAGTCCTCTTATTTAATTAGATAACTTAAACTATTTAATTAAATATCATATTTGCATCTTCTTTTCATTAAATAAATCAATAATTTAATGAATATCCTCACATTCCTCATTTTGCACATTCAAATTTAGTTTTAATTAACTAAATTGCTAATTTCCCTCTCATCCACTTACACAGGGAATATTCTCCTATTTTCCTCCAAAAAAAAGGTAATGATTACTCCAAACAAACTTTGTAACAACTTTTTAAAGTTGTTGCAAAGTGTGTTTATTTGCATGATTGTGAGCCCTTGATATTTCCTTGATCCATGTGATCTTTGATTCTCATCCATTGATGAGAATCCTTGATCCATGTTTCATCCTCCTTTCTGTTGTGACTATTGATAGATCAAATCAATCTCATCCATTGGCTTTTTCATTTGATCTCCATTAAATCAATTATTTAATGAATATTATATAATTCCCCTAATTTGCATAATTGAAACTTTGTTTTAATTATCAAATTACTAATTTGTCCACTTGCAAGGGAATATTCCTCCTTTGCAAATTCCTCCAAAATGGGAATATTTGCTTCCCCTTTTGCACAATTAAACTTCGTTTTAATTTGCAAAATATTTATTTCCTCACCCATAAGAATATTCCAAAGAATATTCTCTCTCTTCAAATCATTTCAAAAAGGGATATTCTCACTTGGCTTCTCGAGCAAGCTAAACTTGTGACTTCTTGAGAAAGTTACCTCATGACCTGTGTGTGTAGGTCAAAAGTGTGTTTGTTTGGAACAAATGAGAACCCTTAATTAAATCCCATCTTGCATTCTCACCCATTGATGAGAATCCATGATCCATGTCTCTTCTTCCTTTCATCCTTAACCGTTGATTGATCTTTTTGATCTCAACCCTTCATTTCTCATTTTCTTTCCTATAAATAAAGCACTATTTGGAGATAAATCTATTCATATTTCAATTGGAAAACTTATGTTGTCGAATTCACTCACACTCACACTCATACTTTACTCATATTTAGCATATTTTAGTTCATTTTTAGTTGCATATTAGCTTTAAGCTTCCATTAATGGCTTCCATGATAACATAGATGCATACATTTAGCTTATTTGTTAATTAGGATTTTAATATGTTTAAGTTTGCATACATTTAGAGTAGATTTGCATACACCCATATCAACCATCTTAGCATAAATCATGTTAAAATAGCTTGCATCATATTCATTTAGCTTTAAATCATATTTTCATACACATCTATCAATGGTCTCATCAATTTTCTTCAATAAAACTAATTGAAACAAGCTCATTATCCAAGGGATTGAGAAAGGGTCGCTATTCCACATCAATGCGACACCACTCCCCCAATAGGATAAGTTTCAATGTCTTAGATTAGAGGGTTTTCAAGATTTCATGATTTAGAATGTTAGTTTTAATGACTTATTTGTCTTTGTTTACAGTGAATGATCTTATTGGGATTAATACTTAGTGGATTAAATATGCCTTAAATTCGTATGGATCAGATGTAGTTAACCTTCACTATGTTATTGATCACAATTTGTTGTTGTTCAATTCAACAATTACATTGGGCCTTCTTGGGACCACAAAAATGTCCCTATTGTCCCTTTGAGTCATGGTTGACGTTGTCAAATCCCAATCAAAATGGCATGGGCCTTAACAATACACAAATCACAAGGCCTAACACTTGAAAAGGAAACAATTGACATCAATAATGTGGACTGACAAGGCCTAACATTCACAACTATTTTTAGAGTGCATGAACTTGCAAGCTTGCACATCAAACCAACCTTTACATTTGAAAGATATGCATGTACACAACAAATCCCATATGTAGCTCGCTAAAAGCAAGAGGAAGCACACTTATTGGTGTATATGTCTAAAATTGGTCATGATTAAGCTTGTTAATTAATTAAATATGATTTATTTAATTAATTCCTCTAATGTCATCTGCATATAAATAAATTTAATTATTTATTTATATCGCTCATCTTCTAAATTCTTCTATCTTAAATTAAATAAATAATTTTATTTAACTACTAACATTTCTACCCTCCGCTTAATTAAATTAAATAAATTTTTATAATTTATTTATATTTAATTATCATTTGGTTCTAAGGTTTAAATATTTTTTAAATATTTGAATAATGGAATATGCTCCATCCCATATCTAAATTTAAAATATTAAATTATTTTATTTAATATTTTCCTCTAATTTTATTTCTAAATCATAATTAAATATAATTTATTTAATTATGTAAATTTCTATTTTCATCTCCACTTTTAAATTAAATAAATTTGATTTATTTAATTTTCTAAATTCATGCTAACTCGCCCTTCCAAATTCAGCTCATCCTTCGAAATGGAAGTTTCCCTTTGAAACTCGATGACGAGATTAAAGAAAAGGGAAACCTTCCATCTTTCTCTTCCACTTTCGAAAATCTCCCGCCGTCCATCTGAACAAGCTTAATCTGGATCGTCGATCGATTCAGCCAATCAAATCCGTTCGAAAAATCTATAAATTCTGATGCAAATCCAAGCTTTTGGTTACACTATGCATAATCGTTCACATTTGCACATTTCGTATAATCATTTACATAGCCATATTTTTAACCAGCATTTGCATTCATGTCAGTTTAGATATCACAACAATATCTTTCATTTTAGCATAACTTTTGCATTTACAGCATAGTTTGCATTTAAATCTCGTTCTCCAGCTGTCATTTTGTTGAGCTCAATCTATTGATCTGAGAGCTATCTGGAAAACAACAAAACGCTGAAGTTAGAGGAGGATAAGACGGTTTTAAGAAGCTACGATTACGTTTCGACTTTCTGGAATCGATTTTTCAGAAAATTCTGACATTTAGGCACATTCAAAAAGTTTTGGCGCGCATACGAAAAAAAATAACTTTTTATTTTGCAGAATTTCGACGCGCATCTCATGACTGTTACGGCGCATCCCGTGACTATTACGGCGCATACCGTGACTGTTACGACACATCCTGTGACTATAAACATGCATCTTGTGACTGTTAAAGTGCATATTGTAAATGTTTGTTTAGGCGCATAGAGTAAATGTTTGCACGCATATAATTTTCTTCCCACATGCACAATAATTATTGAGTCTTTTTTTTACGGTGCATTCAGTTTTTGTTTAGGCGCATTTAGTGTCTGTTCGGGCGCATCTAGTTTCTGTTTAGGCACATTTTGCCTCTGTTTACGGTGCATTCAGTTTCTGTTTAGGCGCATTTAGTGTCTGTTCGGGCGCATACAGTCTCTGTTCTGGCACATATAGGTTTCGGCGCATACAGTCTCTATTCTGGAGCATATGGGTTTCAGCGCATACAACTTCTATTTAGGCGCATATAGATTGTAACAAAATCACAGAATTCTGAGTCTGATGCATTCCGCAGACAAAATTTTGTTTCTTTTTTTTAAAGTTTTAAAATGAAGCAATCCTAGGGTAGCCACATATGGATTAAAATGAAGCAATCTAGGATAGTCACCAAACAATGAATCTTGCAGTTAAAATTGAACAATCTGTTTTTAGTAAAGAAATATCTTCACTTAGATTAGCTCATTTTTATTTGGATTTTAAAAAGAACATATGCTTGCTTTGATTGTGGCAATAGGTCTATGCTCTCCCCTTAACTGGGTGATCAGAATACCAGAATTGTCTTTTTATTTCATGCAATGTTATTGTTTCAATTACATCCTTTAGAGAGCCTCCCGTAGTGGGAAAAAGTACTCACCCTACGGGAACGACTCAAGTGGGTTCAAGCCAAAGCCAGGCTATTCCGCCCCACTATAAAATTTAAAGCAGATCTGGGGAAACCTTCTTCTGCCGGTAGTGTGCAAGATAACCATCCCCAAAGCCTTTGTTCTAAAGGTTGGGAGGTCTCCTGAGGGAGTTTATTATTGCCGCACTGAACGAAAATCCTTACTACAAACTTAGTGTAGTAGCCAGCCAAGTTAGTTTGCAAACATTCTAATTAATACGGTGGGTGCCATTTTATGTGTGATTGAAAATATGTGCGTATTAAAATGAAATAAATACTATTCAAGCACACCAATGAAATTTTAAATCAAAGGAAAACTGATTAAACAAAGTAAAACAAACTTTCAATGGAGCAGCTCCTCTGAAGACGTCCCATTGTCCTCTATCTCCAGTATTTTTGCTAAAGCTCTCCGATTTGTATGCTAAGCTCCACAAAATGACTACTAAAGAATGAGATTTAAAAATAAATGCATACTATACTAAGAATGCAAAATTTTGAAGGTTGATGATGGAGGAATGTTGGTTGTTCACTTCAACAGCATAACGATATGGTAAAGGTTTGAAGGAGAATGATGGATGAAAGATAGAATATTTTGATAGCATAAGGATGTCTGAAGATTCGATCCAAATGGCTTGTGAAAGGATTGATTTATAGATTTTCGAAGGCAAAAACTTAGTTGGCAAAGATCAACGGTCAAGATTCAATCTGGCAAGATGAACGGTAAGAGATTTTTGAAAGTTGAGTGAGAGAAGTAGAAGGTTTCCTCTTTCAATTTTTCTCATTCAGATCCGAAGGAAGGTTGCCATTTTTGAAGAATGAGTTAAAATGAAATTCATAATGAAATAAATAAACTTACTTAATTATATGTGAAGATGAGATTAGAAATTTGCATAATTAAATAAGCAATATTTAATTATGTGAGAGAGATGGATTTAGAAGGCATTAAATTAAATATTTAAAATATTTAATTTAACTATGAGATGAAAAGGAGGAATATTCCATTTTTGAATATAAATATTCAAACTTAGAATAATATGATAATTAAAATAAATAATCGTAATTATTTAATTTAATTAAGAGGAATGTGGAGATGTAAATAATTAAATAAAATTATTTATTTAATTAAGGTAGAAGAATTAGAAAATGAACAATATAAATAAATAATTAAATTTATTTATATGTAGATTGAATTAGAGATTTAACTAAATAACTCGTATTTAATTAATTCCCAAACTTATTATAATGTGACCATTTTTAGATGCATACAATTGGCATTATCAAATTCAACCTCCTGAACGAACACTAATACCAAAAACACCTGCAGGTTAGTTACTTCTATTTTATCAACTACATTTTTTTAGCTTCCAACTTCAAAAACCCTCATTGCATACTTAATTACAAACTCCCTCAATTGATTAGTTACAATTTTCATACAAGTATGCAAATATTACAGATCCATTTGAACAACTTCTAGAAACTTTACATGAAAAAGTAATGAAATCATATTTTCCTTTTACTATAAAGCACAAAATTGAAAATCTTTGGATTTGGATTTTTATGGTATAGTTGACATAAGAAGTAATGGAATTTTTTGTCTGTATTAGCTATTATCTATCTTAGCAATTATGTTTCATATATATGAAACAAATATATTGATACAATCTTCTCATTCTTTTATTAATCTACTAATGGATGTAATTGAATAATATTTGATAAGAAAAAAATGTATTTCCAATTATTTTTATTCCTCTCTTGATGGGTTGTGTTTATATACAAAACTCCATTTACAAGTATTCACTTTCGAATAATGTATGAATTTTTTTGTGGCATTCTGCAGGTTGTATTTTTAACAATATATATGAAGTAACAAATATATGTAAAAAATAGGCCATTTTTTCCCAATTGACCTTCCACAACTTAATGAGTTCCTCCACTCACCAAATCAGATTGTTTATTGTAGTTAATCACAATCTCTTTCTATACCCTTTCCAAATAGATTGTTCTTGTTGGAAAAAAATACACCATAAGCACAAGTTTATGGAATCTTCTACCAATTGATTGTCCTTCATGGTGTTAATTTTGCTCCTCCTTTGTGCTACTATGCATTGAATTCAAATTGGATTGCACCATAAAACCTCTAAGCTTCTCCATATTGAAATCTCACATCATCTATTGTCTGCCTATAAGCTTTTTGGAGTATGCCACAATGTTTATCGGAATCTACCTTGAATGCCAAAGACTTTACAAGTTCCTTTCTACCATGAGCTTTTATAGAAAATATTGGTCTTTCAATGCTTGACAACAACATGAGCCATTAATACAATAAATGTTATCACTATTGCTCTTACCCTCATAAGCATCGTCTACTATATTTTATGACTATTGTCTTTGAATCTATCAAACAATGCTCCCATAATTATCATGTATCATCTCATATGAAGACTATCCTTGAATCTTCCCTTTGACTATCATATATCCTTGACCAACAACCTCAAGCACACTATCCTTGAATCATCCCTCTAATTGTCATATCTCTTCGACTAGCAACCTCAAGCACCTTAAAGAGATCTTTTGTATATTTGGCATCATGGTCTAAAAAGAATATAAATGCTAAGCTCGAAGCACCGGCCTCACCCTTGATACCACATCTATTGCAACTAGGACATGTAATCTCCCTGTTGCAAAATACCTAAATAGGTGCATGCTTGAATGATTATCTAATTTAGATACTCCAAAATTATAATAGCCTCTAGTGAAAGCTTTATGTAAATTCAGCTAATGTATCACTATGATGTAATTCTATGTTGTTAGTGAGGAAATAATTTTGGTGTTATGAACTGTGTAGAATTTATTCTTCAAAAAATATATGTATACAAAAATACAGGATAAAAAGTGTTGCTACAACTACTATATGTAATTATTCTAGGATATGGCTTTCCATATGAAATATTGTTGTGAAGTTGTTTTTTTAACTATGAGATTTATATCTATGAAATGTGATAATGTAGTTATGAAGATATAGAAATCAAATAGTACTGTAGAAAGTATTTTATTCATTAACAATTTTCTTATAAAACAAATAGCTTTTTATAGAAACTCTCTTTGAAGATTTGCTATGTTGCTTGTACATAGTTTACCAAGAAATAATTAGAATACACAATAATGGGTAGTAGGAAGAGAACGAAAGAGAGCATAGTTTAGTGGAAACAATAAAAATATTTCCTACATGCCTCAAGTTTCCTGGTAGAATGCTATAAACTGTTCATTGAATGTAAAAGTTATGTGAAGGCAGAGAATAACTAATATGAATATTTATTTCTTGTTGAGTTGTTCACATTATTATTAGATCTATGTGTGAAATACAATTATATGATGACTTTATTTCCATTAACTCTAAATTCCTTGGGAGATTCCATTTATTTTGTTAGTAAAAATATTTTTCTCTGGTAGTAAGTAGTTTGCCAAAGCTCTAATTTGTTTTTGAATTAGGTAGATTTGCCAACTATTCAATTAAGTTCCTTTTAAAAATATTCATTTTTTAATTGTTTTTAGTTTGGTATAGGTCAGAGGTTCCAATTGTGAGATGGATTGTGAAAGAGGCCCCACAAGGATAGCTCTTAGAAGGTTGGATCAACAAACTAAAGGGATCAAGTTTTTAGCTTGATGCTAGCACTGGATTTTTCGAGGTTTTTGCTATTAAGGATGATACAAAGGTCACAAATATTAAAAGGCTGCATTTTTTAGTGTTTCTATTCTAAAAAATGTTCTTGTCCCGAGACTGGAGGTTGTTTATCGATGAGGAGAAGGTCGCCTATTTTGATTTGATGGATGATACAGAGAAAGCCATTCTAGATCGATAGAGGGCCAAAGTAAAGTTAAACACTAAAAATGTTGATATTTGTTAATCTCTTGTTTTCCAAAGTGGTGGGGAGTTTGATTTAAGGCTTGGTGGCCCCACTAGAGACATCAGAACATTCCCAACAATTTGCAGTTTCAAAAACAACATAAAAAAATTTGTTGCAATTCAAATTTCACCCATTTGTGGATTTAAAAAATGCAATAAATGGAGATCTTGATTGATTTTGCAGCAATTTTAGTTGTATTTCTCATATGCCTGAACCATATTTATTTTTCAATCTCACTCCTTGTTTGTTTGATCGTTCATATAAGATGAGCCTTTTAAGAATGATAATTGTTTGTAATTGCATGTGACACATGGGTGTTTGGTGCTATTTTGTGTTTGATTAAGCTATTTTTTATTTTTTTATTTCTTCTACTATTAAGAAGTATTAATATTATTTTAATCAATATTTCCCCACCTCTAAAAACAAATTAGTGCCAATTTAACTCGTTTAAAGGCTCATTTTCAAACCATGTGAAGGTTGTACACTTTTTATTTTTTCTTATAAAAATTTTCTTAACCAAATTTATGCAAGAACTATACAATTGATGGTATCCTACAAGAGAAAACTTGCTTAGCCTCTTGGGTCATAATGAAAATAGTAATTCTACTATAAGTGTACTAAATCACACTTAGATTTAAGTGTTTTAAATTGGTAAGCATAGTTACCAAGTTCAAAAAATTCAATTTGTTAAGGAGGTCAATCAAATTTAGTAATTTGGAATTTAAAAACATACTCAGTACAATTTCTAAAGGAATTGAAAACTTCAGATTTAATTTGGAATTTCTTATCTAAAAATTACAATAATTTTACTCTAATGTGTTTTTAAAAGATAAATAGTGCAAATTACCAATTCAATGGATCATTTTCAGCCACAAATACATTACACCTCTATGTTATTAATATGAAACATCTTTTTACTAAATTTTATACATGAATTTACAATTTTGTTATAAATTGTTGGTATCCTACCAAAGAACACCTAATCTTAGCCTCTTATATCCTAATGTTTAAATTCAAAGAAGTTTTTGAGTAAATTGTATTAACGGATCCTCAACTTTGAAGCTATAGTTTGATAATCACGAGGCATCCATATCCCCATTTCTTTTTTTTTTACCTAATACAAATTAAACAAACATATAAATATATACAATAGATAATATATACTATTTATAATACAAATTAAATTATATATAATATATAGTACACATTCTCTGCCTGTGAAAAAATGGAGACTTTGAAATAGGGTATGAACATCCATCAGAGCATAAAATAATAGAGGAATTTTTGTCAGTAGTTGCAATTTCCCTAGTGTTTGACAAGATGCCTCAAAGACATGTGGTCTCCTGGATTGAAAATGGATTGCAAGATAGGCACAAGATGGATTTGTGGAAAAGACTAGAAATTTCCAAGCAAATGCAATTAGTAGGTTTAAATGCATTAAAAAATATCATCAAAGTTTTTATAGAGCTCCCAAGCCTCTTCCAACAACCTTTCAAACTTCCAACTTCAAGTAAACATCTTATACACCTAGTTATCACCATAAAGTTGCTTTTCGCTATCAGTTTTTGGTGACTTACATTGCAAACATAACACTCTTCAACACTGCTATCTTCCTGGCTTTGCTATTTGTCTTAAAGCCCACACATTTTTTATATGTTGGTTCGTAGGGTTCTACACATTTTTTTTCTTACTTTTGTCAACGGTAAGGAAAACAACAGTCCTAGAAGACTTGTCCTTCTCAGGAGGTTTGCTCTTTTTACCCAAAAAATTCCTTTAGGAGTTTGGTGTACATGAGGGTTAGAATTTATTAATTTTCTTATTTTGTATTTTTTTCAATATAATATAATTGAATTATTATTATATATATATTTTATAATATATATTACTAATGTATAAATTATATTATATACAATATAATTACATTTATTATTATATGAAAATTTTGATATGATATAAATTGTATCATTATAAATAAATATATTATCAAATAATAAATATACATAAATATCAAATATATAATTTTATAATACAATAGTTTTCTAAATATATTTACTAATTTCCTAAATGACCTATCAATTGATCTCATGTACTACACAAATGCATACACAAAATAAACCAATCTTTTTTAATGGGTACGCTGAAGAAATGTGGAAGGTCAATTAGGATAAATTTTGGTCTATTTTTTGCATACATTTATGTAGTACATGAGGTCAATTGGTAGGCCATTTATAAAATGATGTTTGTGCAACAAAGGTCTCAATGGAGAAGTGATAGCTTCAAATCAACTATGCATCCACTTACAGGGATCCAAACATGATTGAAATAAAACCTCTGAATCATGAAGATAATCAGCCTCCATTACCAATAGGCTTATGTTATGCTTGCCATAAGGAGAGAGGGAGAGAGAGAGGGAGAGCTAGAGATAGAAAGAGGGAAAAATAGAGGGGGGAAGAGCGAGAGAGAGGGGTAAGGAGATAGAGATATAGAGACAAAGATGGAGACAGAGATGGAAATGGAGAAGGAGAAGGAGAGGGATGTGGAGAGAAGGAGAGAAGGAGAGGGATAGATAAAGATAGAGAGGAGAGAGGGATAGATAGAGATGCAAGAGATAAATATACAAAGAGGGATAAAGAAGGAGATAGATGGGTGGATAGAGAGAGGGATACATGTCTAGAGATAAAGGGGGAGAGAGGAAAATAGAGGTAAAGATGAAGATAAAGTGAGAGAGGAAGAGGGATACAAATATATAGAGAGATATAGGTAGAGGGAGAGATAGAGAGGATGAGATAGAGAGATATAGAGGAAGGGGGAGATAGAGAGGTATAGATGGTGAGATAGAGTGATATAGATGGTGAGATAGAGTGATAGAGAGATAAAGATATAAGGAGATATAGAGAGAGGGGGAGAGGGAGAGACAAAGACAAAGAGATGGAAAAATAGAGAAGATTAGAGATAGGTAAATAGATATGGAGAGAGGGGGAGAGAAATAGGGGGAGATAGAGAAAGGGAGAAAGGAGGGGGAGAGAGATATATGGGAAGAGAAAGAGAGAGAGATAGATAGGGGATAGGGAGGGAGAGAGAGAGGGAGAGATGGGGAGAGATAGAGAGGGGGAGATAGAGAGAGAGGGAGAGAAAGGGAAAGGGAAAGGGAAAGGGAAAGGGAAAGGGAAAGGGAAAGGGAAAGGGAAAGCGATAGGTAGAGGAGGAGAGATAGAGAAGAAAGGGAGAGAGGAAGAGAGATAGGTTGAAGAGGGAGAAAGAGAATATGGGGGAGAGAGGGAGAGATAACTCAATATATGTAGAGGGAGAGGGAGAGACATAGAAAGGGGGTGATATAGAGAGATAGAGGGGGATAGTGAAAGAGATAGAGAGATAGTGATAGAGGTAGAGAAAGATATGGATAGAAAGAGATAGAGAGAGGAGAGAGAGGGAGATAAAGAGAGAAATAGAGATAGAGATATAGAGTAGGAGAAATGGAGGGAGAGATGGAGTGAATGAGAGAGAGATAGCTTGATTCATAGAGAGGGGGAGAGGAAGTGACATAGATAGTGGTAGATATAGAGAGATAGAGAATGATAGGGAGAGATATATCAATCGCCCTCCCTATATCTCTATCTCTTCATCTTTATCTCTCTACCTCTTTGTATCTCTTTGTCTCCTCTATTTGTATGTTTCTCATTATCTCCCTCTCTCTATATATATCTTTTCTTCCCTCTATTTATCTTTATCTCCCTATCTCTTTATGTGAATTTATCTCTATCTATGTCTCTCTCCTCTTCTCCTTTATCTATTTTTCTCTATCTCCCTCACTATCTCTACCTCTTTCTCTATCTCTCTTTATTCCTCTATATCTCTACCTATCTCTCTATCTATTTGTCTCCCTCTTTATCTCACTATTTCTATTTATCTCTCTCTCTCTCTATCTATCTTTGTTTCTCTCTCTTCTCTTTTTTTCTCCATATCCCTCTTTTTATCCTTTTATTTCTTTGTTCCTCTCTTTATCTATCTTCGTCTCTTTCTCCTCCTTTGTCTGCTTTTTCTCCCTCTCTCTTGCTCTCTTTCTTTCTCTCTCTCCCAACTTATCTATATCTTATCCCTATCTCCCTCTCCTTTTTCTCTTCCTTTCTCTTTCTCTCTCTATATGTTTGTCTCCTTAAGTTCTCCAAATTTTTGTCTCCTTAAATGTGCAATGGGTACATTGGAGAGGTCTTAAAGGTGAATTATCATATCCTTAATCAAATGAAATGCTACCTAGAGCATAACTCCCCAAGGACGCATGCCATCCTTGGATTGTTGACATGAAACAACCAATCAAAAGTTAGTTTCTATTTTCTCTTTCTCTTTTCCTTTGTATCTCTTATATTTCTCTTTTTCATGCTTTATCTCTCTTTGTCTATTCCTCTCTCTTTCAATCTTTGTCTCCATCTCTCTCTCTCTCTCGATATCTATCTATCTAAATTTGTCTCTTTCTCTCATTCTCTAGCTTTTATGTTCTTCTCTCTTTATTAGCCGATAGGCTACATATAGTGTGAGAATTGAGCTTGAAACACGTCTCATGCATACAAACCACTATAGAGTCATTGGAAAACAAGTTTCGATTGCCATTTAATGGTAAACCAACTATCGTTTAATGGTAAAATCCTCTAAAATATTAGGTAAAAACCTCCAAAATCCCACTTGTCACATAAAAGCCAAATGCATATTGATTTGACAACTCAATGGGAATATTCTATTCCCATTTGCAATATTTTTTGTCAATTTGATGACAACTTTCTTTTTTCATTTGCATTGGTTTATGTTTTAAATTTGTATGCAAATATTTCATAATTAGATAATACTTAATTTCTTTAAAGAAAAAAATCTAGATTTGTCCAAATTTATTTCATTCCATTATTTAGCACTTATTATTAATTGTTTAATCTAGCCACATGCAACTAGAATTTATAGTGTATCCATGCACATACACATACTCTCTAACATATTACCATACATATAGTTTTCTATCGACATAATCCTTGAACCTCCTTTAGTTGCAAGTGCTTTATATACCTCTCCCTATATAGAATTGTCTCCCCCTTTATCTCTCTTTATTTTTCCTAATCTCTCAAAAGATCAATCAATCTATCAAATTTTTTATATATTAATTTAATTTTTTCTATATAAATATATATTTGATAGGTAAATAGCTGCTAAGGGGCAACACCCATTTTATTGATCATCGAAAAATTACATTAGAAAATTCTTGTTCATAATCCCTTGTCCAATACATCAACCCAATTATAGACTACACCAGCCAACCCCACACCAGTTACTCACTTACACAAATGCTTTTGACTAGAGCAATGATTAGTGAGGCCACATTGGGGGCCTCATCCGCATACTTTAATTCTCCTTTTTCTTTAACGGTCTAAGTGTCATCTGCAACTTTGATTGAGAGGATTTTTTCTTCTTCACTTCTGTCCAACCTTGATCTATAAGTGGGGGAGACTCCCCAACAAGCTCCATCCGTACCAGATGAAGTGCCCACACCATCCACAAGAATCACAAAACTAGAAGAGCTCATAGATTTTGATATGTTGTCAATCCCATCACCCCCCAAATCTGCAACAATTAATGGCTCAATGGATGCTAAAAAACCATCCATACAAGAGGGAGGCAAAGCTTTCTCTAAATTTGTAGGAGGGGTCCCTGACATCCTTGTTGTGTCTTCCCCAAGCATAGCTTATGAGGATATGTCAGTAGCCCTTGGTGAGGGAGAGGAAACAACATTTGTTGTAGCCTTGGGATGAGAGCATGGAGCAAGTGTGCTAATTTGAGAAGCTGGAGCAATGTTGTAATGGTGGGGCTCAACCCCAATCCACCAAGTTGGCTTCTCCAATGAAGCATGTGCACCCCTCACAAAAGAGATGTTTTTGCATTGTGCAGTGATGTGATCTGCTAAAAAACATTTTTTGCATTAGAAGGGTATTTTTTCATAGTCTACCTGTTGCCTCCATGTTCTATTACCCACCTTCACATCAATTTCAGTAGGCAGACCAATAGAGAGGTCCATTTCAACACATATTCGGGCAGATGTTGAGCTTGCATAATTTATAGTTTCTTCTGAGGAGCCATGATACTTCCCAAGGTCATTTCCAATGGCTCTCAAATAATCACGTTCCCAAAATTGTATGGGTAGGTATGGTAGACACACCCATAAAGTTGAGGAGAAAGAATCTGACCGAGGATCGAAGGATGGAAACCATGGCTTTAAACATAAAAAAATTCCACTAAGGAACCACGACCCCTGCTCCAACACCTTCTTTCTATCATTAGAGGAATCAAATTCCAAAATAAAAAAAAACCCCTAGTGTAGGGGTAAATGCTCACTTCTCCCTTTGAGCCCCACTTCCAGTACTAAGAAATCCACACATGTAGATTGCACAATTTTGGCCACGATCTGATGAACCTACAAATGAGTGCATGCTCCATGAGAAATTCTTCTCTATCATGAATGTCTCCAGTTAAGCAGATCTCTAGAATAGCATCAGAGCGATGAAACGACAAGGCTCCGTCAGTATTGGTGATAACACCGAAAGAAGGTTGGGGGGTGGATTTGACTTCGTCCCTGAAGTAGAGCCTTTGGAGATCCCATTCAGAGCCACATTCTTACCAGCCAACACAACCGAATTAGGGCAAGGGCTTCTAATTTGTTTAGTGCAGCTAAAGACGAATCGCCATTTTGTGCACCAAATTTCAAAGCCTCTAAGTAGCGGAGGCGACAATCACCATGCGATGGCAGTCCCCCATGAGCAAACCCAACACTGCAATTGCCCATCTCCCACCTAATAGCTCCATCGCCAACAGTGAAAGGTCGCAGGTCTGTGAAGTTTCATAACATTTCAGAATATAGCAAAAAAAATTTAACTAATTTTTAATAGTTTTTGTCTATTCTATAAAAATATATTAATTATTAATTATAATAATTTCATATTTATATTTAATAATTTTTATTATAGAATATACATCACACAATTTTGGCCACAATCTGATGAACCTACAAATGAGTGCATGCTCCATGAGAAAGTCTTCTCTATCATGAATGTCCCTAGTTAAGCAGATCTCTAGAATAGTATCAGAGCGATGAAATGGCAAGGCTTTGCTAGCATTGGTGATAGCATCAAAAGAAGGTTGAGGGGGTGGATTTGACTTCGTGCTTGAAGTAGAGCCTTTGGAGATCCCATTCAGAGCCACATTCTTACCAACCAACACGACCAAATTAGGGCAAGGGCTTCTAAATAGTTTGGATGCAGCTAGAGATGAATCACCATTTCTCACTCCAAATTTCAAAGCCTTTGAGTAGTGGAGGTGGAAATCACCATGCGATGATAGTCCCCCACGAGCAGACCCAACACCGCAATTGCCCATCTTCTGCTTATTAGCTCCATCACCAACGGTGAAAGGTTGCAGGTCTATGGAGTTTTGCAACATTTCATAATAGAGAGAAATTTTTTAACTAATAATTTTTAATAGTTTTTGTCTATTCTATATAAAAACATATTATAGGAGAACAACACAATTCGTGAAAGAAAAGCAAAAAGCAACTTACAGTTAACGATTTTTATTTATTTAAAAAAATAAAAAAGCAATACAATAATTATTAAAAAAATCCACGCCACATTCTAGAAATATTTATATTAAATATGTCGAGAGATATTTTTGACATAAAAAGTGCAATAGACCCTTGATATCTCTCGGTGTATATGATATAGATTAATAGTAAGATATATAAGCTAGTATTATAATAATGATAATATAACCTATATATACTATTATAAATACAAATAAATATAATTATATTATATATAATTTAATCTTATCATATAAAATATATGCAATATATTAATTATATTTTGTATTAAATTTATATATTAATTTTTGGTATTATATAAAATAATAATAATTATTAATTATAATAATTTTATATATGTATTTAATAGTTTTGTTCAAAAATATAATATATACTAATAAAAAGAAGTATAATTATATTATTTATAATTTATTTTTTATTATATAAATATTTAATAATTTTTATTGTAGAATATAATATATAATATTATAATAATGATAATATAACCTATATACTATTATAAATAAAAATAAATATAATTATATTATATATGTAATTTAATCTTATGTAATAAATTAATTATATTTTGTATTACATAAAAATATAATAATTTTATATACGTATTTAATAGTTTTGTTAAAAAATATAATATATAATAATAATAAGTTGTATAATTGTATTATTTATAATTTATTTTTTATTATATAAAATATACATTATATATTAATTATGCTAATATATAGTTAACTAGATAGGGTAAAGGATGGGGTAATGTTAAAAACCTAAATGTGCTAGGATCTTGGCCGTCAATTTTATTTTAATAAACATACTCTAAAACCCTCGTCTAAACCTTACTTTCAGGCTGTAGCTCGTCAAATTGGAGAAGTGAAAGGTCAATACCAGCGAGGAAGAGTTTGGAGAACAGAGATGATAATCGGATTGATGTGGGTTTAAAACATGATACTTCTAGTAGCGGTTGGGGGAGGGATAATTTTTGTATGCAAGAATGTTCTTGTATGGGGATTTCTTCATCTGGTGGTGTCTTGCGACTGCAAATGGCAGCAACGGCTGCGACTTGGAAAATGTTTCCGTCAGTTTGCAACTTCAATGCAAAAGCAAAGTCGCAAAACCCAAAAGCAAAGTCGCAAAACCCAGCTCTGCATTTGGCTGCAATTCTGAAGAAAGCAGCATCCTTTAAACGCAGCCAAGTAGCGAAACCAAATCGCAGGAGCACCCACAAGTCGCAAGTCAATTGGCAAGTAGGAACGACAGAGAAAGCAGCATCCTTTAAACGCAGCCAAGCAGCGAAACCAAATCGCAGGAGCACCCACAAGTCACAAGTCAATTGGCAAGTAGGAACGACAGAGAGAGCAGCATCCTTTAAACGCAGCCAAGCCACGAAACCAAATCGCAGGAGCACCCACAAGTCACAAGTGAATTGGCAAGTAGGAACGACAGAGAAAGTAGCATCCTTTAAACGCAGCCAAGCAGCGAAACCAAATCGCAGGAGCACCCACAAGTCACAAGTCAATTGGCAAGTAGGAACGACAGAGAAAGACCCAATTTTGTCTACAAAGAAAATGGTTCAAATATTAGAGCGGGAGAAGGACACCCACAAAGCTCTAGAAATATTCGAGCGGGCACAGAGGCATGGTTCTTACGAACATGATCTTTATACCTACAGAGTGGTGATTCAGAAGCTGCTTTCTGTAAAGAGGTATGAAGAAGCCGAAAACATGCTCAATGTGATGACAGCAAAGGAGTTCCGATGCAAAGAACCGAGAGTGTTCAATAGCTTAATCAGGAGCTTCAGTGAGGCCTCAATGGTGGAAGCAGCTTTCAAGGTTTATGATAAGATGCATGATTTTTGTGAGCCCGATGTTGATACATTTAATGTTCTTCTGAATGCATTTGTGCAAAACAATAGCCTTGAAACAGCTATTTCGTTCTTTAATAAATTGGTCTGTGCTAAAGTTCTTGTCTCTGTTACGACTTTCAATATTGCCATGAATGCCCTTTGCAAGGCTCATAGGGTAGAGGAAGCTGTCGAGCTCTTGAGGCAAATGCCGGAACAGCATTACCTGCCCGATTCCTGTACTTACAATACGCTAATAAGAGGACTTTGTGATAAAGGAAGTCCCGAAGAAGCAGTTGAGTTACTCGTCGAGATGGCAAGTAAGAAAATTAATCCCACTGTTAGAACTTTGAATACTTTGGTTCACGGCTTTTGCAAGGCAGGAGATCCCAAGAGAGCTTTGGAAATATGCAATGAGTTTGTGGCCAGAGGTTCATTTCCCAACGTTGTTACCTACACTTTGCTGATATGGGGTATGGCTAAAGAGGGATATATTGATCAAGCTGTAGAAATTCTACGTCAGATGCCAGACAGGGGTTGCTCTCCAAATGTGTTCTCGTATTGCTCTCTCATGGCTGGTTCCTGCAAATATGGAAGGTTTTCTGATGTTAAAAATATTTTCGATGAAATGTTGCAAATATTCCGTTTCCCAGGGGTTGTCCCCTTCAATATACTGATGAATAGCCTTTGCAAGGAAGGGAAATTGGAAGAAGCATCTAGGGTTTTGGATGGGATGCGTGACAAGGGAATTCGTCCTAATGCTATTACTTATACATCATTAATTAATGGATACTGCAAATCGGGTAATATAGATAAGGCTATGGAATATGTGAGCCGAATGAAGGCAGAGGGTTGTACCCCTAATATCACAACTTACACTACCTTGATGCATGCTAACTTTAAAAAGTGTGACTGGGGAGAGGCCAAGAAGATTTTAAGCGAGATGCTTAGGAGTGACTGCACACCTGATCTTGCAACATACAATGTCTTCATATATGGTCTGTGTAAAGAAGGGAAACTGGAGAGAACTGACAGGGTTGTTGATGAAATGTTGGACAAAGGTTTCCCTCCTGACGTTTTTACGTACAGCACTGTAATTCATGCTCTCTGCAAGGGAGGCAAACTAGATCAGGCTAGAATGATACTGAAAGGGATGGAAATGGAAGGGTCTTTTCCAAATGTTGTTACATACACATCCATGATATATGGGTATGGAAAGCAGGGTAAGTTCCGTGAAGCCACTAAGGTGCTTGAAGAAATGCGCTCAAAGCATTGTGTTCCTGATTTTGTCACATGGAGCACATTGAGTACTGCTTTTGGCGGTGAATTCAGTTTTAAGGTGTGATATGAGTTCATAAAAGAACAGTATGAAATTTTAATTGGTGGCACTTTTTCACCAATGGTTGGATTCTAATTCTTTTACTTCAAGGTCTCCGTAGATGTACTGTTGGAGATATAAAAAAATCCTAAATGACGTGCAAGAAGCTGGAGCAGCTTTATTAATTTATTGAAGGCTATTTAGAGCAGCAATAAGGCAAAATCAGGCCTAATGTTTTTTTGGTGAGGCTCATAATGTAATCAACTATATTTAATATAATTTTTTTTTATTGAAGGCGTTTTTATGAACTTCTTTTTCAAGGAATGCAGTTTGCACAGGTCCATGATGCAGTTCTTGGCAAAAATTTGTTTTTGATTCTACTATTAAAAGAGTGCAGAACCATGGTGCAGAGATATGTGGGAGACACAATGATTTTGCTTTATTTTGCAGTATATGAGGTAAAATTACAGAGAGTTCATTCATAAGTTGTCTGGTTGCATTATTGATACATGCAACAATGTTGAGGCTCCAAAAACCATGGATATTTGCTTCTTTAAGACTTTGGCTTAGAAATCTCCTCTCAATGTCTGACATAAGCTAAGCAATGAATGTCTGGGATCAGATTTGAAGGTAAATACTCTCAATCCAGAAGTTTAGAATTACATATGTCTTGTTTTTATAGTAGCATATCTAGAGAGCATATTTTATGATAGATATTACTGAGATAGATTTTTGTTCATTACGTATTTATTTATCAAGAGGCCGAACATTTGTTTATATATAGTGTCTCTGTGTATTTTTCATTAGATTCTGATTCTTGTACTTTTGATCCTCTTTTGTGTGCTTCATCATGACAAATTTAAAAGATGTGTTGTAGCTTAGGACAACCCCCTCCAAAGTTCTTCATTATAGGCCATGTGCGTTCATTCTTATGTGTAGTTCTTTTGTGAAAGTTTCAGAGTTTAAAGTTTGTGGTAATGTTCAATCAACGATCCCCTGAAACTCTGGTTTCTCACATCAATAAAACTGAGGAATTGTTGAAATTGATTTTGGGGGAAAATCATGATGTCAAGAAGGGTTGAAAAGTATGATCAAAATGAGATCTCATCCAAATTGAAAAGGGCTTAGCTTGTTCTTAGATCAAATGCAAACAATTGGGTGTGTTCTAACATGGTTCAATGATATTTTAAGAAGTTATGCAAGAATGCTGCTTGGACGATAGTAGACAGCACATATCTTATTGGGAATACTGAACAGGTTGTAGACAAAATAGGATTGAGCATAACATATTTTCCGGGAATTGATAAGAAAAGAGCTGGATCTAATCTTAGTATTTTTCTAGTGAAATTTAGCTAATAAGCTTGATGAAACATTGAAAACAAATATTTAGTGTAATAGCGAGGTGCAATATTCACATAGGTTGCATCAACTTATATGTTCATCATTGTCTTTTTAGAGAAGGAATTGTTCACTTGATCTTCTGCGAATGATATCTTGGCTGCTCACCATGGGGTCAAGGGATGGTGTCCCCACAAGGCCAAGGGAAAATGCTCCTGTGGGGTGAAATGGCAGCGCCCTGCACCCAATTTTTTTAAACAGCTTTGAAAAGGGTGGAAAATGATGGCCTTTTTGTGAAAGATGGGTTCAAATTTAAGCTTGTCAGGTTGGAGTTGGTAAACAGAGTTATTTTACAGAACTTCCTTGTTCAAATTTTAGAAAAAGATAATTGAAGCCATTGATTATGATCTAATCGAATGAGTCTTATTGCTCCTTGCCCTATTGTTTCCATTTTCTTAAAGCTTTCCTAAAGAAATCCAAGGCTTAATCTCTGCCCACCATTCCATCATAATCTGAGAACCCTTATTGTTCCTTGTCTTTAATAAGTCATGTGCTCAGAGATCTTTTTCTATCTGATAGTCAAAATGCGAGTTTAAAAGCTTATTTAAAGAGAGAAGAACATCAAAAGCTTATTTTATAATTTTTTTAATTGCAACTGTCAATCTAAGCCTAATCTAATGGCTAAAAAGCTATCTCAGATTTTGTGTTGCATGTTCTAAGTTCCTCCTCAAGAACCCAAGCTAGTTCATCATCCATCAAATTATTGATTTAATGGACGGAAAGCTACAATGAAGATTTAAAAGCTCTATGTCAAATTTCAGAAAAGCTTAAAGGAAGATCTGAGCTAATTGTGAAATCTAAAATCTTCCTCCAATCGCTTAAAGACACACGCTAAAAGTTCATTTAATGAACCTTGCATTCAACCCCAATCATCTAATAAAAGCTAAATCCAACAGTCAATAATTCAGCTCACCCTTTTAGAGCATATGCTAGAAGCTTATCTAATGAACCTAGCACTCAATCGCAGCTGGCTGATTAAAGCTAAATCCACTGGCCAATAATGAAACTCACCTTTTAAAAAGCTTATGCTAAAGGTGCATCTAATTAGCCTAGGGTTGAATCCCACCCATCTAACCAAAGTTAAATTCAGCAGTTAATAATGAAGCTCATCCATCTAAAGCTCTTGATAAAAGCTCATATATTGAACTTGGCACTCAATCCTAGCCATCTGATCCATTGACATGACTTTTGGCATGCCAACTTGGAGAGCAAAATGGTGCTCCTTTGAAAGGGATGTTACTCTCTCAAGGCTCTGGATTCCTTCTTAGAGGTTTGGTTGTTTACTGGGATCTAGGAATTAACCATCCTACATGAGGATTTTGGTGTTCCAAGAAAGCATGAGATGATAGATGCCTGATTCAATATGAGCTTCAGTGATTCTGTGTTTGTTTATCTATGGGAAACACACCTCAAGGTTTGCAGGGTAGAAAATGAAATCCGGATGTTATAAGATTTAAGCTCATGTACAGAAAAAAATAAAATAAAATCTAATACTATCCTGATCCTAAACTATTCCAAACTAACAAGCTTAAAGAAAATTTAAAAGAGATCAAGGACAGCAGAGAAGGTTAGAGGTAGGCCTGTTCATTCGCTTCCAAGAACCCCACATGAGTGTCCAAACTATCCAAGCAATAGCTAGACCTAACATAACTTGAATACAAGGATAATGCAATCTCTAGGAAAATGAATGACATATACTCAACAAGGTAACTGCCATAAAAATTCACATATTACAATTTGAGATATAACATTCTCAATACATTCATGATATAATCTTTAAAAGCTTAGAAATCCAGTTGCTCATGGGAGTCCTCAAAATGGTGAAAATTCCAGTCTACAACTCTTGCACCAAGCTTATTGAGGTTCATCACCATGACATCCGCCAGTTCACTATGCTTCTCAGCCTAAGTGCCACCTACATCCATGGGAACTCCTCCAGCCACATGTCTCAGGTGAACAATAGATGCATCTGGTCTTGTTAGCATTGCTGACTCTGGCACTCCCCAATAGTATCAACTCAACCATAACTATAGCCACATGTTTCATCACCTGTGTGTCCTCTGTCCACATGCCCACAAATGACACCCATGCTTCAAGTTGTTCATGCCCCTCTTGTTTTAAACTGTTGTAGACTTCAATAGTTGCATGCTCCTGCTGAGCATTTTTGTTGTGTGTTGCTATTGCACATTTCTACTAAGCATCGCTTTGATATTAGATATTGATAATCTAACAACTCACCCCTGGTGCAATCTTACGCTACAGTATATATGAGCGACAGCGTCAAGCATACCGTGTGCAATAAGAAGCCACCAGGGTAAGGGAAAATAAACATATTGTGCTTCTTCAGCAACCATTAAAACACATAAAATTTTCTCTTTGAATCCTTGGGTTTGATACAAGACCAAGATGATGGGGATGCCCATTTCAAGTGGATAGAAGATGATGTTATGAGAATAACCAGTTTGATTGTAAAATGCCCAGGACAGAAAACAACAATTCAACTCTGCAAATCTCCAAACTTTTTATACTACTGATCCAATACTATCCCAAATTACAAGAGTCGCTGTTCAAAAGTAAATCAATAGCAATAATATAGATCAATACTCAGAGGAACCAGAAACGATCATTAGCACTTCTAATGAGTTACCGAGTTTGTAAAATGGAGCTCAGAGAACACATAGATTTAACCAGAAAAGTCCATCGAATTTATTAAGCAGGTCACCACCGGCAAATTCACATTGATCCAAATATCATAGACTTGAAGCTCAGATTCGAGCACAATCAAATGTCCAAGGCGATGCTCGGCTCCGCTCAAGGTGGTGTCGCTGCTTCCATACTAACTCTGTAGAGAAGATAATTCAGTCGTTGGGCACTAGAGACTCTGCTAACACTATTGGCCTATGTTATAATTGCAAGCTCAATCCGTCTTAGTCATTCGCCTATGCTCGTAGAATATTCGTGTGTTCAGTATATGACTTCGGAGTGATCGGAACAAGTCGTGGACCAATGTGTCGATGCTTATCACCCGAGCTCGTCTCCCAAAATGAAGCGACTTATCTTTGATGAGGGCTAGAGCTAGAGGCTCGGCCAGATCGCTCCTAATTGCTCCCATAGTCGGTTGTCCCTGAGCGTAATGGTAGAGCAACTACGCTCTCTTACCATGCAGAACTGAATTCCCAAATTTCTTGATGATCCATCAAGTCCAATTCCATCTATAAATACTTAACTACTATGCCACTTCAATTGAAATCGGCCTCAAACAAAACAAACAAAATTAAATTTCAAAATTAGAATGGTGCCAACCACAAGGCAGGTCAGCCACAACTAAACTATTATTTAATTATTTGATAGTGTTCAAAAACACTAGTTTGCAAAACCACGTTGGCCCAGCTTAAGGAGAATTTAGGACATGACAGTCCCCGCCCCCAGATGGTTGCTTGTCCTCGAGCAACCTTAGATTTGGGTGTTCAAAGATCTCCACCCCCTCCCAAGTAGCATCTTTAGTCGGTAGATTTTTCCATTTTACCAAATACTTCGGGATGATCTTATTTCTCAATTGCTTTTCCCTCACATCTAGCACCGTCTCAGGTTTGAGAATCAATTTACTTTTGTCATCAAGTGGCGACAATTCTTTTGACGGTGTAATCTGCTGTCCCAAGGCCCTCTTCAAGCATGATACGTGGAAAATATTATGAATTCTACTCCCTGGAGGCAACTCAAGTTCATATGCAACCTCTCCAATCTTCCTTGCAATCCTGAATGGCCCGTAAAACCTTGGTTTCAACTTTTCTGCTTCGTTCCCCTTAGGAGATGACTGTCTGTATGGCTGCAACCTCAAGTATACCATGTCGTTTACTTCAAAAACCCTTTCAATCCTTCACTGATCTGCATATAACGTTTGCTGATTTTGGGCTCGTTGGAGGTTTTCCTTCAAAGAGTTCATGATGTCCACGTTTTGCTGAATCATGTCTCTGACACTTGAGGCTCTACTATCTGCAAGGATCAAATTCATGAAGGAGGTGGTCTCATACCCATAGAGTGCCTTGAATGGTGACATTCCAATGGATATGTGATGTGTGGTATTGTAGCAGAATTCTCCTAGATGCAACCACTTCACCCAAGCTGATTGCTGCCCCGTCACATAGTTTTTCAAGTACCCTTCAATCCATTTATTCACAATCTTTGTTTGTCCATCTGTTTGGGGGTGGTAGCTAGTGCTGGGGGACAACTATGTATGAGCCAAGCGGAAGAGTTCTTGCCAGAACAAGCTGATAAATCTGCTATCCCTGTCACTCACAATGTTTCGTGGCAATCCATGGAGCCTAAACACTTCTCTAAAAAACAGATCTGCAACTTGAGGAGCCTTAAATTCTGAAGTAATGGCGTAGAAATGAGCATACTTAGTGAGTCTATCCACCACAACATAAATACAATCCTTACCTTGCACCTTAGGGAGCCCGGTGATGAAATCCATTGAAATGCTTTCCCATTTCTGACTTGGAATGGGCAAGGGCTGCAACAAACCAGCTGGTAGTATATGTTCAGTTTTATTTTGTTGGCACACTAAACATTCTCTCACATGCTGCCATATATCCTTTTTCAGCCCCTTACTTGCTCGTATGTCTTGTAGAATCCCAGGTGACTAGCAAGAGGGGTATCATGGCAAGCTTTAATGATTCTATTCTTGACCTTCGAATGAGGTACAAGATATACCCGATCTTTGTAGAGAATGAGCTCCTCAACCACCCTATACCTGTCATCAACTATCTCCCTTCCAAAATATCATTAGCAAATGCATTCTTAGTGTACTCAGCTGTAATACCAATCCTCCAATCAGCAGATATATCAGACATTGCACATAGATATGGCTTCCTAGAAAGTGCATCAGCCACTACATTGTTCTTGCCCTTTACAAATTCAATATCAAAGTCATAAGCTTGGAGTTTGCTTACCCATTTCTGCTGTCTATCATTCAAATTTCACTGATTTAGGAAGTACTTCAAGCTGTTATGGTCTGTCTTTACCACAAATTTACCACAAACCAAGTACTGCCTGAACTTAGCAAGGGCGTGCATGATAGCTAACATCTCCTTGTCATAAATAGAGAGAGCCCTCTTTGGACTAGTGAACTTCCTACTCTCATATGCAATTGGGTGTTTATTTTACATTAATACGGCTCCAATGCCCTCTCTTGACACATCACACTCAAGTACAAAAGGAGATGAGAAATCAAGAATGGCCAAAACGGGACATGAGCTCATTACCTCCTTGAGTTTATCAAATGCCTGCTGGGCTGTGGGACTCCAAGAAAAGTCTCCTTTCTTCGTGAGATTGGTCAATGGTGCTGCAAGTTGAGAAAATCCCCTCACAAATCTCCTGTAGTAGCTGCAAAGCCCCACAAATCCTCTCAATTGTGTCAAATTCTTGGGTGTAGCGCACTCCTGAATGGCCTTGATCTTCTCCTCATCCACACTAATCCCTTGAGCACTAATCTTGTGGCCCAAGTATAAGATCTCGATCATCCCAAACTTGCATTTTGACATTTTGGGATAGAATGAATTCTTTTCAAGAATGTCAAGCACCTCCTCTATATGCTTCAAGTGCTCTTCCCATGTCTTACTGTAGATCAAGATATCATCAAAGAAAACCAACATGAATTTCCTTAACTAAAGAATGAATACCTGATTCATGCAAGATTGGAATGTAGCGGGAGCATTAGTTAACCCAAACGACATCACCAAGAACTCATAATGGCCATAATGGCATTTGAAAGCTGTCTTATGCATGTCCTCATCCCTGACTCTAATATGATGGTAGCCTGAACGCAGATCAATCTTGGAGAAGTACACTGCTCCATGTAGCTCATCTATCAATTCATTGATCCTGGGGATAGGGTAGCAGTTCTTGATTGTCTTCTTGTTGAGAGCTCTATAATCGATGCACATCCTAAGCGTTCCATCCTTCTTTTTGACCAACACCACCGATGAAGCAAAAGGGCTTGAACTTGGGCGAATAAACCCCAATATCCAATAACTCCTTAATGGCCTTCTCGATCTCTTCTTTGTAAATTCGCAGATGACGATAAGGAGTAGTGATCACCGGTTTAGCTCCTTCTTCAAGCTCTATTTCATGCTGAAACCCCCTATTTGGTGGCAATCCTGATGGAATCTCATGAAACACTTTGCACTTCTTGTTCAAGATAGCCTGAATGTCCATGGGAAAGGTTCTTTCTTCCTTTGGTGGGTTAGTATCTATGATCAAGCACTTTGCTGCCCATGCTGCTTGATCCCTATGAAAAGATCGTTCTATCCTTTTGGCTGAGACCACCATAGGACCATTCCTGGAGAGGCCCTTGAGGACAACCTCTTTGCCATTATGCTTGAATTTCAGCTCCATGGTTTGGTAATTGGTTGTATATTCTCCTAATGAATGGAGCCATTGAACTCCCAAGATCATGTCCGTGTCACCGATATCAACCACATAGAAATCATCTTTCATCTTGTGTCCACCCAATATCAGCTCCATTTGTTGGATTCGTTTAGTACAAGAGAGGATGTTCCCTCCAGCTGCCACCACATCAAATCCTTCGAAGTCCTCTGCTCCCAAATGCAACTTGGCCATTGTCCTCTTGTCAATGAAATTATGAGTGGCTCCACTATCAATCAACACCGTCACCTTCTGTCCTCAAAGAACTCCTCTCACTCTGAGAAAATGGTATCATGGTGCTCCTGAAAGTGTTGCACGAGTGCCTCTTGTGGGGCCCCCTTCTACAATGAGCTCTTGAGGTTCCCCATTATGTCTTCCTCATTTACCTCTTCTTCAATTTCCGCTTCATCATTGGAGACCACTTCAATGTAGTAAGCTTGTCTCCTTCCTTAGTATCTGTGTTGATTGTTCCATTTTTCATTGCAATAGTGGCACAAGCCTTTCTTGCGAAGTTCATTCCTTGACATGCCATGTGGTCCTATAGGAGGGGCTTTTGGTGGTGGATTAGCCTTAATGAAGGGCTTCTTGGGTTGCCCTGCTGGTGTGCCTTTGCTAATAGTCTTCCCTTTCTTGATGGAATCTTCGAGACTCAAGGCTTTCCGGATAGCTTTCCGGATAGCTTCCTCTAATGTTGCTGGCTTCAAGGCTCTCACCAAGCCACGAAATGACTCTGATAGGCCTTCAATAAAAAAAGATCACGAGCCTCTTGTTCGAAGCATCTGATACCATCACTGTGAGTCTTTGAAATTCTGAAACATAATCATCCATGGTGCTTGTTTGCTTGAGTCTTGTCAGCTTCTGGAAGTATGCTTCAGGATCCTTCCTATTGAATCTCTCTGTCAATTTATGTGTGAACTCAACATAAGTAGAAACCTGTCCAAATCCTTGAGTAACAATGCCATGGTGCCACCACTCATGAGCTAAACCTTCCAGATGTAGGATGGCGAACTTGATGGCTTCCTCTTCAGTCATGGGGCTAAGAGAATAATAAGTGTCCAGCTTCTGTATCCATGATTAAGCAGTCATATTTCCCGAGTCATCGAATGTTGGAAGTGTTAGCTTACTCACCCTATGTTGCAGATCCCTGTTGGGGTGGTAAGTAACTTGGCTTCCCTTGGACCCATTCTTGATGTTGTGAAATTGGATGAATGGAAGCTGCTGCCTTATCTCAGGATCGATTTGCATATAGGCTTCCATGCTAGCGTTAATGTCTCCTTCCACTAGATTTTGTTCCTCACTTCCATGATTCGATCTATGCTTGGGTAGGAAAGTGGGTTGTGTGGGACGCCAACCCTTATTGCTTTGATTTTCAGATCCAGGATTATTGGACTGACTGCCTTCTAGCCCATTGTTTGAAACTGATCTGCGGTTGTTGTTCCTATCATTCATGGATTGCATCATTGTTAATATCATCTGGTTTGTTTGTTCTTGCTGCTTGGCCATTTGCTCCTGCACATTGGCCATCCTTTTTAAGAAAGCTTCGAACTGGTCATCTTTATCTCCCATCTTCTTACCTCTATCTCCTATTCCAACAGATTCATTTGTTGCTTTCTTCTTTTCCCTTTCGATGGGGCGCTGATCCCTTTGACTCATGCAATACCCTCAGGCTGGCAAGGTCTGAGGCTCTGATACCAATGTAAAATGCCTAAGATAGAAAACAACAATTCAACTCTGCAAATCTCCAAACTTTTTATACTACTGATCCAATACTATCCCAAATTACAAGTCGCTGTTCAGAAGTAAATCGATAGCAATAATATAGATCAATACTTAGAGGAACCAAAAATGATCATTAGCAGTTCTAATGAGTTACCGAGTTTGTAAAATGGAGCTTAGAGAACACATAGATTTAACTAGAAAAGTCCATCAAATTTATTAAGCAGGCCACCATCGGCAAATTCACATTGATCCAAATATCATAGACTTGAAGCCCAGATTCGAGCACAATCAAATGTCCAAGGCGATGCTCGGTTGCGCCCAAGGTGGCGTCGTTGCTTCCACACTGACTCTGCAGAGAAGATAATTCAGTCGTTGGGCACTAGAGACTCCGCTAACTCTATCGGCCTGTGTTATTAGCGCCAAGCTCGATCCATCTTAGTCGCTCGCCTATGCCCGTAGAATATTCGTGTGTTTAGTATATGACTTTGGAGTGATCGGAACAAGTTGTGGACCAATGTGTTGATGCTTATCACTCGAGCTCGTCTCCCAGAATGAAGCGACTTATCTCTGATGACGGCCAGAGCCAGAGGCTCGGCCAGATCGCTCCTAATTGCTCCCACAGTCGATTGTCCCTGAGCGCAATGGCAGAGCAGCTACGCTCTCTTACCACACAGAACTGAATTCCCAGATTTCATGATGATCCATCAAGTCCAATTCCATCTATAAATACTTAACTACTATGCCACTTCAATTGAAGTTGGCCTCAAACAAAACAAACAAAATTAAATTTCAAAATCAGAATGGCGCCAACCACAAGGCAGGTCGGCCACAACTAAACTATTATTTAATTATTTGATAGTGTTTAAAAACACTAGTTTGCAAAACCACGTCGGCCCAGCTTAAGGAGAATTCGGGACATGACATTGATGGTTAAAATTAATAGGTTGGAGAATATATTGATTGCTCTAATAGAGAGATTGGGGTGGTTAGGCCTCATGAAGAGGGAAGAGAGCTGGAAAAGACTGAATCCTAACATGTTGAGATCTCAAAAGGTAGTTTCTTCAAAGCTGAAGTTAAAATAGGCAGACATTCAGCCCAATGATGGTGAAATATGTGTGGAGAAACTTGACCTATGGATATTGCAGATGGAAGTATATTTCAGTCTCAGCAAGCTCTCACCACACGAACAAAATTCATTTGCCAGGCTCAAGCTTGCCGATCATGCATTGACATGGTACAAAAGTTGTGCTTTGTCCTTGGAGTGTAGGAAGGTAGCTCTTATATACAAATTGGAGGACTTCAAAACATTGCTCAAGAAGCAATTTTATCCAATTTGTCATGAGGAGGAGCATGTGATGCAGTGGCACTATTTTTGCCAAAGGGAATGCCAAGGTGTACAAGAGTATACAAGTGAATTTTGGAAAAGAGCAGTTCAATTGGGGGAGTCATGGACAAGGAAGTGCTAATAATGTACATTGGAGGGCTGTTTGGGCACCTCAAGAGGCCTGTACTCATGGCAAAGCTCCAAGATATTAATTGAAGTGTATGCCCATGCACAGTATCTTAAACTTGATGAGAAGAAAACCTCTTCATTCAAGCAAAAGAATAAGGAAAAATCAGGACAGCAGCAAGGAGGATAAGAACGCAAGGATAAGGTCCAAGGAATTCCAACAAGAAATCCAATACTACTGTTCAAAAGAAGGAGAAAGGGAAGAAGTAAGGTGAATTCCATTGTTCACATTGCAATAAGGATGGACATTCTGATGAAAGGTGTTGGGAAGCTTGCATCTTCATGGAGGAAGAAGAAGAAGGATTCAAACTTGACCTTTGTGAACAAAGGTAAGGTAATTGATTCAAATGATAGGATTTCTTGTGTGGTGCATAAGGATACTTGCATAGTTGGTGAGAGTTCCAATGCCAAAGAAGGGGAAGAACTCACTAAGTTGTTCCATATCGGAAACTAGATTAAGGACAAGAAGGTGGATTTATTTTTTGATGCTTGCTCTCAAGTGAATCTCATTCGGCAAAAGTTGGTGAGTTGTGATTTAAGACCGTGGATCATTGAGAGCCCTATTCACTTGGTTGGCACAAGCAAGGAGTGGATATTTTTGTCAAGAAACAATGTAAGTTGTTGTTTTGCATAGGGGCTGATTTCAAAGATGAAATTTTGGTTGATGTCATTCCTTTGGATGTGTGTGGGGTTATTTCTGGAAGTCCATATATGTAGGGGGGATGCCATATACTTCTGTAGGCCTGCTCAATATAGGATTGTGCTGAATGAGGAGCCATTCATATTGAATGCTTCAATGAAGAAAGCCAAATATCCATGGTGAGTACTTCTCAAGCTAAGAGGATAATTTATGCAATTGGGAAATAAACTCTTTTAATTATTAGAGGGAAGGAGAGCAGCTGAGGCTGAATTACAGCAGTTCTATGGGCTGCACACTCATCAAGATCATAGGGAAACTAATGATTTTCTGAAGCAATTTTCAGAGTTATCTGTAAAGCCTAAAGGGCTGCCCCCAAAACATGTTATAGAGCATGAGATCTAGCTTGTTTTTTGCCCAACATTGGGCGATACTGTCAAAGTGTCATTGAAGCAAATGAGGTCAAAGATCATCTGAAGAAACTTTTAGAACAAGGGGTGATAAGGCCAAGTACATCCCCTTGTGGTTTTCCAATTGGAAATGTGCCAAAGAAAGACAAGACATGGTGGATGTGTGTGAATTATCGGGGCTTAAATAAAACAATAAAAGATAGGTACTGTCCTAAATAGATGATTTTTTGATCAGCTCCAACATGCAAAGTTCTTCACCAAACTGGATATAAAATCAGGATATCATCAAGCTAGGATAAACGGATAAGACATTTAAAATCAAGCATGGTCTCTTCAAGTGGTTGGTGTTACCATTTGGCTTATGTAATTAATGAATGGGGTGTTGAGGCCTTTAATGGTTTCTTGCGTTGTTTATCTTGATGATATATTGGTGTTTAGTGGAACATATGAAGAACATGTTTTTCATTCTAAAGAAAGTGTTTTGAGATTCCTAAGGAGAACCAACACTTGTTGAATGAGAAAAAATGAGTTGGCAAAATCTTTGTTGGTGTATTTGGGACATGTCATTAGCAATGGAGAGGTGTGATAGATCCCTTTAAAGTAGAAGGTATTTTGAAGCAGCCAAAGCCCAATACAAGTTATGAGATAAGGAGTTTTGTTGGATCAACCCAGTGCCTCCAGAAATTTGCAAAAGTTTATTGCATGTAGCTGTCCCATTGCATGCCATCATGGGGAATGGCAAAAAGGTTATTGGGGTAGTAAACAACTACTAGCTTTTGATGATCTTAAGCAAAGGATAAGCATAGCTCCTACTACTAGCTTTTGATGATCTTAAGCAAAGGATAAGCATAGCTCCAGTTTTGGCACTCCCAAATCTTCAACAATCATTCAAAATTGAAACTGATTCAAGTGATTATAGTATGGGTGCCATGTTGCCATAAGGAGGAAGACCAATATGCTATCATTCAAAAATGTTAAGAGGGGCTGTCATAAATTCTACTACATATGACAGAGCTATATGCCTTAGTTTCAATGTTGAAGAAATAGAAGCATTATCTAATGGGCAAGAAAACAGTGGTGCATACTGATTACCAACCTTTACAATATTTTCTAGCTCAAACAAAGTAGCAGCAATCATGTCACTATAAGTGGATGCAATTCTATCTAGTCATCTAGTATAAGTGTGGTGTAACCAACAAAATGCAGATATGTTTTCAAGACCACCTTTTCTCTCTGTGGTTCACACTCTTGCTATATTGTGGTCATTTAGAAGAGAGGTATTGATGTAGGCGCATTCTAGGTCAAGCCTAAAGACTTGCTATAGGTAGAAACCAAGGTAGGCATTTTTGGGTTCTTAGTGCCAAGGCAACAAGAAGGGGCATGCAAGGGCAGTTTGGTGCCAAGGGAGATGTGTGTGCATGGGTAAAGAGGCAAGCCATAGCACAAAGATAAGAGTGCATGACAGGTGTGAAGAAGCAGCAAGGAAGATGACATGTATATTGGGGCCCATAAATGAGCAAAGGATTGCACAATGGGTATAATAGAGGAGGTCATGCTTGAAGTGAGTTTGGCACAAGGATGAAGGGTAGTGGAGTGTGCAAACTTGCACAGGGAAGCATTGAGTAGATGGTGCACTCACAAAGCCCACAACATCAATACAATAATGCATGCTGGTAGAACAAGGAAAATGAAGCAATGGACTTACAAATTGTTGGTGGCGTCGAGCCATGAGTCAGTTAGATGAGTTAGCAGCTATCAGAGATCGGATCACCTTTGGGTTCAAGATGTCAAAAGATGGATGACAAAGATAGCAAAAATGGTATTTGTTACAATTAATGCAAGCTGTTGAGGTGAATAGATAGAGGTGTTTAAGCACCAAATGGAATTTGAAATCCTGACTCTGGAGGCAATGAAAGAGAGGGAATTTGGAAAGGGAGGGCTTCCCAAAACACACTTTTAAGAAAATGAAGGGGGAGAGTTCGACCTCCATTGTAGGTTCTAGGTTGGAGAACACAAAAAGGGTTAAAAGGCCACTTGCACGTGAACCTATTTGGTTAACCTTAGCTGAAGTGTTCATTGTATAGGAAGGTACAAACCATTGTAATTAAAACATTATTTCGTCAAATAATGAAATTTATGCTTTCCTTTTAATTGTGTAGCACATTCTTTTCCACTATGCATGAGAGTTAGTGCATAAGTTGTGTCATTGGGCTTCCTTTTGTTGGGACCCTTGATCGTGACTGTGTCAAATGGTATTAGAGCTTAGGTTATGGCTCAAGAAAAAGGCAAATTGGGGAAGATGGGCTACATAGGATTGCAAGTGGAGGGCTTGCAACGATGACTTTATAGTGGTGGCACTTTTGTAGGATTGTGATGAAGGTTTGCAGTAATAGGTGACTGAGGGGAGTTGTGGGTTGAGGAGATGCTTGTAGATCAAGGTGTAGTGAGGTGCCTATAAGGAGTGTGGATAGTAGCAATGGAAAGCAAAAATCGAGAAGGAGGTTATGAAATGGGCTAGGTCCAAGCCTAGTTCAAGGTTTGAAAGGAGTAGTAATGGGGTGAGGGTGTTGACATAATCATTGAATAGAGGAAATTGAACACAAAGCTATTGGCAATGGCATCTTCTAGTGTGGAGGATGTTGGGCAGGTGTACAAACGGACACTTGTAGATTGTTTTACACATTTGTAAGCGTGGGTAGAAGGTGCATGAGAAGTTTGTTCTCCATCTTGGTGGATGCATAGAGAACAAGAAGGGAGCATAATGGCTTAACAAAAGGTCAAGGGGAAGAGCAATTGGAAGTTGCAACCAATGGTCAAGGTCATAAAGATGATGGCTAAGTTGGACATATCGCAGAGAAGAGTAGTGTGGAGGGAGAAGAGAGTGGTGTTAAAAGAGGAGGATGGCTTGGAGACATCTACATTCTTCAAAAAGGAAGGATTGAAGGAGTTGATGAAGTGGGTGTTGGTAATGGAGCACTATTTTGTGTAGGTGAGGCTTGAAGACCTGTAGAAGGTAGAGCTCTTATAAAGGAGGTCATGTAATGACACAATAGAAGGGTGAAGGAGTCTCGAGGAGTGGAGACAATGTAGAGGAAAAGCGCAGGTGTGAAAGTGCAATTGGATGGAATTTGAGATAATGAGGGAGGTGGTGCACTTTAGAGTGCAATTGGAGTGGTTGTAGGGGCTAGAGGCTCCAATGAAAAGGAATGCACAAAAGGAGTTGGAGGGACAAACAAAAGGAGTGGTGCTAGTCTATGTCAAAGGAGTAGGTAACATAGGGGGTAAATTGTTGCATGAAGAAGGTAGCCAAAGACTTATGGTAGAAATTGGTTGCATGAGAAGAGCACTAGAGGATAGTGATGGGGTTTGGCTGACCCTTGGAAGAAGGGAGTGGGGAAGGGAGGAAGCTTTCCACATAGGAAGCATGGAAAAGTACGTGAGGTGTGTGAGTTTGATTGCATGAGGTTTGGGTGAAGGGCCCAAGGTGCACAAAATGGGACCAAGCCAACCCCAAGGTGCATTGAGTGAAGACAATGGCGTCAAAGGAAATAGACAAAAGAGTGCTAGAAGGAACCAACAAACTTGTGACAACAATTTGTTGATGTGAGGTAGTTGGGTGTGTGGGTGAAACCCAGAAGGAGGTGTTGACATAAATATTGATAAATGGCAGCCATGTGCATGGGTGAGAGCCTAAAGGTATGGGCCAAGGAGAGATCCTTGAGAGAGAGGATGGAAGGAGAAAAGGAAGGCTAACAGGTGCTGATACAACTGCCAAATTGAAGTAGTTGTACCACATGAAGAGGCCAACGTAAGAGTGTTAGATGAGGGCACATGGATGCTTTGCAAAAGGCATTTGAAGAAAGGAAAAGCATGTGACTTGGTGGAGGCAAATTGTAATGTTCCCATTTTGGCCATTAGCTCTTCATTTGGTTTTAGCCTATTTCCAGAAATCCATAGGCTTGTCTGAGGTAAAATCAGGGTTTCCTTCTTCAGAGGTTCTATGGCATTTCAGGGAGTTTACTATTTATAGTAAATTCTATTTTGGCAGTATGCAGTTTTCGGTCTTCAGGTCTTCATTTTCAGTTGGAGCAATTAAATGAGTTCAAGTTTTGGCTTCTGAAAACTTTATATTGGTGAATTTCATAAATAAAGGCATTAATGTTATAATTTGCAGTTGACCCCTTGGCTTAGGGAAATAACTTTATGTTGTTCTTAAAAGGTGGACTTGAAGGGGGACGCCTTCATAAGAATTAAATATTAATAAAGTCTTTAATGCCTTGAGGAAAAGTGGACGCCCTTTTAATAAGGAGTTAATATTTTCAAAAAAGTTTAATGTTGCTTGAAGTGGGACGACATCTTGAGTAATTAAAAGATATTTGGAAATTTGAAGAGTCCTTTGTGTCTTTTGGCGTGCCTTGGAAGGAATTCGAAGAGACATCTCCTTTTCTATAAAAGAGAAGCCTGGCTCCAACATTTGGTATCCAATGTTTTTATGCTAATGTTATGCTGTCGAAATGACAACTTGTTTAATACTTCGAGGGATGCTTACCTCCTAGTTCCAATCCAATTTCGTGTTTGAAATACAACACCTAGTTGGACATTTGTTGCTTCTCAAATCAGACTAGCAGATTGAGCTCAATAGTTGAAGATTTTGATGAAATTTCCAGTTTTGAAGTTGCTGATATAGTCACAGCTGAAGGTGGTTTTTGCATAAAGCTTTTGGAGTGAATTTAATTTGCTTGTAGGTACTTTTCCAATCCATTCCTACACCCAAGGCGACCATCTTTGGAGAGTTTCAGATTTTAATTGAGTTTCTGATTTTTTATGTCAAAGTTGCCCTCAAGGAAGGCCGTACCATTCTGGAGAGCTTTGGGATTGTGCCAAAAATTATATGTGAAGATTTGATGCTGTTTTGTGGTCAAAATTTGGGCGCCTACCTCCTAGAAGGTCTCTGCAAAAGACATCATTCGATTCCAAGGTATTTTGAATGAGTTATGAATATTTTAGTGGGTTCATAGTTGCTGGTTCTTCATTTCAGTTTGCTGATTTTTCTTATCAGACTTTAGAAGTTCAGATTTTTGATTATTTATCAGCAGTTAGAGAGATAATTATTTGTATGGGATCATCCATTACTCGTGTGCTTTGAAGCTATTGTAATTTACATGTAATTTGCAGCTCACTCCTTATTTGTAAGACTGTTAACAATAGTACTATTTCAGTCCTTAATTGCTGCAATTAATTCTTCTTTCTTCTCACATTAAGTACCCCTGGATGGTCTACCGCCAGTGTGGATAATTGAATTTGTATCTCTCTTTGTACCCACTCTCAAGTGGTGAATCCCCACTCTTAAGTGGATGCCCGCTGCAGCGAATGAATTAGATAGTTGTATCTTCATGGCTGGTTATCCGCCTAATTGTTTCAGTTTCAATTAATAACTCTGTCATATGTTAGCACCTCACACTCAGTGGGATTTTGAGTGCACATTCTTGACGTTGAGTTTGTTTCATTTCAAGTTATTGTTTTTAGTTTCTCCGCCATATGACAACACCTATCCTTCCTTGGGATTGAGTGTGCGTTCTTGGCGTTGAGATCTTTCAAACTTGGATTTCAATTTTAATGCTAACGCTAATTCAATTGGCGAAGTGTTGATTGTGTGTGAAAATTTCAACGAAAAAATTGCTTAGCATATTTCACAAATGTATAAGTGGGCCAATTCCCATGTGTGGAGAAGGAAGAAAGGCAAGAGAAGAAGGAAGAAAGAAGAACAAAAGACCCGGGGAAGGATGCATAAGCAACAACTTGATTGTTAGTGGGTCAAGGCGAAGCAAGGAAAGTAGAGCTTGGTGAGAGGAGAATTGTGTATGACCCAATCAAGGTCAAGAGGAAAAAGAGAAGCAGGGTAGGCATGCTAAAATGTAGACACCAGGCAAAAGAAATGATTTAAACCATTTTGTTAGATGGTTTAAAGGGTGGCGCTACCACTCATTTCCACTTGTGAGTATGGGTTTACATTCTTTCCTACTTGGGGTGTTTGATGCAGAGGCATCTCAAGTCAAGCCTAAAGTTTTGTAGCCAAAAACTAGGATAGGTGTTTGTGGATTCTCAAAGCGAAGGAATTGTGAAGGGGTACACAAGAGAAGCTTGGTGCCAAGGGAGAAGTGCATGCATGGGCAAAGAGGCAAAGTTGGTTGTTGTTAGAGATCAGATCACCTTTTGGATCTTGATGTTAGAAGATGGCCAACAAAGACAACAAAAATGGTGGTCGTGTCAAATTGTGGTAAAATTAATGTATAGAGAAGTGTTTGAATACCATATGGATAGAGAATGGGAGTGGCTATTTCAGTGGAAGGAGGTAGCAAAAAGAGGGACTTTGGTGAATGAGAGCTTCCCAAAACAAGCTATTATAGTAAGTGAAGGAAGTTTGGCCTCCACATTGTTCCTAGGTTGTACAACATCGAAAGGGGTAAAAGGCCACTTGAACCTGGACCTATGTAGTTAACCAGAACCAAGATTCCTTAGCAAGTTTCAATGCACTTTGTGGAGTAGAATGGATATCAAGCTAAAGCAATCTATGACATTCTATCCCCAAATGGATGGACAAACAGATTTAGTGAATACAAATTTGGTGCAGCTGCTACATGGGTACAATAATAGGTACCCAAAAGATTGGGATGAACATTTGGTCTACATTCAACACTCTTATAACAGGGCCATTGACTTGTCAACAGAGTTATCTCCATTCAAGGTCTGTTGTGATACTTGACACCTAACCCTTTTGATGTTTGCCTTAGACAGTCAAAGGAAGGGCTAGAAAAAGGAGATGCAGAGGCGGATAAGGCTGCCAAGTTCATTGATAAGGTGAGACAAATCCAACTCAAAGTTTAGGAAAGACACAAGTAGTCTCATACAAGGTATAATGTCCCCATGATCAACATCCGTAGATCACAAATTTCGTGTTGGTGACAAAGTTTGAGTATACCTTAGGAAAGAGAGGCTTCAAGGCACCTTGAGGAAGCTCAAATCATTGAGATATGGTCCATTTTAGATCACATTGCATGTGAGTTAGAATGCTTTCAGGTTAGACTTGCCTGAATACAGGAAAATCTCCATTATCAAGGATGATAGGCTGAGGTTGTTTGAGTCTTCTTTATTAGATGAAGAGGATGATGTTATGTCAAGCATGCATGATTTTGCACTTGAGGAACAAGAACTAGAAAATGATGTGATCCTTGCAAAGAAGGTAACACATACCTAACAAGTTGAGCATGAGGTTTGGTTGATAGGTTGGAAAGGGCAAATGCTAAGCAAAGAAAAATAGGCTTCCAAAGAGGAAATGGGAAGAATGTCCCCACATGTGTTTAGTACCTAAGCATTTGGGGACCAAATGCCTCTAGGTGGGGGAGGTATGATTCAAAAATCGGATCAATTATGTTGGACCAATGGAGATAGTTGGTGGGTTGCTTATCAGGACTTGCACTAGTGAGAACTTATTGTCCCTAAAACAGATGATACATGATACATGGGAGCTGGAAGGTGAATTGGAGGGTGTTTGACGTGGTTAGGAATATCTCCATTGCCTCCAATTCAGTTTGCTGATGTCATCCCTAACTAAAAAATTGAATTTGGTAAGCTCGCCACTTACATAGGGGGCAAATATGCTAAAAAGTTCAGAGAACAATTTGTTTGCCCCGATGAATGTATAAACCCTAGTGGCAAACAATTATTCACCTGGTTGAACTCATTTTCTGCTGAATGAAAACCTTATGGCTTATACTACCTGCTTGTGTACTGCAGCCTGCTGTACATGTTCTATTAGAATGATAGATAAATCTGATTGACTGAGGATTTAAATAAAGGAAAGAGATCGTACAGCTGGTTGAAAAGGCATTTTTATCTCTGCTGTTTTGTTCCAGCCATACTTCTGGATTTCTACAGTAAGGATTGCAGCCATTCCTTGCTGTCACTATCCATATCAGCATTAATATGTGATTTCAGACTTTTATAGTCCAATAGCAGCCGTACAGCTCTTGAGATGATGATATTGTTAATGTATTTGCTTAGAACCAGCTGGGTATTATTGCTTCATCATATTTATGGTTTCTCTTGAATTAATTGCTGATATAAATCATTTCAGTAGAGTTCGCTGCTGTATAATCTGAGATATTGCATGCAATTTCAATACTCTTGTTTATTGATAATCTGTATGAGACTAGATTGTTCACCACTAGTTTGATTAGACATATTGTAAGTTTGGAAGGCATAATTGCCAAACAATAGTCTATTTCATTTCTAGCTTGCATGCAGTAGATTAGTGTCCCAATCAATGTATGTTCTCACCTTGCTCACATTGGGAACTCGGTGATCAAAAAGTATGAGGACTAATGCATTTCATCAAACAGTTGTAAAAATTTGAAAAAAATAGTTGGCGACATTTCACATACAAAATGTTGGTAAACCGGTGAATTTGTTTTGTCATGGGCAGTGAGTAGAATACGAAGGTTTTTGGAGATTGAAATGATTTATTTGACTTCCTTTTTGCCTTCTAGGAACCATGTAAGGGTGTAGGAGGTCTATAACTTGGATAATCATGTGTTTGCACAGGGTGGCTCTCTTGAAAAATGTCTTACATTTTCATTTCGTGGATTTACATTGGAGAAACAAGGTTTTCATTGTGTAGGAGGAAGGGTAGATGTGAAGGGAATAATTGTTTTTGATGTGGGTCTTAATGCACCAATTTGGTTATGTAATACTTGTAAAAAACAACTTAGATTGTGGCATGAGGTTTTTTTAGACACTCTTCCTAGGGTTTTTCATCAATGTTGGGTTTTCTTCAGCTGTACCTTGGTGTTTGCTTCCATTTTGTTGTGCATGTGATCTTTGTTTTTGTATATCCATGATTGTCATTTGTGTTTGAGCATGGGTAGATAGTTGAAATAGTTGTTTTGTGTTGGTATTGCAATGGAGTTGAAGTGTTTGTTTTAGTAGAGCTAGTAGGGTGATAAGAACTAGAGGCATAACCTTAGTCTTTTACGGACCAACATGTTGTGGTAACAAATGGTGACTCGTGCAGGGAAAATACTTTTAAGAGCTTAAGAATTAGAATCTCTAGTTAAAGGAAAACTTGAAACAAATAAAATCATTCCATGGTAAACATTAATCGAACCTTAAAAAATTAGGTAGGCCTAAGGATGTTTTGAGTATCATTCAATCAAATTTTGTGTACATGTGAAATCATCTACCTTTTCAAAGTTAGTAAGTGTTGACCATGGAAAAATAATCATAATTATATGATTTTGACCCTTAAATAAACAATAGTTTACAAACAATAAGCAATGTGCATCGGTGGACATATTACCAATTGTCAAACATTGCTCAGTTGCTAGTGAGGCCTATATAGCCTCAACTAAGGTGTCCTCCGTCTCATTCTAAGCATTACTCTATTGCCAATCGAACATGCATAGCCCTTGTAGAGATACTTGAATTACTTGATTGAGATTTTAATCATTTTTTTGGTTCTCAATTAATGTTTTTGATATTTTTTTAATTTTTATTTTCACATAGACATAGGAGTCTATTTTGGGTTTGGGACTACCATGGCAAATAGAAAATGTAATGATTCATTCTGATTACCTAGACCTTAGCGCATCATCTTAACAAACCAAAAGGTTTTAAGCATGTGTTTACCAAACATTCTGATCATATGGGACAATTGTACACTCAAAAGACATGACACAAAACCATATTTTATTAACATTGAATTTTTTTTTTATCTTGTCTAAATCTCCCTACACCCAAAACTTAGTTTTAAACACACAAGAAAATATTCTCATCAAGGTGTTTATTTGACTTGGTTATCACAACAACTCAAAAAGTATAACAATGAACTCAAGGGGAAACCGTGACAAACTTGAAAGAAAACCAAGAATTAAACATCAAGACAATAAAAAATTAAAAATTGAAACAAAAGTGTAACAACCTATCCAGTCTACAGTTTAAAAATTTCAACTGACAACTAACTTTCAGCTGAACTGCAACTAACTTGTTTTCGAAACTAGGGTTTCCAAAATAAGAATAACGAACTAAAAAGAGAATAACTGCTAGGGCATCATTAACTAACTCACATCTTTCACCTACTCATAAAACTAGGGCTTCATTTGCAGCTAGACGGAAAATTCAATTCAATTATGATGTCGTTACATCATACAATTCATCAACTAACTTTTAATTTTATTCAGTTGAAAAGAAAACTATTAACTGTAAACATATAACAGGAAATTGCAGAAGGATAATAATTACTTTTCTTTGCTTCCAAAAGATAACGAACAATTACTACAGCTATTAAACAAATATAACAGCTGAATGAATCAAGTAACTATCTCACTAATTAACTGCAGAATCTTACAACGTACATTAACATAAGAGAATAACATTCATGGCATAAATGAAAATAAACTTTAATTAGCATTGCATGTACCTGGATTTACAAGTGAGGAAGAAATACATTTGACATCATCTTTAGGCTGTTATACTTGTGCTTCTTTATCACCGAGGGAAAGAGAATTATCATGAGGGGCTTTACCACCTAACGAAGACCTACTTGCTACGCCCTTAATATTATTGTACATCGGGTTATGAATAGTCGGCTTGTGGCTATCTTAACTCTCTATTAAGTCATATTATCATTAGTATATTGTTATTTAGTTGTTTAGGTCGGCCTAAGTCTTATATAGGTGTGTCTAAGTCGGCCTAGGTGATATCCTTGGCATAAATAGGTATATATAGGAGGTTGTGAGTCTTATTTCATCATGAAGTTGTGAAGTGGTTCTCATTAGAGATATTTGGAGGTTTGCCCCCTCGAAGTGGCTTGTTATTCTCAGTTATTATCAAGTATTTGCAGCATATTTCATATCATATTCTTCTATTGTGCAAGTTATTTCATAACACTACTAGTCTCCCGAGTTCTTCAACTGAAGAACCCACCCTTCACGAGGGTAATCAACATGGATCAAAATATCATCATGCCTCTGAGCCTGGTGTCAAGGACCTATACTTCCTGATCGACCTTACTAAGGGTACCTCCCAACTAGAAAGGTCACTCTGATCAGTGGTATATCTGATACTTGATAGCTGACAGATGCTGAATCTAGCATCGTACCTTGGTGAAGGATTTTAATATTACTGGCACTCCTGTGTCGATATCTTTGGCACTACTGTGCCGATATCTCTGGCACTACTGTGCTGTCAGCACTCTCACCCTTGCTCGACATGATAATTCTCAGATCTATTTTAAATCCTACCATATCTGGTTGGTTATCATTCTTCTCTTAGTTCAAGGTTAAGTCTTAACTCTAAGATTTAATGTTTACCAGAACTTGGTTTGGTTTCACATCTTGTTTAAGGGTTATGCTGTTGTCCTTTTAGAAGGAGAGGAACTCAACTCAATAGCTTATTCCATTTGAGTAATCATATTTTGCTATTCTCAAATTTTGAGGTGAGAGATTAAGGAGTCTTATCCGACAATAAGGATTCAGTGTTTAGTATTACAATGTCATGAATTCAAATCTTCTAGAATCAAGGTACAACAATTAATTTCGGACATATAAAGAGAATCCTGACTCAATGTCAAATCACATCATTAAAGACCATTCGGTCTACTTAACACTTTATGAAAAGAGATGAGACTTGCCCTTTAAGATGGTTTCAACAGGTTAACATTACAACAACTTAGTTTCTCATTAAATCTCTTCTTTTACGAATGTTGTTTTCAATGAGCTCAACATACAGAAAGACATGTTCGATTGAAAGGATTTTTCGGATCTCAACATTTAAACTTCCTAGTCTATACCACAAAGACTTGGTAGAAGCTTTTCTCTAATTTGAGTTTAAGGTCAAGTCATAAGTATTATGAGAGGGATTAAAACATAATCTTTTCACCTCTTAAGAAGATTTAGTTTCCCAAGCATAACAGAAATAGCAGAACCTGCCACCCCTGAAGGACTTCACAGATTAGATGATCTTGGATTGGTGTGAGAAAAGGCATGTATCCAAAATAGAGATTTGGGATCAAAGTTCAAGCAGACTTCGACTAAGGCAAGGAAAAAGAATTAATAGAGCCTTATTAAAAGGAAACTTCTAACCAACCTTCAGGGGCGGCTAGACCAAAAAGAGTATTTCGAATACTAAATCATCAAAACCCAAAGACTCGGGTGAGCAAGAAGGTATATTTATCCAGCTTTTAGTTACAGGGAAGAAAATTCAGTTGTCCAAAAGAAATAGTTTATCTGGTGATTTTAAATGGGTTCAACTGAACCCCAATACAAAATGGTATCTCTAGATGAATGCCAATTTAGCCTCTTAATTCAAAATTAATTCTTATCCACAGATTTAGAAGTTATTATGAGTTAATCATCAAAGAGGAATTGAAACTCATTCCACACGTATTACTCGAGACTTGGTTTGGAGATAGTTTCCCCAAGCTCAATACAAGTTTATCAACAGAGGAAACGGGGTTCGATTTAGTCCCAAGAGTTAACAGTGAACTTAAATGGTGATTGAAACAACTCTTCAGGTTGGCATTGACTACAAGTTGCGTCTCTACAAGTTTACATGATAAAGGATTATGTTACCATTAACAAAGATATAGAGATCGACTTCCAAAGATATCACCTCTCAGAGAACAACGCATTGCTTTATGTCATAAAATCATTCAAATAAGACTCAAGATGTTTTAACAATTCTGATACATGCCTGTAGGGTGAGTAAAACAAGCTCGAGGAAGAACTCGATACTCCTTCAAGGAACTCGTCAATGACTAGGCGGCTAGACTCTACCTTCAGAGATTGGAAGAGATGACTTCACAAGTATTTTCTCACTTCTCCAGACCCAGATTCGAGTGAAGAACTATTACCAAATCGCATAACTCGCAATGGTAGTGTAACATCACCTGGCTATGATGCCGTCGGTGATGCAAGAGAAAAGAGAGTCTGCGGAAATATCAACCAAATATGAATGAAAGATTTCCATGATAGATTAGTGACGCCAAGACACAGAGCTAAGACGGACTAGAAATTCCTCTGGCTTGGCTGATAACAAAATCTAATATGTTGCTTTTCCTCCTGATGAGAAAAGAGAGAGAAATGAATAATCAAAACCCCGATTTCAAGCCCAAAATACCCAGAATTCCCTGTGTCTGCATAACTTCCTTCTTGGCCATTCCTCACGATGGAATGATGGCGCTAAAACTTCAGCCTTCCAACCACCGACGACTCTCTTAACAATTCATTTAATTTCCTCATTAAATCTTACAATGGTTTTCAATTTAAAGATTGGTGGCAATTAATTTATATCTCATATTTTTAATTTAATATTTGATTCCTCTTGCAAGTATATAAATATATCAAGAATTTGATTCGCTAATCTTCAAGAGGATATAATAAATATTTAAATTATATCTATTATTTTAATTTATTATTTATTAACTATTTGCAATCTCCATAAAGGTGATCATTTAAATTAACTTGCTTAATCAATAATTATATTAATTTACTTATGGCCAAGGTAATGAGGTGGACTCAACTTTCTTGCTCTGACTCTAGGTTTGATGATAAAATTGATCCATTATTAACCACGTCCTCTCCTTGATGATATTTCCCCTTCTCTCGTGGCGTCGGCAATCCTGCATCCACTGACAAGGATTATGGTTAGATCGTTCTCAACGACCTAATAATATGCATTTAAATTTAATCTCATGATCTCATTCAACTTCTTGGCAAAATAAAAAGTTCGTTAACATTATGGTTACAATAAAAGAACAACTATTTATTCCCAATGTCATAATCACATGAAAGCAGTTACTTGCAACTATCATTGTATTTGAAATAAATAACCGAACATATAGTCTCCATGTAAGGGATGTGACAAAAAGAGTTAGGAGGATATGGAAAATTGACAATTGTAATCACTCCAACCAACAAACTCAAAACTTACTTAAAGAAGGACAATACACGAAAGCAAGCAGAACAAAAATAAAACACAAAACACTAAAATCCTAACTTTGTAATGTCCCTATTTTTGATGTCCTCCTTTGGGCTAGTTCAGTTCTAACTCTCTTACTATTTTTAGTAAATACTATATTTAGTAATTGGTCTTGGCGTAGTGCAGTGTAGGGTTTCCTATTTGGGCAGTGTGTGGAAGTTGTCCAATGAGCTTAATATTTTGTGCCAGTTTGATATTTGGTGGGCACTTACTATTTTTAGTAGTTGCTATTTATAGTAAGTTGATTTCGGGAAACTGGTCTCAGGCCCATGGTGTCCTTAGCAGTGTTATTTCTATGGCGACATTGGAGAGCCTAAGGTTGGATTATGTAATATTTGCCTTTTATCAGCCACTTAAGTTATTTTAATAAAATAACTTTATAACTTAAGTGAGGGGGTAGGTGGTCATTGAAAAACACCTTGGTGCCTAATGAGATAATGTTGTTTCAGAAGGCTGAATAAGGCAAAATAGTTTCCTTATGAGTAGACCCCTTGGCCTAGTTGCACAATGTTGTTTTAAAAGAGGGGCCATGTATTTCAAGTGTATGCCTAGAAAAGAGGTTTATTTATCTTTTTTAAAGGCTAATGTTATGCCTCATAAGGTGGGACGCCTAGTTTGGGCTTAAAGTCAATTTTAAATTAAAAATCAAAAGTGGAATTTTGGAGGCAAAAAGTTGGACGCCCCTCTTGGGGTAATTTCATGTCATTTCATAAAGTGAATTGAGAGGGAAATATATTCAAACTCAAATGCAAGTTGCCCTAATCCTTCCCGCACTTTATAAATATGAATTTTGGCTCTCATTTGGTTATGTTGAAAGTGGATGCATAACAGGATGTTGCTGGTTTTACACCAGAGGTCTGCAATTCGTTGTTGAGGACAGAAACCCTCTACAATTGGAAGCCGGTTTCAGTAGTGTAACACCTACCCTAGTTGGTTGGGGTGTGGTTCCATTCAGGGATCACTTCAGAGCTTCAATATTCTCAGTTTTCAGTCAAGAAACATGAAGATTTTCAAGTACTTTTGAGGTTTGGCATTTGGGTTTTGGCTTGTGGAAGCGTGGCTTTATTTTGGTGTGAATTTGGAGTGGTTTTGAGGTGGTTTCAGAGGTTTCTGGGCATTTTCATAACAGGGTCTGAAACTGGTTATCAGATCATATCTTCCAAATGGCTTGAGGATTCGTTATGGATATTGTTTCTATGGGTGCTCCTCATCAAGGCATCACTAAGCAAGTGTTTACATGAATTTTCTGAGCATTTTCTGATTTTATAGAGCAAATTGCCCTATTCAGCCAGTTGCCCAGTTTGAGTGTTATTTCCAGATTTCTAAGTGGTTATATCAAGTTCTGATTTCTGCTAAATGGGGCTGGTAGAGGGATGTTAAGCGTTGGAAACGCATAGGTTTGAAGGTACTTCCTTTGATGAAGAACATGGCAAGTTGGAGTTCTTTAGCTGCTGTTATATGCTACAAAAATCAGGTCTGAGTTTGTATTTTCTGAGTCTGAAATTGTATTGAAAAGGACTGAATATTTCTGTTAAAATTTCTGAGCATTATAAATCTGAAAGTACTCTTTGCAAGCAAGTTTTTATATGTTATTCTCTGCATATTTGTTATCTATCATTTATTATGTTGAAATCTTGAGTGGCATATGAAATACCAAACAAAACATCATCAAAACAAACTCCAACAGCAATCAGGAAAAAAAATAAAAAATAAAAAAATCAGGGGCACCTATTACAAACTTACCATCCATAAATGTATAGGTGGCTTAGGAATACAGGTTTCAACCCTACTTATTGTTGTTCTTTTAAATGTGTGCAATAGTAATGCTCTACTTGTTAACGTCCTAAGTCTAGCCATAATATCTTTGAATTTTGAAAAGAAAAGAATGTTTATTATGGCCTTGTATCCAAGAAAGCTACTAATGTTTGTTATGGCCCTGTATTCAACACACCTACTACGTAGGATTAATAGTCAGAATAGTTCATTATCTTCATGTTTAATCCATACACAAGTTTTCCTACCTAACTCAAGATGATAAAAAGAACAAGTACAAAGTGTAGGTAGAAGAGAAATATCATGTTTTCCAAAGAAATCAAAGAAAGGTGAGTGCATATCATCCATCTAGACATCCTCATCATTTGCAACTTGTATCTCCTCATTAGCTTCAAACTACTTTTCACTATGCTCTTTGCATCCCTGCACATGACACACGATCATCTGTCAAAAGAGAATTCCACCAATAATTATTTGTATAAAATTCTTTGTTATCACTATCCACAAGAATATCTTTGACATTACTAAAATTGAAGGAATCATCATCAATAATCACGAGTCTGAGTACTAGCATGGTTAAATTACTTGTTTACATGCATCTTCAAGTTTGAAACTTGTGACACATCAACTTATATAAAAACAGTAGAACTCTCAATTCAAGTATTTGTTTCATGTTTTCTCATGGGATAGGGATTCAAGGATTTTTTCTTCGACATCATCATTTGAAAGGTGCATATATGTCGAATCTAATTCATGGGAATAAATTTTCTTCTTCTCATACTTATGCAATGTGTTTTGTTCACAACGCGGGTTTTCAGAAAATCCAACATAGTCAACTCTCTCAATATTGGATTTAACTATTTCCCAGGAATGCAAAGGGGTAATAATCTTGCTCCTAATCTCATTTTCAGAATCTGGATATGGTTTTCAAAATGACATTAGGAGAAGATTCAACTGAATGCACCTCATAGGAAACTAAATTGAATATAGGAAAAGTTAGATGTTGGTTATATGATATTGATAAAGCATCTAGTAAGGTAGGAAAGTATCAGTCATCTGATCATGCTGAGGAGTGTAAGTTATTAGATTTGGAGTCTATGACAAAGATGAATGATATGTTGGTTAAAAATTATAAACATATTTTTGATGAACCAGTGACTATGCGAAACAAGGAACAAGCTTAAGATTTGTCCCATAAAACATGGGAAAGTATCTTAAACCAACTTCTTGAGGATTAAGTTGTTGATCTACTGTGATGGTCTCTACAAGCATCTACAAGAGTAGACACTCTTGGTGCTTGCCTCACAAAGATTGTAGTTCATGGATCTAGTGCACACAAGTAAGAGTCCCAAGCAACTAAATCAATTGGCACAAAAGGGGCTGGAAGTCAGTTGAGAATCTCTCGAAATCTGAAGTTGAAGGCATGGATGGGCTCCCTTGGGCTCACACTATGAAATTGTAAGAAAGCCTCCGTTGGGTTTATGTTTTCTCTAAGTTGATTCACAAAGGAGTTTTCTTGTTCCACCTAGGAATGTATTGATTTAGGTGGTAAATGGTGGGATTAGAATGAGCATCGTCCTCAAAATTGAATAGAAAATTCTACATGATACATCTTAATGGATGACACCTAGCAATTCTAAAGTATTTTTGTATGTTCTTATGTGCTCCTATGTAGTTCGCCTACCATTGGGGAGTAGCTTAGGAGGAACTTATCAATGTCCTCAAGAATATCATGGACATCCCTTGGAATGCTAACGGGATAATTTCCTAGCCAAGACATGGTCACCAAAAGAAAAACAACATCTAAATAACCAAAAATCTCATATTAAAATATAACGAAATCCAACTCTTAGATTTTACAACCTATAAAACTACTCATTGTAGAAAACGCAACTATTTACCCATTTTATAGGTTCCCATGGTTTTGACCCTCCTAGTGCTAGATTGATGATGTTGCTTTTGGCATGCTAACATGGTGATTGAACTAGATGTTACTCCCCTAAGGCTTGGGGCTTCTTCTTAGAGGTTTAGTTGTTTGTTGGAATTCTGTAGTTAATTATTGGACAAGAGGATTATGGTGTTCCAAGAAATTATGAGATGATAGTTGCCTGGTTTAATATGAGCTTTTGTGATTCTGGGTTTATTTATCTATGGGAAACACACCTCAATATTCGCAGGTTGGAAAATATAACTTGGATGATATAACATTTAACTTGTACAAAAAATACATCCTCAGACACATTCTCCCATTTCAGAATTAAAGTATATTCGTAGACAACTAATTGATTTCAGATTTGTGTCATGCTTTTTTCTTCAGTTTTTGTCAAGGGAATTTAATAATTTTCTAGCTTTTACAATTATCCAAGTAAACTAGGCACCTCCAATTTGATTCACAACTTCTTTGGGGATTTTGTTGTTGCAAGCATAGTAGCAAAAACAAATTCGGGATTTACATGTGGTTGATTGTGAGTAAATGTTGCTTGGTTGCAAATTGTGCTTTGTCGGAATGACATGAATTGCAGACCTTGTTAGTGCCTAGTCAAATCTAGGTTGATTGGCAAAAACTACGCCAAATTCAAACTATTTAAAATGCATTTTTTGAATTTTCTTTTTTCAAAAAAAGATAGGGTATTTGTTATAATACCCTTAAAATTTTTTTTTTTGGTAATTTTTTCCCTTGTAGTCTGGAAGATGAATTTTCAGACTTTTCTTGGAAAATGCAAACAACATAGTAGACCTCTTGTGATCATCAAACTAGGACACAATGAAATGTGTTTGGCATAACTCCTTCAAACCCTCATTTTACTCATTTTTCAGCTACAATGTGTTATGGGTAGGATTTTTCTTGATCTTCCTAAACTTAAACCCTAACTCTAATCACTAATGCATAATGCCATAGGGCATAAACCCTAACCCTAAGGGTTGACTTTTTAATTTTTTAAAAGAAAATATTTTTTTTTTGCTAGACCTTGTTGGGTCCCAAAATTGTTGCTTACACTTCTAGAGGGATCAATCCACTTCAAGGCCAGGGAAATGTCATTTTTGAACGATGGATGGATCAGCTTATCAACAAGGAGTGAGTGATGATAGGCCAATTGTTGAGAATGGATAATCTCTCCTTCACTTAGGGTTTAGCTGGAGCTAGGAAGGTATTCCTAGAGGTATCCTTAATAGGATTGAGCACAACTAAAAATGGATAAATTGTAGACACAATAGTATTATCCAATGTATGCGTGGTTCCAAAATTTGTCAGCAGACCAAGGAAGAACCTATTGCACATATAACATCTATTAATCTAATGAAAACATGGAAGATATGATTCTTTAAAGATAAAAAATCTTGAAGCTTGCTGTAGATGTCCTTGGGAATAATACCGAATCATGAAATGCACACAAACTAATTTCTCACTCCTAAACTATTAGTTAAAGTTATTTTTCATTTTGAGTGTATGGAGGGTCACAAGTTTCTAGGATTGATGTCTTAGTTATGCATTACAAAGTCACAATCAACTAAGAAGAATAACACATTGAAATAACAATAGAGATATGACATCAAACAATTTATAATCCTTCTCCAAACTTTAGAAATCCATATGCAATAAGGAAAAGACAATTACAAATAATGTTTGCAATGAATTAAAGTGTTGTGATGCATCAAATTCTCGTTACATTCATACAAGCAACAATGGCAAGACAAAAACCTAAGCTAGAATGCTATCATAATTCGTCATTTACAAGTTTTTCTAAAAATCTGCAAACGACCAAGGAGACATTCTGTTACAGATATCTACTACAAACTAGCTATCTCTTTAGGACTTGCAAAATATGCTAATCTATGGGTGACTGGACTAGCAAGATTTGAAACTCTAGAAGCTCTTTGGCACTTGTAGTTGTGTGGAAATGGAAAAATGATTGACCCCTTCAATGTTGGAAATCTACAAATATATTTACTTAGCACTATTTATTAACCTTGGGAAAGGAATAGGGTCGCCAATAGTTGCAAAGGTTGCCCATGCTTGCATGCATCACCGATCCCATACCTTCATACTCAAAATCCTACCTTCGAGGCGTCCATTAGTACCTTGAGGTGTGTAGAGGTCTTCATTTCTTTGATTGTAGCCATTCCAATCATTAATGGCATCCTTTGTTTTAGGTGTGTAGGGAAAGGTAGACCCTAGGAAATCTGCAAGGAGGATGCCCTATAATTTGAGAAAAGACCATTGGGAGTTCTAGGAATTAACCCTAGTTGTTACAATGTCCTGGATCTTGTAGGGAGGTAGGTTAGAGTGAATAGGTGGGAATGTTGGCATTTTCGAGTCAGGCCAAACCCTATTAATGTTTTTGGGAAGTTGGGAACCTTTTGAAATGTCAATTTTGAACATTTAGAAACATGGTGGCGTTTTTGTGATTTTGCAAACTTGTTTGACATCTTTATTGCAACTTCATTAGGAACCTTGGGTGAACTTGTTGGCAATTTACACCAATTCAAAACCCCAGTTGGCTTTTTGGTGATTTTGTGAACTTGCTAAAACCTTATCTTGGCACTATTTGGAGCTTATTGGGGGTTTTGAAATTTTTGGAACCTTGTTGGCAAGTCAGTTGTTTTGTGAACTCATGAACTCGTCAATGCATCATATCTTGGAATTTTATTGGCATTTAAGTGAATTTGCGAACTTGTGAATTTTTTGACATCAAAGCTTGTTGGGTCTTTTTCGGCATTCTAGGCTTGTAGTGAACCTTTTTCGATGTTTTTGGAGGTTCGTGAAGCTTGAAAGCTCTACCACCATGCTTGTCAACACTTCGACAAGTTCACGAACTTGCGAACTCATTGTTACTTTGCTTGTTAGCACTTTTGGAGGTTCACTAACCTTAGAAAAGTGTGTCAGATGAAAGGAGCACTTGTTGGTGTTTAGGGAAGTTAGTGAACCTATGAAAAGCTCGACATAGCTCTACATAGAATCTTTTGGTTCTTTGCAACTTCCAATACCCAGAGGTAATAGCATAAGGAATAATAGAGGACAACACTTAGGCAAGTTGAGCAAAGGGGAACTCATTAGGAAGTTTCTTAGATCTGTTAAATTTTAATGATCAGATTAATGCACAGAAAATTAATTCAAATCAGATGCAAAGACAGCAGATACCCTGGGAAAACCCTCCTCTTGAGGGAGAAAAACCCAGCAACAATATATCACTTATATATTGAATTGTCACAAAAATGATCTTCTTACAAGAGGCCGATATACAGGTCCAAGATTATGCACCAAAGAGTGATGCAACACAGAACTATAATGCTGATAGAACTCAGCCTCAAACAATATGCTCTCCTATAGAATTCGTTTTTACTTCTAGACAATTCGCACTTAGACTTCAATGACTAATATTAAACTGAACTTGATCTTGATAATGAACAATGAGAATGCCATCGAATATAAATACAAACTAGAGGAGAGGACGTGACTTTTCCCAGCATCAAGTCGGCCACCATCAAGAAGGCGTCTTTTAGAAATTCGTGCCTCTTGCAACAAGGTCGGCCTTATTAGAAAAACGTGCCTCTTCATTAATAAAATGTTTGCTTAACAAATAGAAGTGTCTTAAGAAGTCGTGCCTCTTGAGTTTCAATAAATTAAATAGCTTGAGGCTATTATTTAATTTATTGCCAATAAGATCGCTGGAAGATTACTTCTGACGTTGCATGTTAACATCAACAAGATTGATTATAAGTGATGGGAAAAATAAGGTCTAAATGCATAAAGGAGTTGGGAGTCAAGTAAATTTTGGCAATATCAAGTTGAATCCCAATAGACCCTAATCATATCTCAAAAACTAGTTTAGTTTAGGGTTAGGGTTAGGTTTTTTTGGCTTTTTACTAAACATAAAGGTTGCTAGGGTTAGTTTTTTAATTTTTTTACTAAATGCTACACTTGATAATCTAAACCTAACCCTAATGATTCTAAACGAATTTTTTAGTTCAGGGTTAGGTTTGTAATCATTTCCTACCAAACATAAAGGTTGCTTGAGTTAGGTTTTTTTGTTGTTTACTATATATAAAGGTTGCTAAGATTAGTTTTATAATTTTTTAAAAACTAAATCTATATTTTATTGTGTTTAATATTTAATATTTATTTCTTAACCATAATGGGTGAATGTATTTTTTTGAGCCCATAACTTATCATGTCACCAAAGATATTTTTGCATGGGCTTATTGCACACATTTTTCTAATTCAAATTGGCTGAAATCAACTTTTGTGGAAATGAAAGCAATGGAGAAAATTACATCTTATAGAGTTATCAAGGCATGATGTGAAAGATTATAGTTGTCTTAATGATACGACTGACCAACCAAAGTTGTCTCTTTAGGCCTTTGCAAAAAGCAAGGGGAAAAAGGCCAAAATTAGTATTGGTTCATTGAAACAATCATCTTGTGACTTTGATGTAGCTGTTGGTTTGAATGAAAACCTCCTAGCGTTAAGGCACAATTCTTTTATTGGCACATGTACTACTCAAGGACAATAGGTAACATGCTTAACTTCTTGATCAACTTTAGAGAAAAACTATTCTATATAGTGTGATTTCTTGGGGAAAAGTTCTCTTTTTGCTTTGAGGCACAATGAAGCTTTGTATTTGGGAAAAATAATATAGGGAAACATTGGTTATTCATCTAGATATAAGATTAATTTGATTGTTTAGTGTCTTAATTTATTGGTAAATTTAGGACATCACAAGGCCTAGTATGATTTGGGGCACAAGAGGGGTGTCTTTCAAACAAGCATTTAGCTAACACAATTTTTCTCGGGTTTAGTTAATTTGGGACATCGCTGTATCTTTGATGGGATAAGTGATAAGGGAATATAGATAAGGCTACGAAATATGCATCATTGATTAATGGATATTGCAAGTTGGAGAGTATAGATAAGGCAGTGAAATAAATGAAGAGAATGAGGGTAGATGATTTTATCCCTAAGTTACGCTACCTTGATACTTGCAAACATAAAAAAGCTTGATTTCGAGAAAGCCAAGGAGACTATCAACAAGATGCTTAGGATTGACTACACACTTTTTCTTGTAACATACAATGTCTTCTTATTTAGTCTCTCTAAAGAAGGGAAGTTGGTCAAATCACCAAGGTTGTTGATGAAATATTGGACAAAGTATTCAATCCTAAAGTTTTTACTTACATCATTGTAATATATGCTTTGTGCAAGGGAGGCAAACTCGATCAGGCTAGAAAGGTATTAAAGAGATAAAAATGGAAGTCTTTTTCAAATGTTCATAGTTCATTCATACATTAGTCATCTATGGTTACGACAAGGAAGGCAAGCTCCATGAAGCTATTTAGGTGCTTGAAAAAATGCTCTCGAAGTGTCATGTTCTTGATTTAGTCATAGTGAACACATTAATAAATGATTTGGTGGTGAATTCAGTCTTGAGGTAGTTTGAGTACATAGGAGATTGGTTTGTGTTTTAATTGAAGACAATTTTTATTCAATGGTTTATTACCTATTCTCCAAGTTTTTGGGATGGAGATGATAGGGGATGGGGATGTGTGTTTCCGGTACAGTTTTTTTAGGCCTTTTTTAAGGGGACGACTATAAAAAAAAGGAAAATTCAAAATATAAGGGAATTTCAAATATTCATATGATAAAATTGATAAGGCATTCATCATAGACATTCTAAAACCTTAATAAATAACATCAGACTTGAATAGAGATATCACATGAGAATTGACAAACAAATTAACAAAATTTAATTGCTTTCATTGTCAATGTGCATATATATTATATTAGACTTACAACAAAATGCCTAAAGGCTGCAATTTTGAACTACAAAGTAACAAAAACATAGAAAATATATGGCTGTCCCTAATCAATGTTTGTCTCTGGTAGGTCTGCATCAAAATTGGAGTCTGAGTCTAAGCCATTGTCGCTATGAAGGGTTGCCTCATCCAATGGAACCCCAACCAATCCCACTTGTGCCTCCTCATCAACCTATATAACATCTTCAAGATCAACATCCCAACATGAGGTTGGAGTTTGGCAATACTAAAGGGTCTGTCAATATTATACTTGCAAGGCACTATATACAACCACTGACTTCTCCAATCGTCTAGAGGTAAGGTTTTTCCTCTTGACCAACTAAATGAAGCTATATATGGACCAACTCCTCTCTACAATAGAGGAATTGGAAAATTGTGAAAGGAGGTGAGTGGCAAGTATCTTCCACTTTGGTGCATCGTCGCCATTCCACATCAAGCCAATGTAGCTCTATCTATTCTTTCCTTTGGTTTGATGATGGTTTAACCATGGAGATTGATGAAGATTAGCCATTGTGTGTGAAGTATAGAAGACTCCTCATCAATATACATTTTTTGAAGGGCCTTCATGAGCCCTTCTTTCACCTCTTTATCATGAGATGGAGGCACTCTTCTAGGCATAGCTACATATCATTTGGGATTTAGATCATAGGCTGCCCTATGAAGTGGTCTATTTATAGTGGTCTACAGTCTACTATTGTGTCACAATGGATCTAATATGCTCCTCATAAAAGACCAATGTCGGATCCCTACCATGAATGGATTGCTTCATTTGCTCAGCCATACTATCAAATGTTTCATAAATCTCTCCAAGGCCAGGAGAGTCTATATCCACATATCTTATGACTTTACAATAGGTTTTAGGAAGGAGAAAACATGTTTGCAAGTGCAAACAATTTACAAAAAATAAAATTTCAAAAAAGAATTTAAGATTGAATTGACAAAGTGAATGCTATTACAATGATGAAAATAATTTACGAGTTAGAAACACTAATAAATTAACTTTTAAAAATTTTAATAATAAAATCAGCAATTTCTTACTTCATTGTGGACCACCAATCATCGTCAAGTATCTTTTGTTTCACATTTCTTCCTTTAGGTGTGCTTGCCTCTGGCCATCTACCCTACATTGAATTAATTGCCATTAATTGTAGAGGCTCTTTCACCTCAACCATCCTCTCTAACAAAATGAAGAAGCCAACATATCTAGTATCCATGGGCTTAAGGAATTCCTTCCTCGAAAAAGAACAAAGAAAGTGAATGTGATGGTTGCAAATGAACATCTGTATGTCTTTAGCTTCTATGACGATTGCCTCTACCCAATCTATCTACTCAATGTCCTTCAAGGTGTTGTTTAATGCATGAACACAACATGTGGTCCAAAAAATGTTCTTGTAAGCACCCTTTGCCATCAAGCTAGCTAACTTACATACATGGGCTGAACCGGTCACCACTTGTATAACATTAGAGGTTCCAACCTCTTTTATGGCATCCTTAAAATTCTAAAATTAGTTTGCATTCTTTTTCTTCCCTAAACAATCAATAGCTCTAAAAAAATAAGAGCCAATTGAACATGTGACAATGATATTGATGAGTGGCCAATGTTTGATATAGGTCCACCCATCCATGATGATGGAGCTGCCATCCCTTATCCAAGTTTAACTCATTTATTCTATTAACACGCTCACCTTAGAATGTTTTTTTATCAAGGAGGGTGGTGTATAGCTTAACAAATGAGGGACCGACAAATATCATATCTTTGAACATTTGTTTGAAATAGGGAGAACATGCCACATGAAATGGTATGGCATGGGCCACAAAGTACATAAACAATATTTTAATTTGTGAACATGCATGTAATTACTCTAACAACCAACACACTTTTAAATGCTATACTACTTGCTCTCTTGCTTTGCATTTACTATGGTTAAAATGTCATAAACAATGCTCTATTATATTTGTCAACATCTATGTTTGAATCCTGTAAAACCGGTTTTTTCCTCATTCAAAAACATCTATGTTTGAAGAATAAAATATTATAATAAATGTATTTCAATTGCCTATATAATTAGATTGTAATCAAATGTGCTGGTGAACAATGACTAGACTAGGTACAATCCAAATAGGCTGACCTAATGGACTGTTAATGAGTTCTCACATTTGAACATTGACAAATGTCGAAACATTGGCACACAACTCCAACTATGCTAGATGAAGAAAAGGTTCAATGAGAAAAACAATAGTGCAATGCAACACCCCCTCAAGAGCAAGAATGGTGGGGGGACATATAACCAAATAGCCACTATTAGACTACTCATTTACAATAGCAAATAATCAGTTTACAAATGCACTCAACTCAGGAATCACTTGCTCATCAATAACTGTCCAGTTTACGATAGAAAGTTCTAGATTTCTCTTCCTCAAACTTTCTGTTGTAAACTGCTCTATTTGAGTCCTGTTGAACTACGTTTGGTCATCTGTGGACATTGATATAATTTATTTCTTTCTTTCTAGCAATCAAAAAAAGAATTTACAAGGCTAGTGTTCAAATCCATGAATTCTGAAAAATGAAAAAGTACAATGCCATTAATGTCTCCTGCCTTCACCATAAGCTAAATCTCTTGTTCTGTTGCGTTGCCCCCTAAACAACTCATAAGCTCACCGACTGCTAACTATGAAATCTTTCCATTGCCATTGATGAGAATCAGAAATCCTCTAGAGCAATGCATATCTTAATCCACTTACCACTGCCCTCACTTCTAGCCACAATTTCAATGAAATCATTGGTAGGATCAGAACGTAATACATCTCGTGTTAAAAAAGGCAGCAGATAAAATAAAAATTCTTTTAACATTTAAAATGTTGGGCTTATGAAGATCACAAAACAAAACTGTGTTAAAAAGTTTGAAATGACTTAAACAATGCAGACCATATAAGAAACCATGTGAAATTTGTTGAGCCCATTGAAAGCAGTTGTGGAGCCAGAAAGTTTCAAGTCTGCAAAACCTACCAATGGCATCGATCTCAGATTCTTTTTTACTTTTGCATATTTGATTTTGATTTGTTGGTAGATTATTAATAATTGATTTTGCAAAAAGACATTAAGCTCTCTTCAAACATCTTGTGATAACTGAAATTAACAAAATTCTCTCCTGTCTCTTTCATTCTCTAGTTTAGTATAATTTTGAAATGTTTTTGTAGTTGGTTAGAAGCGTTATGCTGTCTGCAAATATCTGGCAAAATGAAAACTTATATTTCCTTTTCATTTAATTGCTTTTGTTTATTAATGTTTGATATGTTTTTTTGGTAAGAAAAGAAGTGAAGCCAGTTGGGGCTGTTATTAATGTGGATAAGAAAACAAAACTAGGTTTAGTAACATGATTTACTCAACTGCTGGCTGCCAGCATCTCTGAGAGAAGATCTGTCATTGAAAATCCAGTTGCAATAGAATTCTAAATAGGTTTTTAAAATGGATTCAGTTTTGTTAGTTTGTAAGGATGTAAGGGTTGAATATTATAAAGCCATTATGTATGTAACTACTAGGAGTGGGGAGGAAAGAGAAATCTGAGAACTCATGTAATAGTCCAAGCTTTCTTTCTGTATTTAGTTATTATGACTGTACATTGGATTGGTATGAGTCACGTTATGTAAATCTTATGAATATGCTTATGCAATAAATGATCCTTCATATACTTTTGCAAATATGGATTTGTATCAAATCACAACTTTACTTGTATGCATATTTATGATTAAATAACATTTGGGATATCTTTGATGTTGCTTTCTCCAGAAGATGCACTAGCTATGGTAGTAGATTATGCAAAGGCCGATCACTTCACAACCGATTTGAAGATTTATGAGATGTGGCTACAAATATTGCAGAAACAATTGGTAACGTGGATGCCCTTTCTTTCTTTGCTTTGTTTTCTCCTTATTCTTCCCTTGGTATTATACTCAATATCGAGTTAGTTTAGGAATAATGTAAATTACAGTGCAATCTCGAATTCATTGCAAATATTTTGAGATGTGTTTGAATCAATAGCATTTTCTTTTGTCAAGTATTAATAAAGTCACAAAGCATTGTAATCCAGTTAATTTGTTAATCAGCGCAACTTCATTTCATGCATTACAACATAGGAACAACAATGTAATCTATATGTGGTTAAGATCATGATTGATGAACACTCATTCAATTATGCAAACAATCATCTTCATTTCTTTGTCTAGCGGACAGGAAAACTAGCTACCTTTTGGCCCATAACTCTCCTTGACAAAGCTAACATTGTGACATACCGTAATGGGAATACTGAGCCTTGGAGGGTCTTAGACTTTTTTCAAGAGGGTTATTATTATATTATACTCACTAAGTTAGTGTGTCAAAAGTTCCATCAACTCTTGGGATTCCTAGATATATGTTGCATTATCTAAATCTCTCACCTCATTTTGTTGCCACCTCAAGCACATCATAAATTATAGAGATGCCATTACCTCATGGGGGCTGTCTTGCAACCAGTGTTTCATACACCAATCTGTCTTGAAATACTTTGAACCGCCACAATTTAATGTCTGGTTAAGCCATTTTCCTGAAGAATTTCTCAGTATTACTGCTCTGCTGGGACAATGCATGGCAGAACAACTACAACTTCCTTTTTGAGCAATTATGAAAATATAACTTCTTTTTCAATCTAGTTGCCTTCCTTTGCATTGCCTACTTTATGTTACTGCCCTTTGTAGTTCATAGATATGCACAATTCCTGTGACAATTTTAATATCCATCTAAAGGGAAAACAAGGTGAATAAGTAATTTATTGCGTTCTCTTTTGGTCACCTTTATATGCCCGATTGAAATCATTATCTGCTACGCGCGGTCTTATTCAAATATCATCTGATAAAACAAGACTTGGAAGCCAGCTTTAAAAGGTCATCTTGTCATTTATTGATGACAAAAGAAAAGCAAGCCAAAAAGTTTCTTTACAGTTGTGCAGAGCAATAATTTCTGAGCCATTGCACAAATCCATTAACGGGCAGAGCAAAATATGACCCCCTTTTCCTCAGCTTTCAGTAAATATGGAGACATGTTTAAAACAAAGGTGGCAACAGCAAGAGGGTCCGAACTCCAACAAGGATAAGTGAGAGAAATGTATCCCTAAGATTACTCAAATTGAAAAGAATTGACTCAGACTTCATACTGATCTGAATTGGATCAGTCATATTCAGTTTTTCTCAGTGTGATGCATATCAGTTGCAATGGTTTGTATGATCATTATTATTAATACAATACCACTATGACACTCACAGTCCAAATGATGAAGACTCTAGGACATACAAAGTAGACAGTTGCAGGTACTTGTATAAAATTAAATTAGAAGTAAGATGGAAAAGGTTTCTGATTATGATATGGTTTGTCAGCGACTCATTTAGTCCTCATTATGGAAAAAATAGGGCTAAGTGATGAATTTAGCAGCCAATTGTCTATGGAAAAATTGAAGTTCGCTGTTTCAATGGGTGACGAGTCTGATCAAATTTTTTGCACACTGGAGCAGCTGTCACTTAGAGATGGGGACAAGCATGAAGACCAACCACCCAGATCAGAAATTGAGGTGATCGCCATTTGAGGCGTTGAGATAGAATGTTGATTGGATCTCTCTGCATTTGTTTGGTAGCCTGATTGGTGTGTAAATAAGTCTGTTGGGCACTTGTTAAATGTAACTAGATTTGTATGCTTGAAAAGCTGAGTGTAGGAGATAATTATATTGTTTGAATGAGACGCACCGCTAGGTAAGCTTGTGAGGGCATTGCAGAAGGGTTGATTCAGTCCCAATGTGTTCCTGGAGGTTCCATTGGAGTGATTGACTTGTAATTCTTGCTAATATCAGTTGACATAAGTAGGCATCACAACTCCAATTTGCTGGAACTTTCCCACATTGGATTTTTCCATGGTAAACTTGTGTCATTCTCTTTTGTGTGATTGCTGTTATTCATTTCTTTTGTTAACAACTGCTAACTTCATTTCCAGCTCTGAGAGGCTTTTCAATTCTATGTTTAAATGACGCAATCAACATTATTTACAATCTTTAGCAGTATACACACACACACACACGCACGTACATATATAACACGTGTGTGTGTATATATATATATATATATATATATATATATATATGTACATATATATATGTTACACACACACACACACACACACACACACACACACATATATATATACATATTCATATACATATACATATGTGCATATATACATTATAACACACACACACACACATACATATATATATATATATATATATATATATATATATATACATATATATATACATACACATACATATATGTATGTACACATGTGTGTGTGTGTGTGTATATATATATATATATATATATATGTATATACATATATATATACATACACATACATATATGTATGTACACACATACACATACATCTACATACATATATTTACATATATACATACATGTACATACATGTACATATGTATGTGTATGTTCTCACACACACATATGTATATATGTACATACATGCTATATGTGTGTGTATGTTCTCTCACACACACATATACATATGTATGTCTATGTACATATGTACATATTTGTGTGTACATATGTATATATATGTACACAAACACACACACATGCACACACAAATTTCAGTCATCAGACATTAAGATTTGTGTTGGTGTATTAGGAATAAAATTCTATCCTAATTACATATCAGATTGGTAATAGTCTTAAAGAGCATATATTGGTCCTTGGTTGTGTGTGAATTCTAGTGTGATCAGCCTTTATTATATTGCTCTTGACAAGATCAGCAAGAACAACATGAGAAGTTGAATGAATACCCTTCCAACAAGAGATATGCACAAGAATATGGAATCAACAAGTGAAATGGAACTTAGCTCATAAGGAAGAAGATATTTTCAAGAAATTAAAGAATCTTATGAGGAGTTTTTAAAAGTTGGAGGCTTTATGTTGCAAGCATTACATAATCCATGAGCAAGCTTGACAAAATGGAGAAGTGGATGAAGGCACTAATTGGCAAGCTTAAAATTGTATTGGAGATGCCCTAGATTCATGAGGAAGCTAAAGAGAAGCTACTTAAACACAAGAAGGGCAGCCCCATGTCGATCCCGAAGAACCCTTGAACCCAATCACCATTCAAAGTGGAGGCAAAAGTGGAGATTCAATCTTATGAAGGAAACGTGGATGTGAAGAAGCTCAACAGTTGGCTTTCCCAACTTGAGTTATATTTCAGTTTGCATTATGTTGGTGAAAAGTGGAAAACTATAAATTTAAATGCTCTCTAGTCACACAACCACTAGGTGGTAAAGCTATGATCATTCTTAGGTAAAATGATGGATTTGCCACAAGTTACTAAATTGAAGGATTTTCAAAAATTAATAAAAAATTAGTTTTATCCTTTTTGCTATGAAGAGGAACATGCAAATAAATGGCAATATCATAGACACAAATTGTACATTAGTATACTATAGATTATGGAGGTAGTCAATCTAATTGGGATTATGCATACAAGCCTTGGATGTATTGATGAATTACCTTGGAGGACTTAATAGTCATGACATATCTTGATGGACAATCATAAGTCCATTTACATCCCTATCTCAAGCTGTAAAACAAGAAAGGTCCATTCTCCTTCACAAGTTAGAAAAAGGCCTCAAAGCCAAATGTGAAAGACCATTGGAAAGGTAAGAGAATTGCCACCACTCATGAAAGATTGAAGATGCCAACAATGATTGTGGACATTGTGATTTAGATGATCATGTTGAGAAAAAATGTTGGAAGGTCCATTTGGAAGTGCATACCAAGAACCACATTAAGAGAAATACTATGGCTCCATGTTGGAAATAAAAGAAATTGGGAGCAACTCCTATGTAGATGAAAAAATTGTTTGCATTTCCATTCAAGGAGCGCTATATTTGAGTAGGAAACAGGTTAAAAATACATGCGAATTCGCTTGACTTTGCATATTAACATTCAAATAAAGAAAATAGCGATTGCTATTTTATATGATCTATTCTTACAAGCAAATCTTATTACAGAGTTCCTAAACAAGCTTGGGTTGGAAGAATATGAACATCCTTGTCGATGCTAATTAGTTTTTGTGAAATAAGGAGAAGATATAGAGGCAATCAAACAAAACAAAGTAAGTTTGGTTTGAACTTATTGGTTTGTTGGGAAAACCCCCTAGATTTGGATCCAATTCTTTTTCAATTCAGGTTTGAGTTTGGTTCACTCTAGGTATGGATAGGGCCTATTTTAAATTTTTTCTACCTTTTTCTTTGGTCTTCATATGTTGGCTGATCAACCTAAAAATCTAACCCTAAATCCTAAATTGGGACTAAAAAACTCAAAACATTTCTATATGTGGTTGTCTAAACCTATTCCTCTTTTTAGGGTGAACTTGGTATATATATGAATGGTTTTTATATATTTTTTGTATATACATACTGGAAAGTTGGAAACACATTCAACCCCATTTTTTTTCCATTTTAACATACTAAACTTCAGCCCAAAATGGAATTGGTAACTTATGTTGAAATGAACACTTTATCGATGAGGTTTAGAGTTAATGTTGTGTACCTTGATGCTTCTAATGTAGCACTTAGCAAACCTTGTATGCTTGAGAGGGATTCTATTCTATGATAAGGGCCTAGAAATTCCTCTTAGTCAAGGATGGTAAGGGCACCATTGATGTGTATCAAAATAAATCCATACACTCCTTGCGAAGCACTAAGTAAGTGAATAGATTGATTGATGCAAGTGGGAAGTTTGCTTTACCTTTTTTGACAATAAACATTACAATGATTTTGTTGAGTATAAAACTTGGAGTTCAACAAGAGCCCAAAGATAGGCCACCTAAGAGAGTAGTGAACCATGAAATTTCCCTTGCTACTTGATTGTCCTCTTCCCAACATAGGCCTCTATAGGCAATCTCTTTTTGAGTTAAAGAAACAACTTGGAGCATCTCTAGATTAAAAGGGGTTATCTAGCATATTTGCATGTGGTTCTATTGTTGTTGTGCCAAAGAGACGTGGAACTTGTAAGATGTATATTAACATAGAGCCTTGAATAAAGTCACAATTAAGAATCAACATTACAAATTGACGACTAGTATTATCAAATTTAACATGTCAAGTACTTCACCAAACTAGGATTGAATTTTTGGTATTATCAAATGAGGATAAAGGGGGAAGACCTTTTGAATGCATTTTTAAATTCAAGGCAAGGTTTGTTTGAAATTTGAATGGCTTGTAGCTTTGTACTTCCTTTTGGCTTGCATAATTCACTAGTTAAATACATGACCATCTCTAGGTTCTTTTTTTCATCATATACTTGGATGATATGTTAGTTTTTATCAAAAAATATTTTGGAGCACTTTGATGCATTTGAGAATAATTTTGGCATTATTGAAGAATAAGCTGCTATTCAATGAGAAAAAGTCCAAGTTTGCACAATAATCATTATAATATTTGGGATGTGGTTAGAGGAGAGTCGAGAAGTAATCCCACTAAGTTAAAGTCATTTTCAAATGGCCCGAGTCTTCCCATGTGATACAAGCAGCTATTTGGGCTGTCCAATATTTGAGAAAGCTTGTAGCATCATTCACTTCAACACTTTTGCATTCCATAACTGCAAGAGTTAAGCCATTTATTGAAGTTAGAATTCAGCAAATATCTTTTGAAGATGTGTATTATAAAATCATTAACACACAGGTTTCAACACTACCTAATTTGCGGCTGCCATTTGAGGTGAATTTGCATGCAGACAAATTATGCTATGAGGCTGGTTGTATTGCAAAGAGGTAAGCTGGTCTGTTATCATTTCAATATTTTTATAATGCAGTACTGCAATTTCCAATGTATGAAAAAAATAATTGGACACACTTTGTTCAAGCAGTTAAAGAATAGAAACACTATTTGTTAGTAAAATAAATAGTTGATCACATGGATCACCAACCTCTTCACTATTTTTTTATTACAATCAAATTTGTAACAATCAAGACATTATAAGTGGATGGGTTTCTTGTACGATTTGACTATCAAATATAAAAGAGGCATGCAAATTGATTACTCCCCTCAACATTTGATATAGACCTTGAATCTCCAATCGTTGCAGCTTCACCTTCTTCCACTGATGTTGATGCCCATGGATCCGATAAATACCCCATTTGATTACCCAGTCCATGCCATCCATCCCTTTCCCTAAAGATTCGTGTAGAGAAGGGTACACTCGCTAGTAAAGGGATCACATATGAAGAGTTATTTGTGGACTAGCCATCTTGTTTGTCTCTCCCTAAAAACAAGGAAATATCCATCACCAACTCTCCTCGAAGTTAGGCAACCCCTTTATTGATGAATCATCCCAGTAGTGCTTTAAATTGATATGATGTCCGTAGCCTTGCCAAACATTTTTGGATTTGAGGCCATTCCTCCATCCACCCCTAGCCTTCCAGCCTTGTGGAGTGGTACACATTAGATTGATCATGCAAGCGGTTCCCTTTTCCTCTATGATTAATGAGTTGTTTAATATGCTTTTAGATCACATTTGAAGCTTTTTGCTCTAAAGAGTGGACCCATTTAGCTTTTGAGAGGTAGACATCTCCAAAGTAGCTAGATAGTTTGGAGTGACTGATATATTATTGAATTTGCAAAGCTACACATATTAGAAACGAGTAGAAGATGATACTATGTTCATGAGGGTAGGTGTTTTATGTAGAAAAAGTAAACAAAGTAATAGGAGGTTAGGGTTACATATGCTATTACTATATCTTATAAGATAACAAGAAAATATTTTCATGGATTTGTGGGGGATTTTCCCATGTCATGGAAATGGCATGACTAATTTTTGGGATATTGTAGACTGGTTTAGAAATATGTGAATATTAATTCCATGCAATTATATTTTTTTAGGGCCATATAACAATTATTGATTTTTTTCTACTATTTAGGTTTAATTTGATTTGCCTAGTTCCTTTCTTTGAGATATAGATGCAATGTTGTAGGGTGGATTTTTGATCACTTTGTGGGAGAGAATGGATCAAAGTTGAGAAGACAAAGTGAATGGAATCCATAAATGGATTGTCAAATCAAAGGTGTAAATAAAAACATTGGTACAATCCTTAAGGAAATACAATAAGATATATCCAATTGACACTAAAGCTTAACATATATTCAACCCTCATATAATAGGGTAAATATATTTACAAATATGTCTTCTTTTGAAGTAAGTTTGTCTTGGCCCCAAATAGGGCATAATTTTCTTAATAATTTTAGTAGTATTACTTTAATGTACAAATAAAAACTATTACTTTTAAATGCATTACATTGGTGAATTGCTAGGATATCTATTATCGACTAGCCTCTAAAAGAACAAAACAATCTCTTTTTTGTTGGATAATAAAGATTCAACAACAAAAGTCATTTGTCTAAAAAGAATCATTGGATTTTAGACTTAGAGTTGTCCTTGTTTAACATATGTTTTCTCACATGTATGCATAATAGTTTAGGTTCTTCCTAATATATAATATTGACAACATGATTCTAAGATTGTTTGTTGATCTAAATAAAGATCTAAATGTGCTCATCATTACTATGATAAATATATATGAAGGTCAAGGCACAATTGCCAATTGACTCAAAAAAGGAACAATATATATTGGTGTTATCCTTTAAGACAACCTTGGGAGAATTTGTAAGTATTTAAGGTTTCAAACATACCACAGTAGTAAGGAAATCATCTAAAATGCAATATTCATAACTCCAAAGCTAACTCAATGAGTTATTATACTAGTACATGCTTTATTTGATCAATAAATTGTTTGAAGGGAGACATCATCAATGTTCAAAATAATCTTATTAGTATGGTTATCCCTAAAATTCAAATGCACTTTCACACATAATAAAATCAAGTGTATCCCAAAACATTAAGAACTTGGTACCATGCATGTACAATTACTATAATAGATAATCTAAAGGAGATTAGTATGGTACATGTAATTATTCTTCATAATATAACTAAGACTTAATATTTGATTTCACTATTAGAATGAACAAGGATATTTTATGCATGTTTAAGATATTTTTGAAAATTCTAATATAAAATAGACTATTCCCAAGAAGGAATCATAATAGCTTATGGTGACTTTAAAAGTTAGACATTATACAAATGTTAAAAAGGCAGCTTCATTAGTGTTCGTCAAAGATTTACTTATTGTCCCAAACCATCCTATATTTACATGTTGTTACAACAATAGTAATCATATAGACCCAAATGTTGATGTTGTAGCTGCGGGCCTCATTCTTCTAGCGATTTATTTAATAAACAATAAATTAAATATAGCCGTTGGCTATTTATTTATTGGAGACGACTTTGTGAAGAGGCGCTTCACTAAAATAACAAATCATATTTTATCTAATGAAGCCGACATAAAGAGTATGATCTCCATCTTTCAAGAGACATTTCTTTTCATGAAGAGGCCGACCTCTTGTGTAGAGACACATTGCTTGAGAAAAGACATTTCATATTGTATATATAGGCACTGCTCTCTCTCCCTCATTCATTCATTCATATATTCATTTTTGTTCAAGTTCGCATCAACAAGAAGTCGAGTTATATATACAACAGATCGATCCAAGAAGAGGTTTGATACTCATTGAGTGTGGTGTCATTATTATCAATACAGATCGGCCTTGTGTTTGGCCTCCTTGTAAAGCACTTTGTTGCTATTTGATCAATATATAAGTGATATTGTTGCTGGGTTTTTCTCCCTCAAGGAGGGTTTTCCCAGGGTATATGCTGTGTTAAATTGTTTGAAACTATTCTAAATCTGCTTATTTAATTTCTGATCCTAAAATTAACATGGTATTAGAGTGGGTTTAAGCAAGATTGTGATCAGATTTATATAAGCAACATTATCTTCGTCTCTTATTCTCATCTTTGTGTGTCTATCTTAACTATGAAAAATGGTGAATAGACTCAAGGTTGAAGATAGACTCGATGGTGCCTCTAACTTCACCTCTTGGAAGTTTAGAGTTCTCATTGCATTGGAAGAAAATGACATTCTTGAGTTCGTGGAGAGCGAGGTACCCGAACCTTTCGATGAGACTGAGAAGACAAAATGGAGAAAGAATGGCACAAAGGCCAAAAAGATATTGATTGATTTTGTGAAGGATCACCTTGTGCCTATTATCTCCAAGTTGAAGACTGCTAGAGAGATGTTCAATAACACCAGTAGAGCTCTTGCATTGAGGCAACAACTACATCACATCAAGATGGAAAAAGGAGATTCAATCATCTCCTTCTTTATGAAGATCACTAAGTTGAAGGATCAACTCTATGCCATTCGAGACATAATTGATGATCGAGACTTAGTCATGTTGGCGCTTAACGATCTTCCTCAATCTTGGGAGCCTTTTATCCAAGATATAAGTGGAAGATCTAAGCTACCTAAGTTTGATTGTCTTAGAGTAGATTGCATTCAAGAGGAATCAAGGTTGGTAGCAAGGGGTAATAGACAGTTCTCACAATGAAGACAATCATGTTCTTGTTGCTCAAATTTCAACGAAGAAAGGAAGAGAAGGGAGAAAAGGTAAATTCAAGAGGAATAGAGACAAGAAATCGGATGCTGCTCCTGAATCAAAGAAGAAGAAGGATCTTTCCCATATACAGTGCTTTAGATGTGACAAGTATGGTCACTATGCTAGAGACTGTGCAACAAGACCAAAGTAGCATGCTTCTACTGCAGATGTGGATGATGTCTCTCCCCAGAAGGAATCAAGAGATAACTCAAGTGGATTTCTATTTATCTCAGCCCTATCAAGCAATTTTCCAACCGATAGCAGCACATGGTTGATTGATAGTGGCGCTTCTCGACACATTATAGGATATAGAGAGTACCTTTCAGATTTGGTGGAAAGAGAAACCAACATTCAAGTAATAATCAAAGATGATGCTTGCTATTCAGTGAAGGGTGTTGGAGCTTCCTCTCTTCACCTAGATTTTGACATCTCTCTTCATTTGAGTGATGTTTTGTTCGTACCGGGTATCAAGAGGAACCTTGTATCAATTTCAGCTTTGGAGGACAAAGGATATCAAGTTGCATTTTTTGAGGGAAAAGTTCTTGCTTGGCCGAAGAACTCTAGCATCAAGACAACCCGAGTGATTGGTGTTCGGCAAGAGAGTCTATATAGACTTTCTATTCATCCAATGCAAGCATTGTTGCATGATTCCACCAGTTCAAGTGAGCTTTGGCATATAAGGCTTGCTCACCTCCATTTCAGAGCTCTTCCATCCATGGAGAAGATGGTTTCTGGCCTTCCGAAACTCAATCAAGAGCATGATGGTATGTGTAGAGGATGTGCATTGGGGAAGAATACTAAAGGTCCTTTTCATAGTAGTGAAAGTAGATCAAAATGTATTCTAGATCTTGTTCATTTTGATTTGTGTGGTCCAATGTCTGTTGCATCCTTGAGTGGTTTTTGGTATTATGTAATTTTCATTGATGACTACTCTAGAAAGACTTGATTTATTTTTTGAAGTCTAAGGAATCTGAAGAAGTACTTGAGAAATTCAAAGAATTTAAGGCTCAAGTAGAGAATTTGTCTGGAAAGAGGATCAAAGTTCTAAGATCTGATAATGGAGGATAATACATCTTTGGAGGCTTCTGTATCTTTTGTATTGAGGTAGGGATTAAGAGGGAGTTTTGTGTTCCTTACAATCCACAACAAAACGGAGTTGCAAAAAGGAAGAATAGATCAATAGTTGAGGCGGCCAAAGCTATGATCCATGATCAAGACTTGCAAACCTTCCTTTGGGCATAAGCATCTAGAACTGCAGTGTATGTTCAGAATCAGAGCCCTCATCGTATTTTGGAAAATATGACTCCTGAAGAAGCCTTCACAGGTGTAAAGCCTGAGGTTAGTCACTTGAGAATCTTTGGTTGTCCTGTTTACATCCATGTGCCTAAAGATAAGAGAACTAAGTTAGAACCATTTGACAAGAAAGGAATATTTGTGGGTTACAGTGAATCCTCAAAAGCCTACAAGATTTACATTCTAGGTCAGAAACAGATAGAGATCAGCAAGGATGTCTCTTTTGAAGAAGATGTTGCATTCAAAAGATCTAAAGGTTCATACATGGAGATAGATAATGAAGACTCGAAGACTCCTCAAGACATGGACGTTGATCATACTCCTGAGATTTAGAGGGAGTCTAATGAACCAGAAGATGATATTGATCCAGTTGAGCCTTTGGAACCAACTGATGGGCCAAGAGATATTGTCATAGGTCGAAAGAGACCTCTATGGGCTTCACTATGTAGGAGGCAAAAAAGTTTGCAGCTCCTAGAGGCACATTTAGAGAAAGCAAAAGACCACAAAAGTTTCCAGGCTATGTAGCATTAATGAGTCATATCATTGAGTCTGAGCCTTCCAATGTTGAGGAAGCATCAAGTCAGCAAGTATGGAGAGATGCTATGGCTGAAGAATATCAATCTATTATCAAGAATGATGTTTGGGATATTGTACCAAGACTTGAAGGGAAATTAGTTGTATCTTCTAAATGGCTCTTCAAGATCAAGCATGCAGCTGATGGAAGCATTAAGAAGTACAAAGCTAGATTTGTGGCTAGAGGATTCTCTTAGAAAGAGGGAATAGATTATGAAGAAACCTTTGCGCCGGTTGCTCGTTATACATCCATCAGGACTATCATTGCTATTGCAGCAGCTAAGGGATGGAAGTTACATCAGATGGACATGAAGACAACATTCCTTAATGGTGTAATTGAAGAAGTATACATTGAGCAACCCGATGGCTTTGTGATTCATGGGAAGGAGTCTCATGTTTGTAAATTGAAGAAGGCTTTGTATGGCCTTAAGCAAGCTCCTCGTGCTTGGTATGAGAGAATCGATCGATACTTGATGAGCTTGGGCTTCTCTAAGAATGATGCTGATTCAAATCTTTACTTCAAGGTAGTTGATGGTGAGGCCTTAATCTTGGTTCTTTATGTTGATGATCTATTTCTTAGTGGAGCAGAATATCTCATTATCAAATGCAAGAAGGAGTTAGCTTCTAAACTTGAGATGAAGGATCTAGGATTTATGCATTACTTTCTAGGATTAGAAGTATGGTAGAGACCTAATGAGATTATTCTGAGTCAAGGGAATATACTATAGACATCTTGAAGAGATTTGGGATGATGGATTGCAAATCTATGTCTACATCGATGGAAACAAATTTGAAGAAGTTAAGTGAGTCTGCAGCTAGTTCAGATCTGGCAGATCCTACTATGTACAGGCAATTGATTGGATCGTTGATGTATCTAGTCAATACTAGACCAAATATTTGCTATGTAGTGAGTGCACTTAGTCAGTTCATGTGTGAACCAAGGCAAATTCACCTAGTTGCAGCTAAGCATATCTTGAGATACTTGTGTGGCACGGTTGGATATGGCTTGAGATATACTTCCAGTGTAGATCTAAAGCTGCAAGTTTATTTTGATTCTGATTGGGCAGGGAGTGTAGTTGATTGAAAGAGAACCTCTGGTCATTGCTTTAGCTTGGGGTCTACGATGATTTCCTGGTGTAGCAGCAAGCAGTCTTCAGTGGCATTAAGCATTGCAGAGGCAGAATATATTGCAGCATGTGTAGTAGCTCGAGAAGTAGTGTGGCTTCGAAAGCTCCTTGTAGGATTGTTTGGACAATCATTGGAACCGACTGTTATTCATTGTGACAATCAAAGCTATGTGAAGCTATCTGTCAATCCTGTGTTTCATGACAGAACAAAACATGTTGAGATCAAATACCATTACATCAGAGATATGGTACTGAGGAAAGCTATTCAGTTGAGATATATTTGCATTGATGATCAGACAACTAATATTCTCACCAAGCCTCTCTCCAGAGTGAAGTTTGTGCATTTTCGAGACAAGCTTGGAGTTGTGGAGAGTGAAGCCCTTGTTGAGAGGGAGGCTCAACATCAGTGATCTCTTGTGACTTGCTATAATGCATCTTTCTTTGTGACAGAAAAATTTGAGGTGAAAGCCCTTGTTAATGCATCTTTCTCCGTGATGGAGAAATTTGAGGTGAAAGCCCTTGTTCCACCCTTTGGGAGTAGCCATGGTGGATGTCATGTTGAGAGACTCCATGACAACATCACGTTGAGAGACTTTGTGATGAATTATTTGTACTTGTGTTTTTCCACTCATGGGAGTAGCCATAGTGGACATCATGTTGAGAGACTCCATGATGACATCACGTTGAGTGACTCCGTGATGGGCACTTGCGCACATGTTCTTTCCATACATGGGAGTAGCCATGGTGGACGTCATGTTGAGTGACTCTATGATGATATCACGTTGAGTGACTCCGTGATGAGCTCTTTTCCACAAATGGGTGCAGCCATTGTGGGTGTCATGTTGAGAGACTCCATGACATTGGATATCTAGAAGAATTCCTCCCTAGCTAAGAGGGAGTGTTGATGTTGTAGCCGCGGGCCTTATTCTTCCAGGGATTTATTTAATAAGCAATATATTAAATATAGCTGTTGGTTATTTATTTATTGGAGATGACTTTGTGAAGAGGCGCTTCACTAAAATAACAAATCATATTTTATCTAATCAAGCTGACATAAAGAGTATGATCGCCACCTTTCAAGAGACACATTTCTTTTCATGAAGAGGCCGACCTCTTGTGTAGACACATTTCTTGAGAAAAGACATTCCATATTTTATATATAGGTGCTGCTCTCTCTCCTTCATTCATATATTCTTTTTTGTTCAAGTTAGCATCAGCAAGAAGTCGAGTTATATATACAGCAGATCGATCCAAGAAAAGGTTTGATACTCATTGAGTGTGGTGTCATAATTATCAATACAAATCGGCCTTGTGTTTGGCCTCCTTGTAAAGCACTTTGTTGCTATTTGATCAATATATAAGTGATATATTGTTGCTGGGTTTTTCTGCCTCAAGGAGGGTTTTCCTAGGGTATATGTTGTGTTAAATTGTTTGAAATTGTTCTAAATCTGCTTATTTAATTTCTGATCCTAAAATTAACACCAAAGAGCATTCTTATAAAATAAAAGTAATAGGTAATAGACTTCTATAGTACAAACTCCATAACCTAGTTTTGGGAAATTGACTTTAATATGATTAAGTAAACAAAATCTAGTACAATCCTAAGGAAGATCAATAATCAAATCTACTAGGGTATCCTGCCATGATAAGAATGGGAGATGTGTTGATGTTATAGCAGCTTCGGGCTCATCCTTCCAGCCACGAGTCAAGATATAAAATTGCATATAGCCTATCTGCTATTTATTTTATTGAGATAATTAAAGTGAAGAGGCGCTTCACTTGGCAACAATGTGATTTCTAAATGGGTCGACCTTCCTTGTAATTCACATATTTTATTTGTAATTATATTTCTCTATTGTGGCCGACCTTGCACATGAAGAGGTGCGACCTCTCTCTCAATTTGTATTTATACAAGGTCACTTCCATTCATTCATCCATCAAGCAAGTTCGATTCATTCCTTCATTCAAGTGCGAATTCCTTCAAGAGCAGATTGCGAATTTCTCTAAGTACAGATTTAGATATCAAGGAAGTGCAGATTATTATCTGTCATTGCATTTAGAGTTGGTGCTGAATATTGGCCTTGTGATTGGCCTCATTGTAAAGTGAATTGTTGCCATTATTATATTTATAAGAGAGATCTTTGTTGCTGGGTTTTTCTCCCTCAAGTGGAGGGTTTTCCCAGGGTATATGCTGTGTTTATGTGTCTGATTTTTAAATTAAATTTCTGCTTTTATATCTGATCATAAAATTAACATGGTATTAGAGCGGGTTTAAGAATATCGTGATCAAATTTATATAGCAGCGCTATCATCCTCTCTTATTCTCATTCTCTTACATCTATCTTATCGTCAAGATATTGAACGGGCTCAAGATCGAAGATAGACTTGAGGGCGCATCAAACTTCACATCTTGGAAGTTTAGAGTCATGCTAGCTTTGGAAGAAAATGAGTTAGCTAAGTTCGTGGAGGGCGAATTTCCCAAACCTACTGATGAGAATGAGAAACCTCAATGGAAGAGAAATGGTACTAAGGCGAAAAAGATGTTGGTTGATTTCGTGAAAGATCACATTGTGCCAATCATCTCCGAGTTGAAAACAACAAGAGATATGTTCAAGACCTTGGAGGAGATGTGTGAGATCAACAACACAAGTCGAGCTCTTGCATTAAAGCAACAACTTCATCACATCAAGATGGCGAAAGGAGATTCCGTCATCACATTCTTCATGAAGATCTCCGAGTTAAGAGATCAACTCTCTACCATTGGGCATATTGTTGATAGCAAGGATTTGACTATGTTGGCTCTCAATGGTCTTCCTCCATCTTGGGAGTCATTCATTCAAAGAATCAGTGTGAGATCAAAACTCCCTAAGTTTGATCGTTTGAGAGCAGAGTATTCAAGAAGAATCAAGGTTGGCTGCGAGAGGCATTGGTCAAAGCTCTACAAATGAAGACATTCATGTTCTTGCTGCTCATTCCTCGAAGAAGAAAGGGAAAGAAGGAAAGAAAGGGTATTTCAAGAGGAATAGAGATAAAGGATCTGATGGTGCTCCTACATTCAAGAAGGACCTCTCTCGTATTCAATTTTTTAGATGTGACAAGTTTGGTCACTATGCTAAGGATTGTCCAACGAGACCTAAGCAACAGGCTTCATTTGCAGATGTGGGTGAGATCTTTCGTAGAAGGATACAAGTGAATTTCTATTCTATTATGCTTTGTCAAGCAATGTGCCTACCAACATCAACACTTGGTTGATTGATAGTGGTGCCTCTCGCCACATCACTGGATTTAGAGAGCATCTATTTGATTTGGTGGAGAAAGATTCTAGTATTCAAGTCATTATTGGTGATGATGCAAGTTATTCTGTGAAAGGTGTTGGGATCTCCTCTCTTCACTTGGATTCTGACATTTCCTTACAGTTGAGCGATGTTCTATTTGTTTCGGGTATCAAGCGGAACCTTGTCTCTATTTCAGCCTCGGAGGACAAGGGATATCAAGTTGCATTCTCCGAAAGTAAAGTTCTTGCATGGCCAAATAACTCTAGTATCAAGACTGCTCGGGTGATTGGAGTTTGTCATGAGTGTTTCTACAGACTTTGCACCCGTCCACTTTAGTCCTTGTTGCATGATTCTTCAAGTTTGTGTGAACTTTGGCATATAAGACTTGCTCACCTTCACTTTCGTGCACTACCAACCATGGGGAAAATGGTCACGGGCCTTCCTAAATTCAACCAGGAGCATGAAGGCACTTGCAGAGGTTGTGCATTAGGTAAGAATACTAAAGGTCCATTTCATAGTAGTGAAAGTAGATCTAAATGTATTCTAGACCTTATTCATTCTGATTTATGTGGTCCAATGTCTGTTACTTCTTTGAGTGGTTTCTTGTATTATGTAATTTTTATTGATGACTACTCTAGAAAGACTTGGATTTATTTCTTAAAGACTAAAGATTTTGAGGAAGTACTTGAGAGATTCAAGGAATTTAAAGCTTAGGTAGAGAACTTGTCCGAGAAGAGGATCAAAGTTCTAAGATCTAACAATGGAGGATAATACATCTCCAAAAGTTTCCGTAACTTTTGTGTTGAGGTAGGAATTAAGAGGGAGTTTTGTGTTCCCTACAATCCACAACAAAACAGTGTTGTAGAAAGGAAGAACAAATCTATTGTAGAAGCAGCTAGGGCCATGATTTATGATCAAGATTTGCAAACCTTCCTTTGGGTTGAAGCATCTAGGACAGTTGTGTATGTTCAAAATAGAAGCCCTCACCGAATTTTGGAGAACATGACTCTCGAAGAAGTATTCACAGGGGTGAAGCCGAAAGTAAGTCATTTGAGGATCTTTGGTTGTCCAGTGTATGTTCATGTACCTAAAGACAAAAGGACAAAGCTAGAACCGTCTGGCAAGAAGGGAATATTTGTGGGCTACAGTGAATCTTCAAAAGCCTACAGAGGGTACATTCTAGGTCAGAAATTGATTGAGATCAGGAGGGATGTTACATTTGAAGAAGATGTTGCATTCAAGGGATCTATGGGCACTCATATGGAGATAGACAATGAAGACCAAGAGTCTCCTTTGGATATGGAAGTTGACCATACTCCTGAGATTCAGAGGGAGACTATTGATCCTAAAGAAGATGATGATCCAGTTGAGCCTTTGGTACCTACTGATGGGCCTTCATACATTGTGATTGGTCGTAAGAGACCTATTTGGGCCAGGAAAACAATGCAGGAGGCAAAAAGTTTTGCAGCCCCGAGAGGAACTTTCAGAGAAAGTAAGAGACCTCACAAATTTTCAAGCTATGTTGCCTTGATGAGTCAAATCATTGAGTCAGAGCCTTCTAGTGTTGAGGAAGCTACTAGTTAGCAAGTTTGGAAAGATGCTATGACTGAGGAGTATCAATCCATCCTCAAGAATGATGTTTGAGACATTGTACCTAGACTTGAAGGTAAATCTGTTGTATCTTCTAAGTGGCTCTTCAAGATCAAGCATGTGATTGATGGGAGCATCGAGAAGTACAAGGCTAGGTTTGTGGCTAGAGGCTTCTCTCAGAAAGAGGGAGTAGACTATGAGGAAACCTTTGCTCTAGTTGCTCATTATACATCCGTTAGGACCATCATTGCTATTGCAGCATCTAAGGGATGGAAGATACACCAGATGGATGTAAAGACAACATTTCTAAATGGTGTAATTGAGGAAGAGGTATACATTGAGCAACCTGATGGCTTTGAGGTTCATGGGAAGGAGTCTCAAGTTTGTAGGCTGAAGAAGGCTTTGTATGGCCTTAAGCAGGCTCCTTCTGCTTGGTACGAAAGAATTGATCGATACCTGATGAGCTTGGGCTTCTCCAAGAATGATGCTGATTCAAACCTTTACTTCAAGGTAATTGATGGCGAAGCATTAATCTTGGTTCTCTATGTTGATGATTTAATTCTTACTAGAGAAGATCAACTCATTATCAAATACAAGGAGTTAGCATCTGAATTTGAAATGAAGGATCTTGGTCTCATGCACTACTTTCTTGGCTTAGAAGTATGGTAGAAGCCAGATGAGTTCATTCCGAGTCCAGGCAAGTATACAATAGACATCTTTAAGAGATTTGGTATGATGGATTGCAAATCCATGTCTACACCTATGGAAACCAATTTTCAGAAGCTTAAGGAGGTTGCAGCTAGTTCAGATCTGGTGGATCCTACTATGTACAGACAGTTGATTGGATCGTTGATGTATCTAGTCAATACTAGACCAGATATTTGCTATGCAGTGAGTGCACTTAGTCAGTTCATGTGTGAACCAAGACAAATACATCTAGTTGCTGCGAAGCATATCTTGAGATACTTGCGTGGCACAGTTGGGTATGGCTTGAGATATCCTTCTGGTGTGGACTTGAAGCTGCCTGGATATACTGATTCTGATTGGGCAGGGTGTGTCACTGATCAGAAGAGTACCTTTGGATGTTGTTTCAGTTTGGGGTCTGCGATGATCTCTTGGTGTAGAAGGAAGCAGTCTTCAATGGCACTGAGCATCGCAGAGGCCGAGTATATTGTAGCTTGTGTGGTAGCTCGAAAAGCAGTGTGGCTTCAGAAGCTCCTTATAGGATTGTTTGGACAATCGTTGGAGCTGACTGTCATTCATTGTGATAATCAAAGCTGTGTGAAGCTTTCTGTCAATCCAGTTCATGATAGAACTAAACATGTTGAGATCAAATACCACTATATTAGAGATATGGTATTGAGAAAAGCAATCCAGTTGAAGTATATTAGCATTGATGAGTAGACGACATACATTCTCACCAAGCCTCTTTCCAGAGTAAAGTTTGTGTACTTTCGAGACAAGCTTGGTATTGTGGAGAATGAAGCCCTAGCTGAGAAGGAGTCTCGGTATTAGTGATCTTCTGATTTTCTTTAATGCATTTCTCTCTGTGAGAGAGATTTGAGGTGAAAGCCCTTGTTTCCACCCTCTGGGAGTAGCCATGGTGGATGTCATGTGTGTGACTCCATTACAACATCACGAGAGAGTCTGTGATGATTTTCTTGTACTTGTGCTTTTCACCCTCTGGGAGTATCTATGATGAACGTCACGATGAGGTGACAACATCACGTTGAGTGATTATGTGATGGACACTTGTGCACTTTTACCATACATGGGAGTAGCCATGATGGTTGATATTACGATGAGGTGATATGTTCCTTTTCCACATATGGGAGTAGCCATGGTGGTTGACATCATGATGAGGTGATGTGTTTTGTACAGTTGGAAGTATTCCTCTCTAGCTGAGAGGGAGTGTTAATGTTATAGCAGCTTCAGGCTCATCCTTCTAGCCACGAGTCAAGACATAAAATTGCATATAGCCTATCAACTATTTATTTTAGTGAGATAATTAAAGTGAAGAGGCGCTTCACTTGGCAACAATGTAATTTCTAAATGGGTTGACCTTCCTTGTAATTTGCATATTTTATTTGTAATTATATTTCTCTATTGTGGCCGACCTTGCACATGAAGAGGTGCAACCTCTCTCTCAATTGGTATTTATACAAGGTCACTTCCATTCATTCATCCATCAAGCAAGTTCGATTCATTCCTTCATTCAAGTGTGAATTCCTTCAAGAGTAGATTGCAAATTTCTCAAGTGTAGATTTCAATATCAAGGAAGTGCAGATTATTATCTGCCATTGCATCTAGAGTTGGTGCTGAATATTGGCCTTGTGATTGGCCTTATTGTAAAGTGAATTGTTGCCATTAGTATATTTATATGGTAGATCTTTGTTGCTGGGTTTTTCTCCCTCAAGTGGAGGGTTTTCCTAGGGTATATGCTGTGTTTATGTGTCTGATTTTTAAATTAAAATTCTGCTTTTATATCTGATCAGAAAATTAACAAGATGTAAGGCCAACTCATGTGATCCTTGCTATGTCTCAAGTCTCTTATTAATGGTTGTCTTCTAGCATGTTTCTAGGAATTATTTGGTAGATGGATTATCTTATTGATATAAGCATTAAAGTTTTGACATGAGATGTTTGTTATTGTATGTGCTAACTCATACATGTTATTGATTGTTTGCTGATTATATCAATGCATTGATGTATATGGTTTAGAGCCATGCTTGGCTAGTGTGATGCCAACACATGATTCATGAGATTGATTAGAGTAGATCACTTATACATTGCTATGTTCCACCAAGTTTTCAGGACGAGGGGATGAGGGGGCGGGGGTATGTGTTTTGGGGAGGATTTTTTTGAGGCCATTTTTGGGGAAGATAGGGGACGACAAAGGGGATGACTATATAAAAGTATAGGGAAATTTCAAATATTCATACGATAATATTGATAAGGCATTCATCATATTGACATATACATTATAGAATCCTTAAAGCACAAAAATAGAGTTCACATGTGTGTTGAACAAATTAATGTATTTGCTTCCATAATTCATCGTCAATGTGCATATGATATAAAATTAAAAAATAGTAATACTGCTTACACCAAACTGCCCAAAGGCTACAAGTTTGCACTACAAATATCAAAATGACAAAGTCACAAATGCCAAAATTTCAAAAACTGTAGAACATAGTGATGGAAAGTATGAGGCTCCCTCTAATTGACATCTCCCAACATTGCATCAAAATCAAAGTCTGGCTCTGAGTCATCACCACTATGAGTATGAGGGCTGGCTCATCTAATGGAACTCTAAGAAATCCCTCCTGTGTCTCCTCATCAATTTCGGTGGTGTCCTCTGGATCAACATCCATCGTAAAGCTGGAGTCTATTGATACTCTAAAGTTTGACGATCTTGGAGTTGCAAACCACTGTGCACGACCACCAACTTCTCTACACCTCTAGAGGTCAACCTATTCCTCTTGATAGAGTGAATAAAGCTATATGTGGACCAATTCCTCTTTGTAGCAGAGGAACTAGCAACCTATGAAAGGAGGTGAATAGTGAGTTTTCTCAGCTTTGGTGCATCTTTTCCATCCCATGTCCACCATCCAATAAGATCCTTTTGAGCTAATGTAGCCCTATTTATCTTTGCCTCTAGTTTGCCGAATATTGGACCACAAAGATTAGTAAAGGCAAGCCATTGTGTGTGAAGTAAACTTGACTCCTCGATTGAAGGGCCTTTTTTAACCCTTCTTTCACCTCTTTGTCATCACAAGGAGGCAACCTACCAGATTTTGGTGCATAACATTTGGGATTGAGAATAAAGGCTGCCATATGAAGTGGGGTGTTCTTAGTGTTTCACTATTGCATCACAATGTGCTTAATGTGTTGCTTATATAATCCCACATTAGGATCCCTGTTATAAATTGTTTGTTTCATTTTTCCAAGCATGTTGTCAAATGTCTCATAAATCTCTCCAAGACTAGGAGAGTCCTATTAGCATATCTAATGACATCCACAACTGGTGAAATGAAGGAGCAAATATATTTGCAAACAAAAAATTGAAAAAAGACATTTTAAAATATTAAAACCAATTTTTTTTAATAAAATCAGGAATCAAATTAAAAATTAATAAAATGAAAATTAACAAGTTATTAGAAATAACAATTTTTAACCTCACATTCAACCACTAGTCATTATTAAGAATTTTTTGTTTGATACTTTTTCCTTCTGTAGTATTTGCAATAGACCATCTACTCCACTATGAATTAACCATTATCAAATGTAGAGCCTCCTGCACCTCAAGCATCGTCTCTAACAAAATAAAGCAACTGGCATACCTTGTCTCCATAGGTTTGAGGAATTCCTTCTTTGAAAATGTCCTGAAGAGAGCAAGTGAAGTGTGATGGTTGCAAATAAACATCTTGATATCTCTAGCTTCTATCTTCACCTGTTGCACCCGATCTATCTTCCCTGTCTTTCAATGCATTGTTCAACACATGAACACAAAAAGGGGTCAAATAGACGTGCTTGTAAGAACCCTCCACCGTCATGTTGATTGATTTGCACACATGTGCCAGATTAGTGACCACTTGCACAACATTGGAGGCCCCAACCTCTATGTCATTTGTCAAAATATGAAATTGAAATTTTGCATCCTTGTGCTTCCCAGAACAATTAATAACTTTGAGAAAATATGAGCTAGTTGAACATGTGACGATGATGTTTTTGATATAGGAAAAAACAGGTTTTGAAGGGACCCGAAACCCTTTACAACCAAGAATAAAGCTACTGAAAGGACAGCCTGCAGCCAGCCAAAAACCAACTCCCAAACAAGACCCTTAAATATTTACATTTCAAACTACTCTTGTGGGAGCAGAGAGTCATGTCAAAAGAAGGCCTAGAGAGTTTTGCTTTCTTGCTCTTAACAGTAATCCAACCTTCTTCCACTTGGGCTGCCTTATCATGCCAGGCCAACTCACTATTTTCCTGAAGATGAATGCCTGCAACCATAGTCTTAGAGATTTCATCATTATTCCTTCGTGCAGACAAAGACTTAACTAAAAAGCCACCAGATATGGAAGTCGTAGCGCTATCACCAAAATGGCAGCCTGAGACCTAGTCATTTGCTCAATAGGGGTAGCCATAGCTGCCCCACCATTTGAGGCATCCGGCGGGGATACCCCAAGACCCTATGATTCAGAAGCAACCACCTCAGAAAAACTCCTATGTTGTTCAAATTTCTTCTCAACAGTATAATGTTGTTGAGACGTGCCTTTCCACCAAGAAGTCATGTTTGCTTTTTTTTCAAATCCGCATTGTGCAGCAACATGTCCTATTTTAAAACATCTTCTACACCGGAAGGGAATCCCTTCATAATCCAAAGATTGGACCCAAGAACCCTTAGAAGATTTAAGTAAAACCTCAGTAGGCAACCCTTTTGAAACATCAATTTCAACCAATATACGAGCAAAGGTGGAATGAAAAATGTCAGAAGATTCATCATCCACCAATAGAAAATCACCAAGGGCTTCACCAACATCCTCCAGAAGAGAGTCACACCAAAGGTGGAGGGGAAGATTAGGCAACCGAACCCAAATCGGGATCTTGTGAAAAGTTTCAGAAGCAGGGTTAAAATCTGAGTGCCAAGGCTTAATCATCAACAAATATTTGTCCTCCCAACTAAAAAAATTATCACATAAAATTATATTTCTATCCTGAGCAATATCAAACTTAGCTACAAAAAACCCCTTAGCCATGGGGAAAATATGAACTTTACCATAAATCAGAGGCTCCCATTCATTGGTGATCCAATAATGCAATTGAGGGAGGCTAGGCCAAAAACCCCTAAATCGACAAATCACCCCATGAGCGGAAAGCTTAGTAGCATTATCATCTATTTCTTCTACTGTCTCATCCTTCAGCTTCACTGAGATGGCATTGGACACTGGGATAAACCCGCCAAACGACATCCTTCCATGTCTAAAATCTGCTTTCGACCCCTTAGCTTTTGCCGTAGAGCCACTGCCCTTAGTCGTCTCCCCGCCAGACCCCGTGAGGGCACCACCCCCAGTGCCTTCGCCAGAGCCCTTCGCAGTGAAAGAACGACCACTGCCAAGGCCAACAACATTGACGGCGCGGGCCACAGTCGCCACATTCGGGATTCCATCTCTAGCCGCTGTAGTAGGGTTTCCATCGCCATTCGCCATAGTAAGGTTTCAGTTGCCAATCGCCGCCGAAGTTGCCATGGATGCTTCATATACACACCCATGTGACGATGATGTTGATAATGAAGAGCACACAGGAAATACTAAGATGAGGGGGTGAATCAGTATTTTAGAACTTTTTAAAACTTTAAACTAGATTAAAGAGATAAATCAGAAATTAGAACATTAAGAGCATCAACAAACACCATCAATAAGATAAACACTAGGATTACGTGGAAAACCCTTTCAGGTAAAAAAACCACGAGAAAATATTGCTTTTATTCATCTCCAAAGGGGACCAACCCTAATTAAACATAAGTGAGCACCAACTCACTGGAAGCACCAACTTCCATGAAACACCAACTTCGATTTCATTTAGTGAGCACCAACCCATCGAGAGCACCAACCCTCCTTCGAAGCACCAACTCTGAATACATCGAAGCACCAACTCTAGTGGCTGAAGCACCAACTCCAAACTTCAATTACAAGGCTGCAAATACTGTTTCAAGCAATGACCACACATGAATTGTGAGGCTCTCAACCATACACTCTGTCCAGAAACACAAACCTGAGATACCACGCCCCTTGTGACACACTCCTAAATCACCTACCAAACTGCACTCTCTCACAAACTAAAATCCCCCTCAATCTGAACACAAACTCAAAACCAGACTTTCAAGACCTCTTGTAATATTACTGCTCTTTGAGCTACCTCCAAAAAATTCATTACACATAAAGATATAGACTCAAACTTATTATCACTTACAACCTAGAATAAAATCATATCTATCATCAAATCCTCTCATGAAGACCACATCACATTTCAACGTCTCACAATTCCTTTATTTAAACAACCTCCACACCACAACTGAGAAATCTAGTCTTGCAAATGCACTTGCTGGTTAAGCACTGAACTCTTTTGTTCTGAAAAACTCAAATTGTAATAAGACCTTGCACAATTCTCAGAACAAAATCATACTATCCTTTTATCCATTGCAACTCCATCTTAAAACAAACACTACCAAAAATAGTTTGCAGGACTCTAGGTGATTTATATTTCTTCTTTAGAAACACAAGATGACAAACTCCTTCTATACACAGCCAATAGACACTCCATGTCTCGGATATGCAGGACAATAAAACATATTTCAACATATTCTGAAAGCAAACACCGCACTCACGTATTCTATCCAGACATATACATAACTCAAATATTTCAAAGAGGTTGCTTTATCGAGCCATACACACATAATATCCCTGCGATGCACCTAACTTAAAAAACTTACATGCTTCTCAGATCGCCTCTCCACATTTATAGCTCGGCTCACAATAACCTCAGAGAAAGAAAAGTCGAACCTCAACTCTTTAAAAAGCAAACTCCAAATTTTATGAATGATCATTCTGGGAGTAATCATGTCCAACTCCAATATGTGAATATTTGAAAGGCACTAGAGTCGTCTCATTTAACCGCACTTTATCAAATTCTGATTAAATTTGCATTAAAAAGAATATATGAAAGATCACGCCTTCCTAGAATAGATATCGCCATAAATTTTTATCCAAAAACATGCTCTTCACAGCTCGTCCATTACAAAAGCCAAAAATAGAGTCCGTTACAAGTTGCCGCCCTCACAAAAGTAACTGAAGTCGTAAAAAATGGTGTCATAAGACGTCCACTATGACAAAGAGAATTTGAAAACTTAATGATTAAACTTAGCAATAATACCACACTAGCCGCCTCCACATTTAAATCACATCACCCAGAAAAAGAAATTGTTGCAGTAGATTTAATGAGTCGCCTCCAAATTCTTTATGAAATACGACTCATATATTGAAGGCCACAATGACCAAGACAGAAGCCGCCCAAAGAATTCTTCAAAAATAGCCACCTCGATTAAAAGGTATCACCTCCTTCGTATATTATTTTTGATCCTCTTGACACGGTAGTCTTCAGATGCATTCACAAGGATGTTGAAAAGAACCCGTCCTTTTGAACCGACACACAAGCCAAAGAAAAAAAATAGAGAATGAAACCGTCCTCATTAATTTCTGTCGACTATCTTCAAAAAACGATATAAAGAAGCTGTCCCAAAACATTCATTGCTGCCAAATAAAAATAGAGTCCTCTTCAAGGAAGGAACATTGAAACGAAACCATCAGAACCAAAAATCAAGACTATAAATAGTCCGCTCCAAGACTAAAATCGAGCTCCTAACAAGAAAATTCCTTTTTTATCACACTAGACCACTAGACATTTAATAAGTGCGATTCACAATACAACTCACATTAGATTAAAATAGTCGACATGGATATTTAGAGTTGCAGAAGCCAACACAAGTAAAGAAGCCACCAAAAATAAAAGACACGATTTTAATCTCCAATACTTTTATTTGCAGAATTCAAAAAGCAATCTCCAGGTGCCTCAATGAATGCAACCACTGGTATTTAAAAATCAAATAAAGATATTCAAGTCCACGTATCACCTTCAGTAAAAACCGTTAGTAGCATAGATGCCATGTCCAAATATATTTGCCAACTCAACAAACTGTCACATAAGTCTTCAACCTCAAATATTCAAGAACACATACCAAATACACTGCCTCCTAATAATAAAGGCTTTACAAAGTTAGAAGCCTTATAATACTTGACCAAAGACATTCCAATGTATATTTGTCATAAGATAAACAAGGGTGTGACAAGTAGGCTAGCAAGCATCATATACAAACACCCAACTAGTTGAAGCAGACACACAGGCAGCTCAAGCAGCTCAAGTAGTTCAAGCAGCTCAAGTAGCTCAAGCAACTCAAGTAGGCAACTAGGTAGCTCAACCTTGACATCAATGACAAGCTTATTCCAACAGATAAGTGGCCGATGTCTAATATTAGTCCACCCATCCGTGACAATAGAGCACCTTGTCCTAATCCCACACTGTCTCATGTCCTCCATCACCAAACTCATCTTGGAATATTCTTTGTCAAGGAGTGTAGTGTGTAGTTTATGTTCTCGAGGGGGTGAATAAAGGACCAACAAAAGCTTCATCTTTGAACATTTTTTTGAAGGAGAACGTGCTACATGGAATGGGATGGCATGGACATAGAAAAATTTGGCAATGGAGGACTCTGCCACATCTTGTGCATGCACATTGAACAAACTTGCAACTGTACTTGGCTGCTCACAAGTAATAGTCTTCCTCTTCCTTTTGTGGAAACATGAACATCACCACTAGCACTAGCACTAGCACTAGACTAGCACTACCAACTATAGAGGGCATATGCATAGTTGATTGTGCGGATTGTGTTGGCATTGACAACCCCTTAGACCTTGATTTTTCCTCCATATGCAATCTATAACACTCTACCCTCTCATCCTCCTTTATGTCTTCGCAAACCTTCACCCCTTTGTCTTTAAATCTCAATAGATAAGAATGCACTCTCGTGTAGCTCCCTCTAAAATGATCATCTCAAGTGTGCCACAACCACAATCTAGTACCCCCTAAATTTTTCTTGTTATCTTTCTCTAGGGTTGTTTTTAGAACTTCAAAAGGGCATTCAAATGGATTTTTTTGAGGCTGTCCCCCTTCACCCATACCACTCCCACACCTTGATGAACCCCCAAGTTGTTTTATTTTCTTCTTCCCTCTCATCATTTCTATTACTCACTACTGCTGCTCATGTTTTGTTATGGAATTTGGAAGTCGAAAAAAAAAGCATACATTTTGTCTTTTAAATTTTGAAAAAAATTGAAAAAAAAGAAAGAACAAATGGAAGATTAACATACTTCTCTCACTTCTCTTTCTGGTTGCTACCTCACTCACCTTTGCTACTAACAAATGTTGGTTTTTCCAATTTCACCCTTGAACCCTACTAGTTTCTCTTTCTAACTTGGCTGCAAGTTTTTTTTGCATGTAAAAACAAATAATAGTTTCATATGGAGGAGTCTTTTTGTTGTTTTAGGGCTTAGAAATGTGTGGGGGCCCACTAAACTAATACTAAATTCCTTTTTTTTTTTGTATTGGTGTGGCTTATTATTTTTAAAATCGGTGCCCAAAATGTTGCAAGGATGGTCAGCCATCCCTGTGGCATTTTTCTCCCATTCTCAAGTACCAGAAATGTTTTCAATTTGTTTTAAAAATTTATGGATGGCTCGAAAATGTGCTCGAGCTATCCCCACGTCCTTAGAATGTCCCCGGTGCGTGAACGCTTCCAAAAACCTCAGGGACATGTCCCTATGTACCCTTGCTGCTTTGTGTTTTGAGAGATTAATTGTGATTAGGGCTTTGTGTTATACCATAATTGTGATTACATAGATAGAGATGACGTGTGATTATGATGCTTTGAGATATCATATATACCTTGATTTGCATGTATGAGAACATTTTGATACATTGGTCTAACGTGTTGCTTTGGCTATGATTTTTGAGATAAGATTTGATCCATGCATTGATTGTGTATGAATTTAACAAGTTATTGACCAATGTGGGGTATGTGGAGTAGACTACTCATGGATCTCTTACCCATCTATCTTCACTTTGTAGAGTAATGAGATCTCAACTCATGTCAAAACTTGTATGCCTTGACATTTTGGTTTTGTGAGACCCAATAATGCTTGTGAGTGCATATACTTGTTTCTCGATAGCTGTTTTGTCTTCTATGTGAGTTTGTGATGCTTTCCACACTACTTAGAACATGCTTCACATTTTGGAAATGGGATAAAATTTTGAGTTATTGTGTTAATTCAATTAAATTTTGAAAATTGAGTTCCTTAATTTATTTTGATGTTGGAGTATTATTTACTCCACATTAGTTATCTCCCACGTGTGTACATGGTTTGTTTGATATATTTATGAGTTTTAGCGAGTTGATATTATTGACTTTGGCAAATTGCTTAAGTAATTAAATAATGGATATTATATTAATCCATTTGCGAGTTGTATTTTGTTTATTGATGATAATGTTAATTATCGATTTATTTTTATTTTTATTGGTGCACTCAATTTTGTGAGTGGCTTTTGTTGACCTTTTTGGCCTTGGGCTTCTTTGAGTGAGACTATCACCAACTAATTGTGACGGACATGTGGGCTTGGGGTTAAGTTTAATTTAACTCTATACTTGGCTTAAAATATGCAATTCTATTTTTGGAGATACCATTTGTTATTCCTCAGCATGAATGTTTGGCAAAAGTCAATTTGATAAGATTCAAAAGATTATTAGAGACTTCCTTCGCTTTAATGGTAAAGGAAGTAAGAAAATGCATTTAGTGAAATGGTTTTGTTGTTGTGTGTCTTGGTCTCTTGGTGGATTGGGGTTGAAAGACCTAAGGATTCAAGGTATTGCCTTAGTAGTAAAGTGGATCATCAAGGAATTTGAAGGTTCTAAGCCTTCGAAGGTTCTGATAAGAAATGATACTACTCTTTCCAAGTCGAGGAATTGTAAGAAATGAAATACCTTGCACCCCCAAGATTTTCTCTTTGGCACTTTTAAGGTTAAGGCCTCTACGTCTAATGTGTTTAACAACATTTGGAGGGCTTGGATGAAGTGAAGTGCATAATTAAGGATTGTTTTGCTTTCTCTTGGGCTGATGGTGAATAATTGCTTCCGGCCCAGTTTGGTGGAATTTAGATTGGAACAATAAACCCATGGCTCTTACTCAGGTGTGTTTTGCTAAGTTTTGGGACTCTATAGGAATTTCTATCTTTCAAGATATTTTTAATGATGGGTATTTGAAGACTTGGGAAAAGCTGAAAAATGAGTCCAATATTCTTTGGTCCCAAAAAAGAACTTATTCAGTTTTAAACAAAGATTTGTACAGTGTGAAATTTCCCATTTCTTTAACAATGAATGCTAATGTTCTAAAAGACTTCACTTGAAAAGATTGACACTATTTTTGATCAGATCTTTGCAAAAAAGATTTAGATAATGCAAAGTGATATGAGGGATATAATTGATTAGTTAAATAGGAATTGGAACTTGGATTGGTTTGAGGCTAGATGGGTTTGTATGTTAAAGAATGTTTGGTCTTCTATAGTTGAATCTAAGAAGGCATGTTTTAGGTGGCTTCTTTTGCTTAAATTAGTTATGAATGTTGAGCTTGAGTCTCTCAGTATTCCCGTTAGAGTCTATTCTTCGCGTGAGAAAATTGAGTCTCTTGAGCATTTGTTTTTGATTGAAGAATGCTTTTTCACTTTGGTCCTCTTTTTTTTTTTTGTAACAAGTTGGGTTGGAATAATAAAGAGGGTTTCACTTGGTATGAGATTCTATTTGGGTATATGAGATTGCTTTGTTGAACTTAACAATTTTTGGCTTGTTCATACTGATGAGATTTTATGGTTTATCTAGAAGAAGAGAAATGAGCAGGTCTTCCAAGGCAAAAGAAGGTTCCTTATTGAGTTTTTTTGTGAACTCACCTTTTTGTATATTTTATTGTAGTTTAGCATGATCATGGAAATCCCAAAAGATAGGTACCTAATTTTACTTCAAGAAGGCCTGATGATTGTTTACAAAATGGAGATTAAGAGGGTGCACTTTTGGTCCTAAGGAAGAGATAATTTGAATAAAGAGGAGTTGGCAATTATGAAAAGGTACGTCGAGTCCCATAACATTAAAATGCCAAAGGACAAGAGGGAGCCGACTACTATAACAAGATTTGAACTATTGCTAAAGGATTTGAATTTAGAGGATATGACTGAACCACCAATATGGACTTATGACATTGATCAACTTGAGGCTAAGGTGTTGGGAATGTTGTCTTCATAGTTTTTGTTGTCATTTGTGTAGTGCCCCTCCATCATGATTGATAAATGTTGAGTTTTAATAAAATTAGAAATGTGGGAAAATATTACATTATAAATTAAAATATTAAAAATGAAATGTGATAATAGTTAGAAAGATTTTGCATGTAGCACTGGCGTAATTGCGAACAAATTGGCAAAACAAAAACTTCTTGTTTTTGTGGGATTTTTGAGACTTAATTAGATTTTTGGTTTTGGATTCATTGGACTGTTTTGGGCAACATTCTATCGTTTTTGTTTATATTCGATATTAAAAGATAATAGATTGGGAGATACTGAGGTTAGGCATTTGTTCTTGATTTGTAATTGACCAAGAAAAAAAATATGGGTAGTTACTTAATATTGGGATTTTATTAAAATCGAAAAAGGGTAGACAATTTTGTTTCTCATGCATTCTTGTTTCAGTTTTCACATATCTATTTGCCGCCATGCTCCTTCAAAAACCCTCGAGCAGTATAGTTAGATTCAAGCTTCAGCAAAGTGGAAGAAGCTCAACCGAAGAAGGCTTTCAGGTATGCTTCACATATTTCTTTTCTCCCTTACAGAAAAATTTGTTCTTAGTTTAGAATTTCATCATATTATTTCTCTAATTGAATAGCATGGTACAAATTTTCTTAAGTGCCATTGATAATGCCTTGTTGAGTATTCTATTGGGTCTTGAGAATTAAAGCATGCATCAAATTATTTTCAATAAAACCACAGTAGATTCCAATGTTTGGATATAACGATACGCCCTTAAAAATTCTTTGTATCTTATAATCAACCTCAAAATGTTCTTCATTTTGGTTGATAACCCTTGGGTTACAATAGTCCGACATTAGTAAATAGAATTGCTGAGTCTATCCTTTTTATCCTCAAGTATTCCCTCCTTCCTGAAAGCAAAACCATATCAGTGTACCTTCAAACCATCGTCTCTGCTGTATTTAATGAATGCATCCGTCAATTGAACTTCCACATCAATGATTTTCTAATAATGCTCACTCCAGTGTTGGATGCGTAGTGTGATAGGTCCTCTTGTTATGCTTGATGGACGTCCCTTCATTATTACAGGATATTTGATACAACGCACATTACTATAGTGTGAGCCTTTTTTTAGATTGTTTCATTTAGCACCACCAATATTCTCCACAAGAAAATTATATCCGTTTTAAATGATGGAAATGGTTCACATCTCTTAGAACAATTTCTCTTGCAACAATTTGAGAGATGAATTTAGATGCATCGTATCAATCTGATCATACTCAGAGGTCTTTAACAACTCTAATAGCAGTGCAAGGGCCATGTTTAGCAACTTAATGCAAATGCCAACTTTTCATTACGGTGGCCGATTAATGATTCTATCTTCTTCTCTTCCGTAGCATTAAGTAAAAGTCTTGAATCTGGAAATACCCTGCCGCTTTCATTCGCCAAGTCAATTTCTTTATTCCATGCTATCCTATTCTCTTCCTGGTGCTTGTTGAGATCTTTCCTTCCATTGATGGCTGCAAATAATATGATTTTCCTAGAGCAAGAGGTGTTCGGCCGAAATTGTTGTACCCAAAACCAAAATTTTTGCTTCATCAAGGCATTTTGATAAAAGAGTCTAAATCTTGTTTAAGTGATGTCAAGTATAGTTTTTGGGGAATATCAAGTATGGAGTTTTGTCAGTAGTTTGTCAGTTAAAGGCAATTTCATTGATCAAGACCTAAATTAGAGACTCAGAATGGAGCATTTCATGATGGAGGAGCATTTCGCGACAACATTTCATGTTACACATGGTCATTTTAGTGATCGTGATGATGATTTTAAAAGTTAAAATTATAAGGATTTTTCATAGAGAAGCAAGAAAGCGCAGCTATAGCCTAGGGGCGCCCTTCTTTTTGAAGGTCAAGATCTTGTTTAAAATGCCCATGCATACAGTCAATCTCTTCAGAATTGGTCTGGTTATCTGACGAGCTATCCAACAAAGCTTTCTGAGACCCACAACTCCAGCAACTGGTGACAAAAGATGAAATTTCCAAAGTTCCAGATATGAGAAAATTGTTCTTTTCCAGCAAAAGCGCAACTATAGCTTGAGGGCGCCCATCTTAAAGAGGGGGTAGATCTTGGCACTTTTGGTAGCTGATACAGTTAATCTGTTCTCGACTAGTTTGCTTATCCAACGAGATATCAAACGCAGTCATCCGGGTCCCAGAGCTCCGGTAGTCGACATCTGAAGATGGGCTTATAATGGAGTTTTCACGTTTTTCAGCTTTCTCCTTGCGTTTCCAGTGCAAGTACAGCTTAGGGGCACTGGTTAAAATGACCCTTGAGATGGTCAAATTTGCATACGAGGTCTTCTTGACATCAGTGCTACTCTAGTCTAGCTCCGCAACACACCAAGTTGCTTGTCGATCCGACATTCCGGGCGATCATGGCAGAGTTCCTACCAAGCACGTAATTTCACAGGCGGACCAACAGAAGATTTTCATTGTATTTCTACAGTCTAGAGGCGCCTAGCCTTTAGGCCTGTCAGATGAGGTTGTTCGCTTTCAAAGTCTTCACGACTTTCGAGCGTGATTACTTTATCTATTCAACGAGCCCAACCATCAGCTTCTAGGATTTGGTAGTCGCTCGTACGTGCAAGGTCTTTGGTGAAGTGTTGAAAAGAGAAGATAATACGCGAAATGGCTAAGTGTTGGTCGTTTATTCCATCTTGGGATGGGTGCCCTTCTATTTGAGGTCTTAGAAGCAATTTTCTTGCTTCGTCGCCTCTAGAGACTTCTTTTCTCACTCCTTCTGGCTATTCGTTGAAACAAACGTGGCTCGAATCGGATCATCCCAACTCTCAGTATCAGAGGTTGAAGTAGGGTACTTGGTTGACAGTTCAACTTTCATCAAAACATTGCCAGTGCAATTGAAGGCCAGGGGCGCTTTTACTTTTGAGGCCCTTAATGCGCTTTTCAGATGTCGTGTGTATATCCGTTGGATGCAGAATGTCCTCAGGCATGTAGTGAGCTTGGTTTCCTGTCAGCAGGGTTCACCGTTCGCCGTCAGCAGCCGTTTGAAGTGTCAGATGGCAGTTTAGGAAAATGGTTTAAGTCTGGAACCCGTAAATGAATTTAATCAGGGGCGCTTAATTTTTCAAGGTATTAAATGATGGATTTTGCAGTAGTGTCTCCCAGCAGACATTTCTTCCTTGTTCAGTAGGCTTTCCGATGAATTCTCCAGCTCAGTCTCAGCATCATCCGGTCACCCGGAAATCAGTGTCGAAGATGGCCAGTCGTGACTTTGTCGTTAGCTATAAAATAGGAAGTTAATAAAAAGTGCAATAACTTGAGCAAATGGACGCTTATGAGCTCAAAAGATGACTTTTCAGAATTAGTGAAGTCTAACGGTGAATCCTGAAGCTTCATTCGAATTGTCAACTGAAGTTTAAAATATTTAATATTTGTTCTGCATTAAGTGGCCATTTTCTATTTTTGGCGCCTTTGCATGATAATGAATATTTTATTATTATTTAAATTCAAACTTCCAGTCAGTGGTAGTTCAACTGAGAAGGGACCAATCAGAGGTTTTCTATTTTAAATCAGGGTTTTTGAGATCTTGCAATCAGAGTTGATGCGAATTTCATCTTATTTAAGCATGGCGCCATCTTCATTTATTATTCATAAAGCTTCAAGGAAAATTTGTATTTCTTAAGAGAAATTTGTATTTCTTAAGAGAAATTTGTATTTCTTAAGAGAAATTTCATATCTTAAGAGAAATTCGTATTTTTCAAGGTAAATTCAATTCTCAAGATCAAAGGCGTATTCCTTAAGCAAATTCGCAAATTCTCAGTTGGCAAAGGCAAATTCTCAAATTTTCAATAGAAATTCGTATTTTCTTCAAAAGGCAAATTCGAATTTCCTCAATAACAAAGGTGCAAATTTCAAGATAAATTCGTGGTTTTCAAGCAAAGGTGAATTCTTCTAGGTCAAAGGCGAATTCCTCATCAATTTCCAAAGGCGATTTTATCTAACTTATCTTTTTGCAGGTTAAAAGTTCACAATTATCAGCAATTTGAAGAATTCAAGGGCGAATTTCATTAAAGAACATACACAAAAACATCTTTTTCCTCCTTGAATCTCAATTTTCTCTCAGATTCCAGTTCGCATGTTCCTGAAATTGGCAGATTCGACAAGTTCAAACATCTAGATCATTTCTATATAATTTCCTCGAGTTAAAATTGTGCGCTTGATTTTTCAGGAATTTTTAACTTCAGAACATTCGTTCTCGAGTTACTAATTTTCTCAGCTGAAAAGTCTCTGCATGATCGAGTAGAAGTCATATTTTCGCATATCTGACGTTCTGGGTTGTCTTAGAATATTTTTCTGGACAAAACCCATATCTCAGATTTTTCGCTGAAAATAACTCTTCGAAAGGCTATTTTTAACTCTCGCAGGCTATTTTTAGCTCTCCAGAAATCTTGTCAGAACATAGTCAAGTTCATAGTCAACAGGCGAGTTTTCCACAATGCAGTTCACTCAGCTCGAATACAGGACCAAAACAGTCCTTACTCATGACTTCCTCAGGTTGGTTGAGACAGATCTTCACAAAGTGTTGCCAGAAGCAGTTCTAGATCCGGTCAAGATCAGAAGTTCAATTATTCAAAATATTGAGCAGTCTAGTTTATTAGAGGCCGCTTCCATACCTATCTCCGTTCATTGTATTGAATTCGTGATGGCTTGTATTAAGTAGTACAATTCTACTACTCGTGAGATAGTGTCAGTTGATGGATGAGTCATTTGCAATCTCAAACCTTTGGACATTGAAAGAAGTTTTGGCATTCCTCAACACCCGAACAGTCTAGTTATTTCTATGGAGCAGTGTGAGCAGGCATTTGATGCTGATGTGGACAAGTGTCATAAGAAGATGGCAGAAAGATGGTTAAAACAAGCAAAGAACAGATTGCCAAACAATGTGGGTCGTGGTGAATACAAGGACGAGTACGCGATTCTAATTACACTCTTGAATCGTGTCTCAGGTCAAGCACATGCGAATGTTTTTCAGCCTTGGATGTATTACATTATTGGTCGCATCATTTTTGGGCAAGAGCATTATGATTGGGCATCCTTCATCAGCGATATTCTCCACAGGCAGATCACCGGTTTCTTAGTTGCCCATGAGTTTCACATGTGTTCGTATCTCATGTACTTGATCGCTTATCAGGGTCAGTTCTGAGGATTAAACACCGTGGGCATTCTCAATGTTCAAAAAGTCTATCAGTATTATGATTAGCTTGAGTTCACTAGAGCGGAACATCACTTCAAGCGTGTTCACGAGGCTTTTCTGACTTATACAGTGAGAAATTTGGATCGGGAGTTGCACGTTCGTATCTCAGCAGTTGCTAGGGCAGCGATGGATGGATGGGCAGATTAGTTTATTCAGTTCCCAACATACACCTACCTCCGAGTATACGGATTTACAGTAAATCCAGCTATGCTTCCACATTATCCTTCAGATAAGACAATCTTTCAGGAGTTCCTAAGACAGATGCATGATGTTCATCGTCTTTTACGCCGCAGGCACAAACCATCTAGCAATTTTCCTATTCAGTTTGGAATGTATTGGTGTAAGTCGGCAATTGATGCTAAAATTGCAGGACAAGAGCTTGAGAAATATCATCTTAAGTATCTTGTTGAAGCACGTGCCTATGATCTTTCAGGGCATTACACAACTCGCCTTGCTGGAGGTACATATCACGAGCCTTCTATGGAGGATTACTAGGAAAATTGTGCAGATGACTTCGAGGTTCGCAGACGTAGTTACGACCGCTTCTCTCTCTCACAGATTTCTGTTTTCTTGACAGAAGTTGTGGGAGGTTTATCAGATGATGAGGGAGAGTTTCTTCCTCAATTTTTCAGAGAGTAGGTTGATACACAACCGTTGCCAGCAATTGATTGGTACGCCAAGGAATATGCAACGGTTAAGGAGAGGTCAATTAGAGTTATTCAGAACAGTATACTTTACCTCGACAACAAGAAGACCAGGAGGGTAAGTGTGCCCAGAGCAGAGCCGCCAGTAGTGGTGAATCCTTCGCTACCTTCCTCGTCAAAACCTAAACAAAAGAAAAAGGAGTAACCCTCCTAAGAAAGGTCAAGCGCTAAATAATTCAAAGGGCAAGGCGCTTGCCACTGTTACACACACGGAGCCTGACAGACAGCCGGTCACAGAGCCAGTTCAGAGACCAGTTCAGAGTCCACCAGTGCCTGAGGTTCAGCCTCAAGTTCCTACACCAGTTCCAGAGTAGTCGCCAGTCCCAATTCACATTGAATTGGATTTAGACTCTCCACCTCATAGTGGGTCCTCTACACATTCACTTTCGTCGCAACCTCCTGCTGCTAGTACAAACCCTTCTAGTAGTATTAGCCGAGATCAATCTTGGATCAAAGCTCAGCTAGGAAGGAAGAGGAGGCAGCCATCCTATGTTCTTAATCATTTCGATTTTGATGAGGTTTATCAGGATGCGCCAGACAAGAGGGTCAAGAATATGGTCCACGTTGAGAGGAATACTGACATGGAGATCGTAATCGAGACTGCTGTGCCTCCACAGGGGAAGAGCTTGGCTGAGTTGGAATCTTAGGACTTCGAGGTTATTACAGTTAACCTTGGTCGTAGCACATGCCAGACTCAGGCTGATTTACTGCAGGTTGCTACAGATAGTGCTAGGGATAGAATACTGAAGGATGGAGAAGATAAGGCAGCCCTCAAGGCTGAAATCAGACAGCTTCGTCAGTATATTTCTAGCCTTGTACATAGACCCGAGGTCATCGCCACACTCCCGCCAATGCTTGAGCCTCCAGCAGAGCAAAGTCAACTTAATCACTTAGTTGCATATGGCAAGCGTTTGGATGAGTGGGAAGAAGAGTTCGTTGCTAGAGGCCGTGCTATGCTTACAGAGTTATATCAGTTGCAGTATAATGCACGAGAGCTCTGTATTTGTCTCCAGGATGAGGAGCGAGATATGGCGATTAATAAACCCCGAGATGAGATTATGATTGCTCACCTGAGTGTGGCATATGATGCAGTCACAGATGCAGAGGATAGGGAAGCTATCTACTCTTGGAAAACACAGTTGGTTTTCAAGGTAAAGATACAAGACACTTTGGCGTCAGAGTTGGTTGAGTAGAGAGCACATTACTAGTGCACTCCGGTCTGTGAGAACCTTGGTTTCTCGCTTATTGTGCCGATATCAGATTGAGGGTGGTACCTACGTTGAGCTTACCAATGTTCAATCAGAGCTTTAGGCACTCATTCATACCATTTTCAATGGGGAGACCGTTGGCTGTAAGGTTACTCAGCTTACAGTCATGTCAGCATTGTTCGATGAGGCAATAAGGAGCAGAGGTGAACTTCAGTCTCAGATCACGGCTGGTGAGGATATGCTGCACCGACATAGCATTCTTCGACAGAGTCTCATAGCTCCAGATAGTGATACGGTTAACAATCTCGTTGAGGGATTGATTGCTCGAGATCACAGACAGTAAACTTCAGTTCCCACCTCTTAGGATAGACATTATACACAGGAGTTAAACTTGGTGTTACCTTCTCAAGTTAACTCGCTGTCTTGTCTCATGCATATCTATTCTGAGATTAGCTTTACACACTTGGAGTTTCATTTAGGGTTTTCGTTAACTGATGATAGTCTTCCAGTTAACTCGCTTTCAATAAGGACGTGCATGCTTGCACAATTGTCCATTTTTAGATTAGATGTTTTGGTTAACTGATGGTAGTTTTCCAGTTAACTGTATAGTTTGCTTAATTAGGGCTTAGCAATAAATCTTGCATGCATTGCAAGACTGTAGTTGACTGAAGGTGATTTTAGGGTTCCCTACACCTTGATGTATATAAATAAGAGCTTTTGCTCATTTGTAAATAACTTTTGCTTGAGAGAGAAATATATGCTGCGCCTACCTTGCCCTCAATATTGCTCTTTTGGTATTTGTTCACGTGTCTTTACTATTTTGATCAATTGTTATGCCACATAGGGTTTCATGCGATTGTAATGGTGAATTCTTTCCATAGTTTAGATAAATCTGTTTTGTGCGTCTTTACTATTATGATCAATTGTTATGCCACATAGGGTTTCATGCGATTGTAATGGTGAATTCTTTCCATAGTTTAGATAAATCTGTTTTGTGCTTAATAAACTTGTTCAGATTGAGATAATAGATGCGCCACCTTGCCTTCAAGTAGAGAATCTGAGCCTGGTTATCGTGTGTTGTTGTGAACAATAAACTTGTTCGGATTGAGCTGATAGATGCGCCACCTTGCCTTCAAGTAGAGAATCCGTATTTAGTTTATCGTGTGATGTTGTTGCCAATAAACTTGTTTAGATTGAGCTGATAGATGCGCCACCTTGCCTTCAAGTTGAGAATCTATACTCGTTTATCGTCTGATAGTCAAACCTTGCTCCATTTCCTCATGCTCTGTTTTCTTGAGGAGACTGGATAGAATTTAAGTAATTAAGTTTAGTTGTAGTTAGTAGTCTGCAAAACCAGAAAATACTCAACTGCAACGTATATAGTTTTCAAGAAAGCCTTGTACCTCTACAGCTGAAACAAAAAGACAGGATATAGTTTAGTTTATTTCCATTTGCAAGTACTTTTTTCAAGCACAACGAGGGAGCTTCCCCTCCTAATTTGAAGAGCACTCATTGCGTAGTGTGCATAGCTGTCCGTACCAACTCGTACTCCAGAGGTGCTAGTTGTTACGCCAACAAAAATATAGACCATATAAGAAGGCTTCGATCTTTAAGCTTCAAAATGTGGTAGTTTTCTAGTCATTGTTTATTTCTACTATGATATTGTATACAGAGGCAATTAACTCTCTTTAACTTTTATTCTTATCACCAACTTATTTCGCATATAATGACAATAGCTATAGGGACTGTAGTCATCGCTTAAATCCATTGAGTGTCGAGCAACATCAACAATTCGATTGTCATCCTTCTCTATTCATGACATTGGCGTACTAATCTCCTAACTTGGTCGGCCGTTGCCTTACTCTAATCCTCAGATTTATAGATTTAAAAAGGAATTTGAGTCTCTCACTCACTTTTACCTCATTGTAAAATTATGTTTGCACATAAATTTTAATGTTACCTCTATAAATGCATTAGGAGTATTTTGTTCTATTCTCATATCTAGATACGTAGTATGCATTTCAATACTTTGATATATATATTTATATATTTAAAGGAGTCCATTGAAAATATATAATGAAATTCATTGTGAGTTTTAGATCGAATCATACCCTATATATATATATATATATATATATATATATATATATATATATATATATATATATATAAAATTACATATTTAAAGGAGTCCATTGAAAATATATAATGAAATTCATTGTGAGTTTTAGATCGAATCATACCCTTACCATAGGGCAGCTTGTGGACAAACAAGTATTATTGTTCCATTGGTAATCTTCGGGATGAGTAACATGTTAGACTAAAACATAAGTTAGTCCCTAGAGGCAAACCATATCCGGGACGCGCAAAGGATGTACCAACTATAAACTCCTCTCATGTTTTCATGTCAAAGCATGGAAAACTTCAATTTTACGAATAAATGCCATTCCCAATAATTCTTATCCTATATTAGTTCTTAGCAAGGGTATACATTACTCGATAAAGAAATAGAAATAATTGAGATAGAGCTAGCATCATTGTGATAGATAAATGAAACTTCAATGTATTAAGTAATGTTAGTAATGGCTCTTGACATCTTGCTTGTTAATCTAAAATTATTGATAATGAAGGCTTCTACAACTTTTTAACAATTATTGTAATCTTAACATATCGTTGAGACTATTGTTAGTTAAAAGTGAATCTTTTATTATCTAATATTTAGAATTAATATGTACAACTTAACTTTGGATCCTCACTTATCAACTAACTTTATTTTGAATTACTTAGTACTCTATTAGATTTTATATGAGTGGGTATTGCAATATTAGAATTAGTGAGGGAAAAACATTAAGAATAGATTATTTGAAAACTTAGGTTAATTGTAAATGTTTGAGGTCACTCTCTGTTAGCTAATTTGCAAACGATTGTTAATTATGCTTTAGTAGTTGACTAGTAAAATTGTTTTGTAAATTAAATAATTGAAATATTGATATTTGAAGTTGTAATGTTAGCACTAGGGTTTCGTATAACTAGTTGGTAGGGATGTTTGTTTTGTTAATAAAGTAGATATCTTAAAGATTGTTATTTGGATTATATAATCTATTGATTGAACCAAGTGGTGGTTGTTTTGATTGATTATTGTATTGAATTGTTGTGTTGCTTATTGGATTGGGGGTGAAGTTGATAATTGTTTTAAAGTGGGTGTTATTGTGTAGGTTAAATTCTTGATTGAAATGTTTATTTGTTGCTCGTCTAGTTGAGGTGTTGATTTAGTGAAGATGTGAAGCTTTTGATTTTGAGATCATGTTCTTGTTGTCATTTCGATGGGGGAACCATTGTATTAGTGATTTAGACTTCTAGAGGTTGGGGAAAGACTTTTCTTTAAGGTTGGCTTTTCATGTTGGTTCTTTGTGAACATTTGATTTTATACATGATTTATGATTATGTGGGTTTTGGCCATGCATTGTGGAATTGTTATTTGTGGAGACTTTGTGCGAGTTGGTGCATGCCTCGCTTTATGTGATGATTTATGTGGCTCATGTGTTGTACAAGCTGGCTTACCCAGTTAGTGGACTGTAGAGTCTTTTTGTTGCTAGTAGGGGGGGTGGCTCTTAGTGGAGGTCTGGCGCACAATGTGGCAGGTCCAGGGTAACCCATTGAGAGTTTCTTAATAAGTGATAACCTAAAATAAATTAGGGGGTTGGGTAGTTCACATTAATCAAGATAACACCTCACTCATGGCTCAAGTGCTTGTTTAGGCTTGGGATGAGTGGGAAGGCCTGGAATGGCAAGATCAACTACCTGGTCCGACAGGAAGGTATGTTGATCCCGCATGAGTTTGTATGGGGGTCCAATGACCGGTAGAGGTGGTCCAGGGTAACCCAGGATGGGGGTCCGGTAGCCTAGGAAGGTTACACTAGGGTAACCCATGGCAAACCATGTGACTACACTCCTTATAGCAACCTTGTATGCCTTGTTTGTTTTCTCCTTGTTCTTGTACCTCTGGAAGCGGTTGTTTCTTTATGTTTTGTTTGTTACTTTTGTATGTTGGAGTCATGTTAGCCTATGTTTGCTTGACTGTTTGTGTAGTGGGTCCTCATTGTCATCTCCTAGCACAGGGGGTGGACCTTAGGGTTCTACATGGTCGGGTGGAACGTGCTATGCACTCCATTGGGTTCCTAATTGATGTTCGTGAGCATGGAGTTGTACCTTTTGCTGTGTTCCAAATCTTGCACCAGATTCTTGTGACAGCGTGGATGCTATGAATTGTAATCATTTCAGTTGTATCTTATCTTGTAATTGATGTATCCTCCCCATTGTTATAAGGGAAGCTTTGATGTAATCTTGTAAACAGTGTAATGATCTACCCATGTATGGGAAGTTGTATATGAATTCTTTGATTCGTATTATGTATGATGTTGCATGTGTGGATATATATATAATGCAGTGGATGTAGATGAACTCTTGTTGTAGTTACTTTGTGATGTATGTTTAGTTTGGACAATCATTATGTTCGTAATGCAGTCATGATACCCTAAAGGACATAGTCGGTGCAAATGTACAGGTGGATTACATTCTATATTAGTTGTTAGTATGATCTTTATATGTTGAATCACATTTAAAATAAAAAATAAAAAATTGTGCCTTGATTGTTAGTTTCTTGTGTCATCCTTTGGGGTTTCGTGGTAGGGCGTTGCAATTTGCTTATTTGAAAAGATGGATATTAGATAGATAGCTTCGCTTTGTTTTTTGTTGGATCTGTTGCTACTTTGATATTATGATGCTAGAGTTGTAGCTCCATATATTGTATTCACTTTTTGTAAATGCCTAATATAAAAATTTCCCCATTTTGGGAGTGGATTTTTGAGATAGAATTTGGGAGAATAAAAGCTTGGGAAGAGCTTAATGGAGTTTTAAGGGTTTTGAGAGCCTGGGAGAGTCATGGAATTTTATTCTTTTCAGGTTTTTGTTTGTTGCTTGTGGGTACTCTTTCATTGGAAGGGTATGCTTCCCACATACTTGGGAATGTGAATCTTGAGAGTGGTATCTCTCTTTGGTGAATCATGGAGGCTTTCCTCTTGATTTGAAGTTGGGGCTCAAAGGAGCTTCTCATGGTGTCTTGTGGAACTTCTTTAATGGCTTGAGAGAAATGGAGATTCACTTCTCTTCATGTTTGTGGCCTTTACCTACAAAGACAACTAGTCCTCTTTGTTTATTTGTTTTATTTGATTCCTTGTTCATTTACAAATGTGAAATAAGAAAAGGCTTTTGTATGCCTTGCTTGGTAGCTTGTGTAGTTTGATTTATTTTATGCCTTTAGGTTTGACATACATCCTTCCACTTGCTTTGTTTCAATGGAATAATTATTTGGAGTTTGGACTTGTTGGTTTGGTTTCAAACCCTTGATACCTAAAAATGACAATAGATATTAATTTGGCTTTTAAATTGGTTGTGTTGTTATGGCCTTGTTAATAAAGCTATTAGGTAATGTGTAAAATCACTTATGACATTTGTGTGGATTTTTGATAAAATAAGTGTTCTTGGTTGCAGATAGGAGATTCCATTAATGGAGGTTGCTATACCTCCAAGGTTTGTAAAACCTTTTTCTTTGAGTTAAACCATGAATAGTGTTGATTATGCGTAATCTTTGTCAAAACCATTTTTTTGTCATGAGAGACCATTAGGTGAAATATGCATGTTTTAGGAGACCTTTGTGTGGAACTTATGAGTGTCTTGTGAGACCTTGTGAGATGCTTGGGATAAATAAGGCATGTAGATCCATGATTTTCTACTCTATAGCATGTGGGTTGCCTAGAGTGACATGGACGTCCATAAGCCTTTAATGATGGTAATATGGTAGGGTGATGAGTACTCTTCTATTGGCCCGTTTTGGTGGAATTACATTTAGAATTTGTTAGTGGCTTTGAAGGAAAATATCCTTTATCTTCATTTGTATGATGTTGAAGAGTATTAGTGTTTGTATTCTATGGAAGTGCAATAAAATATGTAAGCTATTTCATGTTTTTGATTAAGGAAAAAATAGGTTTTGAAGGGACCCAAAACCCTTTACAAACCAAAACAAAGCTGCAAAAAGGAGAACCTCCATCCAACCAAAAAAACCAGCCCCCAAGCAAGACCCTTCAAGATATACATTTAGAATTTTTCTTGTGGGAGCGAAGAGTCATGTCGAAAGAAGGCCTAGAGAATTTTGCTTTCTTGCCCATAACAGTAATCCAACCTTCTTCCACTTGCGCTGCCTTATCATGCCAAGCCAACACACAATTTTCTTGAAGATGAATGCCTACAGCCACAAACTCGGTGATTTCAACATTATTCTTCCGTGCAAGCACAAACATATCAGAAAAGCCACCAAAAATGATAGCTGGGGCACTCTCACCAGAAGTGGTAGCCTAAGACCCAATCTCTCGCTCTTTAGGTGTTTCAACAAGATAATTTTGTACATCAACAACCCCACCATTTGAGACATCCAGAGGGGATGTCCCAAGACCTTGTGGTTCTAACGCAACCACCTCAGAAAACTCCTATGTTTAGTTTTCTTCTCTACCGTACAATGCTGTAGAGAGGCGCCTTTCCACCAAGTAGCCGTCTTTGTTTTTTTCTCAAATCCGCATTGAGTAGCAACATGACCTGTTTTAAAACATCTTCTGCAACGGAAGGGAATCCCTTCATAGTCCAAAGATTGGACCCAAAAACCCTTAGGAGATTTAAGTAAAATCTCAGTAGGCAATCCTTTTGAGATATCCATTTCAACCAATATGCAAGCAAACGTGGAATGAAAAATGTTAGAGGATTCATCATCCACCAGCAAAAAATCACCAAGGGCATCGACCACTTCTTCCAAGAGAGGGTCATTCCATAAGTGGAGGGGAAGATTTGGCAGCCAAACCCAAATTGGGATCTTATTAAAAGTTTCATAGGCAGGATTGAAATCAGAATGCCAGGGCTTAATCATTTTTAGAGAAAATGAATAATAGATGAGTTAAAAACATTTGAATATGGACTTTTTACTTAAATTCCATAATTCTTGTTTATATGATTTTATTTTCTAGATGTATGATTGGGTGGATCTATAATCATTTTAACCTATTGATATGTCTTAAATATTTTTTATATTATAAGATATTGATGAAACAATGTTCTATGCATATTTTTCCTTTGAAGAAATGTAATATTTTTGTTAAATGCTACAATTAGGGTTTCCTTTATTTTATCACGTTGTACATGTATGAGTATATTACATGGTATTTTGATTAATTACAAAAAATCATATTCTATTTCCTTCTTTGAAAAATTGTCAATTCGTCAAGTTTGAACTTTTGTTGTTGGTTTTTGAACCTATTTGCCGGTTTCACTAGAAATTGTTTTTTTTTGGGGAAAATACCTGTTCATCAAGGGAAAACACTTGTCTATAAAAAGGGGTGAATGTTAATAGAGATGTAATGTTTTCTTTTTAGGAAAAACAAAAATAACCTTGTTCCCTAGGATCTATCATATTTGTTTCTTTAGCTTGAAATGATTATGATATAGTGTTGAATGTGTATCCATTATGTCTTATTGTATTTATCTTCTGTTATAAAGATTGTAATGTTTTATACTTTTTTGAATAAGGTTACTCACATGCCTTGTTTACCTACTCTGTAGAATATATCATGGATATGCATGTTAGTAGTAACAAAAAGATGTTTGCTGAATGTGAAGAATGAACCCATGCATACATGTATCATATCTATGTTTATGCTCACTTGTATGTATTAGGAAAGAAGCCAATTTACCCATGTTTAGTGAAAGAAACAATATCATGATGTATGCTTACTCTCTTCCTAACTCTCTTTAATAAATAGATGCTTATGTTGATTAGAGATCCATAAATATTTTATTGCTCTTCCTCTCTCTAGTCCTCTTAGTGATGTTGAAATGAAACAAGGAGATTGATAGAAGTTTTTGAGATGGATATTGTTCTTCTCCTTGTATGTTGAGAAAGGAAACATGTGCTTGTGTTTACATAACCATTTAATGAGAATGAGTGCGGTGACTATATTTGTGAAGTCTTTAAGATTGAACCTTCTTATGTGAATGGGATCTTACTCTTCTCTCCTCTCTTTATGATAGTGTTTATTGGTGAAATGGAAAAGTAAACCTATGAGGATGAGTTTTTGATATTTTTTCCTTTACTTCGTAATTTCATCATTGTGTAATGGTTGGATGAATAGGCTTATGGTTAGAAGTGCCTAATATCTTTATTACACTTATGAAAGGTATTGATGAGTTGAATTGACAAATAAATGTAATGAATAAATGATAGTTGTTAGATACTTATATTAATTCCCAAAATGGAAATAATATTGCATCTTTCTTATTAATGAATCTAACTATCTCTTCACTTGAGTTAATGAATATAAGGAATAAACCATTTATTGTTGCCTTTCTTCTTGTAGTTGTCCATTGTGGTGTGAGGTAGTGCCACGTGTTGCATAGATTTTTAGTAGATTGAGTGGGTGACAACTATTTACTTGTGTATATTATGCTTTTGCTTTGGAGGGTGTGTTGCATCAAGATGCTTACCATTTCTTCCTTGTCAAGATGATAACATATCTCTCTTTATGTGTGGCACTTGCAGGTTTCTTCCACTTGTTTAGGCACTTGCCTTAGTGTTGTTGTGGGGAAGACAACACTTGTCTAAGTGTGTGCATTGCAACATTGCTTGTGTAGTATTTGTGAACACAAAAAAATTAAGCCTATTTTACCTTGCTAATATCCTTTGTAAAATTTGGGCATTACAACCTCATGGAGTTTACAGTAAACCCTTCTTTTGCAATGTTGTAGGTGCATGTTTGCAATGGACAATACAACAAAGAAGAATCTTGTTACACAAGTCAATTGTAGTGATATGAGTGGTACTAACTAGCATACACAAAATCTAAGGGAATTATCTTACTTTACTTCGGGGTATTAAGAATCAACCTCATGTACACCAAATTCCATTATCAAAAGATAATATACCATTTATAAATATTATGTTAGAAAAACCTTGATTGTAGTGATTGTTTGTATGAATAATGCCCTCTATAGGGAGTGATTGAATCTCATATAAGGAAGATATCATCATCATGATTATCATTGCTAAAGAATTATCACATGCAATATTCTATGAACAATTATCCTAGGTCATTCTAGTGTTTTTTTACTAGTTATTTGGTTTTGATCTAAGGCCTAGGTGTTTGATCTTGGTGGGCAACTCTCTAGACGAGAATTCATTCAAGTTGTAATGTTTGTAGAAGCAATTAAATAAACAAAGCAATTCAGATATAGAAGGTTAAAGAACTAAATAAATAATGTATTATTCTACTATTTGTTTTGTATGTGGCACATACCCTTGAGAAAGGTATATGGCTATTCATCTTGTGCCCAACGATTGCTTATGAATGTTTAAACAATGTTATAGAATAATGCACGCATAATTCTCAAAGAATTATGTCAATGAGATCAAAAGTCATCAAGAAAATGAATTGACTCCTTAAGAAGTGGAACACTTTCCTTGATTAGTTTCTCATCACTTGACAATTGTTGATTGTAACCAATTTGTGATATGTCCTTGACGACTAGGCATATGATTTGGTATGTTGTGTTCCTTGTGGGTGCCAACATGGTTGCCCTATTGAGGTTTTTACTTGAAGAATACAAAATCATGTTTCGGATGATACAATGAGTTTGGTGATGAATTAGATGTTGTGGCTACTTTATGCAATGTGCTAGGCCCTATTAGAGATATGACAAGAACTACATAAGATCTAGTTGAGGCATGTTTGTTTTATAATTGCATGTCTACAAATTATGATGTGTTGTTGATTGAGCATGTGTGGCATATGGTGGAAAGTGAATATGGATCTTTGTGTTCCCTAGAGTATTTGGGAATGTTTTTGTGTACAAAAAACATGAGGACTACTCCCAAAGTTTTCGCGAGCCATGAGTTTGGTGTGAGTGTCAGCGTAGGAACTTGGTTTAGTGAATTCTTTTGGATTAGCCACCCCTCTTATGAAGTAATAGTCCTAATTGTGTTGAGACTAGGAAGCAGGTGGAAACTTATCTTTCAACTATTGTTTGGTGAACCATTTTGCTTGCCATAGGAGTTGACCTTTCTTAACATCTTTATAGATGAACATGAAGGGTACATAGTGAACATGGTTTCTAGGATTTGAGGTTTCTTGGTTCTTATGGGTCATTTTGTAGGTGGAGGTGAGATGTGGAATGTTGACTATGTATAACTATATGACACAATCTTCTTTAATATTAGTGTAGTAGGTGTTGAGCATGAATCCACTTACAAAATTTAATCTCTTGTTGACTTTGGTGACAACCACATCATGAGGGTTTGTGATAGACATACACATATGACTATGCATGTGTGGATGCCCAAGGAATATTTTGCAGACCTTTGTTGGCACTACATCTCTAACTAATTTTTGAAATAGATGAATAGAATATGTGAAGTGTCATTAAAGAGTCACCTTTATACCTTCATGTGTTGCAAGAGTTGAGCCACCCTCGTTTGTAGGGATGCAGATGAGGCCTAGTTGGTAGCTTCAATCTCTCAATGGTTTCTAAAGAGATTAGATACTTCATATTATTGTCATCAATCATGAAGTCCAAAGGTTGCCCCTTGATCCATATTTGTGATTAGAATAGTTTCTTTGGTTTATCTTCCTTAGGTAAGAGGGTTGTTGCTTACACGATGTTAGACTTTGACATTGGGTTTTGCATCAATTAATTCTATTTGAGGACGTGATATCAACATCCCCTGTTAGAAGAATTGTCACTGATGTCAAAGGTCGAAGCTTGTTAAGAAGAGTTGTCGTTAAACTTAGTTTACATAGTTCATATCTTCTCTTGTATTTCAGTCTATATTATGAAGATCATGCTCTCCATACAGATTGATATCGTACAGAATATAAGATTCAATGAATCAAACACATATTGATCTGTCTGCAGAATATTACGTCTGTATAAAGGCTCGAAGTATCTTATTGATATCATACAGAATATAAGATTCAAAAAATCACATTGTCTACAAAAGGAATTCCACAGATTGATCCGTCTACAGAATTTTTACTCTGCAAAAATGCTCAAAGTATTTTTGTAAAATTGAAATCTGAAAGCCATCGATCATACTTGCTCAAATTGAAGATTATGGTTGGAGTGTGTAGTTTAAAATGCACAATGAAAACACGAGATATGCCATTAGCGTTGGAATCTGAAAACAAATATTAATATTTTGTTTCGAGCAAATTAAAAATAAGGACGTGATTTGTTAAGAATTAAAAATAAGGATGTGTTTTCAAGTGGTGGATGATTGACATTTCAAAAGACGTATTTTTTCCTGAAGGACGCGTTTTCATATGATGCGAACTGAAAAGATTAAAAGAAAAGACGCATTTTCAATGAAAGGTCTGAACTGAAAAGATGTATTTGTAATATGAAAAGAAGCAATTTACATGATGTAATACGTCTTTTTCTGATTAAGTGGTGCGATTTTCTTAAAGGCAAACAATTAAAAAGACAGTTCTATATGTAAATATCAATTTATTCATAAACAAAAATTAAAATAGATTGTGACAAGTGGCCTATCTAAAGAGATGTGTTTTGTGAAGAGGCAGATTTGTGATTTATGAGGAGGTGTGTTTTATGAAGAGGCAGAGATGTGTTTTTCATTAAGAGTTGCAATCTTTGAGCAAAATATATATGTAACATTCAAGATCAAATTGAATAGTGTGGTTGTTTTTGAAGATTAGCAGATCAGTCTAAGATTCCCATCTCCTTGTGTGGGCTTAGAGTGATATCATTTATCACATAGAGCAGATTGGAGAGTTGGGTTTGTGCAGATCAGATTGAAGGCAATTTTACATCCATCAAGTCAAGGTTTGATACTTTGCACTAGGGGTAGGTGCTCCTTGTAGGTAGGTGCCTACTAAATTTGTAAAGGTCTAGGTGTTCCTTGTAGGTTACACTCTACTAAATCATCCTTTTGTAAATCTGTAGGTTGGTGCCTACTTTGAAAAAATATTATTTCAATAAAGTTGTGTCAACTTGGGGAAATTGATTCATATCAAAAGGTTGATTGTAATAAGTTTGAAAAAGATTAAGAAATAAAAGTTTGTGATTGATTTACTGATTCACCCCCCCTCTCAGTAAATCTTTTGCGCTCTTCAATTGGTATAAGAGCAAGGTCCTTCTTGAAAGCCTAACCGCTTGAAGGAGATCCTTAAAAGCACTAATGGCAGATCATAACAACATAGTGAAAGCACCCATCTTTGATGGGACTAATTATGCATTTTCGAGTATTAAGATGGAAGCATATTTGAATGCACTTGGGTTTGATGTGTGGCAATTTGTTGTTGATGGCTATACACCTCCAGCTACCCCTCCAACGGATCAAGCAGGGAAAAAGAGAAGTGAGAACAATGCAAAAGCTAAGCATGCTCTTCTTTGCAACCTAACAGATTCTGAATTTACAAAGGTCATGAGGTGTAAGTCAGCAAAAGAAATTTGGAACAAACTTCAAAACATCTATGAAGGAGATGCAAAAGTAAAGAAGGCAAAGTTGCAAACTCATAGAAGGAAGTTAGAAACTCTTAAGATGGAGGATGATGAAGATATTGCTTCATATTTTCTTCGTGTTGATGGAACGGTGAATATCATGAGAGGACTTGGTGAAGAAATTGATGATGCCCTCATTGTTGACAAAATTCTAAGATCTCTTTCTACAAAGTTTGAGGCCAAGGTTGCAGCATTAGAAGAATTAACAAACTTGGATCAACTATCAAAGGATGAATTGCATGGGATTCTTGCTGCCTATGAGATGAGGATTGAAGGAAGATCGCCACAAAAGGAAGTCTCATTCAAAGCATCCAAAAAGGGCAAGAACAAGCATGAAGAAAATGATGAAAAATCAAGTGATGAAGCAGAAGCTTACTTCATGGGTAAACTTAAGAAAGGAAAAGGAAAATACAAAGGAAAATTTCCGTTTAAATGCTTTAATTGTGGAAAAGTTGGACATTATGCCTCAAAATGTCCTCAAAATGAAAGCAGTTCTAGTGAAGAAGAAAAGGAAATTAGCAACAAGAAAAAGGGAAAGAAGAATTTCAATAATAACTCGAAGAAGAAGTTTCAAAAACATAAGAAGACTTTCTATTCAAAGAAAGACAACAGCACCTCCGAAGAACAAAGTGAAGATTGCTCAAGCAATGGGGAAGATGAAATATTGTTTATGGCTGAATGTGAAGGACAAAATGTTGATCAAGAATATGAAGAAGAAGAGGAGATAGATCAAGATTGCAATGAAGGAGAGGAAGTAGATCTTGAAGAAAAATTGCACTATTCTTACAAGAAAAATGAAGACTTGAAGAAGAAGGCTGCCAAGTACAAGTTGAAGATCAAAGAGATGACAAAAGACTTGGAGAATTCAAGCAAAACTATTGAAGATTTGAGAACTCTAATCATGGAAGCTAAAAGAAATGAAGAAGAAATGAAAAGCAAACTCAATACAAAGGAGATGAAATGTGACAAGCTGGAGCAAGAAATAGCAATGCTAAAGATAGAGTTGGAGCAAACAAAGGTACAACACACAAAGATTGATGAAGAATCCAACAAGTTGATTGAGCTAATGAAGGCTCAAGATTTTCTTCAAAACAAAATAGGGGGCTGTTTTGAAGGACAATCCAAGAAGGTTGTTGACTCTAAAGAAAAATCTAAGACCTTCTCCAAGCAAGGTGAAGAATATTGGATAAGTGTTGATCCTAAAAGAAGACTGAATACTAGGCACTTCTATGCATTTAATGGCTATTGTTTTCTATGTAACAAATTTGGGCACAAGGCCTTAAATTGTAAAAATAAAGTGAAAAATATTCCTAGCTACCTTAGGAGAGATTATTATAATCCTTTCACACCATTAATGGACTATAATAGTCTATGCTACAATTGTAATAACCTTGGGCACAAAGCACAAGCTTGTAGGACAATTTCTAATGATTCTCCAAAGCAAAACAAGTAAGAAGATAAGTCCATTAAAAGGAAAGAAATGCCTATCAAAGTATGGAGGAAAAAGGAGAAATCAATGTTCATTCAAACCGCCTTACATGCTGAAAGTAAGAAGGATAGATGGTACATTGATAGTGGGTGCTCAAAGCACATGGCAGGTGACAAGAGAAAATTCATCTCTCTTGAACCTACCGATGAAGGAACAATAATATTTGGTGATAATACAAAAAAACAAATAAAAAGAAAAGGAACACTTAGTCTAGATAATGGGAAAACAAAACAGAAAATGTTTTGTATGTTAAAGGCCTAAAAGAAAATCTTCTAAGTGTTAGTCAACTTTGTGATCAAAGGCATAGCATCACATTTCTTTCTAATACATGTGATATCAAGAAAGATGGAAAGCTGGTTGCTCAAGCTGAAAGGAAACATAATTTGTATGTCTTAAAGGAGATAAGTTGTGAAAGTTGCAACTTAGTACAAGAGGATGAAAGTTGGTCATGGCACAAGAGGCTAGGCCATCTCAACTTTGATAATATTGTCAAAGTTAGCAAATCAAATGCTGTGAGATATATGCCAAGGATATCAAAACCTTCTAATATCATTTGTAGAGAGTGTCAACTAGGAAAGCAAACAGGGATCAAGCTTCAAGCCTAAGGAGCACTCTTCATCAAAGCCATTAGAACTCATACATACAGATCTTTGTGGGCCAACCAAATCCAAGAGCATGAATGGAGAAATATATTTTATGTTGTTGATTGATGACTTCTCAAGAATGACGGGTTGCATTTTTGAAAGAAAAATCTAAAGCTTTTGATAAATTCAAAGCTTTCAAAGAGCTGGTTGAAAATGAAGCAAACATCAAGATAAAATGTCTTAGATTAGATCGAGGAGGAGAATTCACATCAAAGGAATTTGAAAATTTCTGCATAGAGCACGGAATTAAAAGGAAATTTTCTGCAGCAAAGACCCCTCAACAAAATGGGGTTGTAGAAAGAAAAAATAGGATGGTTCAAGAAATGGCAAGGGCAATGCTAAATGAAACCAAGATAGCAGATTCCTTTTGGAAGGAAGCAATTCTTACAACAGTTTACATCTTAAATCGTGCACAAATAAGAGTGAACAATGAGAAGACACCATATGAACTTTGGAAAGGTAGACCAACAACTGTCAAGTACTTCAAAATTTTTGGAAGAACTTGCTACATTAGAAGAGATGAAGAAGATTTGAGCAAATTTGACACAAGAGAAGATGAGGGAATCTTTCTTGGCTACTCATCAAAAAGTAAGGCATATAAATGCTACAACAAAAGAACTCACAAAATTGTTGAAAGTGCTAATGTAAGAATTGATGAAGGAAAGCAATTCAAAGAAGTTGGACAAAGTGATCACCATGTTCAAACTATGAATGATGAAGACAAAGAGGAAGAAAAGGAGGAAGAGGCAAAGGAAGAAGAATCTTCACAAAAGACTCCCATGAAGACACCAAAGACACCTTCCAAGTTTGTTCAAAAGAACCATCCTGAAGATTTGATTCTTCAAGATAGATGTAGATCTACAAGGAAAATGGTGAATTACAATGAAGATTGTCATGCAGCATTCCTATCTCAAGTTGAGCCCAAAATTTTTGAAGAAGCAAGCAAAGACAAATGTTGGATTGGTGCAATGAATGAAGAATTGGATCAAATAGAGAAAAATGAAACTTGGGAACTTGTCCCAAGACCAAAAGATAAGAATGTAATTGGCACAAAATGGGTTTTTAGAAACAAATTAAATGAAGATGGTCAAGTCACAAGGAACAAAGCAAGGTTAGTGTGCAAGGGCTATGCACAAGTTGAAGGAGTAGATTTTGAGGAAACATTCGCACCAGTTGCAAGGATTGAAGCAATTAGAATGTTTTTATCCTATGCAAGTCACAAGAAGTTTAAGGTGTATCAAATGGACGTCAAATCTGCTTTTCTTAATGGAGATCTAGAGGAGGAAGTTTATATTGAACAACCCGAAGGCTTCCTATTATCAGAAGACAAGGATTATGTGTGCAAGTTAAAGAAAGCTCTCTATGGGCTTAAACAAGCTCCTAGAGCTTGGTATTCTAGACTTGACAAGTATCTCAAAGAGCAAGGTTTCAAAAGAGGAGATGTAGATAGCAATCTATACATCAAAGAAGAGGATGGACATTTATTGATTGTGGTGGTGTATGTAGATGACATCATTTTTGGTGGAGACAAGGACAAAATGTGCAAAGAATTTTCATCATGTATGCAAAAAGAGTTTGAGATGTCAATGTTGGGAGAATTATCCTTCTTCCTTGGGCTGCAAATTTCACAATCAAGCAAAGGTATTTTCATCTCCCAAGCCAAATATGTGAAAGAAATGTTAAAAAGGTTTAGGATGGAAGATTGCAATCCTGTTAGCACTCCTATGGTTACAGGTTGTAAGCTAAGCAAAGATGATGAATCCCAAGAAGTGAATCAAACACTTTATAGATCAATGATTAGAAGTTTGTTGTATTTAACTTCTACAAGACCAGACATAATGCAAGTTGTTGGAGTTGTGGCAAGATTTCAAGCAGCACCAAAAGAAACACATGTTCATGCAGTAAAGCGTATATTCAAGTATTTGAAAGGCACTATGGAATATGGTTTATGGTACCCTAGCAACAATATTTTCACTCTTGAAGCATTCACAGATGCTGATTGGGATGGCAATGTGGATGATAGAAAAAGTACAAGTGGATGAGCTTTTTTTCTTGGAGGAAATTTAGTATCTTGGATGAGCAAAAAACAAGAATAAGTCTTTCTATCTACAAAAAAAGCTGAATATATAGCAGCAGTAGCATGTTGCACTCAACTTTTGTGGATGAGGCAAACTTTAAGAGATATCAAGGTGGAGTATGATCATCCTTGCACTATCTATTGTGACAACACTAGTGCAATCAACATCTCCAAGAATCCAGTGATGCACTCAGGAACCAAGCATATCCCCATTAAATATCATTTTTTAAGAGATCAAGTAGCGGAAGGACAAGTATGTTTGGAATATATAGCTACAAAAGAGCAAATTGCTGATATATTTACCAAACCACTACCAAGAGATGCATTTGAGTATCTAAGGGACAAATTGGGAAATGTATCACATCCATCAAATTAATTGATGGAAGCATGTATTCAGGGGGAGCTACGCACAAAATCTTGTAGCTTCATGGAACAAAAGGAAAATCATTGTTAGAAGACCCCTTGCCATTGATGTCAAAGGGGGAGAAATTGGAGATAGGGGGAGTGAAAAAGATGAAGTTCAAAATTTCCATTGAAGAGATTGCCATCAATGAAAAAGGGGGAGATTGTTAGAAGAATTGTCATTGATGTCAAAGGTCGAAGCTTGTTAAGAAGAGTTGTTAAACTCAGTTTACATAGTTCATATCTTCTCTTGTATTTCAGTCTATATTATGAAGATCATGCTCTCCATACAGATTGATATCGTACAGAATATAAGATTCAAAGAATCAAACACATATTGATCTGTCTGCAGAATATTACATCTGTATAAAGGCTTGAAGTATCTTATTGATATCATACAAAATATAAGATTCAAAAAATCACATTGTCTACAAAAGGAATTCCACAGATTGATCCGTCTACAAAATTGTCAGTTTGCAAAAATGCTCAAAGTATTTTTGTAAAATTGAAATCTGAAAGCCATCGATCATACTTGCTTAGATTGAAGATTATGGTTGGAGTGTGTGTAGTTTAAAATGCACAATGAAAATACAAGATATGCCATTAGCGTTGGAATCTGAAAACAAATATTAATATTTTGTTTCGAGCAAATTAAAAATAAGGATGTGATTTGTTAAGAATTAAAAATAAGGAGGACGTGTTTTCAAGTGGTGGATGATTGACATTTCAAAAGACGTATTTTTCCCTAAAGGACACGTTTTCATATGGTGCGAACTGAAAAGATTAAAAGAAAAGACTCATTTTCAAATGAAAGGTCTGAATTGAAAAGACGTGTTTGTAATATGAAAAGAAGCAATTTACATGATGTAATACGTCTTTTTTTGATTAAGTGGTGCAATTTTCTTAAAGGAAAACAATTAAAAAGACATGTAAATATCAATTTATGCATAAACAAAAAGTAAAATAGACTGTGACAAGTGGCCTATCTAAAGATGTGTTTTGTGAAGAGGCAGATTTGTGATTTATGAAGAGGTGTGTTTTATGAAGAGGCAGAGATGTGTTTTTCATTAAGAGTTGCAATCTTTGAGCAAAATATATATGTAACATTCAAGATCAGTTTGAATAGTGTGGTTGTTTTTGAAGATTAGTAGATCAGTCTAAGATTCCCATCTCCTTGTGTGGGCTTAGAGTGATATCATTTATCACATAGAGCATATTGGAGAGTTGGGTTTGTGCAGATCAAATTGGAGGCAGTCTTACATCCATCAAGTCAAGGTTTGATACTTTGCACTAGGGGCAGGTGCTCCTTGTAGGTAGGTGCCTACTAAATTTGTAAAGGTCTAGGTGTTCCTTATAGGTTACACTCTACTAAATCATCCTTTTGTAAATATGTAGGTTGGTGCCTACTTTGAAAAAATATTATTTCAATAAAGTTGTGTCAACTTGGGGAAATTGATTCATACCAAAAGGTTGATTGTAATAAGTTTGAAAAAGATTAAGAAATAAAAGTTTGTGATTGATTTACTGATCCACCCCCCCCTTCCCCCCCCACCGCCCCCCCCCTCTCAGTAAATCTTTTGTGCTCTTCATCCCCAACTTCCACCATTGTAAGCACCTTGTTCTATACATGACTCCTCATTGGAGTGATTGTAACTCTTGTGCTTTTCACACCAATTATTGATCTTGGATGATTTTCTCTTGTTTGAGGGTAGGATCTTCTTAGGTGTGGTAGTTGATTCATGCTTGTGCTATGCTTGAACTCTTCAATTGTTGGTACATAATAGTATGTGTCCCCATCATTTTTATCTTGATCAAATTTAGTTTGGACTAGATTGTTGGTAAAAGGCCATTGCAATATTTGGGGACTCTATGTTGCTTGGACTCAAATGAGCCTAGCTTGGTATAGAGCTTGTGGAAAGTGTCAATATAAATAGGAATAGATTGGTCATGCCCTTATCATAATGGTAGCCACAAAATGTAGCAATTAGCACATACATCTTTAACATAAAATTCATCCTTGAAGGCTTTTAGGAATTGATTGTAGGTTGGTTCAAATTTGTCATTTAATTGTTCCTCTTCCTAGAGTGTGTGGGCTTGCCACCACTTCTTAATAGGTATGGAAACCTCTAGAAAAGCAATATTTATATTTTTCTCATTGCTGAAACCATTCATTGGAAAAGTAAGGTTGAGTTTGGTTAATTTAATTATCAATATAATTTGCATCAATATTACTTTGGAAGACTAGTATGCCCAAGTTTACTCAAAATATAGGGCAAGTTGAATAAAAAAAACATTTTCTTGACACAGGGGACGATGAAGTCACCATTTGTTGATCTCTACAAATTGGTTAACCATAAATTGCGTTGATCCATTAGTGCATGTTCAATTTCACTCTTGATCATTGCATGCATCTCCTCTTGCATTGATTTGGTCATCTTGACACGAGTTGACAAGTATTCTAATGGATCCCAAGGTTTTGTATTGAGGCTCATATACTCTAGTTGCATACAAAATGACATGCAAGATGTAGAAAAAAATGATTTGATGTTACAATTGTGAATAACCCAAAACACAAGCTCAAACAATGAACAAAAACACCTTCCACATGATAAGAGTTGCAAATAATGATTTTCTATATTCTCAACAAGAAAACCTTATTGAATGAAATAATACAAAGAGAGGGAATGCTTTATAAGAGAAACCCTAAATGATAAAAGGGATTAGATAATGGCAAGTGTCATCATCTTGTGTAATGAGACAAAATGATCTAATAATAGCTCTCTAGTTAACATAAAAAAAAACACTCCTAAGTTTATCTTAAGTGCATGAGAAAAAATAAATTAGCTTAAAATATTAATTAATTATTAGTTAATGCATGATTACTCTAACACCCCCCTCAAGCGTAACTTAGGGAGTAGCTAAAAAATCTAAAAAATCAATGCATAAAAAACAAAAAAATCATGAATGGGTACCAACAACAAGGCTTGATGAGGTACCCATGTACAATCAAAGAAATCTCTCATAACTGGAGAAAAAGAGAAAACCTCATGGGAAAAACTCCTCTTCTAAAGAGAGATGAAATCATGTATGAAAAACATGAAGGAGGCCTCATGAAGACCCCCCAAGGGCAACTTCCTTAACCCCAAGCATTGATTGCAACTGTCTGTGAAGATGTTTGCAACCTACTCCTTTGTAGGCATGTACTCCAAAGTGAGAAAACCATTCCAAATCAACTAATGTATGAAGTGCATGTGGATCTCTATATGCTTAATGTGTTGATACTCCACTAGGTTGCAAGAAATGTGAATGACACTTTGATTGTCGTACCAAAAAATAGTGGGACTATCATGAGGAAAATTGAACTCAATCAATGAATGGGGAAGTTGCAAAACCTCTTGGATAGCCAAATCTGTTGCACGATACTCAACCTTTGTGGATGATAATCCAATAGAAGATTGCTTCTTGTAAGACCATGCAATGGGGCCATAACCAAGGAAAAAGACAAAACTAGAAGTGGACTTCCTATCTTTGACATCATTAGCCCAATCAGAGTCAGTGAAGCCAACTATTTGAGGATGTCCCGATGTATAGTGAATACCATAATGTGAGGTGACTTGAATATATCTCAAAATATGCTTGGAAGCTTGCCAATGACTCTTATGTAGATCATGTGAAAACTGAGAGACAATACCAACCACAAAAGAAATATCAGGATGTGAGTGAGTCAAGTACAAAAGACTGCCAACCAACTACCTGTATAATGTAGCATCTACTAAAGGAGTAGTACAAGTGGAAAACAATATGACACCTAACTAAAATTATGTGGGGGAAGACTTGCAATCAAGCATGTCAAATATTTGAAGCATGTCAAGAGCATACTTCTACTGAAATATGGAAATCCCATTCGAAGATTGAATAACCTGTAAACCAAGAAAGTAGTGCAAACGACCAAAATCTATCATCTCAAACTGCTCCATCAAAGCTTGCTGAACACTCTAGATCATGGAGGATGAACTGCTTGTAAGGATCAAATCATCCACATATAGCACAAGGATCAAAGCGCACCCTTCTGTCGTTGAATGTATAATGTGGGATCAAAATGACATCATGTGAAGATTGAGAGGCCTGTTTGAGACCATATAATGAACGACGAAACCTACAAACCAACGAAGAGTCCTCAATAAAACCATGTGGTTGATCCATATAAATGTCCTCATGAAGATCACTACGAAGGAACTCTTCACATCTATTTGGAATACTGTCCATCCTTGTGAAGCTGCAAGTGAAAGTACAAGGAAAATATAATTCATCTTGGCAACATGGGAAAAAGTCTCAAAATAATCAATGCTTTCAACTTGAGAGAAACCCTTCACAACAAGACGAACCTTGAACTTATCAATGGAACCATCTACAACATATTTGGTACAATACACCCACTTGCACCGAACCAACTTTCTTTCCTTAGGAAGAGGAACAAGATCCCAAGTATTATTCTTCATCGGTGAAGAATACTCATCTACCATAGCACTATCCCACTCAAGAATACCAACCACCTCGGAAATTTTTTGAGGATCATCCAAAATGGAATGAATCAAAAGACTAATAGCTCATGTTTCTTCATGAGTGCAACGAGAGGCTACAAGATCACTTTCCAAAGATCCAACTGCATTAAGTATTACAAGCCCACTTGGGTAAGGGATGAATCTCTAGAGGTGGAGGGATAGTTGAAGCATCATCCTCATCCTCAAGAGATAAGGAATCATCAAGAGATGAAGAGAGAGTAGTAGGTAATAAGGGAAAATCTGGTGATGAAGAATCCTTATGAGGAAACACTCATCAAATTGGACATCTTGTTTAAATAAGAAATCTTTGGAATCAAGATCAAACAACTTGTATGCCTTAACATCCTCACAATAGCCAACAAATATGAGTGGTTTAATTTTCTTCTCCATGGATTTTCATTGAGCTTCAAGAATGAATGCCCAAGCCTTATGACCAAAGACTTTGAATGACAAGCCTCCTCATGAGTCATATGTCGCAATGCCTTGTGAGGCATATGATTCTGAATATAATTGGTACAATTAACTACCTCAACCCCAAAAAAATGCATATTTGGTGATTGAGTCATATAGTTGGCCATCTCCCATAAAGTTTTGTACTTTTTCTCAACAACACAATTCTGTTGAGGGGTGTATGAAACTATAAATTGAAGCTACAAACCATGTTCAATACAAAAGTCCCTAAAATATTGATTGACATACTCTCCCTATTATCTGTTTGTATCCGCCTGATAGAAATACCAAATTGCTTTTGCATGAATTCCTTAAAGATCTTGAAAGAATCAAAGACATCACTCTTGTACTTAAGAAAGTACACCCATGCACGCCTGGAGAAGTCATCAATAAATGTGAGCACATATTTGTCATTTGAAAATGTAGTCAGAAATGACATGAGGTCACTACGTACCAACTCTAAGGACCTGCCTTAGCACGTATGGCTATACCCATAGGAAAAGAATCTTGGTGATGTTTGCCAAGAGCACATCCTCGGAAAACACCATTAGTACAAGAAATCTTAGGGAGCCCTAACACCAATGCTTGTGTACTCATCTGCTGGAGATATATGTAATTGACATGACCAAAATGTTCATGCCACAACTTACAACGTCTGTATGTGCTATGAAAGATGAACTTGAATCAACTGAACTCTCAAAACCATCAAATCAATATAAATGAGAGGAAGAATCAACACTCCTAGTGGCCACAATAATATCAGGATCACGAAGGTCACGAATAACTACATCATGTGGGGTAAACTCAATTGTCCTACTTGTGCTAGATTGGAAAATCTAATACACTGAAAGAAGGTTGGTGGAGATATAAGGAACAACAAGAACCTCCTAAAGAAAACCACCCTCAATTGTGATAATACTTGGGCCCAAAACTGAAAGCTGTGTACAATTTCCAATTACAATTTGGATAGTGCCACAATTCGAAAGGGATGAGACCAAATCCTAAGAGTGAGTCATGTGACGTGTCATGCCATAATCAAGTATCCATGGAGTTGCAGAAGGTAAGGTCCGTGAAAAAAGAGATAAACCTTTACTTGTAAATTAGGAAGAAGAATTAGGGGTTGAGATGTTATGCTATTGCATAGATTCCTCCAAAGCCTCTAATCTCTTCCAACATCTAGTGACTGCACGTCCCTCCTTACCACAAAAATTGCAAGGTTCTCTTGATTTCTTCTTTTTTTAGAGGAAGACTCACCAAATTTGGAAGATTTATCATGTCAAGGAGTGGTTTGAGGTTTTTGATCTGACTTCTAAGATGGTTTGGAGGAACAGTCACTACTTGATGAATTCTCTATCTTGGGCTTTTGTTTCTTCTCGTCTTTCCCTTTGGATGTTTGTGCTACCAATGCATGGGTTTTGGAACTAGAAAGAGAATCAAACTAAATCAACTTTGTTCATGAGTCAAACACACAAAAAACCTCAAAAGTTGGCATGGTAAATGCAGTGCCCAACACATCCATAGAAGAGTAGAAAGTAGAAGAGAATACCTAAAATGACCCTTTAAGCTTAGATAGAATCAAAGAAACACATTCTTTGATAGTTTTATTCTTCCCACAGCCCCACAAAAGAGATCTGAGTGACTTAAACTTTTGCAAGAAGTCCTCAATGGAGGGAAAGAATTAGGTACAAGTGATGTCAATTTTACCTCAATCTGTAGAGCTCAAAACTCATTGATGTTGCAAATTTTTTTTTTGGAACTTTTCCCACATACATGAGAGGTGCAAGACTTATTATGAAAAAAGAGACAATTAGAAACTTGTAGAGAAATCAATCCCATAGTCTTATCCATCTTGTTCCTAGGTTGAAGTATCTCAAATTGACGAATCAACACTAGATGTACTTCATCCAAAGTGGACCATAAGCCCTTTGACGTGAGCAATTTGGTCATTTGAGCTTTCTAGATACGATAGGTGTGTGGCATAAGACATTTAACTGAAGAGGCATCCACCATGATGGTTGAGGTACTTAAAACAATGTGCAGGAAAAATGTGCTATTCTTTGATGTATATAGATATTGAAAGTGATAAATATACCCCCCACAAGAAGAAAAACCAAAACCTAATGTAACTTTGAGAGCATAAAAGCTTAAAAAAGAAAAAATCACATCAAATAGATCTTTGTGTACTTGGTGAATTTTCTAAAAATTGAGTTGCATGGCTATGTAGAGCACTAAAACACCTTTGCAATGCCTACTCATTCAAAAAAAATGGAGTATATATGTCCAACTTATGACCCCAGAAACGTAGAGAGGTAGATCTGACTTCAATAACCTATAGAATTTTTTTGGGGGAAAGAGTAAGAAAAATGTACTACACCATAAGAATGTGCTCAAAACCATCTTTCCAATGATATAAAGTTTTTGAAAAAAAGATCAAACGCCAAGTTATACATGATTTCATAAAAATTTCCCAATCTTCCTTGGAAGGTGAACAGGGGGCTTAAAAAAGTGGCCCTTGGTTGCATGTGCGACTTGTTGTAGGGTGGTAGGGGTTTATACTTAGGCCACAGTAACTAATATGACCTAGTGCTAGTGGAAAGAGGGCTCACAAGGGCTAGTGTTGGAGGACTTGGTCATTGATGCGACCTTGATGAAAGCATGGACCATTGGTGTGGTGGTCGATGGTGGGAGGCATAGGAGCGTGGTTTCGAAGATGTTGCTCTGTGGGTGGCGTGCCACTCCATAAGTGGTGATCTTAAATATAGTGATGATGCTTAAAAATCCCTTTCTATTAATTTATATAAATATTTTTAAATTCTATTGTAATACAGATTGATTGGGGCTGTATAGTGGCCCTTGTTAAAAAAATCTTTAGAATCTCCCAATGCCAAAATTGGGAAAATTTATTATCAAAATTCATCAAATTAGCCTCTTAAACATAATGGTGAGGCCCTTTTTGTGCTAAAATGCACCAAAAAATCACCCAACTCCAATAATTGCAAAAAAACAATGAAGATTCATATTTGCTCCTATAATCCTAGTTGAAAAAAAACTCAAAAAATGGAGAAGGGGTTCACTAAATCCATGTTCTGATGCCATGTTAGAATTGTGGATAACATGAGATATAGGATCAAATAATGAACAAAAACACCTTCCACATAATAGAGTTGCAAATAATTATTTTCTATATTCTCAACAAGAAAAACTTACAAAATGAAACAATACAAAGAGAGAGTGCTTTATAAGAGCAACCCTAAATGATAAAGGGATTAGATCATGACAAGTGTCATCATCTTGTGTGATGAGACATAATGATATACTAATAGCTCTCTAGTTAACAAAAAAAACTACTAAGTTTAGCTTCAAGTGTATGAGAATAAATAAATTAGCCTAATAACTAATTAAAGATTAGTTAATTATTAGCTAATGCATGATTACTCTAACATTTAATACCATCAATTTAGGGCCTAAGTGTTTGATCTTGGTGGAAAAATCTTCGAATGAAAATCTATTCAAGTTACAATACATCCAAAAGCAATTAAACATACATAATGATTTAAAGACAAAGGATAGAGAACTAATTAAAGAATATATTATTATTCTACTATTTATTCCATACATGATACACCCTTAAGAAATATGTGTGACTATTTATATTTTTCCTAATGCTTGCTTATGGATTTCTAAACCATGCTATAAATTAGTGTGTATAGAGTTTACAAAGAATCATGCTATAGAGACCAAAATCCACTAGGAAGATGAACTGAATCCTTAAGAAGTGGAATAATTTCCTTAATTAGTTTCTCATCCCTCAATGGTTGTGGAGTGCAACCAATTATTGACGTGTTTTTGATGATTGGGCATGTTTCCCTTGTGGGTGCCAAATTGGTTGCCTGATTGACAATTCTGTGTAAAGATTGTAGATCGACTTGCATGAAAACATGACGAGTTTAGTGATGAAATAGATATTGTGGTTTCTCCACAAGGTATGTTGGACCCTATTGAAGCTATGGTATGAACCATAGGATATTTGGTTGGGGCATGTTTATCACAATTTTTTTAATCTTTGCTTAGTGTATTATGTTCTAGCTAGAGCATGCACAACATTTGTTGGGTAGAGGATATAAATGTTATGTTCCCTAGAGCATCTGGTAGGTGCTTTCGTGTACTCTAGAATTTAAAAGTAGCCCAATAGTTGCTACAAGTGATGAGGATTACTAGGTGTTATTGTAGGTACTTGATTTGATGAATCCTCTTAGATCATGTTTAGACAAGTATATGTTAGGGTAGATTTCTTCTGAAAACCAATATATGTACACAATGACCTTGGTTAAATATTTACACTTCATATTCAAGTTCATAATAAAATAGTTTTTGGATGGTATTACAACATAAGGGTGGTATTAACGTCTCAATTTTATAATATTAAAGCCCTAAACAAGAATGTCTAAGGCAGATTTAGGTATGTCATGCAACAAAACTTAACTTGAATATCATATTGCCATGTGGATGTCTAATGCAAATGTAGAAACCATTCCACTTTCTAGTTATTAATTTCAAGAGACATACCACCCAAACAAGTAGATCAATCACGAGGTTCAATGAAGACAATGCCATTTAGAGTCATTTGTTATAGTCTTAAGAATAAGAAGTCATTAATTAGTAATTAGAATAACTTTATTCATCAACATAAATGTGCATTATAGACATAATTCATCTCATGAAGGATGGACTCTTGATTCTTAAGTGAACAATAATATAAAGATACTTCATGAATGCCATGGAGGAAATGTTATAATGTCCAAATTGAAATCAATATGCAAAATTTTCCCATGGATACAATTAAACTATTTATCGTAGGATTCATAGTCATGAATAGGAACAAGCTAAAAAGTACTCTCATACTAGTCTTAAGAAAATAGAAAAAGCCTTATTTCTCTCAACACATGCCATAGGGGTCTAACATAAGTGTGGAGAGCCCAAAACTTGCCCAAAGGTTTAAAAAGCCCTTTAATACAATGGTATTGTTAGGAATAGGGGATTAAGTGTTGTTGTACACCTTGGTTCTAGTCTAATTATTAGCATTGTACATAATACTGAAAATAATATACTAGATGGCAAAGGAGACGCCAATTAGATGGAATCTTATGATTCCATATTTGGTGGTCTCCATCATGAGTTATTGGTCTTACGATGGTTGAAAGAAGTCATTGAGTTTGTGAATAACATCTTTTATTGATCATTAATAACATGTGTAAGAGATGCATAAGAGATATTATTGCACATACATTGAATGCTTTGAGGTTACTTTGACCTATCATAATCTTGAGGATAAAATGATCAAATCCAAAGTTATATTTTAATTGTGAAGCAATTATGTAATGATCTTTTTACTATGACATTATAATACTACAATAAAACCCTAAAAAGTAAATACTATTTTTTTTTCTATATAAGTTAAGAACAACCATCTATCCTTTCAAGAGAACATATAACATAAGGGAAAACACATAACGTAGCAAAGAAAAATATCTCATGTGTACAATTAAATATTTTAATTATTAATCAATATAACTTTAGAGTATGTGAAGACACAAGTGAATGATTGCTACATAACTCATCTCAGTTCACTCATTCAACCAAATAGATACAATGTTTCTAATGCATCAATGCTTTATGCTTTATTGTAACCATTTTTTCACTCAAGGTTTATCAAACCTAATTATAGTGAATGCAAAACAATTTCTCTAATAAATTGATCATCACTAATTTCATGTTGAAATGATGACTCATAAATTATTACAATCATTGACTTGACTCCATGAGAATTCTTCTTCCACAGGCTTGTGTACATATCTACATCCACAAAACTAAGATCACATGTAGTTCACCCCTTTTACTTTTTTAGATTGATTACTAAATTTGATCCACCAATTGATTACCTACAAGGGATTTTCATTTATTTATTTTTCTCAATTTGTTTGACCATTATATCCACCTAAAATAGGTTTAAAAACCCAATTTTTTTTTAATACCAATTGAGGCATGACTTCAAAATTATATTCCAACAAAAAGATAGAGCATACATTTTTCCATTTAACCAATCTATTGACATGTCTAATTGTATAATTGTAAATTCCTAGTGCTTTATGACAAACATATTTACTTTTTAAAGAAAACTAAGTTTTGGACTACATTTTTAGGGCATGGAAGTGACATCTAAAAGTGACCTTAAACACAAAAGTGACCCTAAAAATGTCCATCGGGTACAAATTTGACCTAGGGTTATGGATTTGAGCCTTGTGAACATTTTTAGAAAATGGTTTCCCAAACCAATGCACCTTGTCTTCTTCTTGAGTCATATCCACCTAAAATTTGAACTATGTTTTTCAAATATCAGGAATAGGTTTTTTACACTCTTCAAGATTGTATTTAAGTTCCAAATTCTTCACTAATATTCAAACAATAGTCATGTGTTTTCTATTAGTTTGTAACATTCTATACCCTTTGATTTCTTCACAACACATCTTATAGGCTTCCAATTGTTCCAGTTTTCAAGACTTGGTTTTTATTTGGAAAATATGTGAAATTCTATTCAACTTGATTACTTTCAAGTACAAGAATATTTTATTGACATGGTGTAGTACCCTAAATCATATAACATAACTTTAATTTCACTATCTATGGTTTTGAATTTACATGTTTTGAATCTTAACCGATCTAGGATTTCTCATATTATCTACGTTCCATAGTCTAAAAATTCACGCCACCTATTTTATGAGATTTCAAAACTTCATTCCTATGATTTCCATTAATCTCCCAAGAATCCCTTTGATTCTATATTTCCAATATACTTAATTTCAATCCATTAAACATGTCACGTCCCATTTTTAATTAATTTAATATCGTGAGAAAAATTCCCATTTGAATATTTTTCATGGATAAGGAAGGAGTTTGGAAAATAATTTATTTAATATTTAATATTTCAGACCCACAATTAATTAATATTTTCAAGCTGCTTAGTTGGGGTCAATTAAATATTAAATATTTTATATTTTATTTTGTGTTGGAAATCCAAAATGGGGCACATAAGTTCTTATGGTGTAATTAGTAACTTCCAAGACCATGTTGCACCTAATTTTAGATGATTCTATGACAATTATGATATATTTTATGATAGGTTATCATAGTGGGAGTTATAGTCTATTTTTATGTAAGAATCAAATGATGATTTTATCAATCTTTAGGAGGCTTATTTTGAGAGGGAGTGATGTAGGAGCATCAAGGGTGTTAGAGAAATCTTCTATCACCCAAAAAAATAGTTGTTTCTTTTCAATAAGAGGGCTAAATTTGGCAGGGTTACTATTTTTAGTAAGTTTGCATTTATGCATGGTGGGCACGAAATCTTACACAAACCTACAGAATGGTAAATTGAAGCCAATGGAAAAGAAATCACTTCAATATCATTTGTCTTTAGAGAGATATTGAAATTTCAAAATATCTTCTTGAGGAAGTTACACTTTCCAGAAGATTCTAGGCAGTTACACCTTCCAAATAAAGGATGTGAATGAGGGTTATAGGGGGGGCAGAGCAAAGTAGATTGTTGCTCCGATTTGCAAATTTGCAAATTTAAGTAATTAGAACACCCATGTGATGGCCATTGTAATGTTGTAATTTCATTTGCATTTTAGTGATAATAGAAAATATTTGCTTCCTTCTTGCATATTGTTTGTGCAATTCTTTGTTGTTGTTGTGAGTTTCAGATTGTAAGGGGAGTACCCTTCATCAGGTAGTATTTGATTTTTTTTAATTAATGTTTATTTTGGCCTCTTGGGCCTTTGGGATTTGTGCCCCAAATTTTATATTATCATAAAGTTTTTATATTTGAAATCTTCTATTAATTCATTTTCTCAAACTTTTGTAATAGAACTTGTGCTTTACATTTCCTTGGACGAAAACCAATTGAAGGTAGGGATGAGTGGAAGAAAACCCATTAGTTCAAAGAGGCAATCTTACTCAAAGGTTGCATATGATCTTCAATGATTTGCAATATTTTGCAGGTTGTTCCAATTGCATATTTTGGTTTATTTTTTGTAGGATTTCAAGAGACTTTGTGTGGAGTTGCAATTTAAGATTTGGTGTGGGTTTTGTGGAGTGTGTGGTTGTTGTAGATAAATAATATTGTATTAATTTGTCCTTCCATATTATCTTATGAAGTTGTGAAGATTCATCTTTCATATTGGGGCAAATAGAGTTTCTTTGTGTTGAGTTGTTGCAAGTTGTAGGTGAAGTTTATGTGCAAGATTGTTTGTTGTTTGGGTGATTTGTGTTGTAGCTTGTTTATATATTGTAGAGTAGTTGTTTCTTTTCATTTTTTTGTTCTTGATCAGTTCTAGGAGCTCAAATTCTCTATTCCATTTGTTGTGTGAGATATTGAAGTTTAGGAAAGTTCTATGGAGTTTATTGAGTGCAGGTTTATAAGTGTTTCCATTTTTTGTTGTTTCTATTGCTTTTGTATCTTTTTCTATTGTTGCAACATAATTATGTAAGAAAAAACTTAGTCATATCAATAGAAGACCTATATATTGTGCATAAATTATCAAAATCGGGTGCAAGATTGATTAAGAAATTGTCAAATTTATGTGGGTACTTTATATCTTTCCAAATTATTTGAAGAGGGTTTGAAAATTAATGTTATGATTCATATTTTTGTGTATTGTTGTATTAGAAGAATATTTGCACAATGTTTTTATTTGGGGACATTACTCAGAGCTAAGATTTTTCTAGCTTGTAGGGTAAAAAAAACATTTTAATACAAACAAAAGACATTTACCGAATCCATGATGAAAATAATGCAAGAATTTCATAAATATCATAATAATTTCACTTCATGGGTGAATCATTTGGCAATGGAGAGAATGTTTTTGAACAAATAAAGAAAGTTAGAAGTGAAATAATTTTTAAAAAATAAAAAAAATATGGTGGAAGTTGAAACAATGAAGGTTACTCTAGAGCCAAAATCATAAGAGAAGGTCAAGGAAGAGATTATGGAGCTTGAGTCAAAGGAAGAATAAAAAATAGAGCTATAGAAAAGTGAGAATAAACAAACATGGATAAATTTGTCATGCACATAAAAAAATCACATGTTGAAGATGAAGATTTAATAATTGAAGAAAATGTTCAAATGATTTCTAATGGTGACCAAGAACCGCTTGTTGAGATTCTAAGGATTGAAAAGGAGCCAATGGCATGTGATGATGATCTACAAGATAGTTATATTGATAAGTATGATTCCATGAAGAATGATGTTTTAGTTAATGAGCTTCATCAGGAGAATGGTAGTATTGCTACAAATATTTCAAAATTTTCTAAATAAGAAAAAGAAGGTAAACACTTTGATGGCAATTTTCATGAGGATAACAGTACCAAGGAATTATTGGATCACCTTCATATTATGTTATTACAATGCTTTTATCATAAAGAGAAGCATTCTAACAATTGTGAAAGGATGATGGGTATGAAATGGAAAGATGATCTTTACTCTCAAGTTAAAAATGGCTCATGCATGAGATGGTGTGGGATCTTGGTGCTTCATCCAAAGAACCACAAGAATAAGACATTGAGGAACACGTGAAGGCTGAAAATTTTGATGAGTTGAGTCTTATATTTGTAGAAATATTTTCAACTTCTAGTTGTATTGGAGTAGTGTAGGGGAAACATGGTGGTGAATGATTTTATTTTTGAGGCAACCACTAGGGAAATACAAAATTGAAATACCAAAAAATGAGGTATGATTCTAATATTTGAGAACTAAGATGGTTATGGGTATCAATGGTTGTATTCCATTGGCAAGTTTCTAATTTTTCAACAAAATAAAGAGCTACTATGCACATTTAAAGAAAATATTTTAACTCGCAAGGATATAATTGTTGAGGGTATCTCCACATTTCTTTTTCACCAAGGGAAGATGGAAATTACGTGGGAAGTCTAAGGTATGAAAAAATATTATCATATTGCTGATCTATTATTTCCTTCTTTGTCACTTCAAGATTCTTGTCATCATGGAAAGCATGATAGAGTAAGGGATACAACTTGCAACATAAGGCATGTAGTCCCTTCGATTCAAGTTCAAGATTATTTTTGCATATGGGATCTAGTTGATCTTTTGAGGGCCAAAATGAATGAAGGCATTGATATCATTGTTAAGATTTCCATCTCTTGTATTAAGGTCAAAAGGAATTTTGTGAGAAGTCATATAGGGTTTTGTTGTGCATCATAACCACATTGTGAATGATCAATGCTCATGATTCATAGAACACTCCTTGGAGTTAAGACCCATAGTTGAAGAAAAGACTTTAAGAGATGGAAAAATGGAGATAGGCACAATGGGATGCTTATAGTGGGAATATGGTAAGAAAAATAAATATCATTTTGATGTTATTGAATTTATTACTAAGAATTACATGATAGTTTTGGGATCAAGATATATACAAGTTTTCTACCCTTGGATGTATGGAGAAGAATTCGAGAAGAATGTGATAGCATGCGATGGATTCATTTTTACTAGAATCAAGAAGGAAAATCAAATTTCATCAATTTATGCAAATATTTCTATATCATGGATCTAGGTGTAAATCTACATCATGGTTGGGAGCTTTAGAAGAATATGTTAAAAATAACAATTTATGGGCTGCAAGATAGAGTCATTGATTATTTTATCCACCAAGGACTAGAATGGGTTAGTTTGTTTAACCTCACCAAAAAATAAAATAGTAAGCATTTCAATCATTCTTATGGTTACAATTCAAAATATTAAAGATATGGTAAAATCATAGATTTATTTTAAACTATATAATTTGAATATTTTGGTTGTCATGGGAAGTACTATAAGAATGCCATCATCACTCATTATTTTTCAAATATTGATTTGAGAACAAACTACCATCATATTAGTGTTTGCAAGGAACATGTGCACAAGGCATTTTTGAGAGACCTTTTGGTTTACATTGAGTTTTTGGCCATGACATTAAATGCTCTCGCTACTCTCAAATTTATGGTGAAATAGGTAGATCAAAAGAGGATTCAATTTTTTCTAGTTTAGGCTTTCCCAACCACACTATCTCTATTGAGAAGAATCATTGGTTTATGCATCCATGATAGAAGGATTGTTAAGGGATTTTTACATATGGCAACACCCTTAACCAAAAGGAAAAAGAAAGGAGCTCATGCATGGATGTGTGGAACACAAGAAGTTTTTTATAAGCCTATGAAGGTAATCAACCCATGTCTTGTATATTTCATTTCATATTTTTCACATCCATTTGTGGTAGAATATGATGCTTCAAGAGAAGGTATTTGGGCCACATTAATGCAAAAATGGGACACCATTAAAATTGAGAGCACAAAGTTGAAATATTCATGAAATGGATTTTTTATGAATGACAAGAAAATTATTTCCCATGCATATTTGGCCGAGTTAGAATACAATGTTAGGAATAGGATCACAAAGAAATATATAATAAATTTAATATAGACATAAAATATAAAAATAACATAAAAAAACAAGCACAAATATATGTGGTTCACTCACTATGGGCTACGTCCATGGAGAAACAACTAGCACTTCCTTTATTTCATCCAAAAAATATGAAGGGATACAACCTACAACACATTCACTATAAATTCCTCTTCACTCTCTCACAATCTCCTCACAATATAATACAATATTTAGCCATAATACAATGCCCTTATAAAAGGGGGTTTCCTTCCATGGAAAGAAAAGCCAACATAACCTCTATCATAAGATCTGTGACCTAATGATGAAAGGTCCATATTTATAATGGAAATATACATAAAATGTGGCTTTTGGGGGTGCTAACCCCAAACCCCCGCTAGCGCTTGTGGTCCTTGGACCTCGCAAGGGGGGTACCCCCCTACAACCACCAATGATGAAATGGGCTCCAAAACCAATAAGATCAAGCTCCATAACCAACAATCTCCCCACTTGAAGATTGATCAAAACAACTCTAGGAAGATAATCAGGCTCCACCAGTAATCTCCCCACTTGGCGATTGATTACAACAACACCATTGCTACTACATCCATTGGATTATGCTTTGTCTTTGGACTTGGCAAGTTTCTCATCTTCATCATTAGACTTGAAGGCCAACTGAATTTGAGCAAGAAATTCGTTTCTCTTGACTTACTGCCTTTGTCAACATGTTTGGAGGATTTTGGCTAGTGTGTATTTTTTCTATCTTCAATTGTCCATCTTCTTGATTGTATGAAATGATAATTGAGTTGTATGTGTTTAGTATTATGATGAAGGGTTGAGTTATTTTCAAGATGAATGACACTTTGGATGTCACTATACAACTTGTTATCCTCTCGCTTCTTTCCCAATTCCCCCATAAACATTTGTAACCAAATTATCTTGTTACTAGCCTTTTTCGCAACAACATACTCAACTTATATTGTTGAAAGTGCAACAACATTTTTCAATATGGAAATACAATTGATTGGTTTTCCACGTATAGTAAAAGCATACCGTGTGGTACTCCCCCTTCTCTCTATATCACTTGCTAGATGTGAATTAATATAAACCTATAGAGTAGAGCTGGATACTCCAAAACATAATTCATGGGTAGTAGTACCTCTAAAATACCTAAGAATCTACTTTAGTATGTTCCAATACTCTTTTCTTGGATTGTTCATATAATTGCTCACAACTCCCATTACTTGTGCAATATCTGGCCTTGTACACACTATGACATGCATCAAGTTGCCAATTGATGATGTGTATGGAACCTTGGACATGTAGTCTGTCTCTTCTTGTGTCTTGGGACATGTCTCCTTAGTCAATTTGAAATGGATGGGCAAAGGTTTCCTAACTGATTTTGCATCTTGCATTTGAAAAAATTTCAACACCTCTATGTATCCACTTTAAGACAACATTAATTTGTAATTTTTGCATCTCTTGTTATTATCATACCAAGGATTTTGTTTGTAGCACCCAAATCATTAATTGCAAATGAATTTACTCATTTTCTTTTGAGTACATTTATATCTTGCATGTTATACCTCAGAACAAGCATGCCATCTACATACAATAACAAGATAATATAGCTCCCATTATCTAATCTCTTGAAATAAATATAGTGGTCAAAATGACATCTACTATAACCTTGTTCTATCATAAATCTGTCAAATTGTAAATACCATTATTGTGAAGCTTGCTTTAGGCTATACAAGATCTTCTTCAATTTTCATACTAAGTTCTCTTTTCCTTTGACCTCATACCCCTATGGCTGCTACATATAAATCTCTTCCTCTAAATCACTAAGGAGAAAAGTTGTCTTTATATCTAATTGTTCAAGATGCAAATCCTCTATTGCCACTAGACTAAAAATTATTCTAATAGAAGTCATTTTGACAACAAGAGAAAATATTTCATCAAAGTCTATACCTTTATTTTGTGCAAATCCATTTACAACAAGTCTTTCCTTGTATCTCTTTTTTCATCCATCTTCTTCTTACATCCAATAAACCCATTTGTTCTAAAATGCTCTTTTACCTTCAAGTGACTAAACCAAATCCCAAGTATGGTTATGTATTAAAGAGTCTATTTTCTCTTTCATTCCTTGCTCCCACTTCTTTTTTGTGTCTACCCACATTGCTTCTTCATAACTTTCTGGCTCATCAAAATCAGTCAATAATAAATAATACAATGAAGGAAAGTATCGTTTAGGGGGTCTACTTAACTCGATAGATATTCTTGCAAGAGTTTGAGGTACTTGTTCTTGTTGTTGAACATTTTATTTTTTGGCACCTTTGGAATGCCATTTTCTGTGATTTCATCAAACACCATATATTTAGTGCTTGTCATTTCCTATTTCTTTCCCTATACATGACCTCATTAAATATCATATCTCTACTCCTAATGATTTTGTGATTTTCATAATCCCATAAGTGATAATCAAAATCATTAACTCCATATCCAGTAAAAGTACATTTCTTGGATTTTGCCTCAAGCTTTATTCTAATTTTTATATCAACATAGATAAATGATTTACAACCGAAAGTTTTTAGAAATGAGTAGTTTATCTTTTTACATGACCATGCCTCCTCTGGAATACCACCATCTAGAGAACTTGAAGGCCTTCTTTTTATTAAGTAAACAACAATATCCACAACATCTGCCCAAAAATGCAATGACAATCCTACATGCAATCTCATACTCCTTACACGTTGTATGATTGTCCTATTTAACCTTTCTAATACACCATTTTCTTGTGATGATCTTGGAACCAACTTCTATCTATGAATCCCATGGTATTAACAATACCTATCAAACTCCTTGTTGCAATAGTCACCTCCATTATTTGATTTGAGACATTTTAACTTATTTCTTGTCTCGTTCTTAACCAAAACTTTCCATTTCTTAAAAGTATCAAAGACATTAATATTTTCAATGAATGAAATAAGCTCAAGTTTTTCTAGTTGCATCATCAATAAAAGTAACATAATAATAAGAGCCACCAAGAGATGGTATGTGAGTTGTTTCCTATCATAACCCACTTTTTCAAACTTATTTATTTATAAATAATTAAATTTTGATAATAATTAAATTAGAAAGTAATGATAATAATCTAAAAAAAACTTATATCTTAATTTAAAAGATACTAAATTAATTTCATAGTGGGCTAAGGTATTAAAATAAATTCAATTAAAAATAAAAAGCTAAAGATAATATATTCATATCGCATTAGCCTATATTATTAAAATACATATCATGTTAGTTATTAATTTAAAACTAAAACTGAACAAACAAAAAGAGAATAAATACATATTTTAAATTCTTTTTAAATTTATGATTTTAAGTTTTAATATTTTAATTGAACATATATATCATGGGAGGCTATGCCACTTGACATATTATTGTATGCAAATAATATTGTTAATTATGACATATCCTATGATAGTGGGGTTTACATATGACATGGAGATAATTTTGACATATTCTATGGTAGTGGAAGTTACATGTGGCCTATTATGACAACAATTAATTTTAGTTATGGGGAATCTTCTAAAATTGAGAATTACTTGTTTGAAGAATGTCATTGATGTTGTTGTTGGCAACATGAGCACGAGGGATAAGCACAAAGGTATATTACTATGTGTTATAGTGTAGTAATTGATGTCAACATTGTATCTTGATATGAAGTCTTTGGTGCAGATCATTTTGGTTGGTCCTAAAAGGTCTTGAAATGATTATGGTATACACATTTTGTAAGATGGTTTGATCTAGAGAAGTCACTTGTGTTGGAAATTGACTAAATGTCAATTCTACTAATTTAGTGTGACAAAGCATTCATTTTTGGGCCCAGACTAGTCCACAAATGAAGTTTTTACTTTGTGCTTATAACATTATTTTGTTGATTGTTAGAAGCATATTATTCTAGGATTTCATCATGTTTCAGTAATGTTTCTAGAAGATATGAGTAACAGAAGCTTAGTTTGACAGTTTACAGTTATGTCATGTATAGTGCATTCGAGTGGGAGAATCCACACTTCTCCACAGATAAGGTTTTGGATTTGCGCTTTTGAGGATAAGTTGCAGATGGAAATAGTGTATGAATTCCAGTTTCCATTGAATTTGGAGATCCATGTGTTAGAATAAGGATACACAGTTGAAGAATTTTGGTATTAGGTTTGCTATGGTGCCGACCTAATAAGTGTGATGGTATGCAAAGATTAAATAAGTGTCACAGTCTTATGTGGGATCTATTATAGGTCCATACCAACCTATTTCAATTTTTTTTTGAGTTTTGAACCTTGGTGTGAAGCGTGTGTGAAAAGGATTGAAGCTGACAAGTTATGTTTTAAATATTACATCTAATAAGGCTGACCTAATCAATATTATGCTAGAAGTGGATATATATGTTAGATATTTTTTGGTGATTTTTGGTGTGTGATGAATGTTTTGAGCTTATCAAAGCAACACTATAGGTTAACACTAGTAGCTTAACTGATGACAACATAATGCAACAAATCAAAGCATAGATAACACCATATGCTCATCTTCAACACCAATCTCCTTCAACACATACATTTGACATCAATGACAACACAATCTTGTTGACATCAATGACGACACCAATATGCTCATACTTACAACAATCTCCCTCTTTGTCATTGATGGCAACACATGATGTGAAAAAACATCAAAGACACAACTTTGAACATACCGATTTCCTTTTCTCTTTTCTCTTTACTCACTCCCCCCTTACATGTTTCTCTCTTCAACTGACTTTCTCTTTCACATGTTTCTCTCTTTCCCTTAGATCTTTTTCTCTCTCCCTGTATTTATGACTTTTGCACATGATACTCTCTCTCCCCCCTAATAAATTTCTCTTTTTCACATGATTCTCTCTCCCCATTTGACATCAATGGAAAAGGATAATATGTTTTTTTTGACATTACACAACTACTTTGTAATACCTTTCCATTACTACTTTGAATACTCCCCCTTAGGAGCACACATCAATTTGTAACAATATGCAATACTACTACATACTCTCCTTGATAGGTAGCAACCAACATCAGTCTAGAATAAGTGATAGATCTTGAGATACACTGGATTAGTGCATCTCTTTATGCATCTAGTTCAAAGGAGGGGAAATAACCCCCAACTTCTTCCAGAGATACTCAAAATTATCCTTAGGAAGAGCCTTAGTGAATCTGTTAGCAATCTGATCCTTACCTTTTTCTTCTTCTTCTTTGCAAGTAGGTTCATGTCTAATTCATATCCATATATCACCACCAAATTCTACAAATCGTCATCAACTTTGACACTTACACTCTCAACAATCTTTCTCAATATTTTGTTGTAACATTTTTAAGCTTTGTTTTTAGTAGAATATCCAAGGAAGATACTTTCATCAGACCTTTCATCAAAATTTCCTAAGTTTTCATCATCTCTCCTGATATAGCATTTGCTTCCAAACACTCTAAAATACTTGACAGTATGGATCCTTCCATATCACAACTCATAGGGAGTCTTTGTGCTGTTTTCTTTTGCTTGAACTCTATTAAGTATGTAAACAACAATATGAATTACTTCTCTCTAGTAGACTTTCATTAGGTTAGCTTCTTTCATCATAGTCCTTGCAAATTCTTGAATAGTTCTATTTTTCCTTTCAACTACTCTATTTTGCTGAGGAGTCCTAAGGAAATACACGTGCCTCTTTATGCCATGATTCTCATAGAACATGTTAAATTCATTGGAGGTGAATTCTCCACCTTTGTCAGACCTCAAACATTTGATTCAAATCCATTTCATTCTCAACCGTAACATTAAATGCTTTGAATCTGTTTCGGGCTTCATATTTTTCTCTAATAAAAGTAGCCCATGTCATTCTAGAATAATAATCAATCAAAAGCATGAAACACCTGTCACCTTGAAGACTTCTCACTCTTGTAAGACCACAAAGGTTTGCAAGCACCAATTCCAACAATCTGGTAGAAGATTGTTCTTTACCCTTGAAACTTCTTTTTTCTTTCCAATCTGACACTCCTTGTAGACAATGTTGATAGGCTTTGTAATCCTTAGAAAATATCTTACTACTTGTACTCAACTAATTATAACTAAGTTATCAAAATTAATGTGACACATCCTCCTATGCCATAACCAAATTTCTCTAATTCGAGTCATAAAACAATGACCATCAACACCCTTGAGCTATAAACATTTCCATCTGTCCTTTTTCCAACAACAATCATAGTTCTAGACCCTTTTCTAATCTCACATCCATCATTCTAAAACATAAGATTATATCCTTTGCTACACATTTGTCCAATGCTCAAAAGGTCATTCCTTAAATCCTTAACATAGTAAACATAATCAGTATTATGCTTTCCATCAAAACTGATTGAACCTATCCTACAAATCTTTGCACCTGAATCATCTCCAAATATAACAAGTCCATCATATTTTTCAAGTTTAAAAAAATTACTCTTGTCTCTAGTCATATGATTTGAGCAGCCACTGTCAATGATCCAATAGTTCTTATCCTGTCTAACATGAAAAGCAGATATCAAAATACCTTCAGTCTTATCCTTTCTCTTTGGAGCACTTTCCTTCACACATATTTTAGAGTTGGTAGAAACAAATTCATCTTTTAAAGCCATGAAGAAGCATTCATCATCATCAACACCTCCATAATCAAATTTATCATCAAATATACTTGCATGTTCTCTAACATAATAACTTTTCTTAACTTTCTTACCTTTGTTCTCCTTGTTTTTGTCATTCACAACTCTGTTTGGACATCTTGAAGCATAGTGACCTATGTGTCCATAATTGGAACATTTAAAAGGTAATTTTCCTTTATACTTACTAGTAACTCTTCTCATCCTTCTCACAAAATTAGCCTACACATCATCAATAACTTCCTGATCTGGTTCTTCGGTCTTCTCTATTTTTGTAGCCTTAAAAGTAGTCTCAAATTTTGCACCATTGTTAGTACCAAACTCTCTCATCTCAAATGTAGTTAAAGATCCATATAATTGATCTCTAGAGTATCGATCTATATTTTGAGATTCCTCAATAGCAACAACTTTATAATTGTAAGCTTTAGTAAGGGTTCAAAGAATTTTCTTTACCACTTTAGGTTCTTTAACCTTTCCTCCAAGACCTTTGATGGAGCTCACCACTTCATCCACCCTTTGCATATAGCTTGTAATGTTTTCATCTTCAGACATCCTCAAGTTCTCAAATGTGGTCTTCAAGCTCTACATCTTAGCTTATTTGACCATAATATCTCCTTCATAATTACTTTCTAACTTATCCCAAATTTCTTTAACAATTTTCAAATCCACAACTTTTACTAATTCAGAATTTGCAAGACTACTCAAGAGAACAAACCTCACTTTACCATTTGTTTCATAGGCCTTGATCTCATCACTTATGCTTGGTCCATTTATAGGTATGGTATATTGAGTCTTTTTTGATTTCCAAACATCATATCTAAGGTAAACTAGATAGTCTTCCATCTTTGTCTTCCAAAATGCATAGTCTATACCATCAAACATAGGGATCTCCTTCTTGTTTTCCATCCTAGATCTACCTCAAGCGGTTAATATTTTCTCCAAGGAACCTTGCTCTGATACCAATTGTTGAATGAAAAAGACAACTGAAAGGGGGGGTGGATTAGTTGTATCTTATCAAAACATCGAAACCCTCATTAACATTTAGATCCACATGCATTCATTAAACCCTTAATCTGTTATGATGAATTAACATGAAAAAAAATAATAGAAATTGAAAAACATTAACACCATGCACAAGAGAACACTAGCTTTATGTGGAAAACCCAAGGAGGGAAAAACCATGGTGAGGATTAGCTCACAATATAATTAATTGCAAAACTGGTTACAAAGGCTCATTTCCAGAAGGGGCACACTGCCTTGAAAGGCTCACAACCAAGGCTCATTGCTAGAATAGAAAAATAAGATAGAGAAGAGATATTACACAAAGAACATGATATCAATGCAACAAAAAATACACCATAATAACTCCAACACCTTCTCAATCTATTTGAATGATTGTAGACACCTTTTTCTCATTGCATATAGTAATCCAACATTTGTAAGTTTGTACTTCTCTACTCAATTTCACACCTTACAACTTTTCAATTTGCATCACACACTTCACACTTTCATCTATCTTAACCTCCTTCAACAATTCAACCCGTACTTATACCATCATCAACCTTGAAACCCTTTCCAAGGTTGAAAATGCACCTCAAATGTGCAAATTCAAATTAGGTTAGCACCAAAGCACTTCTGTGTTGGGTAGAAGTGAATGCAAACCACAAAAAATCTTAATTAGGACCCAAATCAACAACACTACTCAGCCACATGCTACCATAAACAATATTCATCTTTTGCATATAGTGTAAACACCAGGTCGATTGTTACCCATGCAAACACCATTAAAATTTTAAGTACATGCTTCCTCAAACTCAAAGATGAATTTCGAAGCATAAACCATTCTTGAACATGATCTAGAATATTACTCAAACATCTTGAAATCCAACAAACTCCTTTGCAACAATTTCCACTTGAAGAATGTACAAACCCTGTACACTCAGACAACTTTGCTATACACCGTTTCTTGAAAACTTATCTTCCAATGTAAAAAACCTAAAATACTCTTGACTGAGGTAAACTACCAACACCATCAACACACCTTCATAATCACAAGACTTGAAGCATGAATGTGAAGAAATGCAGAGTAAAATTGTTTCTCCCAGAAACCTATGCAATGCACAGTCACACACTGGTGAACATAAATTCTACTGTACGATGATATAACATACCATCTCTTAAATATAACATCTATTAACACCTCTCACCAACATATCTGAATCGCACAGGAAAATATTCAACCTAGAAGAAATGCGGAGCAAAACTAAAACATCTCTTTGTAACCCAGAACAACACTACAACACATTGCTTCCTATTTTTATCAAATTTTCTCAAAAGCACTTGGAAACCAAGCACCAGAGACACATCCACAACATCTTTATCACTAATCCACCCATAGACATAATCTTATGAAAGTAATGCCAATGGTTAACACCAGTAGCTTAATTGATGACAACATAATGCACAAATCAAGCATAGATAACACTAATTGTTCATCTTCAACACCAATCTCATTCAACACATACATTTGAAATCAATGACAACACAATCTTGTTGACATAAATGAAAAAAAAAATCTGCTCATACTTGCAACAATAGGCTATGAGCAACAATCTATTTTCTATCTTTTTCTCTCAATGGGTAGTGAGTCCACTTGGACAATGAGTCCACCTGTAGTGAGCACTTCTGTAAATATCCTATAACCAGTTATAATATATTGTAAGCTAATCCTCACTGTGTTTTTTCCCATTTTGGGTTTTCCATGTAAAAATCCTAGTGTTCAAGTGTTATGTGGTGTTGTTGATGTTTTATTCATTATTTCTTTATTGCAGTTGAATATGATTTGGTGATTGGATGTTTAATGTTTGAATGGTTTAAGACAATACAAACTCACCCCCTCTCTCAGTATTCTAGGTGTTCAACAATTGGTATCAGATCTTGGTTCCTTGGAAGGAGCTTAACTACTTGGGGAAGATTTTGGAGGTTGAACACATGGTTGATAGATAACTTCCTACTTCTTTGGAAGAGATTCCAGTTATAGGAATCATAGAAGAAGATTGTATGCTTGAAAAAGATGGAGAAATCAAAGTTACCCTTGAAGATCTTGAAAGAACAAAAGGTGAGAATAGATATCTGAAGAAAATATAAAATAAGTAGATGAATGCATCAAAAATTTGAGAGAGAAAATTAAGAAGTTCAGAGAAAGGAATAAGGAAGTCAACGAGCAATTGAAGCAAGCAAATAAAACCATCATTGGTTTGAAAGTGCAAGTTGAATAAATGAAAACTAAAGACAGAGGTGGATTATGGTTTGAGACAAGAGAAAGTTCAAAGTCAGATCAAACATAAAAAATTGAAAAGAAGATTGAAGATAAGAAGAACAACGACAAGCAGATCCAGAATCAAAGAAGACCACTAGTTAGACAACCAAATGCACAAAGGTACCCATATTTTAATGGTTTTTTTCATTCTTGCAATAAATTTGGACACAAGGCAATAGAATGTAGAAGTAGAATGAATTAGAATGTTCCATCTTTCTTTGGTCAATGCTTTACATACAAGAAATTTGGTCATAAAGCTAGTGAATGCAGAAGTCAAATGATGAATGGCTATAAAATTGGTAGAATGATTCAATCTTTCAAAGGCTACTATTATACATGGTATGGATTTAGGCATAAAGCTAATCAATGAAGATCTAGAATGAATGGAAGGAATATTGGTCAAAAGAATGTCACATGTTAAAATTGCAATAGGCCTGGACACATTGCTAAGTTTTGTAGAAGCATAAATATAAGGACAATCCGGTAAAGAGGAATGAACTGGTAAAAAAGGTTGATCCGGTAGAAACAAAGGAGATGGAAAATATTTGGAGGGAGAAGGAAGAGATAAAATTCAAGGATGAATTTGTACCACCATCTGGTGTAGAAGTTTTCTCTAGAAACTAAGTTGAGAGCTTTGGCTCAAGGGGAGCTTTAATGAACATCTTATTTCCCCCACAAAAGAAGATCCGTTGATGCCTCAACATGAAGATATGTGATGTAGATCAAAATGATTTATCTCTTGGTGAAGATTACAAAAGAAAATATGATAATGCAGAAGTTTACAAAGCATCAAAATTTGATTGTGCATACAGATAAAGGGTTGCCAGCTTTATTGTTTAAAGCATTTAATGAAAAATTAGGTTAGATCACAAGGATTATAAGTGATTTCACTAAGTCAAATTAATTCATAACAAACATTGAGTAGATTAGCGAAGGAGTTAGCAAGGTGATATGAGATTTGGTAGATTGAAACCCTAGTTTGGCAAGCGAAGGAAAAGGTGTTTACTAATCTTGTTTGCCCTAGTTTTCAAAGAAATTTGTTTGAATATATTTTGCAATGGCTACACCAAGGGTAATTGAAGTTATAGAGAAACCACATCCTAGATTTAAGAAATATTCTACAAAATGAGTAGAAGATGACCCATTGGGCACCTTTTTGCATGTTCCATATGGGGTTTTATTGATTGAGGATATCAAAATCTATATTCATGAAAAAATGGAATAATATGATCATAATAAGCTAGCAAATATGTGGATGAAGGAATTGAATGGAGACAATTTTTCCCTAAAACCAAAGTATCAAAACCTAGTTGCAAAGAAATTGAATGCATGGCAATGGTTTCAAATTTTTTGTTTTGATAGCAAGTGGGTTAGAATAGTATTAAGCAAAATCCATGACAAATTAGTTTGGACTGAAATGCCTAACATGATAACAAAAGAGGTGATTAGAGAGGTTACATGTCTATGCTCCATTGGACCTATTCCTGTATTGAAATCAGTTAAGAATGAAGTGGTAATGGGACTCATAGGTGCAACATACTAAAAGAGGGCTTTAGTAGTAAATCCCACTAGAAATCTAGCTATGAGGTATGCAACAATGTTGATTGGGTACAAAATCTATTTCACTAACATAGATATTTTTGTGTCTGCCACTTGAATTAATGTGGCATATGAGATGGTTGAAAAAGGTGTTGACTATGATCTTTGTGAGTTGCTAAGACAACAATTAATGGAGAATTTGAAGCAAACAAAGTAGGAGCATGCATTTAAGTATGGGACATTGGTTATGTGTTTACTTTTCTATTTTCTAAAAGAACTCCCTAGAACCAAAGGAGTGAAATGGTTGCAAGGAAGAAAAATTTCTCATTAGATCAGAGATTTCATGAGTATTCTTGGTGATGGGAATGCACAAGATAAGGCACTTGCTGCCTTCTTTGCAAATTTTCAGAAAAGAATGTGTAATACCCCTCATGTTGTTGCTACTCTTAGATACTCTTATGTGTTGGTTTAGTACTTGCTTTGTGATGGTGATTAGTTCACCGGATTGGTTGTGTGTGGATTCATAGTTTAGTTGGTTTGTTGCACTTGATATTACTTATGATGGTTGATGATACATTATGTGGTGATCATATTACTTGGTTATGCTATGGCTTTCTTTAATAATATATGTGATGATGTTGTGATTCTATGTTGCTATGGTTTCTGATGTGTTTGCTAGTGAGTCTTGGTGAAAGGACAAAGTAGCATCACTCACTCGTAAGTGCCCTGCTACCCCGCGATTACCTTTCACGGTGTGTCTGCATTGGTGATTTTCATGCTACTTAACGTTTGTTTCTATGCAGGATGCAAGTACAGGACACCGACTCCACCTGTTTGATAGGTTTGAGCATGTCCCATAAACCCAATGGGTATGATGTTGAAAAGGGAGTTGATAAGGAAGTGTCCCCATCCCAAGTTCGTCACCTCATTGTGAGTCTTATGGTGTCATGGTCTCAACCCCGTCTTTGTTTTAGTTTGGTTGTTGTTGATTATTTATTTTAATTTGTGAATAGTTGTTATTTAATTAATCTTTATTTCATATGTGATTAATTAATGTTATTTAGTTGATATAATTATTTGTAGGTAATTGTAATTAAGTTAAATGTCAGATTCAAAATAGTGTTATTTAAATATTGTAATTTTAAAGTTTGTTTAATTATCTAATTTAAATAAATAATGTTGTTGATAATTTAGATTATCTTTTTCAAAATATTAAAATATTAAAATTAAATGATAATATCGTGTGAAGATAAATATTAAAATAAATAATTTTTTTTATTTAATTTAATGGGATAAATGTGAGCTTTAAAATCAAGAAAAGAAACCAATGCATGTGGTAGATTTTTGAAAAGGAAGAGCTTTATTTATTTTTCTTTATTTTTATTATTGGAAAAAAAAAAGTTTTCTCTTGATGGGAATTTTTTTTTTTGGAAGAAGAAGTAACAACAGTGGGGGAAAGGAGTTTTGTGTGCTTCTCTGTTAAAAATTGTTCTTTGTAAGGAAAAATATAATAATTGATCTAGAAGTTAGCTGAAAGAAGGAATTGGAGAAGAAACTACAGAGGAAGTTTGTTTTCGAAAGAGGAAGAATTGCTGTCGTGTTTGGATTCGACATCAAATGAAGGACTCCAGGTTATTTTTGATTTATTAGTTCTTTTGTTTTTGATAGTTCTGTAAGGGAAATGAAAATCATATCTACCATGTTTGAAATTGATAGTTATGTTTAAAAGAAGATTTTGTTGTTGGAAATTTGTTTGTGTCAAACTTTTAAATTGTCAGTTAAAAAACTATTGAAAAACCCTTTGATCTTTCTTCAACAAAACTAGTTATGAAATTCTTGATTAGAAAAGAAAACAAATTTAGTATGGGGATTAAAATTGTATGTCTAGATTTATTTTGTGTTTGGAGGAAAACTGGATTGTTGTTCATATTATTTATTTTATATTCTATGGGCAAATATAAATATAAATATAAATATAAATATATATATATATATATATATATATATATATATATATATATATATATATATATATATTTGTGTGTATATATATATATTTGTGTGTATATATATATATATATCTTATTCTATCTTTTCTTTTTGGAAAATAAATTTTTGTTAAAAAAAAACCAGAGGTATGTAATTTTTCATAAGTTTTGTTTCTTTTAATTTTTTTTTGTAGATTGATATAATTTATATTTAAAAAAAAAAAAATTATACTTGAGGGGGGGGGAGGGGCGGAGGTCAGCTGTTGCCGTACCTTCCCACTCCCCCATGGAGGCTGCTCGCAGCCACCACGACTGCGCATAGCAGCCAAAGGCTGCGGCCTCCCCATAGGGAGGTTCGTAGTCCCATATGGGTTGCAGATCTTAAATGTTTTAAATTTTTTTCATAAAATTTAAATTCATTTAATTTTTTTTTATTATATATAGACATGTGTATATGTATGTGAAATATACAATGAGTATATTATTAATTTTGTCATGTTAATTATAAAGTATGATTTTATCTATATATATATATGTATATACACATAATCGCATGTACACACACACACACATATATTTATATATGTTGATATTGTGAAAAGCTAGATGATGGATTTAATAGCAAGCTGATTTCATGAGGTGATAGGTTTAATTGAAAATAAGCATTATTTATTAAATTAAATTGAATGATTTTGGGTGAATCAATTATTTATTTTCTTTGGCAAATTGTGTTGTCGAATTATTGTTGAGTCAAGTATGGTTTTTGCTTGATTGGGTTATGGTTATGTGGGGAAGCCCTTGAGTTAGGTTATCCTTCTATAAGAGCTTAAGTTGCTTGTTAGGGACTTCCAGAGGCATGGGGAAATGATGTATTTATGATCTTTTAATTTGATACTTGTCCCTATTTTGACGATAATGGTGATCTTGAGTTTACATGTGGGTTGTATCATTTTTATGGGTGTTGATTCATATGACCTTTGGTGAGATGGTTTTGCCTTGCGGTTGTTCTATTTTTTGGTTCAGTGTTCTTGCAGGTACAACCCATTGGAATTTAATGTTATGTTTTGGGTTCTAGGGAGAGTGGCTCTACGTGGGCGTCGGCGCACAAAGGGGCTATTAGGATAACCCACGTTAGAGTTAGAGTAACAAGTGATAACCTAATTAAATTAATGGGTGGGTGGTAAAACATTAATAAGATAATTATGGATTCCTAGTCCACCTATTAGGGCTTTCATAGGCTAAAGGAGGGCTGAGAAGGCCGTGGTTGGAAAGATCGTTGCCTTGTCTTCACGAGAGGCTAATGGTTCCGCACGAGTCACCCTATGGGGCCGAATCCTAGAGAGGTTGTTAGGATAACCATAGATGGGGGTGATGCCTAGAGAGAGGCAGTCAGGATAACCCATGTAGGACTGTGCGATGACACTCTCCCATAGCTTCCCTTGCATTTTCTTTTGTGTGTATCTGGAGGCGGTTGTGTCTTATGTCAATAAGGCAATTGTTTCTTGATGTTGTCTTTGTGGCCTCCTTTCAGTTATTCAATGTTGCATATATGCCTCATGGAAACTTTATTGGTGTTGATGAAAGGTGCCCTTGGATATTTATTGTTGAGTGATTTTGCGGTCTCATTTGGTGAGCTTGGAATTTTATTGTTGTTGGCACCTCTTATGGCGATTTAATGTTGGCCTATGATTTTGGAAATTGGTTCTAGTTGGACTTTCTTCTAGCATTCCTTTGTTTAGTTATTTTGTTAGCCTCTGGAAGTGGTCTATTGATGTTATGTTTTGTGATTTATTGTTGTTATGTTTAGGAAGTGGTCTTTTGATATTATGTTTATCTTGCTTGTTCTTTTACTTCTCATGTTTGGAGTTTAGTCTATGTTTCTATTTGGATGTCCTTGGTCGGGGATCCTTCCTTATTTACTCCTAGCACGGGGGTGGTTGGGTGGAATGTGCTACACACCCCATTGGGTCCCCTGTTATGCAGTTGAACCATTCAGTGCTGAGTTTGCAGATGCAACTTGATCCAGAGTTCATATGTTGCTAGATGTCTACTTGTACTCCAGATGTATTCTATGTATTGATGTATCACTCCCACGTGTGTTGGGAAGACTTATGATGTAATTTTGTATATGTATTCAATGAGTTGTATTAGTAGACTGATGTAATGTATAAGCACACTATGTAATTCATCCTTGAACTATGATTGTAAATACTGTTAATGTTGTATCGTATTTGTGGAAATATGTACTTTATATTTCCATGTTTAGTTTATTGTAAATGCATGTATGGTTTTCATATGGTTTATTCTTGTCACATTGTTTATCATTTATTAATGTTTAAAATTGAAGTTAAGTGAATGAATGGGTTAGTTACGTAATGTCACCTCATGTACCCCAAAGGACTTAGGTGTTTAACTTGTAATATTTTAAATCTAATGTATACAATAATTTATACACTTTAATTGTTTAAAAAAAAATTGTACCATAAATGTTAGATGTATTAGTTTTCTTTGGGGTTGCGAGGCAGGGCATTACAAAATGCATGAGAGATAGAATTCTAAGGAAAATGGTAGAGAAATATAAAAATGACATCATATTATTGGTTAGTATCGATGAATTCATCATGGAGGCAGTTGAACCAAGGACTGTGTGGATCCCTGCATTGGGTTATGAGGTCAATGAACAAGAAATTGTTGGTTTAGCTGAAATTTTGTTGAAAGTACAAATGATACAACTAAAGAAAGATATGGCACTTATGAAGAGAAGTGCATAGAGGTGCACATGGAGCAAAAGAAACTATTAATATAGAAGGTCAGAAAGATGGTTGAAGTGATTATAGAGGAAATGGGCATCTCAAAGGAACGAATGCAGTATGTAAGAGACAAAGCTAAAGGAGAATCTAGTGTTATAGGAGGATCTAAAAGCACAAGAAGATCTGGTAGGATAGATACCACCCCTCCTATTTAGAAGTCTTTCGAGACTAGACAACTTGTTGGAGAGAAGACAAAATTAACTGTTAGTCCTCTAGTGAAGGAGAAATCCCCTTTGGTTGTGCATATGACAAGGACAAAGAAGAAGGATACTCTAGTAGCACCACCTGCTACCCCTACAAAGAAGAGACAAAAGAAAAATGCAGTAAAAGAAAAGATTGCAAGTGTTAATATAGCAATAGAAGAAGAAGAAATGGAGGAATAAGGACCACAGTTGGTCCATAAAAGGAGAAGTGAAGCTTAACAAGGTGAAGCAAGTGCTAAAAGAAGAAGATTTGAAATTATTGACTCAGATAGTGAAGAGGAAATTGAAGAATAAAAGAAGAACTTTGTTGTTCATATGAGGGAAAAGAAGAAGGAAGTCACCAAGAAGAAGTCATAAGACAAGAAGAAGGAAAAATAAACAAGCCAAAAGAAGAATTTGGATGAGAACAAAGAAAAAAACCAAACAAAATTGGTAAGGCCTCACTCTCCTATGAAATTAGAAATATTATTCAATAGCATTTTGCAGAATGAGATGTTAGGAGAGACTGTGACCTTGTACAAAGAAGTAGATAAGGTGGATAAGGCCACCATTGTTGAGGAAATTATCAAGTATATTGTTGTCCTTAAGGTTGACATGAGAAACAATAAGAAATAAATAGCTGGAGATTTATGGAATGTTTTGATAGAAAGAAGAAAATAAGTTGTAGAAGCAAGGCTAAGAGAAGAAGCATTGGAGAGGATTAGTGCTCCTCTCTATAAGGAAAACAAAGCCACTTTAACCACAATATTCAATAAGGAACTTAGAACTAAGAAAAGGGTGACAACCCTTATGGGAAAAGATCAAAATGATCTTGAAAGACTTAGAAAGGAAATCATTGAAAGAGAAGAAGAGATAGCACATAAACTAGGACTAACACCAAAGAATAAAGAAGTGAATGTGGAGACCCCTACTTTGGAACAAAGTATTGAGGGGGAAAATCTAGAAGGCATCAGAAAGAAATGTGTAGATGCACACCACATAGTCTTGAAGGCACTGGAGGATATTCAAGATTGTGAAGGAGAAGCACAAGAATTAATATCTTTTTGTCTACATTGGTCTAACTACACATTAAATGCAAAGAATGAAATGATTCAGAATGAGATTCATTTAAGCACTCAAGTAGATGTTTATAGCTTGGAAAACAATAGGAAAAATTAGAGGTGGTCTTACATAATGCAATTGCAAGAAAAATTCTTTAGCTTACAATTCTAGAGAACAAAGGTAATCAAGTAGTATGTGGCACTTAGAGATTTACTAAAAATAATGCACACTCCTATATCTAGTGCCCTTGCTAGTGTTGAAAATCTATCAAAAATAAATCTTCGCCCCAACACTATGGAAGAAGGTATAGATTATCTAACAAAGCTTGAATTACTACATAAGACTCTTGTGCATGCAAAAGGTTCTTGGGAAGAAGGAAAAGCTACTTGGTAGGATACTTTGAAGAATCTCAAGGAATCTTCATCCTCAGGTTAATATGTTCTTATCTTTTTTTGATGATGCATACATACATATATCCAAAGGAAATATACTAGAACCTTGCATGACCTTTGCCATTGATGTCAAATAGGGAGAGATAGATAGTGGAAAGATAATGTGAGAGATAGTGAGAAGAAAAATATTTTTGGATATTTGGAAAACCTTTTTTGGAAAGTAAAGGTTAAGGGGAAGTTTGGAAAGTCAAGGTTAATTTTGAAAGGGGGAGTTAAGGTTAGGAAGAAATGGTTTTGTTTCATGATATGAATTTTTTTTTGATATGCATGTTGCCATCAATGACAAAAGGGTAGATTGTTGGAAGTTTGAAATTTTGTCATTGTTGATGCAACTTGGAAACATGAGCATGAGGTGTACACACGTAGGTTGATTCGACTTTGTTTTCATTGATGTCAACATTGTGGGGAATACTTTTTGGTATTATTTGTCCAAATACTAACTATATCGGAAAGTTGATCTATCCGAAGTTTCATTAAGTGTTCTCTGTTGATGGTGTTGTGGTTCAGTGCATCGGTTTTTGGGTCCACACTTCACTACAAGAAGAGATGTAACTTTTCACCTCTAACCATATCATTACAACTAATTTATATAGCTATATTCAAGATCTCGAGAAGTTTTGTGAAGAGTATTGAAAGATATCAATGATAGAGTTCAACTTTGTATATTACAATTATCTCTTTGATCAGTATACCTACATGGGAGATTTTGCATTTTCTTATGAAGGATGTTTTGATGTTGAGGTTCTAAAGGTAGTCTCTCTGATGTCGATGAAAAGAGAAACTGAATAAATATCGAATTTGGAAGGTGTTTATTGTGAGAAGCGTGTGTACAATTAGATTTTTTTGTGATTAGGTCCTATTCCTAGCTAACCTAATGCATGATACGTGTTGAGAAGATTAAATATACATTGTGAATGTTATTTGGGTCTATTTTAGGTCCATGTTGACTTGAAATTGAATATTACATATTTTTCTTGAGCAAAAAGATGATTTTAAATCTTGTATGGTGTCGATAAGAGCTATTTTGGATTGTTTTGTTTACATCTAATTAGGCCGACCTAATTGATGTGTGCAGATGTATTTGGGTATATATATGAGATATTTTGGAATTGAAGATGAGACACATAAGTGGATGGATGAGCATAAATGACATATCAGATGCGAGTGGTGTTGTATGATGTGAACATGAAAATTTAGTGGTAGAAGTTCAAATTCATAGTAGAGTTGTGTGACTGCTAAGCAAAGCAGTACTTCATATCCATAGCTTCAAAGGAACTAGAATACAACACAAGGAAGGTGCACTTTGTATTAATTCATACCTTGACAGTGAGCCACCATTTTTGTATTGTACTTAACTTTGGATGTGAGCCTTATAAGGATAGTGTGTCTTGGAAGTGAGCCTCTATAATATACTATATCTAGATATAATATATTGTGAGCTAATCCTCACCGTGGTTTTTCCCATTTTGGGTTTTCCATGTAAAAATCTTGGTGTTCATGTGTTTTGTGGATTTGTGGATGATTCATCCTTTCATTTCTTATTTCAGTTAATATGGTTTGGTGATTGAATTTGTTGTGTTCAAAAAGTTATAGAATATTGATTCACCCCCCCTCTTAGTATTTTGAATGTTCAAAAATTCACCATTAATGCCAAAAATACTGATACATGGCAAACAAGGATTTTCTTCAAACAACACATTCACATGCACAGAGTAAAAGCCAAGAAAATACTTCCTTAGTTCATGTTCCTGTGTATCATCAACAAGAATGTGCAAGTCAGCTCCAAGTTTACCACCACTAAGGTCAAATTTATTAATGCATGATAAATGAGGATTTTCTTCAAACAAATCATTTGAATAAATAGAATCAAAACCAAAAAAATACTTCCCCATTTCATTTTCTTTGTCATGTTGAAGTGATTCAATTTTTGGAGCAACCTCTTGGTCATCTTCTTGACATTCTTTTGTTTCATTGAGATGAATCTCATCATGTGTTCTTTGCTGCAGTAAAATAACAATCTAATCCATGTCAAAATTTTCATTAGCATTAAAATCCAATCTACTTTCTTGACATCTAAAAATTTGATCTAATTGACCATCGGGAAACACTTGATGAATTTGTACATCCACTTGAACTTCTGCTAAAGGTTCCATTTGGAACTCAACTTCTTGGCCGTCACCACAAAATCCATTTGCAATCTCATTCAAAACTATGTTGTTTTATGTTTCTATGTGTTCGTCATTCCAATCATCAAAGTCATTTCCTTGTGTCAACTTGTTAACAGGTGTTTCTTCCTTATCAATGCCCATAAAAGAATCTATGGGTGCAACAATAAATTTATTTTCCACATCTAGCAAATCTACACGAGGTAAAGAAAATTTTTTAGTCGTTGGGTCCATTTTAATGCAAGGCTCGAGGTCATCAGATGATGGGGAGGGGCTAGACATCTTCTCATAGTTACTGTCATCATTTTAGATGGAGTCATTTTCATTTTTCGTTTGTGCTAACTATTTCATCTCCCTTATTGAGTGGAGGACTATCCCAAGGATCTTCCATGAATATCTCTTTAATAGTGATTAGTCACTTCAAATATAAATCCATCCTTCCAAGGAAAACACAACAGTCAATCTCAAAATGTTTATTTTCCCAGTGTATCCTACATCCCTCTAACATAACAAATTCAAACAAACTCATAGCACCTATTTCCTCCAATATCTCATTTAATTGATTTTGCATGCATGGGATATCTACCCAGCAAAAACCATGCTCCTTTTTCCATTCATCACCTTGTTGTGCATCTTGCTTAGAAGAAATGTTCAAAGTGTTGGAAGGAGATTCTTTAGTTGTTGATTTATCATGACAACAGTTTTGTATTAATACCTCATCTTCTTTATTGCTGCTATTAATATTAGCATCTTCAACTAGATCAGACTCTAACTTGAGCTTTCCATTATGCTTTGAATTTAAATCCGTTTTGTGCTTTTTCTCAAATAAACCATAAAAATTTTGATATATTTCTTCATCTAATCCTTCGCTTACAACTTCATCATGATTTGATGCATTATGCATTGGAGTATGACTGAAAATAGATGATATAGTCACAAAAACTTCATTAGAAGGTGGAACACTTACCTCCATGGTTGACTTTTGAGAATCCCAAATCCCAAATTGGTCCTGCATGGGACTAACTTTATCTGAAGTGTTTAAGTGTGTGATGCTTGGAAGATTAGATAGGTTGTAATTGCAGGATGAAAATGATTGCATCTAGGTAGGCATACAGGGTGAATCGACATAAAGCTCTGAGGACCAACAACTTATGATTACTAGGGCATTACAATCATTATCTTGGTTACTTGAATTTGTCACATCATGTCTAGATTGTGCCAGTAAGAGAGCTTTGCTAAATGCATCATGTAGGGAGGTAACATCACCACAATGTCTAATTTCTGCTACAAATGAAGCATTCAAATGCCAATAATAATGTTCTTTTAGCACATAATTATCAATAACCAGAGTTAAAACTTGAACCCGTTGACACATAAAAAAGAACCTATGATTGAACTAGTAAATTGACTCTAGTAGTCCCCTTTTCGTATATGAAAATTCAAGTAATGAGTCATGTGGTTGCACGTAAGGATCAAATTGATCCATGAATAATATTTCTAACTCCATCCATGAACAAATAGAATTTGGTGGGAGATTAATGTAACATTGCCATGATGTACCTTGAAGTGTTTTGACGAATAGTTGACAAGTAGTATCTTCATGTTGAATCTGGAGAAAAGCAAATAAATCCTTGCAAATCTTGACATGTTTAGAAGCAATTTATTCACTGTTAGGAAAAAATGAAGCAAGCATGTTATGCATGTGATGAGGAATTTCATAAAAATCCTGGGAATACACAAAGGGCTTCCCATTAGAGTTGGGTTTTTCCAAGATTCATCCCACTCTAACATGCAACAAACCAAAAATGCTCAAGGCCCTCCTTCTAGTGCCATTCCTATTGATGGCCAAGTTGACACAACAACATGTAGGAAAGATGCAATTACCTTACATCTCCTGAAAGAAGCAAATGATCGTTAAATCAAACACCTCCCAAGGTCCTGGGTCTTTGGTCACAACGTTATCGTTTTGTTGAGCGGTCAATATGGCTATAATATTGAAGAGGCCTATTGGTTATTACACTTCTTGGTTGTTGCAAGATCGAAATCCTATCTAAACCTACTCTAACCAAAGGATAAAGAAAAGGAAAAGATAGATCACAGATGCAAAAAAGAAAGGAATGTTGATTCATCTAATTAACTAGATCTTCTATTCTTCAAGGAATTCCTAAATTAAATTGTAGAATAAATTAACTTGTAACCAATACATAGTCACATTCATTCACAGTGCCAAAATTAATAGCATATTGCAGATCATTCATTACAACTGGAACTCGAAAAAAAGATAACACTTTAATTCATTCCCTTGAAGAAAGTCAAATTAAATGGTTAACAAAACAAATTCCATTCCAAAGTATAACTTAAAGCAGGTTTGAATACAACTACTTCTACTATGGTAAAATAGATAAACAACATTTACAATTCTAACAAACTTCACCGGTTTATGGAAACCAATGCCTTCAAATCAACTCAGCTACACTAAGAATACAATAAAAATCTATCATGTACTCTACTATCAAACTCTAATAAGCTAACTTGCTTCTTAGAAATATAACTATCTCCTATCTAACCCCCTAAAATGAGCTTGATTTGACATTAAATAGCTCAGCCATTACATTATTCTCGCCCAAAAACAATACATGCAAAAAACAAAGCCCTTTTGCATGCATTCAATTTTCTCCACGACTTATGCAATTACCAGTTTCATCTTTTGTTTGAATTTAGTTAGCTTTAGTTCAAAAGTTGCATTTTCAATTTAACTTTGAGTTCCCCATCTTGTACAACGTAAAGCAACATCTTTTATGGAGGCGGTGTTATGTGGGACCACTAAACCTTCAGTTATCTTCTAGTTTGATGATCTTTTCAAAAAATCCCCTCGCACATTACCCTTGTAAATCATGACTTTTGAGATTCATCATCATCTATTATCTTTCCCAATTCGCAAAAGTATCTATAGAACACAATGCATTAATTAATAAATAAAATATTCAATTAATAACATTTTAAATCATTTCAATTTAGCATAAATATAATAAACTCTTAATCTTCACAATTGAAATAATGATTAAACCTCCTTTTCAAATTAATGCTATTTTAAAATGAAATAACATTAATTTGATGTTTCGTATGTGTTTAAAATTCCTTTATCTCCAAAAGCATTTTGGGGCATTTATCTCCAAAAGTCCTTTAAGAACTTTTACCCCCAAGCACTTTCTATTGCATTCCTTGAGATGACCTTTTCAAGGCATTTTAGCACACAATTCATGTGCATCATCAATGCTTCTCCATGCTTCCATTATACATCAGGTGAAGAGGGGAATTCCACCAATTGAATTTACTGAAATGATTCCTATCAACCTTTTAGCAAATCCATTTTGTGTTTCTTGCAATTATTACATTCCATGGGATTCCATTTGTTAGAGGCATTCTGTTTGAGCACTTCACTCATCGCCCTTCATGAGGGTGAATTGCTTTAATGGACATCCAAATTTTGTTCCAAACTTCTCAATTCTGTACGGTATGGAGGATGTTGGTTATGGAAAATTGTTTTGAATCAGCTAATTGCTTTTGATTGAAAGTTTTTTAAAGCTTTTTCATGAAATCAGTTTTGTTCCTATCCAAAGTACTCGTTTCACTCCATGAGATTAAATCTTTTGAGGTATTTTGCAAATTTTGGGTCCCCTAGATCACATTTCCATGAGTCATTTTCCATACAGTTTGTGTGCCTTCTCTATGCCTCCACATTTTGCATGCATTTTTCAATAGATCTCTGCATTTTGTGAATATCCTGCAATCAATGGAATTGCATGACACCATTTTCTTGGAATTCTTATGTCAAAAGGCTCACTTTTCTCTTTGATGGATGTTGATGCCCTGTTTCGAGACACCCTCATTTTGGTATGCGCAGGGAGGATGCTGGTAAAGGTTTATGGAAGCCGACTTTACTTGCATATTGTGGTTGCTTGTAAATTTAATTTAAGTTGTTCAATCAATCTACTTTGTGCATACCAATAATCATTGCATTTCAAAAGATAGTGCCTCTTTGTGACGTTTTGGAAAACAATTCACATGAATTATCCATGCTGCACTTCTTCATTAAAATGTGCGCCCATGCATTTGCTTCCAGTGATAATGGAATTTGCATTAAATTTTCAAAAGCCTCCCAATCGATTACATTTTTTGCATATTCTACAATCATTTAATTCCATACGGTGAAATCTCTCAAATCCTTTTGTTGAATAGCTTGCGCGACCTTCCTACTCTCACACTCCATGTGCATTCCTTGTAATTTCTAAAGCCTTTTCAACAAATTGATTTGTTGATCCCTCAATTACTATGCTCCATGAGATAACACATCTTTGTGGCATTTGATCAAATAGTTCACTGGTATGGTCCTGTGCTTCCCATTTTACACGAGTAGGGAAAAGATGCCAAAAAATGACTGTGGGAAATCGGTTCAACTTGCTAAGGCATTTACTTGAAGGCTTTCATAAAGCCGATTCACAAATCTATTTTGCACATATTGTGCAGGGATTTTATTACCACGACCATAGCTCGCAATAATAGCACCCCACATGATTTCATCTCTTTATGCTATGACGGGTGGTGCATCACATGTGGAACCTCTCTTCGTATCAGAAATATCCATCTCCAATAGACCTTTTTGTTGGGTGCAAGGTTTAATTTTTTGTGAAACCCTTCTAATGTGGTGGCTGCTCTCGTTGACCAACCTCTTAGTGTGACGATGGAGGAATCTGTTGTTACTGCTCTGCAATAGTTGGAGACTGGGATTGTTACCCCTATGAAGCCTCAGAAGGAGGACAACACCTCGTACATCTTTTTTTCCCAGCCAACTGGTGGGGGAGGACCTTTCCAGGGAAGTCACTAAATCTGTTATTCTCACTCCAGACTCTAAACCCTCTGCCTCTAAATCCTAGTTTAGTGGGGATAACTTTGAGGATTGGTAGTCTCAAAAGAGGAAAATGAGAAACAAGAAAATTGATGTGGGAATAGATAACAAAGTTGGAAGACCCTCAAAGAGATTGTCAAGGCACAAAGCTACAACCAGGGATATTGCAAGTGGATGACTATTAGAATTGGCTATGGCTGCCAAGATCTATGGACCAAATGGAAAGCACAAGAAAAGAGAGAATATGACAAGAATAAACTGTATTCAATGTCATTGATATGATGATTCTGATTATGATAATGATTGATTACAAATAAGAGACCCCTTGGTTATATAGCCAAGGTGAGAACATAGAAGGGCATAAGATTATGACAAGTGTCAGAATCTTATGACATGAGACAACTATGAAGAGCTATCACTCCACTTAAGGTGGAGAGATAATCACATGATGTGTCCACAAAAGGTGGAAATGATGAGGTTATGACATGTCAAGTCCACCAAAATTGGAGATTCTCCAACAACCTCCTATGTGGTCCCTAAGTAAACTTAACTAAGGTGTAATTATGACCTAGGACAAGGTACAAAAAATTTAATTACACCAACAATGACAATCAACCCTTGATTCAACTCATCGTAATAGAAAATGAAGTTCCTCTCATGGAACATGTGGGTGTTGAATAGTCCCCAAAACAAACTAGCTCTCAAGCAATGCATTGTAGATCTTAAAATTGATGTCCTTTTGCTGCAAGAAGTTAAGATGACTTACCGGAATTTCTCCTTAATAGCTAATAAAATATGGCTGGGTTCAACCTTCTTCTATAGTGAGGTAGACGGTGCTTCTGGTGGCATTACTACTTTTTGGAAATTCGCTAAGATTGATAGGAAAACCTATGTGTTCTCTCATAATTACCTGGCTATGACTCTCAAAGTTACAATTACATTTGGCATCTGTTTAACATTTATGCCCTGAATACTCGTGGAGGAAGGAAAAGTATGTGGGATGAAATCTTACCTTTAATCTTGGCTGATAAAAATGCCTTGTACATGGTGGTTGGTGAATTTAATTCCCCTTTGTTTCCTTTAGAGAAGCTTGGTGGCCTTATGGACTACTACAATGACAGCACGAGTGATCTATCAGACTTTATCAGCAGGTCTAGTTTGTTTGATTTGGAGCTATAGGGTAATCGTTTCACTTGGTCTAACAATCATAAAGGTAACCACCTTATTTAGGTCCGCCTTGATAAGGTGTTGGTCTCAGTGGGATGGAATTTGGGATGCAATGCTTCCCTTATGCCCTCCCCAAGACTGTTTCTGACCATAGCCCAATTCTTCTCCAGTGGATGAATAAGCCTTTCTTTGGGCCTCACCCCTTCAGATTTGAAATTGTGTGGATGACACATCAAGATTTCAGAATTTGTATAGAAAATTGGTGGAGCTATCCAATTTAGGGGTTTGCCATGTACAAAATCTCCCCAAAACTTGACCTCATTAGAAAGGAAGTAAAAGGGTGGTCCAAATCTACCTTCGGTGACATCTTTAAGGAAAAAAAGGAGATTGGGGATAAGCTTGATAGAATCCAAAATCTAATGGCCAAGGGTATGCTTCTTCAACCTTTGCATGAGGAAGGGAAAGTTAGAGGAAGAAATGAAGAGATAACTTAAGCAAGGAAGAAATTTATTGGAAGTAGAGGTCTAGAGTACAATGGCTGAAGGAGAGTGACAGGAACTTGAATTTTTTTCACAGGACTACTTGTAGACGCAAGAAAAGGAACACTATCAAATGCTTACGAAATGAAGTTAACCAAGAGGTCACGAAAGCAGAGAAAATTGGTGAAACATTTGAATGCTATTTTAGACATATGTATTTGGACATTGGCAGCTACCTCTCAGCTGTAGTGCAGGACAAAATTTTAAGCCACCTCCCTTCTTCTATTAGTGAGGAGGACAATCAACAACTCTTAGCTCCTATGTCAGAGGAAGAAGTTAATATGGTTGTGTTTGCTATGGGTGCCTATAAAGCCCTTGGGCCGGATGGGTTTCCCCCAACTTTCTTTTAGGAGTATTGGGACATTGCCAGCTATGATATGACCATGGCAGTCAGAGACTTTTTCAGAATAGGTAAATTGCTAAAAAAGTTGAATAATACCTACATAGTTTAGTCCCTAAAATCCAGGACCCAAAGTGTATGGCTGAATTTAGGCCTATAAGTCTTTGTAACACTGTCTACAAGATTTTTTCTAAAGTCCTGGTCAACCGGCTTAAGCCACTTTTGGACAAGATCATCAACAAATGTCAAAATGGATTCATTTCGGGTAGAAAAATCCTTGACACTGCTATTATGACTCATGAAATGATCCACTCTATGGAGAAAAGTAAGAACCAATGTATGGATTTTAAGTTAGATATTTCTAAGGCATATGATAGAGTCAGATGGAAACTTCTGTACTTCTGTACTCAGTTTTATCTAAATTTTGCTTCAATGATAAGGTATTTGGGATTGTCTGTGAATGTGTTGAATCGGTCCATTCTTTTGTTCTAGTTAATGGAATTCCTTGGGGATTCTTTAAAGCTGGTAAGGGCATTAGGCAAGGTGATCCTCTATCACCCTATTTGTTAATCATGGTTGCTTAAGTTCTTAGTAGGAATTTTTTGTTTTTGTTACACTTTGGGAAAATTTAGGGAATTAGAGCTGCCTTGACCCTCCCCCCCTCAGTTCTGCAACAATTTGTGGATGACACCTTCCTTTTTGGAAAATCTTTTGTGGTTGAAGCTAGAGAATGGAAAGGCCTCCTTCATGATTACGCTAATGCCTCTAGGCAATGTATCAATTATCAAAAAAATAGTATCTATTTCTTCAACACAAAGGTTGAGCTTCAAGCGAAGATATTATCTATTCTAGGCTGCCAAAGTGCTGCTCTTCTAGGAACTTACCTTGGCTTACCCCTTATTGTGAAGGAGGTTACTCCTAGTTTCTAGAATAGTATTTTGGAGAGAATGCAAAAGAAGCTTGCAGGTTGGAAGGGTAAGCTCCTTAGTAGTGCTGGTAAACTGCATTTACTCTCGGCCTCTCTCCAAGGGATCCCGGTTTATTTCCTCTCCCTCTTCAAAATTTTGGGCTCCATGGCAGAAAAACTGGAAAGAACCCAAAGGACTTTCCTTTGGACTGAGCTTGAATATAAAAAAATATTGGCTCTTGTTAATTGGGACACATTCTGTTATCCTAAAGGCCAAGGGGGTTTAGGGATCAGAAAGATAACTAATTTGAACATGGCCCTCATTACCAAAATTGGATGGAACCTTGTGATGGGTAAAGACGAATGGTGCAATATTATGAGGGCTATTTGAATCAAAGTTTTCTTTCTAGGGCTCTGGACTTGAATGGCCTCCCCCTTGGGTCTAAAATATGGAACAATATCCTCAAATGCAAATCACTTGTAAAGGAAGGGCTTAAATGGAAAATTGGCAATGGGAGATCAATAAGATTCTGGGAGGACTGTTGGATTAGGGATAAACCCCTACCTGATAACGATTTCAATATTATGAGGTAGCGGGCTAAGCCCTTCTTTGGTATTTTTATTGCTGATTATATTACCCCCAGAGGTAGATGGAAAATCCTGGAGCAGTGTTTTTTAGATAGGCTTGACCTTCTCCCTAAGGTTGTTGAGCTACAAGCTTTATTAAATAAGGTGAGACTTCCTCTTTTTCCTAAGGAGGATGAGGTTTTTTGGATGAAAACCACACAAGGGCCTTTTTGGTTAAGTCTGCTTTATCACATGTTGCTAACATTTGAAGGTGAAGATAATTGTTGGAAGAAGGTTTGGAACCCACAACTCATCCCTAAAATCAATTTCTTTTGGTGGGCTTCTATTCATGGAAAAAATTTAACTCTAGATAACCTTGTTAAAAGAGGATTTCAATTTCCCAATAGATGTATCCTTTGTAAACATGATGAGGAGACTATCTCCCATCTTTTCATCCACTGCCAATTTGCTTCCCAAGTGTGGCAAAAAATCCTTCAGAAGTTCAACATTCAATGGGTGTTTTGCAGGGATATTCAACAATTTGTTATTAATTGGAGGTGCCCTTCTAACCATCCCCTTTTTAGACAACTTTGAGAAAATTTTTTGCCTCATATTTGTTGGTGTTTGTGGAAAGAAAGAAACAATAGGATATTCAAGGATAAGGAGAATAGTGTGGAAAGTGTGCTGATAATCCTTAATAAACTCCTTTTGGACAATATCTCTATGTGCAAGTGGAAGATCCCTAGTAGCCCCTCAACTGGTTGGGACAAAACCATTGCTAGAATTTGGAAACTTCCTAGGGACTTTCACAAATTTTACAACTCCAAGAAGGTTGCCAGGAACAACACAAAATGGAAAACTCCTAAACCACCCTGGTGCAAGTTAAATTTTGATTGGGCGGCGAAAGATGGGAAAGCTGCTGGGGGTGGTATCATTAGGGACCATAATGGTTGTCTAGTTGGTACCTACACAAGGAATTTGAATGAACACACAAGTAAATAGACAGAAAGTGTGGTGCTCCTTTGGGGCCTTAAGTTTGCGTTGTCGATTGGCATCAGAACACTAGAAATCGAGGGTGACTCTTAGCTGGTTGTGGAAGTAGCGAAAGGTACAATGGTTGTCGACTGGTCTATCCAAGGAATAATTGAGGACATTAGATCTCTTTTCACTGGTTTGGAGGAGTTCACTTTGCAACATGTTTTTAGGGAAGGAAATGTGGTTGCTGACAGTTTGGATGCTATGGGTTTTGATTTGGAGGGTCTACGGTGTTGGAGGAAGGAATGCTCTTTACCTCCTACATTGTTCCTAAGAGGAGCAATTTAAACGACGTCCAACATGGTTGCTAAAAATTTCTATTTTTTGGCCCTAGTGTGGAGTTTACTAAATTTAGTTAGTAATATTGGTGGGAGACTATTTTAAAAACTAGCCATTGTGCAGGATGGCTGATGGGAAAGATTTGCCATGTGGCGTGTACTTTCTTTGCTAGGTCATCACCAAGACTTTTCATGATGAATTTTAATGGCTTAAGGGGTCATCATTTTTTGAACCTCCTCAAATTATGTGAGATTTCTATCAGCCTTGTGGATTTTTTTTTATCCTTTGTGTCATCTGGATTTATTATCCTCCTCATGTTTTATCGTGCCATAGATTTCTCGCATGAGGGAACTGCTAGGTTTGAGTTGGTTATGGGAAGTGACACTAATTGCCTTAATTTCATGATTTACAAATTGCTTTTTGGCTTTCATTTTCTTCTGGTTGTTTCCAATTTGGGGTTTCTTTGTAACTGCTCTGCAATTCACATTCCCATTTTAATTTCTCCTATCACTACTCTAGCTTTATCACTCTCTTCTTTCTGGTGCCATGGGTGGTGACTGTGTTGGAATAATATGCCTCAATCACACAGGCTGAAACCTCTGGAAGAGCCAAGTCGGTGTGACATTCCTTTTGTTTGGTCGATTGATAGTTTAGTAACCTTATGGTTTGTATAAGTCACCGAGATAATGCTTTTTTCTTTCCGACTGGTGTTGTCGCTGTGACTTGTGGCATTCACTGTAACCTTCTGCCGAGTGGGTTGGTCTGGCCGAAAGGCCATTCTTATCGGATATTAGGGAGACTCTGGGTGACAAGCGATGTTGGGGAGATTCATAGTAATTGGAGTCTTTAGGGAGAGACTTGGACATTCAGTATGAAGTCTTATCAATATGGAAAGTCTCACCAATAAGTATTCACTTGGAGTCTTCGGGGTAACACGGAGGTTTCGCTATGAACTCTTGGCGACATATGTTTGTCTCACCGATGCTCATCGAGGTAACATGGAACCCTTGGTAAGAAGTCTTGTTGACAGTTGGTTCTCTTGCTGATAGGTATGAACATCGGTGTAATCTCCTGGCGATAGCGGTAAGTCTTGCCAACACTATATGTTTGTTATCAGGTGTCTTCGATGAAAATCCTAGCGACTAAAGTCTTTAGCAAAAGGTGTGAACATTCAGAGTAACGTCTCAACGATAGCCTAAGTCTTGCTGACGAGTGTTCTTTTTGGTATGACTTGAAGGCTCGGTGTGATCTCTTGGTGAATAACGATAGTGTTTCCGATGGAAATGCTAACATCTATGTGACTTTGGAACTTCGGTATGATGTCTCATCAAAAACGATGGTCTTGCCGAATAGAAATACAAGTGATGATCATCGGTATGAGGTATTGGCGACAAGGCGAAGTTTGAGCGACAACTTTCTGAACTTGGTGTAACCTCTTGCTGATAGTGATGACTCTTGGCGACATCGATGGTTGAGTCTTGTGGCATCGGGGAGACATGGTTAGTGTCTCACCAACATGCGAATACATTTTGAATGCCTTTGATCGATTGACCATCCTACATGGTTTGTCCTCGACCAATCAGGGAGCAGAATGGGAACCACTAGTAGTTGGACGGTTGCGGCCGTTACTGAGAGGAAGATCGACAAACCATGGGCATCATGGATATACTCAGGAATTGCAAATGTTGAATGGTTCGATGGTTGGATGAATAGTTTGATGAATAGTTAGATGTATGATAAGTGTGAATTGAATTCTGAGAGTATTGTAACTTGAATGTTCTATAACAAGGTTGATCATTGTGAATGCTGTTGTAAATTGACATCAGAGAGTGAAGCCCATACTCTGTATGTAATTTCTGTTATTGTAATACAAAGGGGTTTTTCTTGGTGTGGTGGGTTTTTCTCCCATAAGGGTTTTCCCACATAAATCTGGTGTTCATCTGTGTATGATTATTTCTTTTTTTATGTTATTGCTTTCAAGTGTATCTTAACTGGATTGTAATTGAAAATTTAAAAGTATCTCTGCATTCTTCCCTGAGGTTTTGATGTTAGGAAAATTGCTTCTGCACCTTAGCTTTCCTTACAAGTGGTATCAGAGCTTGGCCAGTTGTGTTATCCTTGTGGGTACGGTGGGTTTTTTGTGTCAATTCTATTTAGTGGGAGTTTTGTAGAAGTTTGGTAATTCAAATTATAGGTTAATATGGCAAGTACGTCAGGAAAGATTGAAATTGAGAAATTCAATGGCAAAAATTTTGAGTTGTGGAAACTTAAAATGAAAGATTTGTTGGTTGATCGTGATATTTGGATTGCTGTGTCTGGAACGAAGCCTACAGGCATGAAGCAAGAGGATTGGGACCTTGCAGATAGAAAATCAAAGGGGTTGATAAGACTCTGTTCTTCTGAATGTTCATGAAGAAAAGACTGCATCTTCCTCGTGGAAAAGACTAGCAGCTATTTATCAGGGCAAGTCCTTGGTGAATAAATTGTTCTTGAGGAAGAAGCTGTACTCTTTGAGAATGCAGGAAGGAGGGTCTGTTGCTGATAATTTGAACACATTCAACATGCTGATTGCACAGTTAACATTTGTGGGTGTGAAGATTGATGAAGAAGATCGTTGTATGCTGTTATTATGTTCATTGCCAGATTCTTGGGATCACTTGGTGATGGCTATTGGGAGTACAAAATCCAGTTTCAAGATGAAAGATGTTGCTTCTTTGTTATCAAAAGAGATGAGAAGGAAATATTTTGAGATGGTGAAGGAGGCCCTTGCTGCTAGAGGAAGGTTGAAAGAGAAAGGAAAGAAGGACAAAAAGTCTAAATCCAAATTAGAGGGGAGATCAAAGTCTCCTGGTAAGAAGTCCAAGGTGAAGTGCTGGAATTATGGGCAACCTAGTCATGTCCGAAAGGATTGCAAAGAGGAGAAAAAGAAGAAGAATTCTTCCGACTATGATTCTTCTCAGAGTGATGCAGACGTATTCATTGTAGCCTTGGCTACGCAGGCATCAGATGATGTCTGGCTGATTGATTCTAGAGCATCTTTCCACATGACATCTCATAGAGACTGGCTCACGAAGTATTATGAATATGATGGTGGGAAGGTGTATTTGGAAAGTGATTCATCATTGGAAATAGTTGGTTGTGGAAGAGTCAGAATTCAATTCCTTGATGGAAGAGTGAAGGGAATCAATGATGTTACACACATACCAGGTCTGGCTTGAAATCTACTTTCTGTTAGTAAGCTGAATAATATTGGAGTGCAAGTCACATTCTCTAGAAATGGCTGCAAGATGGCTAGAGGCTCTATGGTAATAGCAAGGGGCGCTTGAATTGGTACCTTGTATAAGCTGCATGCACATGCTATTCAATGTAATAGTGTCTTTGTAAAGTCACAAAAAGCTACTCATGGAGGAAAAGAGGAAAATGTTCCTGATTCTGTAAACTCTATGGAAGTTAAACTTCCAGCAGAAAAGAATATGCTCTGGCATCACAGGCTATGCCACATTGGTGAGAAAGGTTTAAAAGCTTTGAAGAATAAAAACCTTGTTGAGGGGCTTGAAGATTGTAACCTCGAATTCAAATTTTGTGAACATTGTATATATGGTAAACAACATTGTGTTTCATTTTATTCCAATCCTCACAAATCTTCTGGTTTGCTTGATTATGTACATTATGATATTTTTGGTCTAGTGAATGTTCCTTCTTTTTCTAAGTCAAGGTACTATGTATCATTCATTGATGATTATTCGAGAACATTTATTTATTTTTTGAAAAGTAAATCAGAAGTGTACAGTCGGTTTAAGTAATTTAAGAACCTTGTAGAAAATTAGACTAGAAGAAAAATAAAATGTTTAAGGACTGATAATGGTGGTGAATTTTGTTCTGATGATTTCAAGAGGTACCGTAAAGATCATGGGATTAAAAGACATAAAACTACACCGTATACTCCGCAGAAAAATGGAGTTGCAGAAAGGTTCAATAGGACAGTGATGGAAATAGCACGAAGTATGCTGAGCAGTGCTGGCTTGGAGGAGAAGTTCTGGGCTGAGGCAGTTGCTACAGCTTGTTACTTGATAAACCGTTCTCTGAATTTCACTCTTGTTGAGAAAACACCTTTGGAAGCATGGTCTGGTAAGAAGCCCTCTTTAAGACATATTCGAGTCTTTGGCTGTGAGGCATATGCATATGTGCCGTATGAGAAAAGATCTAAATTGGGGAACAAGGCTGTTAAATGTATTTTTATTGGCTATAGTGCTGGCATAAAAGGATACAAACTTTAGAGTCCTGATACGAAGAAGGTTCTATACAACAGAAGTGTAATATTTCGTGAGCTGAAGCCTTCTACCTTGGATCTACAGTCAAAGAGAAAATCAGAAAACAAAAAGGATGCAGTTGAAATTCCTCCTACACCAGATAAAGAGGAATTGAAAATTCAAAATGTACTTGAAACTAAGGAGAGCTCAAGTAGTTTTGAGAGTTCTAAAGAAGAACAACCTCAGCCTCAACAAGTGAGGAGGTCATCTTGTGAAAGAAAGCAACCTAATAGGTATGGGTTATCTTTGATAGATTCTACTTGTGCCTATGCTTTAATTTCTAGGACTGATGAGCCTAGGACTGTGAAAGAGGCATTTAGAATGTCTGATTCAAACTCTTGGTTAGAAGCCATGAATGAAGAAATGGCATCATTAGAAAATAATGATACTTGGAGTTTGGTGCCCTTGCCTGAAGGCAAAAAAGTTGTGGGTTACAAATGGGTATTTAAAAAGAAAATTGGTCTGGATGGCAGTGTGGAAAAATATAAGGTGAGGTTGGTTGCGAAGGGTTATTCCCAAGTAGAGGGAATTGATTATGGGGAGATTTTTTCTCCTGTAGCTAAGCTAACGTCCATTAGATTTATTTTGTCACTTGTAGCAGTGTATGACTTAGAGATCAAATAGATGAATGTGAAGACAACATTTCTTCATGGTGATCTTGAAGAAGAGATTTATGTGTCCCAACCTGAGCACTTTGTGGAAAAAGGTAAAGAAAGATTGGTTTGCAAGCTGAATAAATCTCTGTATGGGTTAAAGCAGTCTTCTAGAATGTGGTACCAGAAGTTTGACACTTTTGTTTTGTCATTGGGATTTGTAAAATCAAAATCTGATCATTGTGTGTATTACAAAGCTAAAAGTGATCAAGTTCTTATTATTGCTCTCTATGTTGATGATATGCCATTCATAGGCAATAGTAAGTTAATGATTTTTGATCTTAAGTCTTAGTTGTCTACAAAGTTTGAAATGAAAGATCTTGGTGCAACAACGTATATTCTGTGAATGGAAATAACTAGGGATAGGAAGAGTAGAAACCTTTGGCTCAGTCAGAGTATGTTAAGACTGTTCTAGAGAGATTTTGTATGAATGATTTCAAGTAGCTAGTTGTTCCAGTTTTGCAGGGAACAAAGCTATTTGTTGAAGACTATCCAAAATCTCCTACTGAGATGGAGGACATGACCAGTGTACCTTATGCTAGTACAGTTGGTAGTCTTATGTATGCAATGGTCTGTACAAGGCCAGGCATTGTCCAAGTAGTGGGAGTACTTAGTTGGTTTATGGTTAATCCTAGAAGGACACATTGGATGTTGTGAAGAGAGTGTTTAGATATCTGAAGGGCACTTCAGAATATGCTTTGTGTTACCATGAGAACTTGGTTGAATCACAGAGGACTCTCAGTATTCAAGGCTATGTGGATTTTGATTAGGTAGGGGACATTGACAACAGAAGATCCACCAGTGGATATATTTTCATGTTGGATGAGTAAGCGGCAGGATGTAGTCGCTTTTTCCACTATAGAGGCAGAATACATGGCAACAACACACGCCTGTAAAGAAGCAATCTGGTTAAGAGGTTTGTGTTCTAACATTGGTTTTGATGCAAGGCAAATAACTATTTACTGTGACATTCAGAGTACTATTTGTTTGGCAAAGAATCCTACTTTCCATGCCAGGATGAAACATATAGATATATAGTATCATTTTGTACGGGATATGGTGGAGGATGGAAAGGTCTCATTAGAAAAAGTGGATACTCTGGAGAATGTTGTAGATGTATTGACGAAGCCAGTGAGCACAAACAAGTTCAGGTGGTGTGGCAATTCAATGGGCCTCAGTGCCCATGAATTTCAATAGTTTTGTTGTGCTTTGGAGGTTCCTGTGTGATCTTCGTCAAGTGAGAGTTTGTTGGAATAATGTGCCTCAATCTCACAGGCTGAAACCTCTGAAAGAGCCAAGTCGGTGTGGTATTCCTTTTGTCTAGCCGATTGGCAGTTTAGTAACCTTGTGGTTTGTACAGGTCGCCGAGACAATGCTTCTGTCTTGCTGACTAGTGTTGTCACTATGACTTGTGGTGTTCGCTGTAACCTTCTGCCGAGTGGGTTGGTCTAGTCGACAAGCCATTCTTATCGGGTATCGGGGAGACTCTAGGCGACAAGCAGTGTCGGGGAGATTCATAGCGATTGGAGTCTTCGGGGAGAGACTTGGATGTTCGGTATGAAGTCTTATCGATATGGAAAGTCTCACTGATAAGTATTCACTTGGAGTCTTCAGGGTAACACGGAGGTTTTGCTATGAACTCTTGGTGACATATGTTTGTCTCACCGATGCTCACTGGGGTAACATGGAAGCCTCGGTAAGAAGTCTTGCCGATAGTTGGTTCTCTCACCGATAGGTATGAACATTGGTGTAATCTCTTGGCGATAGCGGTAAGTCTTGCCGACACTGTATGTTTGTTATCGGATGCCTTTGGTGAAACTCCTAGCGACTGAAGTCTTTGGAAAAAGGTGTGAACATTCAGAGTAACATCTCAACGATACCCTAGGTCTTGCCGACGAGTGTTCTTTTCGATATGACTTGAAGGCTTGGTGTGATCTCTTGGTGAATGACGATAGTATTGCCGATGGAAATGATAACGTCTATGTGACTTTGGAACTTCGGTATGATGTCTCATTGAAAATGATGGTCTTGTCGAATAGCAATACAAGTGATGATCATCAGTATGAGGTTTTGGCAAAAAGGAAAAGTCTGAGCAACAACTTTTTGAACTCGGTGTAACCTCTTGTCGATAGTGACGACTCTTGGCGACATTGATGGTTGAGTCTTGTGGCATCGCGGAGATACGGTTAGTGTCTCACTGACATGCGAATACATTTTGAATTCCTTTGACTGATTGACCATCCTATGCGGTTTGTCCTCGACCAATCAGGGAGCATAATGGGAACTGCTAGAAGTTGGACTATTGTAGTCATTACTGAGAGGAAGATCGACAGACCATGGGTGTCATGGATATACTCAGGAATTGCAAATTTTGAATGGTTCAATGGTTGGATGAACAGTTGGATGAATAGTTCGATGTATGATAAGTGTGAATTGAATTCTGAGAGTATTGTAACTTGAATGTTCTATAACAAGGTTGATCATTGTGAGTGTTGTTTACAAATTGACATCAAAGAGTGAAGCTCGTACTCTGTATGTAATTTCTGTTACTGTAATACAAAGGGGTTTTTCTTGGTGTGGTGGGTTTTTCTCCCGTAATGGTTTTTCCACATAAATCTGGTGTTCATCTGTGTATGATTATTTCTTTGTTTCTGTTATTGCTTTCAAGTGTATCTTAACTGGACTGTAATTGAAAATTGAAAAGTATCTTTGCATTCTTCCCTGAAATTTTGACGTTAGGAAAGTTGTTTCCGCACCTTAGCTTTCCTTACAGACCATTTGTGTGTTGAGCCAGAAAAATTCAACGACTGGAAAAGGGATGGCATTGTCTAACATATTTGCAGAGAGGGTGGAATCTTGCAATTCATGGAGTGCATGTCGGGGCATGACGAAGGCCTCTCCAAGTAGTTTGTCACCTTGGGATGCTAGAAGGGTGACTATGGGGAGCATTTCTTTTGAGGTGAATGAGGACGTAATTTCTATGACCATTGGGCTTGCTACAGATGGGAATAAGTGGAAGAAAACCAATAAAGTTATTGATCAGACCAGCCTTAAGCAGTTCTACCATGGTGATAAGAAACATGTCAAGCTTTGGTGGCTATGACCGTGAGGTGCTTCCTGAGCCATGGGATAAGATGTGCATGGTGGTGATGAAATTATTGACTCTCGAAGGGAGATATGGTGTGTATTATTACTACCATTTTAATTTACTCAATCACCTCATAAACCACAATAATATTTCAATTCCTTTTTTTCTGTTACATTCTCTTGAAAGTACTGTGCTTGATTTCATTGAAGCCATGAATTTGGGTAGAAATTTCACCATTATGCACCAAGGGCTCATGTTCAAACTCTACCATTTTCATATTTCCCTTTGTCCTCCTCAACCAATTACTATTGAAGAGGCCCTGACCTCCTCTACCCCTCCATTTGCTAGCATTATGAATAACCCTCACCCCAATAAGAAAAAGTGTATCAAAAACCCTACTATGAAAGCCCCTACCTAGGACACATCCCCTAATATGGGGTCTATTGTCAAAAAGAAGGATAAGAAATGTATTGATCCTACCCCCAAAACTAAAGCCAAAGCTTCAAAGAAAACCAAATTTAGGCTGCAACAAATTGACCCTGACATTGAAATCACTGAAGAGACTAGTCCCCATAAAGGTCAAGCAGACTGGTGACTAAACAAGAAAAAGAGAAGAATTCTAAAGAGGCCTGAGAGTCTATTGACGGTGATGAGAGTGATAGCAAGAGTAAAGAGGAAAAGGATATGAAGGAGGAAGCCCATTTGGCTTTTGATAGTAGCTCCTCCCATGTTTCTAAAAGCTTAAAAAAGGGTTTTTTTGGGTCCTTCCAATGTTAGGGCCAAGGAGGTCAAGGATAGGGCCTCAAACATTGCTGAGGGAAAGGCCCCCATGGAGGAAGCCTATAGCAAGCAAGATGCTATCTAGGAGGAGGTTGATAATCTTAAAAGAAAAGTGGAGAATTTGGAGAAAAGGCAGGAGGATGTCACCCGCTTCGCGCTGAAGATCATGCACAGGTCTGCCACCACTCTTTGTCTATTGCAGAAGGACAAGTCCACAAACAATGCTAAAGAGGAAGTTGTTAGCAATGAACTTCTTAAGTTCCTCACTGAGGATTGGGATACCATAACTTTGATCAAGCCATGCAGTGGAAAGAAAGATTAGGGTCGTAGAAGGTTTTGCTTTTTGGTTGGCCATGGCCTTACTGGCCATTGTTTCTTTTTGATTTTATTAAAGATACTGATGTTGTTTTTATATTTTTTTATGACTGGTATGACTCTTGGTGGTCCTCAGTTAAGACTATTTTAAATCATGGTTTCATGATGGACACTAATATTGGTAGACTCTATGGTCTTGCGAGATACACTTGTAGCTATACTGACACTATGCGTAGGATGGTTAGATTGCTCTAGTTGTCTGATACTTTGGTTACTCTGCTCATGATTTTGATGTGATTTTTGATATGGAATGTTTAGGGTGTTTGGTTAGGTTTTCTAGACCTTGTTGTTAGTGTGTTGATATTGCTATTTTGTTGATGATGGCCTGTGGAGCCTTGTACTAAAGGGACAACACCTTGGTTTTGTTGCTTTTAATATCAAAAACTTGGCGAATTTAGGTTGAAAAATTGGCCATGGACACTTTATTTTTTGGGCCATTGGTCTCATCAAGATCTGAAATCTCGAAGGGTCACTTTGTTTTTATTTTCACTTTTTTAATTTTTTAATTTATTTATTTTCTTTTTAATTTTTATGTATTTTTTCAAATCTTTTTAAATTTTAAAAGATTTATTTATTGGATTATTTTATTTTTTAAAAACCTTTTAATCTTAAAAGGTTTATTTATTTATTTATTTTATTTTATATTTAAAGTTTATTTATTTATTTATTTTTAATTTTACATTTTTTTAATTTTTAATTATTTTTGTATTTTAATGTTTTGTGTTTTTCAATTTTATAATTTTTTGATTTTTTTGGATTTTTAGGACTCAAAGGGGACTAGACCACAAACAACACAAATGCAAATGACGCGGAAACTGAAGACGAGACAAAGTAAAAGACAATAAAGAAACAAAGGGTCAGGATCGAGAACTCAAACTGGACTTGGACTAAGTCCAAGTCCGATTTGGAGTTCCGATCCCAACAAGAGAACAAGGGTCAGGATAATGAACTCAAATTGGACTTGGACTAATTCCAAGTTCAATTTGGAATTCCAATCTCGACAAGAGGAAAGGGTTGGGATTGAAAAATCAAACTAGAAGTCCGATTTGGAATTCCAATCCTGACAAGAGGAACTAAAAACAGTCTTGAGAAATTAAAAACTTATAGAACCAAAATGACACAAATGATCCGGGACCGGGAACCAAAAATAGAACTTGAAGTACAATGTCTACAACCCAATTCAGAACTTGAGTCCCAAACAAGGCCACAAAGCGAGACAGGGAAACCAAATCAAACTCGAGCCTTCGATAGAAAGGTCAAAAGTTTGAATTGAGACTTGAAACTTGATAAGAATGAAAGGGAACAAAGTAAGGTCTTAGGTTTATAGAAAACTCTGGGACAAGATTGAAAATGATGAAAACACAAAATGAAGATAGAAACAAAAACAAGTGAAGAGGGAAAAGATGAAAACGAGAATGACAAATCGCAAACACAACAAAAAAAATGATGAAACAAAGGAAATCAAAGGGGGTCTCCAAATTTTCCAAGAAAAAAGTTGGGGTGTGTATGTAGGGCATAACAGGAGCTAAGGGAATAACTTAGCAATTAGCAAAATTTTAACAATATTGGTTCTTTAAAGAATATACTTTCATGTCTTTGATGAGAAGGTGATAAATAGACGTAAATCAAAATCAACAAGGGGAAAAACTACATAATGGAGATTTTTGACCCAAAACAAAACTAGGGAACATACAAAGCCTATAAAAAATCCAACTTGTCTACCAACAAACCCTAATAAATAAATAAACCTTAGGCCAAAGCACTAGGTCGTGAAGCAATGTTGAATTCACAAAATAAATACAATGGAAATAAATGTTCCTAACATAAATATCCTACATAAAATAATTAAATCACTATTATAAATAAATTTGATCTGGGATTAAGAGCTCAAACTATAACAATACATGTAAATTGATTTCCTAATGTGCACAAAAAAGGGCTTTGTTATGTGAATGCCTTGAATCTATAAATGAATTATTTTTATTTGGTTCAAGTCACTAATGTGAAACTTAACTTCACACCTATGAAACTAATCTTCATGCTTGTAGAAATGAACTTGGTGTACATAATTGAGTTTAACCCACACAAAAAAAATCTAAAATGATATTCCCTTAACCTGTTGATTGTATTGGGATATGTGTAACTAACTTGTGTTTAAAATTACCTTTAGTATAGTTGTATAAGTAGTTAAGTCAACCTATGTGGCATCAAAGGCATAAGTATGGTACATATAGAAGTTAGTGGGTAGTTTATGATCATCATATTGTGAGTTGTGTTTTATTTGGAGACTTTTTGAGGTTTTCCCTCTCAAAGCAGCTTATTATTCTCAAGCATTATCAAATATTTGCAACATAATTCCTATTATTTTGTTCTCTTGTGAAAGTTTTTCATTACAAGTGGTATCAAAGCATAATCTTGTGCATTTTTTCAATTCAGGGGGTCAAATTAAGAAGTGCATATCTCTCCTAATTTAGTGAACTAATTTCAAAATTTTGGAGGTTGGATCAAAAATATATTGAAATTGTCACATCCTATATTTGAAGGTCATTTGGAGTAGATTTGAGGGAGTTATTGTTGAAGACATGTAAAATTGACCTAACACCTATCACACATACTAAATGATATTTTCACATCATCGGCATCATTATCATCAAATATCACTGCATTTCACATCAAAAGCATCGAAAACCATAAATTCCTCTATTAATTGAATAATACAACATTATTTAATTAATTCACTTTTTCATCATTTTTGACTAATTAAATAAATTATATTTATTTAATAAAGTACTCAAACCCTATTTTTGCTATTAATTGAATAATACAACATTATTTAATCAATTCATGTTTTATCATTTTTTAACTAACTAAATAAATTACATTTATTTTAAAAAGTCCTAATCTAGCTTTATTTCGTCCTAATTAGTTAAATAACACCAATTATTTAATTATGTCACTAATTCACTTTATTCCCCTAAGTCGATTGAATTATTAAAATTATAATAATTCAATTAACTCACTTTCCCTCTAAATTTGAATAAACTATTCAAAACATTATCAAAAATCAAATCAAACTAATGCAACTTTGTTTTCAAAGTCAAACTTGATTTTCACGTTTAACTCCAAAAAGGAATTAATTAATTAAATCAATTAATTAATCATTCTCAACCACTTTGCTGATTGAGCAAATTACAAATCACTTATTGCTCAATCCAATTCCTAACTGATCAATCTAATCCTTGACTGATCAATATAATTCCTAACTAATAAATCTAATTTTTGACTGATCAATCTATTTCCTAACTAATCAATCGATTCTTCAATCACACTAATTATGTAATCTATTTGCACATATTATGCCCATCTAAATCCTCTCAACAACCTTCAGTCGTCGATCTTGATTCAACATTGTTTAATCTTGATTGTTCATTTCAAATCACAATTTCTATATAACAAACCTCTTTCCTCACAAAAAAGGATCGAAGAATCAACATCATTTGCACAACAAAGTACTGTCGAGATCCAAATCACCATTAACAACACTTCAATGCATCTCTTTGATCAAAATACATATCGTTCTTCAAATCTCTCACACACAACAATGTAGGCTTTGCATTGATACGAGCAACCACATCTTCTGGAATACACTTTGACACGGGATGGTAATGCTATTCTTTTTATGAATTCATGTATGCTTTCATCTTTTTATTTTGTTTCTTGAATTTAGTAATAGTTTAGTTTCATTTTGTGAGTGAAGGAATAGATCTAGATTCTTGTTTTGATTAGATTAGTTTCTATTTCATTGCATTGATCTTGTTTATACACTCAGATTTTCCCCCTCACACATTCTGGCATGCCCAGTGGGACCTCGGTCCTTAACACTGATGATTTCGTGAGCTAATTTTGAAGTTACAGGTCCCAGAAGTGCTTTGGAAAAATCTTCACGCATAGGTTCCAGAAAATTTTTGTACTTGATTTCATGGATTTGGCACCCTTGACTCTATTTCCAGTGCACTTGACACTATTTTTTGCGCTTTAGTCTTATGACAAAGGGCGCTTCTGATTTTTTTTAATGCTTTTGACTTTTGACAGAGGCCACACTTGACTGTGTTTTTCTTGCTTTTACTCTGTCAATATTTTTTTTGAAAGCTGAATGCTAGATTTTAATTTATGACATTAACAATTGTTCAATTTGGGTGTTTAATAGGTACTAATGTGTGTTTTTGTAAGATTTGTAGAAGCATAACTAATTTTTATCCACAAACGATTAAGACATTTGTTATAGGGAAGACGAATAGTCAAAGAGTTTCAAATTTTCAATGCTTTTTAAGTTAGAAATCCTTCATTATGGTGCTTAAAAAGAACCTTACAAACAACACATTTTTGATTTAAGTTCTCTAAAATGAATCATTTTCAAATCTTTCTTAAGTTAGGAGAAATTTTCATTTGATGCTTAAAAAGAACCATACAAACAACTCATATTTGATTTAAGTGCTCTAAAATGAATCATTTTCAAAGCTTTCTTAATTTAGGAGAATTTTCATTTGGTGCTTAAAAAGAACCCTACAAACAACACATTTCAATTTAAGTGCTCAAAAATGAACTCTTTCCAAGCTTTCATAGTTAGAGAATTTTCACTTGCTGCATAAAAAGAACACAAACAAACAATTCAAATTGGTGCTCTATAAAGGGTTTAAGCTTTCAAATTAACACTCGTAATGTTTGATTTTCTATTTGTTGACCAAAACGATTTCCTTTTGTTGACACATTCTCACATTCATTTTTGTTGGCCAAGTAAGACCATGATTGATTTAGAAACACTCAAGTTTTGGGCTTAAAAATGAACAAATTAGTTTTTGTCTTGCACCTTTGCTATCTCATTAACTGATATCCAAACCACTTCCATTAGATGCTTTTAGAAAGAACCATTTCTATCTTATTCACACTGTTTTGGAGATAACACCACTTGAGGTGCTTAAAAAAAAAAATTCTATGAAGTTTATTTCGTGTTTGGAAAGCTAGGTGTTTGTTTTCTCCCCTTGCACCTTTTGGCGATCTTGGGTGAGTGAAAACATCTTGAGTTTTTCACTTTGTTTATTTTCAAAGCATACCTTTAGAGGGCCTGCCTATTGAGACACATCCACACTAGAGAACTCATAGACGACCCAAGCGACACTTTGTTTTGGTCTGCTATATAAATTATTGTGGATGTGAGGAAAGTTCATCATCCATTGGGTGTTGTTGTTTTATACCGACATTAGTCTCCCCTAGTATTCGTGTGATATGTGAAAACCCACAAGGGCTAGGAGGCTCTTAGTTGAGCAAAATGTCGCATGTATAAACATCTAAAAATAATAATCCAAAAATAGTGATTAAGAACCCTTGTTTAGTAGTGTCCATCCAAGTCCAAATTTGAAGTATATTTTAAAGTAGTGCATTAGAATAGCACTGTTCCAAGAAGTTACTTACCATGTTTGGTTTTTGGTTGAGGAAATAAAATAAATAGGGAAGGGACTCTTTTGCTTGGTGTGTCAAGATGGAATATTTCCTTGACATAGTCTATTTTTCCATTCCATCTTCATAGATTAATCATCTCTTAGGGGATGATTTGTAGGCATACCAAGAAATACATACCCACTTGAGATAAGGTTGTAAATGCTTGTGTGTCAGTCCAAACATAGTGCGTGGTTCCAAAAACAACTCAAACAAACATCAACATATTGGTTAAAATCTAAAACACTTCAAGGTTAGTGTGAATACTTTGAAAAGAGCCCTATGTTTGCACTCCTTAAAATATATCCTAAAAAAAATATCTTTGAAAGGTTTAGGCTTATATTTCAAGTCACATCAAATCTGAAGTTAACATTGGAAAACTATAGCCTTTACTAGTATCTTAATTTTCACTTGGTGGAAAAAAAGTACCTTTAAAAGTTAGACATTTAAAGCCAAAATGAATGTTTGTTATAAAATATTCATGTCAATTGATACTTTTTCAGTGGTATCACTTTTCGTATCTCAAAAACAAAGCACTTGAAGAAAACAAAATCACCCCAAAATTGTGAGTTACCCAAGCTGTTGTCAAAACACTAAAACTAGAAAACCAATTAACACAAAGGTCACTTCTGCTACTATTTCTAGCGCACTTGATCCAAAATTGGTCGCACTTGCTAGAAAAATCTCACTTTTTCTCTCTATCCCATAAACTTCAGTGATGAAAATCTGTTGCATTTGACAGAACCTGTGCACTTGATGCAAAACCAACACACTTGCTCCTTTTTTTTCCACACTTGTTAAATATTTTCTAGCACACTTGACTAAAATCTGCTCATAATTTCCAAAAAAGCTCGCTTTTGACTAAGTAATTCACCACATTGGACAAAAACATACAAAGGCTGCAATTAGCATTTCAACTCACACTTGCTTCTTAAAAACTAGCACACTTGACAAATTCTAGGCCCCAGTTGATAAATCTAGCCACTTTTACTGCTCAGAACACATCGCTTATGCTCTATCCTATTGACAATCAGAAAAATGAATCAAAGCTACTTATAGGATCCTTGTTAGAATGAAACAATAAAAAATCCAAATAAGTCATATAGTCCTTCATCCACTCTCAACATCCCATCCTACTTTTGGAAATCATAATCAAAATAAAAAAACCTGGATCATTCCCTCACTCACACTTCTAAGATATCAAAAATTACTTGAACCTCAAGGCTAGTTTAAATAAGCTTTTCTGTAAAATATCCTCTAGAATAAGAGTTGAGATATCAATCCAGGTCTCTCGACATTTTGAGTTCCAAGAATAGTGTCACCTCAAAACAACACTCAAACCTTAAGGTCTTGAGCTTCATAAAAAACCATATCAAAAAATCCACACTTTCATCATATGACCATTTGGTGTCTTACTGCTCCTGTTCAACAACCAAAACTTGCAACACCAATCCTACAACCAAGTCTCACACACATTAAAGGTGAAAAAACTAATATCATTAGTAGTTTAAGGACCTTCATATTGGAGAAGAACAAAACACCCAACTAGTGGAGAAACACAACAAACATCTTAGATAAAGAGGAAGAGAAAGTAGACCTAGTAGCTGGAAGAACCATGTTACCACCTCGTGTGTGGCAATAGATATCCATCCTTCATGATCTCTGGCAAGAGAAAAATCCTTAAGAGGTGGTGGAATCGCTAAAAATTCTTCGTGTTCCATCTCAAAATCTTGCAGAATTTGGTTAATACCATGTCTCTAGGCTTAGGTTTTCATCCATTGTCATTGCTTTAGGGTTTGTGTTGATAAAAACCTCTCTCAAAAACCCTTAATTTTGATGTATTTGACAATCATTATGTTTCATTGTTGACCCTTTTTCGTCGGTTCCTAGTCTTTTAAGATACATCTTTTTCCATCGAGTTCGTTCTCTTAACCAACTCTTGAGACCTAGTGTCCCATTGCCACCCATTTATTTATTACAAACATTACCTTAATAGTAGCATAGGTTGGTTTTCCTCAAAATATATGTTGGGTCCTAGGTTGGGATTTATTTTTTCAATCGGTCGCCTAAGGTTTCAGCCTTAATCCTTGTGTCCCTATTCATCGTCTGCCTAGTGGTGGCCCCTTCTTAAGAACTAACATATTTGGCATGTGCAGATTTCATGTTTTATGAAGACCGTTCGATCACCGAGGTTTGATCCTAGCCATTACACATGCCCCTGCTCCATTCTATTTCCCATTTAATTAATCCAGCGGGCTGGCGGGCGAGTGCCACATGTCCTTTTCATTGATGGGGCCAAATTTTTTGAATGGTCAGCTGGCGATGTTCTAATGAGATCAGCAGTGGTTGTTTGGTGATGTATCTTCATTCAGACCATCCCCCACCACCCCGTTGGTTTTTATTCTGCATTTAAATAATATCACAGGGTAGTGGGATAATGCCATGTGTCCTGCTATCAGAGGGACCCATCAGGTTTTAAAATCATGTAAATGCTATCAATGGTCGATGACAGATAATGTGGGTCAATCCTGAACATTCCTCGTCATCACGTGTGGGACCCACCCATGCTTCATATCTCTTAATGGGGAAGCGAGCAAGTGCCACATGGAAGCAATCTGAAAGGTAGGAAATACATTTGTAAAGGAAAAATATTAACAAAATATTGCCATGAGGGTACGAAGGATAAAATATGTGCTTTCAGAATTAATTTCTACATGTTTTCAAGATATGTGAAGGATTTTTTTATCTCGACCGTCAATTTTGTCATAGGATGGTACACACGGGCAATTGGTTTTACATTATGGCAAGCACAAGTTGATGGCCTAAGATCTAATCTTGGTCATTTCCTGCCATATCGTTACTATCAGTTGCGAGCTGGTTAATTCTCACAGGTAGGCGAGAAATTTGACATGACAGGATTTCTTTAATGCTAAGTGGATGGTGGAGTGTGTAGATAGGGTGGATTCTTATCCACATGGTTTTTTCTGATTGGACAAAGGAAATGGATGCATGCTATCAACTTTTTCAACATTAATTTCCTTGATTTGAATTATCTGTTGATCTACCCCATCAAGTGATCAATGATTGAGATTTAAAATTCCAGTAGTCAATTGTTAGCTTGCTCGCATGATATTTCCTTGCAAATCACTATAGTAGAATAGGAAAATAGTGCCTAAAATAGCATCGAATTTCAGTGTATTTCAATTCACGAATTGGGCAATTTGGTTGGCGCTAAACTTGATGCAAACAAGCATGGTCATCTTGGTGCCAACTTTGACGCCGAATTTTGCGCCAGACGTAATGCCGAAGTTAGCATTGGAAAATCACAATGCCCACATTAGCGCCTAAAATAGCGCCAAAAATGGTGCCTTTATTAGCGACTAAAATAGCGTCGGGAAATAGTGTTGGAAATAGCACTTAAATTAGTGCCCAATTAGGCTTTTGATTTTGCTTCTATGTCTGCTCCCATTTTTGCTTCTAGTTTTGCTTCTAGTTTTGCTTCTGGTTTTGCTTCTAGTTTTGCTTATGGTTTTGCTTCCATTTTTGCTTCCAAGTTTGCTTCCAATTTTGCTTCCAGTTTTGCTTCCAATTTTGCTTTCGGTTTTGCTTCCAGTTTTGCTTCCAGTTTTGCTTCTAATTTTTCTTCCAATTTTGCTTCCACATTTGCTTCTTGTTTTTCTTCCAAGATTACTTCTAGTTTGGATTCCATTGTTGCTTCCCTTTTGCTTCTAAAAATGCTTCTTGTTTTGCTTCCTTTTATTAATTTAATATGTATTATTTCAATTTAATTAGTTAAATATATCACGCCTCTTAAATAACTCATATGATTATAGACTAAGTAATTCAATTATTTAACTCATGATTAAATAACAAGACAATTATTTTTTTTGGGTTGGTAACACAAATTTTTTGTATTGCTTGTAAAGATAAAAAAGTACATCTATTGTTTAGTGTCATTACCCACCAAAATTCCAGAGAAAAAGACAAAAACCAGAGGCACCTTAGCATGCAGAGTAAAACATTAAATAAACCTCGTAACCCCTGTAACTGTTTACTAGTAAAATTCTTACAAAAAATAACCAGCATTAAAATTTTTTAGAGTTACACACTTTAATACAACAAAAGCAGAGTGATAATTCAAAATCATACACATAAAAACACAACCAGCCTTAACGAGCTCCACCCGGACCCAACGGACACTTGGCTATCTCCTTTAGAGGCTTCTTCTTTCGCCGCTTCCCCAACTTCTTCTGGCGCTTCCTTTTCACTTCCAATCCCTGCATCTCTACCTTTGCTTGTGCCAGAACTTCATCAACCTCCATGAGTTTGATGAAGAGTTTGAGTGCTTTCCATCCCAAATGCGCTTCCTCATGGAAACAAGCTTTGTATTTTCCTTTAGGCCAACGAATAAATGGTTTGAGCCTTGGTCTCCCATAGAGCTCCTCAATTTCATCATCTACCAGTCCTTCAAAATAATCTAAACCTACACCCGGAACTGCCCATTCGATAATGGACTCCATGCATACCAAGAAATCTTCATGCACAATTTTCTACATCACCATCTTGACCATTTCCACTGGTTCACCTAAGTTTGAGCCCCACACCACAATTAAAGAGTAAACGTCCATGTTGGTTTGGTATCTGTGTTTTAGAGAGCCAAAATCCTTGCCACAAATCATTTTTGCAGATTGCACTAGTTGTTCATTGTCAACAAGGAAAAGGCCCTCCAGTTGTTTTCTAGATGCCTCTCCATAAAATGATCCCAAAGATCTTGATGATCGGAAGGGGAAATTGGATTCCATTTCTCCTGACAACTAGTGCCACCACCACCAAAGTTTGTTGCAGATTTTTTCTCGACCCTTTCCAAATGCAATTAACACATCTTAATCGAGGGCTTGCATTTAACACCATCTTGGATTGCCCACACTTTCTATTAATGAAGTACTACTTCACCACTGCCTGCCACCCTTGCCTTCGCTTGTCATGTCAAACCTACAAACTCACTTCGCCAACCTGTTCATTTAAGGCGTTGTCCTCTCTTGTGTTTTCACCTAAGTCCGCTAACTTAACACCTCTAAAATCCTCCAACCTAAATTCCCCGTTTCACCAAAATTTAAAGCCCATTTCGATAAGACATCTGCTTCCACATTACCACCTCTTTTAATGTGGTTCACCGCAAAACTTTCAATTATGTTCTGGAGGTGCCAAGCATAAATTTTACCTTTCATCACCACCTGAACTATTATTGTAACATGATCATCATCTATAATTAAAATAAGTGAGTCAAATATCTACAATTTAATTGAATTTGACAACATCCATCTTGAGCAGTAAATTAAAATCATCATACGTAATAAATATCCATCCAAAAATCATCGACCGCTTTTACTATATATAAATTGACAAGTCAATACTGATAAGATCATAATCATATATAACTAAAACAAGTGAAAGTCAAATATGCTAGTACATCAAAAACATGTCAAAATGATACATGTCCAACTATTGACATAAGTGAAAATGATACATGTACAAATGATATAAATAAAATTGATAAATTATGTAACTCAAACTGATACAAGTCAAGATGATACATGTTCAAGTGATATAGTGAAAAATTGAAAATGATACATGTCAATATGATACAACTCAATCATATAGTACTGTAGGCCATGAAAATGATAAATATGATAGTAAACATGAAAAGTCATCATAACGATATATCAACAATGATCCATGATGCAATCTATATGATCATGAATGCCACTGGTTACTATCACCAACTGTCTCATCATCATCATCATCACCAGCATGATCATCATCATCGTCGTCGTCATCGTCATCATCATTGTCATTAGCCTCGATGTCTTCCACATCTGCGTCATCATCATCCTCTGCCATGTGATCTATACCGACATAACCAATATTTTGTGGATCTATATCATGTTGAGGATCATCTTGATCTTTTGGAAGACCCATGTTCTACAAAAAAAAAAACATTTAGAATGAGAAATTATTTATTTCATGCAATAATTTATTTTTTTGTTATATATCTAATATTACAACATATGAGATGAAACCATAATCATATTACATCATATCAAAGTGCACATACCATAGTAAAATTTTAAATTCCCTAGCTAATACTTGAGATTGAGATTGTTAACCTTGAGAGAGTATGACTTGGGAAAAAGGCATTTGATGTGGTTATTATTTTCAAAGACTTCAAGCAAGATGTACTCTACATTGACGCCATTCCTCAATCTTCACTTGATGGCATCAAGGAATGGCTGAACTTCATGGATATAAAGTATTATGAAAGCATAATGAACTTGAACTGGCGGCCAATTTTGAAGAGTATTACTAATGATCCAGATAATTTTTTTGAAGATGGTGGTTGGGAATTTTTGAATATGGAAGCTAGTGATTCTGATTTTGATAATTTAGAAGAGTCAGATCAAGGATATGAACCCTCTGATGTAGAAGAGGAATTAGAATCATATTTCATGTAGCCACCATTAAGAGTGTTACAAGCCAACAAGATGGAGGGGATTCTTATATAAGGATAATTTTCAATGTTGCAGGTATTGAATTTAATGCCAACTACAATGGAAACATTGAAATTTCCTACTATTATTTATGTTAAGGAAATTTCCTTTAGATGCAAGGATTCAAAGCACATCAACCATGTGGTATAGATGATTAAATCCAAGAGGCTTATCTATAGCAATGAAAGAGTCCTGAAAAGGCGAGAGAGCTACACTAGTGACTCAGAGAAACTTTAGCTTTAAAAAAGCCAATTAGGCTGGAAGACTTGTGGATTAGGCCAACATTTTGTGGAAAAGGAAGAAAGATGTCTAGAACTCTAGAGGTCCACCATACTAGATTTAGGTATTCAACCATGGCGTAGAAGAGAGCTTATATCGTATCAAAACATTAAGCATGCATTCTTCCAATATCTGAGAAGGAGATGATTACTTTGCTTCATTTTCATTTGCATAATCATATCATGGTAGAACCAAGAAGACCAAGGATGTCGGTTTTATGTGGAGGTAATGGATGTGGTCCAAAATTTAGGAGTGGTAAGAAGGTCAATGTATGATCCTAATGAAATTAGGAACAACAACTAGAGAGGGACAGGAAAAATAAAATCAATACAAATTTCAAGGATTTGTCAAGCAAGTAAGAGAGCTTATATGGGAGTAGCCTCATCTAAAATATTTTGAACTAGAGTTTGATATACCATTTAGAGAACTTGGTTTTCAAGGAGTTCCATTCAAAGCCTCTACTTTTATTGTTCCTACGGTAAACTGTTTGGTAGGGTTGGTGGAATTACCTTTCTTAGTAATCACTATTAGTGAGATTGAGATTGTTAACCTTGAGAGAGTATGAATTGGGAAAAAGGCATTTGATATGGTTATTATTTTCAAAGACTTCAAGCGAGATGTACTCCGCATTGACACAATTCTTCAATCTTCACTTGATGGCATCAAGGAATGGTTGAACTCCATGGATACAAAGTATTATGAAAGCAGAATTAACTTGAACTGGTGGCCAATTTTGAATATTATTACTGATGATCCGAATAATTTTTTTGAAGATGTTGGTTGGGAATTTTTGAATATGAAAGCTAGTGATTCTAATTCTAATAATTCAAAAGAGTCAAATCAAGGATATGAACCATCTGATGTAGAAGAGGAATTAGAATCATATTTCATGTAGCCACCATCAAGAGTGTTACAAGCCAAAAAGATAGAGGGAATTCTTATATAAGGATAATTTTCAATGTTGTAGGTACTGGATTTAATGCTAACTACAATGGCAACATTGAAATTCCCTAGCAGTATTTATGTTAAGGAAATTTCCTTTAGATGCAAGGATTCAAAGCACATCAACCATGTGGTATAGATGATTAAATCTCAAAGACGATCTATAGAAATGAAAGAGTCTGAAAAGGAAGAGAGAGCTACATTGGTGACTTAGGAGAAACTTCAACTTTCAAAAACAAAGCCAATTAGGTTGGCAGACATTTGGATCGGGCCATCATTTGGTGGAAGAGGAAGAAAGATGAATGGAACTTTGGAGGCCCACCATACTGGATTTTGGTATTCAACCATGAGATTAGAAGAGAGAGTTGATATCATGTATCAAAACATTAAGCATGCATTCTTCCAGCTAGTGGAGAAGGAGATGATTACTTTGCTTCATTTTCATTTGCATAACCATATCATGGCATGGGAGCCAAGAAGACCAAGGATGTCTAGTTTTATGTGGAGGTAATGGATGTGGTCCAAAATTTAGGAGGGGCAAGAAGTTCAATGTATGATCTTGATGAAATTGAGGAAGAACAACAAGAGAGGGACAGGAAAAATAAAATCAATACAGAGTTTCAAGGATTTGTCAAAGTGAGTAAGAGAGCTATGGGAGCAACCTCATCTAAATGATTTTGAACTAGAGTTTGATATACCATTTAGAGATCTTGGTTTTCATGGAGTTCCTTTCAAAGCCTCTACTTTTATTGTTCCTACGATAAACTATTTAGTAGAGTTGGTGGAATTACCTTTCTTAGTAATCGCTATTAGTGAGATTGAGATTGTTAACCTTGAGAGAGTAGGAATTGGGCAAAAGGCATTTGATATGGCTATTGTTTTCAAAAACTTCAAGCGGGATGTACTCCGCATGTACGTCATTCCTCAATCTTCACTTGATGGCATCAAGGAATGACTGAACTCCATGGATATAAATTATTATGATAGTAGAATGAACTTGAACTGGTGGCCAATTTTGAAGAGTATTACTGATGATCTAGATAAATTTATTGAAGATGTTGGTTGGGAATTTTTGAATATGGAAGCTAGTGATTCTAATTCTGATAATTCAAAAGAGTTAGATCAATGATACAAACCCTCTAATGTAGAAGAGGAATCAAAATTAGATTTCATGTAGCCATCATCAAGATTGTTACAAGACAATTAACAAGATGGAGGGAATTCTTATATAAGGATAATTTTCAATGTTGTAGGTATTGGATTTAATGCCAACTACAATGGCAACATTGAAATTCCCTAGCAATATTTATGTTAAGGAAATTTCCTTTAGATGCAAGGATTCAAAGCACATCAACCATGTGGTACAAATGATTAAATCCCAAAGATGATCTGTAGCAATGAAAGAGTTTGAAAAGGCAGAGAGAGCTACACTGGTGACTCAGGAGAAACTTCAGCTTTCAAAACCAAAGCCAATTAGGTTGGTAGACGTGTGGATCAGGCCAACATTTGGTGGAAGAGGAAGAAAGATGATTGGAACTCTAGAGGCCCACCATACTAGATTTCGATATTAAACCATGAGAGTAGAAGAGATAGTTGATATCATGTATCAAAACATTAAGCATGCATTCTTCCAGCCAACAAAGAAGGAGATGATTACTTTGCTTCATTTTCATTTGCATAACCATATCATGGTGTGGGAACCAAGAAGATCAAGGATGTCAAGTTTTATGTGGAAGTAATGGATGTGGTCCAAAATTTAGGAGGGGCAAGAAGTTCAATATATGATCCTGATGAAATTGAGGAAGAACAACAAGAGAGGGATAGGAAAAATAAAATCAATACAAAGTTTTAAGGATTTGTCAAGTGAGTAAGAGAGCTTATATGGGAGTAGCCTCATCTAAAAGATTTTGAACTAGAGTTTGATATACCATTTAGAGAGCTTGATTTTCATGGAGTTTCTTTCAAAGCCTCTACTTTTATTGTTCCTATGGTAAACTGTTTCGTAGAGTTGGTGGAATTACCTTTCTTAGTAATCACTATTAGTGAGATTGAGATTGTTAACCTTGAGAGAGTATGACTTGGGAAAAATGCATTTGATATGGCTATTATTTTCAAAGAATTGAAGCAAGATGTACTCTACATTGACGTCATTCCTCAATCTTCACTTGATGGCATCAAGGGATGGTTGAATTCCATGGATATAAAGTATTATGAAAGCAAAATGAACTAGCGGCCAATTTTGAAGAGTATTACTGATGATCTAGATAAATTTATTGAAGATGTTGGTTGGGAATTTTTGAATATGGAAGCTAGTGATTTTGATTCTGATAATTCAGAAGAGTCAAATCAAGGATATGAACCCTTTGATGTACAAGAGGAATTAGAATCAAATGAGGAAGGTTTAGAAGATGAATCTCTTGTGGAGTCAGAGGAGGATGAAGAAGAAGAAGAAGATTCTGAAGAGGAGGAAGGTAAACATGGGATGAATTAGAAGCCAAAGCCAGAAATGCATATAAGGAAAAAGGAGATGAGTCTCACAGTGAAGAGGAAAGGTGGCAATGAAAGGTAAAAGCTATAGGGAAGTCTTGGGCACCTGATATTAGAGATTCAAGAGGAATGCCTGCCAAGAGGCATAAATTCAAATGAATTGAGTTCATCTACATCCTTCTACTATTTGTTCATGCACATAAATGGTCATCTTATAATCATAAGATTTTAGCTCTATTTACTCATCTTATGCATCAATAAACTCAACACAAGAGATGCAAATTGACATATTAACACAACAATATCCAAATAAGTTATTGAAACTCAACTATTGATACCTCGTTCTCCATCCAAATTACAAAAAAATTCCACTTTTTGTTTTGTAACATATTCTTTTCAAATTACTTTGGATGGCAGCCATATTTCTCCTCTTGTCAAAACATGACACATGGACTAGCTAAACTAATTAATATGCAATCATTTGCTTTTTCCAATGAAATAATAAAAATATATCATTTAACATATTAAATATACTTACAAATGTACAAATCAAGGCCTATAAACCTTTCTGGCCATTGTGATGTGTGGCATGAAGTTTTTCAAGCCTAGCCTTGGAGGCCTTCTCTTGAAACATATACTAATTCAATTTAACTATGCACAAATAAAATTTAAATATCATTTAATAAATTTGATATAATATTATGAGAAAATTAAAATACCTGTGTACTCTCCTCACCGGACTTCCTCCGTGCATCATACTTCTCATATGCTTTTACAAGCTCTCTCCATACTTTCACACTTACATCAATTGGCCTTTTTTTCTGCCTTAGCTCAAGAGGTATTTTTTTTATCTTCTTTGTTTGGTTGCACCAAAATCTCTTGCAATTTTGAGACATTCGTAGCTTTATCTTCTTTACAGACCAACCTATGCCAAAATCAGTCTCCATGTGATGGATAACTATTTTTTTCAAGTGCATGGGTATCTTTGAGAATGGAAAATGTAGATGGTCTTTGAGCCATTGAAGGCATGATTCCTTCAACCTATTTATAAACGTTTTCCCAACATCCATCATTTGGACTTCCCTTGAAACCACCTTGTATTCTATCTTCGTATTGTAGCTACCAATGCAAGATTGAAAACATGGCATGGTGGAAGAAGTCTATGTCCCAAGAGTGGAAGTCTCTGCTCCTAATTCCATATTCTTAGAGTTTATTGTCACTGATTTCCTCCTAGATCTTTTGCTCGATCCAGGATTGGTTGGGGAATCAATTGATTCCCTTTAACACAATTGATTTGTTTGCAATGTTTGAGGGGTGTTAATAGATTGTTTTTCTATGTATTTGGCAAGTGTTGTCCATTCCACATTAGCCAATTTGTTCACTGCCTTTACCCCCAATATGGAAGCGAATTCATCTTTACCTTTGTCAGTCTCATGTCCCTATATATATTTAAATTATATTTTTTCTTTTAAATTTCAAAATAAAAAACTAAAAAGTAAAATTCAAAGAAACAATGGAAACATTTACAAATCTATAAATTGACAATGAATTACCTCATTGTGGCCAGAGTTTGTTGTCAATGCTCACTTCCCTCCATTGCTTGAAATTTTGAGGCGACCTAGGGAAAATTATTTTTGTCCAGTCTATGGAGGAAAACGAAGTACATACTGTCAGGTATGAAAGTTTTGTTTTGTGGGAAAATATGTTTGTTGGGTTTGCTTAGTGTTGATAACCTAGGGAAAATATGTTCGTTGGGTTTGCTTAGTGTTGATAACCTTATCATGAAAAATATTTCATAATGCAATCTTGCACGAATTTGTCATGGCATTGGTGACTATGGCATGGCTAGGAAAAACCAAGCTATTTTTGCATTTATTTTCTGCAGTTGATCAATAGTGATTGACCCAATTCCTAGATTTTTCAAGCAGTTCACTATTTCCTTGATACCTAGGTTAGGGAAAGAATACAAAGGCATCCTTGCTTCGTGCTATAATATTTTGAGCCAAAGCTCAAATGGGTAGGGTAAATTTTTTTGTTGGTTTCTCAAAGGTTTTGCAATTTATAATGATGGGACAATTTAGAGGTTGCCTGGATTGGTTAGTCCACAAACCAGTAAACAATCACAAATTCAAATGCAATACAAATAACAATAAACAATCAAAAATTCAAGCAAGAAAAAAAAATTGTAACCTTACCTATGGTGTCGCAAACTAAATCAAATTTCTCATAAAAATTAAACTTAAAGGTTGACAATCTACACGAGTAATTTGAGGAGGAGAAGATCAACAAGACATCTAGTTTTTTGGTCAAAATTCATAAAAGAAGGTCCAACATGGAAAAGAGTTTGGAGATTTCTTAGCTTTTTGGTTCTCGGTCCCTTAGGCCGCTTAGTCTTGCGGACATCATTAAAATATCTCATTCATTCATTCTTTAGTTGCTGGTAGTGCCCTGCTCTCTTCCTTTGCACGACGTTTTTCCCTTTTTTGTTGTTTGATTTCTTCCTTCACGCAAGAAAGTTTTAAATTTTTGATTTTGATTCATTAGTCACGCTTTAGTTGGCATTAGTTAACACAAAATTTAGCGTTGAATTTTGGTCGTTAATGTAATCTATTTGGGATGTATAAGGTGACATTAAGTGCACCTAATTTAGCGCCTATCATTGTTGTATAGTGACTATTTTCATTGTTGTGTATCACAGAACCTAGAGTGTTGGAAATAATTCCAACTCCTGCCTTGTTTTTGTGACCACCATTGTCCCATGTCTCCTTTATGAGCTCGGTACGGTAGAGCGGTTTTTACCACGGTCCCGCAATGTGCTTCATCCTTCTCGATGGTAGTGCAGTGAAAGATTTTGTGGCTGCACACGAGTCTTCCTTCTGTTCCTGGTGGTGTTGTGGTGAATCCTGCAGTCTTGCAAGTTTTCTACCATTGGCATGCGGTAGTGCGGTGACCACCGCTATCCCGCAGCTCCTTCATCGACTCGTGCAGTAGAGAAGTTTTTATTGTGGTCCCACAAGTTGCTTTTTCCTTCTCGGTGATAGTGCGGTGAAAGCTTCTATGAAGGAATTTTTATTCACAGAGGAGGCCATAGAGAGAGGACGAGGATGGTGTATAAATACTTAATTGTTGAGAGGAAAGTGGGTGGAAATAGATGAGACAACAAAATCTATAGATACAATAGCGGTAAGAAGAGAAAGCAACCTCAACCAAAGGAGGAAGGTGTTTATGAATTCACAAATGCTACAACGTAGAGGAGATAAAGTCATTTTTTTGTCCATGAGGCCTCTGAGGTCAAACTTATTGGTTGAAAATGCACAGGAATGGTGATTAAATGTGATTCTATGATCAAGGGAAAAGTTTGAAAATTAGGATAGGCAAAACACGATATGAATATGTCAAATATATGATTAAAGTGAGGTTTTGTGTTGGATAGCATATTCGTTGAAATGATATAATTGGTGTACTAAACATTATTTACTATGTTGTGTATTATTGGGGTGAGATGAGGCCATGGCAACCGATCATGTCATATCAAATGAGGACACAATGGATGAAGTGGGACATCAAGTACTCAAATTTTGACTTAACTTAGAAAAAAATGATCTGATAGCATTTCATGATACATCCATCTTTTTTCATAGTATTATTGAAATTTATAATGTATTATCCAATCTTGACATAAATTAATGCATGTTGTTGATAATTTTAGATGAAGATTGGAGCATTAATGCAGAGCCTAAGCATTCAACTAGCAAAAGAACAAGATATGTACGTAGGCATGGACCTAAAACTATTAAATCACATAGATGATAGTGGGTGGAAGAGGATATGATAATGGATATTGTAGAAACAACAAATGATTGCACTAAAGAAGAGGTAGGTCAGGACTATAGTACATGGGATGAATACTTTGAGAAAATTGTTGTTTGTGGATGTTTTGTATGTCATGGAAAGAAACAATTCAAACGAGCGATTGTACAAAGACATTACATATATGATGAGCTTCCAATCAGTAGTATGCATCCTATAATCAATTCAAATCCAATAGGAATTGTTATGAGGAATTTTCCAATTTGATATAAATAACATGTATACTTCATTTAAACATTGTTTTATATTATTTAAATAACTATTTTTTTCTTAATGGATATTTGCAGGATAAAGTTCTTGGTTTAAAGTTTCATAGATCATTGAATTCCATCCTAGAGGGAAATGATCATTTATCAGATGATACATCTAACAAAAATATGTGCCAATATACCAGATCGGAAGATGAGGAATTGACGAAAACAAGTAACAGAACAAGAGCTGGTGTGAAGATGCATAATTTTCTTAAAGACAAGGGGAAGGTGGACTACATACCCTATGAGAATGAATGTGATGGAGATGATGACTTGCCCCTGAGTTTGAGATCAATTTACAAAGAGACATTTTATCATCGACTATATTGCGCTTGGCCTAGTGATCAACAACTACCTAGAGTGTATGAGGTGTTTCAATTTTGGGGATACAACTACATGATACGACCCTCCAATATTCATGGAGTGAATCTAGGCCTTTTTATTGTCCAAAATGTACATGTGGGATCCAAACATAGAAACAATTAAGAACAAACCACTAGGAGATTAATGCCATATTATGGTCCATCATATTACAGTGGTGAATGGAGAAGGCTAGTAGAATATAAGCCTAGCATGTCAACATATGGTCTAAATTTGAATATGTATACACATTGTCTCCAATTGGAAAGTGGAAAAGAAATGAATAGACGTCATCTTATGTATATAGATGGATGTGCATACACACACAAAAATATTGCAAGATTTATAAATAGTAGTAAGGGAAGGGACCCTAATGTAAGACCGAATTGTCAATTTGTTGGGTTTATAAATTATAAAGATGGACATATGGGAAGAGAGGTTGATAGATTGATAATGATTGAGGATATTATGGACCTTACCATTGGGGATGAGTTATTGATTGATTACCCCTTCTTAAAACAAAATCCTGCACAAAAGAAGAGGGAAGAACAAGGTCTCCCTAAGGATGTTCTTAAGGGCAGAAAACCAAAGAATAATAAATGAGTGTGGACTGATGTCTTATAAACTATGTTGTCAAAATTGTGTTTTATAGCAATTATTGTATAAAAAAGGTAGTCTATAAAATAATGTTCCATTATTCAATTGATGTATATATGTTCATACAATTTATATAATGTCTAATATATGCATGTCGTTCATGTGCATGTATTTTTCTATGAAGATATTTTGGACCTGAAATGGATATTTGTCTTACATTATGATCCAAGATTAAGGCATGTATTTGACGACGCATTAGTAGATACTAAGCAAAAAAATGATGGAAAACAAAATGAGAGAGAGGGATTAGAGAACATCGAATAAATTGACATCCATGATGATGTTGAAGATGGTTATGTTCAGGCACAAGAAGAAAACAATCCAGAGTTAGATGATGTTATGGAAGACAACAATATGGATGTTATAGAAAATGATGATCCAAATACATTTGGTAACAATATAGATGGTCTACAGTCAAATTTCAATGATGATGAAGATGATGTAGGTCAAGATGAGGATGATGATGATATTAAATACTTGAAAGAACATATGAACAATTACAATGATAGACTGGATGACATTGTAGCAGACAATAATGTTAATGACCAAGAATTCTAAATTTTCAAAATTATTTGCAATCCATGTTTTAAAAAGGATGATTCTTATGGCCTAAAATTTGAAATGCTTCAGCAATATTATGTTGTACTTAGACAATTGAAAACCTATTTTATTCTCCTAGCAAGCTTTTTTTATTTTCCGTTATAATTCTAGACCAAACAACATTTGCGGGGATGACTTCTTACACCAATCTTAATTTGTATGAAGTTCACGAACCTATTGTCAAGTAGTAAATTCCTTCTGTAGACATGAAATTTAAAGGCTTCATTTAAGAAAATATAAGTAGTCTCTTTATGAGGGTAATCCACATGCAAAAAGTAAAAAGCACATAAAAAAAAATTGTATAATAGAAAATCAGATTCAATCAGTTATGTCTTATTTTGCTTGCACACTTATTTGAAAGAAATAGGGTATTCACCATACATTTCCATTGACAAAGAAAACATGTGCTTTCATTTATTTTTACTATATATCTCAGAAGTGAAATTGTTCTTACATAATGATGCACTGAGAAAATAATATATACAAAAAAAATGCATAGAAAATGTTTGAAATTTAACATGCAACCTACTGTGTTGTGTTGAAAGGAATCAAGCTTAACTCAGACAAGAAATAGAAATAAAATTTTGATGATTGTACTTAAAAGTGAACAAGATATAAAAAGTGTGGACAATGATGGTGTTGAAATTGAAAACCCTGATTCTGATGATATTACTATTTTATGTCATTTGAGATAAAGAGCACATACAATTTTACATACATAGAAAATCAAGATTTGAAACTAGTAAACTGAAAATGTAAACACTGTAAGATTTTTCCTTAAAAAATAATTCACATACTCACTTACAAAAAAGGGTGAAGCATTTTTTATTCAAACTCTGTTTTATTTAATAGACATAACAGTAAAATAATATTTACAAGTAAAAGAATATATACACTATTTTATAGAAAATAAGGAATGTTTCATAGAATATACAAGTACAAGAATATATCATCATCATCATATCCTTAATTAATACCTATTGCAATATCCTTAAATTGTTCAATCTTTGGCATGAATTGTTGGCAGAAAAAAATAGGATTGCTTGGATGCTTCTTCCATTCATTTTGTATCAACATATGTTCATGAAGACAAAAAAGTTAATAAAATATTAATGCACATAACTCACAATTATTTAAATAAGCAACTTTGTTAACTTTATTATTCTTAAATAGTTTCCATTTTTATGTTGAACATGTAACAAGGAAAAATAAGCTCAAATTTTCAAAAAATTTAGTAGCTCTACCAACATCCACAATAAATGCTTTACTATATCAACATATTCATTCACATAAGCACAGTATTGAGGCTCAATAACTGATATTCATTCAAATATAAGAAGAAATAAGTATGGAAAACATAAGAAAAATACAAAATGATAACACAGTCATGGAGAATCTCTGATAATAAGATGTTCTCCATTATATCGCTTGAATTGATATATATTAATAACAAAAGTCTACAAAATGGAAATGGTATATGATGATGATAATTTAAAACTAGGCCTTGGTTTCCTATTTATATAGGAAGCAACAAGCTATAGGCCTTTTACAAACAACTATTTAATTAGCATAATTAAGGAAATATCAAGACTTAAGACATTTTGACATATGGTTCCATTATTCAACGTAGAAGACCCATGATCATTGATTTGGAAAAGTCTTCCTCTCCATGATGAACATCCAAATGCTCTCACCTTAGTGTCCTATTCTTCTAAAACCAAATACTTTTCCTTCCACTGATACACTATAAAATTTGATGGCCACTTATATTCCTGGATCTTTTTCATGTTCACAAGATGAGTTTTCCATCAACTATCTAGTAATTCCTTTGTATCATTGACAAACTTTAGGTATCCCACATCAAGAACAATCAACCCATCCATGATCTGATTTAGCCTAGGAAGACTGGTATCATCATCCTCCTGTATATGAGTTACACACTTATGAACAACCTGACTGAATTCTTTCTTCCACTTATCCAAGTCCTCCAGCTGATCACCATCTCTCATGATTTCAGGTATATACCATTGTTTGTAGGTATGGAATAAATCCTTTTGTGTTACAATTTTTTTACCAAACCCTTGTACATATTGAAATTCATCAATAATCATATTCACGACTTGTTCAATTGGCTTTAATGTTGTGGGTGCATCAAGACTTCTTTGTAGAACTTTGCATAACTTAGACAAAGTGTGGTGAATAGGTTGCCACCTTTTGAACAAAGGATCTAATACAAGCATATGTGTCTTTATTTGATCCATTTCCTGCTAAAGTGTTTCATAACTATCATGCACATTCTCCAATTTATCCATAACTGATTTTATCTCGTGCTAAAGAATCTTTTCCATAACTTCACAAATTCATGTTTTCACTTCATCTTGGGTTTGATTGTTGGCCTTCTTTACATCATCCACTTCCTTCTCTGGAGTTTTTACCTATTCTGCAGAAATGTTCTTCATAATATCCATTGGAGCAATAGGAGGCCTGTATAACACCATCTCCTTGCTTTGTGAGGGTCCTTCTTCTCTTAATTGTTCTTTGAATTTGACATTCTCCATGAACAGTTTATTAACTTCATTATTTAGGAACCTTTGTTCCTTTTCATACTCCTTCAATTTTTCTTCTAATGCATGGTCATTGTGGCTACCTCCATAGGGGTGGTATCTTGTATTGTCCTTACCATCATTTCCCCTTTCATCCCTTGAATTACATCCAATAGTTTTGGCTTCTTTGTATTTTTCTATTTGATCCATATGGTCAGGGTTTCAATCTTTGGGTGATACCCAGTTCCACTCACACCTTCATGAGAGTCAAATTATGCAACTAGCATTATATCTTCCTGAGCCTGCACTTGATTGATCTTCCTGAGCCTGCAGTTTGTCAAGCAGAAACATTTTCTTTAATTCCAAGCCAGGGAAACAAGCATATTGCTCTTCAAGACCATTTCTCTAGCCTTTTGGGGGCTAATTCCAATGTTGTCAACTCTCAATTCTTGGAAAGTCTATGCTACCATTTCATTTTTCTCTGATTCTTCAATTCCACTTTAGTTGATTGCATCCTCTCTTGAAATTATTTTATCTTCATCTTTATCCAAAAATACTTAAACTGAGGAGTCTTAATGAATTCATCATCTTCTATGAATCTCCTGGCTACAATTTCCCTTTCATCTTCATGTACCTCTGTACTTGTTTTTTCTGCATCACCCATCCTTTCCTCATGTTTATGGGCACTGGTCTCAAGGATAGGCTGATCAACTTCAATATCACCTTTCAATGACTTCAACACTATAGCCACTTCCTCAGTATCGCCCACCTCTTTAGTATCCTCATAAGGTACTAACTATTCAATCCTTCCTGTCTTATGTCTTTTGGGAGGTAACTGCTCCATGGGAGGCTCAGAGGTTTCACCTAGGGTATGCTCTAAAGTTGCACCACTATGATGCTCTTCGAGATATGCTTCCTTCTTTTTGTATAAGTCTTCAAATCTACCAATTATCAATTCTATCCTCTTGATGGGGTCCTTTTCCCAACAAAGTATCCTAGGAAATCCTTGGACCTCCGCTTCATCCTTTCTTCAACCTTCTTCATATATTCCCATTTTTTCCTTCTACTAAGTATATCATTATAAGTAATGCAGTTCCTTATGACATCTTCTTCAAAATCCACTTGGTGTGGCACTGTCATTTTGGTAAGAAGATTGTGCCTTATGTTGTTCATATGATTTTCAGGGTCAAAGCCTCTTTATTTTCTAGATTTCAATGCATATCTTGTCTTCAAATAATATTGTAACTCCTCTAGTGTGTCTGAGCCTACAGTCCAATCTTCACACTTGGTTTGGTTTGGTAGGAAAGTGCCTTCCTTCTACTTGTGCATTACATCTTTCTCCATCCACATCATTTGCCACATAAATTCAAGAAATGCTAATCCGAGGGGCACAAATTTTGGCAGTATGTGTGGAGCAATAGGGTATCCATAAACTCTTATTATTGTAACTTTCGGGAGGAAGAACCAATCTCCAAAATTGTGTGTATGACTCTGCTCTGGTCTTAAAGCCAAATTTCTCAGTAGTTGCAACATTTTGGTTGACAATCTTGGTATTGCATACCCAAGAACTTGAAGGTTTTTGTGTACAAAGTCTTCGTAGAATACAACAAAGCTTGAATTATTGCACCGACTGTCCCAAATATAGCACCATTTATGGACAGGTGTGGGATTCCCTTACTCATCTATTGTAGCCAAGTCCATTCTTTTAGTCCATTGATCCCTATTCTAGTACAATATAAGATGACATATTATGGAATAGTGTCTAAATGTAATCGGTGCTCTATCCTCTATAACTTGGGAGAATTCATCATGTAATGCCTTCTCAAGGTATGAAGTAAAGTCATAGTCAATATTAGTTTCAGGGTTTTGAATTCTCATGGCCATCATCATTAGGCCTATTGGCATTTTATCTTGAGCATCTATCCCCAACACTTGGAAAAGAGCTAACTATGTATTCACAAAGTAATACTAAAAATTTGTCACATTAAATGGTTCAGTAGTGGTAGTAGAGATGGGGAATGTTCTATTACCAATGCATCTTTTCATATATAGGGGTACCTCATCACTTCTATAAGTCTTTTTTAACCTAGCATAATCCTCCTCACTTTTCTGTAGGTTTATCTTGCTTAGAGTCTTCTTGTTTAAGCCAAAACACTCAATGATGGATTTTCTAGTTACTTCTACCAATACTATGTCATTTGGAAACCTTACTATTTTGGTAGCTGAGTGATAGTGTTTGGCTAGTAGTCTAATAAATTCTAGATCAACAAACACATTTGGGACAATCAACCTTGCTATATCCAACATCCAAGCATTTGACACGGGAATCTTCTCATTTCTCTTACTGTAAAAAAACCAAAATAGGTCCCATCCAGATTTGGCAATGAGGGAATCCCTACAAATTTGTGCGGTTTCCATGAGAAACTTCTTATTACCCTCTTTAGTAGACCCTAGAAGTATATCTAATATGGACTGATTGAGTGGTCTCTTCTTTACTTTAGGTTCTTGGTGCAAGAGCACCTAGATATTGTAAATGCCTTCAAAAGGCTAATATGTTAAATTTGTAATGTTCTAGTCAAAATGACGAGTCAAGGCTATGTAAAGCCTGATTTTAATGTATTTAAAGTCATGTTAAGTCCTTGGGTGGTCACATAATCAAATTTTTAAAATATTGTCAAAATGTAATTATGCAAACAAAAGAGCATAAAACAAGGGAATCAAGAGTTAAAAGGTAGTTAGGAAGTTTCAACCAATGGAAATTCAGTTAATGAAGGAGAAGCATCTTTAAAAGCCATGAATGGCGAGGAAAAGATATACTTTTTTTATTCTTGTAACAAAATTTTGAATAAAAAGCCCCTGTTTTATGAGTGAACAACATTCTTTCCTTTATTTCTAACTTTTTATTGATAGTCTAGCTTGTGTGATATTTGTTAGGAAGGAGTTAGTTTCCATTTCAAGCAGTTAGGAGGTAGATTTTAAGAAAAAAAGGAAAAAGAGACAATTCTCTGTGTCTCAGACTGTGTTCTTTCACAATAGTTTTGAGAGTCCATTAAAGAACCAATGGCCATTCCACCAATGTAGGGTTATTGATTCAGTGGAATGGATTGATTTTAATGTCTTTTCAATGTAGATATGCTTGTGTGTGTAGAGGCATCAAGAACATGAAATTGTGATGTTGTTACAAGGCTAAAATCTAAGTTTTCCCTTTCAAAAATGAAGGTTTCAAGTAGGGTTTTGAAGAAATATCATAAGCATGGGTTAGAAGATGATTCCAAATGCTTTTGCAGATGTATTGTGACAAGTTTCAGGTGGTGGCCGGAGAAATAGAGGTTTGCAAGTGTGTTTTTCACAAAACCCTCCTTGTTTTGGTGCTTGTTCACCCTATAAACAAGGGTTTGGTAAATCAATAGGTTTCTAAGTTTCTATGCTCTTAAAAATGTTGAAATAATGAGTTTTATGTCATGCCTAAAGACTTTCTAAGGTTGGTTAGTGAATTGGAGAAGATTAAAAGGGGTCTCCTTTGTAAAAAGGCCTATTCTAGTATCCTTTTGACAACATACAGTCTGGAATCTAATAGTTTTTTCAATGTAAGTCATGGTAAGATTTTGATATGTTGTTATGGATAGTAAGAGGTTTCTAAAGATGTATTTGGTTCTTGGAAATTGCATTTGGGTTGTGAGATTTACCCGATTTAGGGTATGGAATTCTAATGGTCCAATAGTGCTTTGATATCATAAAAGGTGGAAATCTAATGAATAGTATAAACAATGGTGGTAAGTGTTTGGATACTGTCTTTTTGATGTTATTACAGTTGATTTTTATGTTTGGGAAAGGTGTGGAAGGCAGATTTGTTGTTTTAGATGTCTTGAGCAAAGATATCACAAGGTGAAAAGTGGTGTTTGACTGCAAGACTTAAGGAACATGATAGCTTTGTGTTGTGAAGGTGAGTTCTTGGTCTATTTTAGTTGGAAGCATATTGAATACAATGTTATGGAGGGACTTACAATTGGTTAGAGTAAGACGGTATGGATGGTTGTTAACATGCCTTGGTGAGTTGGTATAGGTGTTTGATTATTTTTCCTTGAAAGGATATAATTACAATGCAAATTGATATGGTGTAAAGTAGAGGATGTGAATAGTTCTCTAATCATGTTTTGATGTTGTAATAGTCACTTCAATGTTGTTTGAGTTATGTTATAGGTGTGTAGAACTGATATGGTGAGTGAATTGGTGCTAGTAGAAGAGTATGTATTGTTTTCAGTGATTTAAGTCTGGTTATTGTTTTGATACATACATTTTGAGATTAGATTGGAATCTGATTAAGGAATTGGAATAAGTGTTTTGTTGCCTTGAAGAATGAGTATATTGGTGTACTAATGATGTGGTTTTCCGAGTTTGAGAACTTGATGCATTTTTTTGTGATGGTAGATGAGTTTTGGTTGGTTCTTGATGAAAGCTAAGTGAAAACAATTGATGTTTATATATTTGATCTTCTCCTGATTCAGTTTGGGATTGAAATCCCTTGAAGAAATGATGGTGTTGTTGGTTGGTATGATGCTCTGCATCATTTTTCATCTTTAATTTTAGGTTGAATTTCTTTTACTTCTGATTGTTTTCTTTTAGGAGGCATGTTTCAATTTTCTCTACTATGGCTTCAGATGACAAAACCTTGAAATATTTTTTATATTAATAGAGCTCTTTCAAAGAGTTTTCATGCACTTACCTAAGTATTTCATGCTTGCAAGACTTCTTCTCATATCCTTAGCTCCTTCCACACTAATGCACTGCAATTGAGTGCAATATTGGGAAAATTCACTTATCTTTAGATGGCGTAGTATTTAGTCGTATTAGTTTTGGAAACCCTTAATAATTTATTAGCATTTAATTTTGGCAATTGATGTGATTTTTTGTAAATTGTAATGATGCCACATTTATCACACTACCGCCTTGCTCAAGGCTTCTTGTTGTGGGCTTGCGGTGTATACTTCTCTACCGCATATGTTGCTCACCTTCCCAATGGTATAGCGGTGTATGCTTTTAATCATTACTTGAAGAGTGTCAATGAGACAATCTTATTTGTCTTACCAATATCTCAATGTCTCATCGACATTAGATCTTATGTTCCTTTGATGTTGGTTGTTGGTGTCGATGATACAAGTTAATATATCTTGTTGATATGCCACTGTCTCAATGATATTTTCCTTTGGTGGTATTTCTTTATATATCAGTGTAACTTTTCCATGTCAGGGAGACTTGTGATTATCGCTGTTGTATAGCGGTGTTTTGCCCTTCCCTTCTGCTGTTTACCACACTACCACCTTGCTCAAGGCTTCTTGTTGCGGGGTTGCGGTGTATACTGCTCTACCGCATATGTTTCTCACCTTCCCGGTGGTATAGCGGTGTATCCTTTTTATCCTTACTTGAAGAGTTTCGATGAGACAATCTTATTTATCTTACCGATATCTCAATGTCTCATTGACATTACTTTGTTATATCCAAGAGTCGTGTTTCGTCGAGCACTTGTAGATATACCTTGTTGATGTGACATAAGTGATTCTCTCCTTGATATGACCGTATCTTGTTCACATTTCATTGTTTTACATTATCGATGAGACATATAAATAAGTCTCTTCGACATAAGGGTGTCTAAACCGGCACTAAACCCAAAGCTAAAGTCAGAGCTAAAAGCGGTGCTACACTCAATCCTAACATCGACGCTAAAGATGGCATTACTTTAAGCATTAATTAGCGCTGACTTGTGATCGGCACAATAAACGCCAAGAATTGCACCATCCCAATAAATAGTGTTGAAGTTTTCAAAAAATTTCCAAAATACATTAAAACAATGGGTGGAAGCAAAAAATGAAGCAAAAAATGGAGAAAATTATAGGGAATTTTTGTAGTGGATTAATGGTTGACATGATCCAATTGTTTGATATAATGAGAATTGTTAGCTAGTTTTCTTTATAATCACAATCATCAGGACTCGAGAAGTTAATCTTGAGTCTGAGTAGAAGGTGTCAGGAGCTTTGGTGAATAATTGTAGAGGCATTAAAGATAGTTTCTCCCAGGTAAGTTGGTATTCACATTTTGATTGTGCGTCAGTTCGTTAATTTGGGAATTGTTGGGAGCTTTGTGGGTTTAGTTACCTGGGATTTGTAGGGGTTTGATTATGTACAAAATTATAGTTAGTTGATAAGATTTGTGCGTGGTTTGGAAGTGTCTTTAACTTGAAAATTTGTAATTTCTCCTTGTATTCGAAGGTTTATAAGCTCTAGCCTTGCTCTGTTGTAAGAACGAGTGAATTTAAGCCTTGTGAGTCTACCCAACTTGTAAGGAGGTCTAGGAGGATTAATATGCTTGAACCCTATGTTGATACACTTAAAATTAAACATAATACACTAGGAGCTCCTGCAAAGACAAAAGACAAAAGGAGAGCTCGTAATAACTCTATGGAAGGTGGTGTTAGGAATACTTATAACCTGAGAGGTAGGGTTGTTGTTCACAACCAGAGTGAGTCTAGTGTTGTGTCCTTAAGGGGAAAGATTATTAAGCTAGGGAAATTGGATGTCTTGTGGGAAGAGGAAGAATAAGTACCACAAGGCTTATGATTCTTATATGGGGAAGCTTGATGTAGACATGGAAGGTGGGAAAGTTTCTTCAAGCAATGAGGCAAAGATTGACTCAGACTACTCTCGATACTTTCTCACACTCACAGGTCAAGAGGATTTTGATGATGGAGAGGTAGCAACTTCTCCAATTTCAACAAAATCACGAAGGGGATGACACTCTGATTTTGAAGAATTGGAGAGGTAGTGTCCCAAATCATTGTTTTTGTTTTTGATGACTATGAAGTAGAGGTGTTGGACTCCACTGCTACAATGGCGGGTTCATCTTCTTCAATGAGCATATAAGTTTTTGTCTTGGGTGTTGACATGGAAAACTTCTTTGGTTGACATGGATGAGAGATTTTGGTGCTACTACAATGACGAATGTGCCTTTTGCAAGGCTGGCTAATCTTCTTCAATAGACTATATGGAATATCAAATATCCATCTTTTCCTCCATATGGGACTGCAAATATAACTGTCTAGAGAGTATCCAAAATTAAAATGAAATTGAATGTCAAATGAAAATGTGATTGAAGTTGTAATTTGGCTTGAGGATTGTTTGCTCCCATAATTCTATAAATGGGAATCCAGGGCCAGTTATGGGGGTTTGTTGTTTTGTAATTGATCAAAGAGAGAACATTGTAAAGAATATACTAAGCATTTTAGAGTTAAGTCTTAGGTTTGAGTTTGCTAATATACATGTAATTTTGAAAGCAATACTGACAATAGAATACAAATCATGCAAATTCAAAGAAATTTTCTCTCCTATGTAATAATTTCATAACCTATAAATAATATAATCAAAGGTTATTTTATGTGTCTCCATTATTTTTCATTGGATGTGTGGTTTTATTCTTGCTTGTTAATTCAAATAATTATTGTAAATGCTTGAGTGAGGATACTGGTTTGTGTTAAATTGAGTGCTAGGATATTAGTAAGAAGTGGTGGTTGAGATATAATGTTGAAATACTGTAATGTAGTATCTTCAAAGCTTAGTTGATGTCAAGTATGAAATTTCTATCAGGTTATGTGTGTATTAAAATTGATTCTGTTTCAAGGATAAAGCATTGATCTAAGCAAAGTATTTAGTTGGTCAATTCAACAAAAAATAATTCGTTAAATTAAATTTTATAAAATGGGTTACAATTGTGTTGAGTTTTACCATTCTCATGCTTTGAACATGAAATGTTGTTAAGAAGTAGCCAAATTTATTTATACATTTTGTTTGTTGAGCAATTATATGAGGATTGTCTATTTGTTTCAATGTTCATGATAGAATGGCACAAGAATATTATCTAAACATTGTCAAGATCACCCTCTTGGGTTTCATAGAGACCAAAGAGTAGAAGTAAGGGCCTAGTAATCCTTTACTTGTTTGTTGGCCAATCCTTACCTATGATAATTATTCAATTATGGTGAATGCATAGGCATGTGGTGAGATCAAGTTTGGTTCTAAAAAAATAACCAGCAGATTGGCGACTCTACTGGGAAACATACTCAAGAAGTATTTGGTTCTAAAGCACAAGTGTTAGGGTTTGATACTTTGCTAGTACAAGTTCATCCTTCAGTATAGCTTTGGTGTCAATGGGTCAATTCTCAAATACATTGCTTAGGGTTTGTGTGTTCTCTTTGAACTTGAAAATTTTGTGAAAGATCTACCATAATTTTATGAATACTTTCATAGTTCCTCACTAGATGTGGGTGGTGACTCTGAGATCTATGCACCAGTGTGCATTATTTGAGAAAATCTAGAAAACTTAGAATGAAAAATTGTTGAGAGAAGATGAAGTGGACCTGATTTCATTTAATAAAGCACTCTGATGAGAAGATAGAAGGAAAATTTCAAAAGACTCCAATACTATCTTGAGAGAGTCAAGGAATTTGCTAAATCTGAACATCTAGTTCATATATTGAGTGATTGGGATTTGGAAAAGGGTTGTGTTATAGTGAATATAAAGGGATTTATGTGACTTTGCTTTTGGAGAAGACCCAAATTGAAGTTAACCTTTGAAAGGGACTTCATATTGTTGAAGTCCATTCCTCTATGAAAGGAGGTGGCAACTCTATGCAAAGAACCTAATGAAATTGTGATGATAGCTTTAGATCTACAATTTTTTCCAATTAGAGGCATAATTTATGAAAAATACAACATATACAGGTATTTCCCATGTCTTGGTTTTCAAGAAACAAAAAATTATTATGAAAACCATATGCAAAAGCTTGGAAGAAATTTTGGTTCCCTATTGAGTGAAGTTAAGCACTAATAAAGGGAATGGTAGTGGTAACTTTACATAATTATAAGATATAAGTTGAAGTCTCTATATTATGTTGAATAAGTATGTTTGTTTTTGCAATCTATCCATTAGAAAGATCTTAGACATGAATATATGGGTTATGCATTGTAATATTTTAAGGTCATGATTAAATCAAGGAATAGGGTAGTAAGTGATCAACTATAGAGTTGATGTCTGAGTTCTGTAAAGGGTGTGCAAGAAATGTATCATTCCCCTGTACCTCCTTGTGGGGTGACAAGTGAGAACATGCAGAATGTGCAGCCCATGTCATGCTCTCAGAGAAATTCCTCTATTGGGAGGTATAGACCTTTAAATTTTAATGGTATTCAAGGTTTCCCCAATCTTGTTTCTAATGATGTTAGGGAACATTTACCAAAGTTTACAAGTAAAAGTTCAGAGTCAGCTTATAAGCATTTGCATACATTATGGATTTGATGGGAGACTATGAGGTAAGTCATGAAGATGTTGTCATGAAGCTTTTTGTTCAATCTCTAAAGGAAGATGCTAGAGATTGGTTTTCATACTTGCTAGTGTGTTCTATCTCTTCATGGAATGAGCTTGAAAAATTTATAGAAAAATTTAGAGAAAGAATTAATCCAAGTTTAGTAAAGAAAAAACTTATGGAAATTCAAAAGGATGAAGAAGAGTTAGTCCTAGCTTTTAACCTCAGATTTGCAAAGGCAATAAGAGATAATCCTAGAAACATGAGAAAAATTCATGTAGAGTGTTTGGTTGTGTATTTGGGTGCATTTGATGAAGAAATGAGTTATTTTTTGAGAGATAAGGATCTCACAACATTGCATCATGCATAAAAAATTTCCATGGACATTGAAAACAACTTGAGATATTCAATGATGAAGGGTTATATGGCTGCGAGTGTGGGTTATTTTAGTACACCTCATGTAAGTGGATCAAACAATAGAAGTGATTGTCATGATAGTGATGCTTCTATTGTTTTGATTTTCCCATCATTTCCTAATGCAACTAATGATGAATCCCAAATTGAACATCAATAAATTTTGAGCAATGTTATCAGATGTCTTTTGCTCAAAGATTGTGTAGTATGAAACATATAAGGGAGAATTGCCATATGACCTATTTGCAAGTTTTTTGGATGCCTTGTTGGAAATCCCCAAGAAATTCAGACCTGAGGATTCAGTGTGCATTAACCTATTTTGTGAAATTTTTGAGCTAGGGTTGAGTACCTTGCTGAAAGAATCGAAGCCTCAAGGTCTTGATCAAATACAAGACTGGATAAGAATTGTTGAGGAAGCTAAGTGTGTTTATGCACAAATTATGATGTCTCAAAGTGTCAATAATGGTTTCCCTATTGAGAAAAATTAGAAAGCAACCCAGACACTTGAAAAGGATGTATTAGAGAGTAGAAATCTATCTTATGATATAGGTGAGGATAGTGGTTGTAATCTATTCACAAGCAACTTATATGCAAAACAGTACATTGGTGAAGAGGAAGAGAATACATTTTCAAGTGTTGTTTATGTCTCATCACAAGTCAATGGTCAAGATACTGAGGATTAGATTTTGAGTATTCAGTTTGAACACTCTAAGCATAGTGCATGTGATAAGGAATTCCTTTGTGATAATGATCATAGGAAGAATGAGGTTTCTGATTATTTTTTTGAGTATGCATATTTTTATGAGGATGATCTGGAAGTATTTTCTTTGCACAAAGGATGCAGTAATATTAATGCTCGGGATATTTTCTTCCCACAAGAGAATGAACAAATCCCATGTGAAGGATACTAGGAATGCAATCTAGATACATTAGGAATTGAGTATTTTAGCTTTGTGGATGATGATGAGTTTGAAGATAACAATGTATGTGTTCAGTATCCTGACCCTAAGCATAGTGTTATAAATGATGAAAATTGTGGTGCCAACTAGCAAGATCATGTCCTAACTACTCAATTATCTATATGAAGCAGAGATGGAATATGCAAGTTTTTTAACAAAAATGGACATGATTTTCTCTTGACCATATTAACTATAAGTTATTTGAACCATCATTTGAAACATTTTTTATTAAGCTAAATGGTGATTCAAAGGATGGATCAAAATATGGTATTGAGCCTGAAATGGAGGTATTCTTTGATGCATGGGATGTCATTAGTAACAATGATTATGGACATGACCCTAATTTTAATAAGAGCAAAGATACCATGGGTTTTGATGACCCACTCTCCTAAAGTAATGGGACATATGACAATGTAACTAATTCACAATCCTTAGATTGATGTGAGCACCAGTTTGTAAATATGCTTGTGTATGAACATATCTTGTCTATCACACAAGATGAATGTTTGTCTGGAATGGGATAGAAACTAGAGGATGATTCCAGGGTTTTTTATGAGCCTTCTAATAATTTTGAGCTATCAGAAGTGGAATTGCAATGTGACTTCAAAGGATCAGGGGAAATGTTTCTACATGGGAATCTTGAAAAAGGTGTTTATGAAAGTTTTCAGTTTGATATGCAAACTAAATTTGATGTCAACCCTTGGGGTGTTAATGATTAAGTGGACTATGAGTGTTTTCATTTCCCAGTCCAGTTGGATGAGTATTTGGTGAAGTATGATTGTGAACTGGACAAGGTAAAATGTTGCATTGACTATGGATTTCAGTGGATATATGATTACAATTTTCAGTTGGAAAAAATTAATGATGACAATGGCAGGTTTAGTCATATGGTAATTATGGTTAATTACAGTGACCACAATGGGATGATTTGGTGGGAAATTCATGGCAATTTTTTCAACCTCAGTCTAGTGCAAACATTAGAGAATAAAGGTTTTGACAGAGGTAAAGAATCATTTTAAATGATTGGGGGCTTGGGGCTACCAATTAAAAATGAAGCCTATTAAACTATATAATGTAGGTTGAGAGATTGTACATCAGAAAGGACTTCTAAGAAAATTTGAATTTGGATCATTTTGTATAGTCATGTAAATATTGTATATATGTCATTTTTCTTTGTTTTGGTCTTCTTGCCTTGTCCGGGTAGGTCCTGGTTTTGGTTCTCTATGATCGGTCTTCTTCAACCCGAGATTCTTGGTTCTTGGCCTATTTTGAAGGAACAAACATCCCCAATAGGAGCCACAGGTGGAACCTCTAAAAACATTTCGTGTTCCATCTCAAAATATTGCAGAATTTGTTTAATCCCATGTCTCTGGGCTTAGGGTTTAATCCATTGTCACTTCTGTAGGGTTTGTGTTGATAAAACCCCCTCTCAAAAACACCCAAGGATGATGTCTTTGGAAATTGTTATATTTCATCGTTGACCCTTTGTCATCGGTTCCTGGTCTTTTAAGACACATCTTTTTCCATCGAGTCCATTCTTTTAATCGACCCTTGAGTCCCAGTGTCCCATTGCTGCCCGTTGCTTTATTACAAACATTACCTTAATAGTAGCATGGATTGTTTTTCCTTGAAATATATGTCTGGTCCTAGGTTGGGATCTATTTTTTCTATCGATTCCCTAAAGTTTCAACCTTAATCCTTGTGTCCCCATTCATCATTTTCCTAGTGGTGGCCCCTTCTTAAGAACTAACATATTTGAAATGTTCAGATTTCATGTATTATGAAGACCGTTCAATAAGTGAGGTTTGATCCTAGTCGTTCCTTGTGCCTTCACTCTGTTTTGTTTCTCATTTAATTAATCCACTGGGCTAGTGGACGAGCGCCACATGTCCTTTTCATTGACGAGACTAGAGGTTTTGAATGGTCAACTGGAAATGTTTTAATGAGATTAGTGGTGGCTATTTGGCGATGTGTCTTCATCTGAACTGTCCCTCGCCACCCCGTTGCTTTTTAATCTACATTTAAATAATATCATGGGGCAACAGGCTAATGCCACATGCCCTACTATTAGAGGGACCCACTAGGTTTTAAAAACATGTAAACACTATGCTTGATCAAGATCAATGGTTGATGGTGAATAATTTGGGTCAATCTTGACTGCTCCTCACCATCCTGTGTAAGACCCACCCATGCTTCCTATCTCTCAATGGGGAAGTGGGAGAGCACCACGTGGAAGAAATTTGAAAGGCGGGAAAGACATTTGTAAGGGAAAAATATTAACAAAATATTTCCATGAAGTTACGAAGGATAAAATATGAGATTTCAGAATTAATTTCTACAACACATGTTCAAGATATGTGATGGATTTTTGATCTCGGCCGTCAATTTTGTCAAAGGATGGTACATGCGGGTGAGTGGTTTTACATTATGGCAAGCACAAGTTGATGGCCTGAGATCTAATATCAGCCATTCCCCACCACACCACTGTTGTTAGTTGTGAGCTAGTTAATTCTGATGAGTAGGCGGTAAATTTGACTCAACAGACTTTCTTTAATACTAAGTGGATGGTGGAGTGTGCAGACAAGATGGATGCTTATCCACATGGTTTTTTTTGATTGGACAAAGGTAATGAATGCAAGCAATTGAATTTTTCAACATTAATTGCCTTGATTTGACTTATTTGTCGATCTACCCCATCAAGTGATCAATGGTTGAGATTTAAAATTATAGTAGTTGATTGTCAACTCACTTGCGTGAGATTTCCTTGGGAATTAATGGTTGAAATGATCCAATTGTTTGATATAATGAGAATTGTTAGCCAATTTTCTTTATAATTGTAATCATCAGGAGTTGAGAAATTAATCTTGAGTCTAATCAGAAGGCATTAGGAGCTTTGGCGAATAGTCGCAAAGGCATTAAAGATAGTTTCTCCTAGGTAAGTTGGTATTCACATTTCGATTGTGCATTAATTGGTTGGTTTGAGAATTGTTGGGAGCTCTATGGGTTTAGTTATGTGGGATTTGTAGGGGTTTGATTATGTGCAAAATTCTAGTAAGTTGATAAGATTTGTGTGTGGTATGGAAGTTTCTTTATCCTGCAAATTTGTAAGGTCTCCCTATATGTGAAGGTTCATAAGATTTAGCCTTGCTCTGTTGTAAGAATGAGTGAATTTAATCCTTGTGAGTCTTCCCAACTTGTAAGGAGGTCTAGGAGGATTAGTATGCTTGAACCCCAGGTTGATACACCTAAAATTAAGCATGATACACTAGGAGCTCCTGCAAAGACAAAAGACAAAAGGAGAGCTCGTAATAACTCTGTGGAAGGTGGTGTCAAGAATACTTACAACCTAAGAAGTAGGGTTTTTGTTCATAACTAGAGTGAGCCTAGTGTTGTGTCCTTAAGGGGAAAAATTATTAAGTCAGAGAAATTGGATAAGTCTTGTGGAAGAGGAAGAATAAGTACCATAAGGCTTATGATTCTTATATGGGGAAGCCTGATACAAACATGGAAGGTGGGGCTAGTTCTTTGAGTGATGAGGTAAACACTAACCCATACTATGCTTGGTACCTTCTCACACTCACAGGTTGAGAGTATTTTGATGATGGAGAGGTAGTAGATTCTCTAGTTTCAATGAAATCACGAAGGGGATGATACTTTTATTCTAAAGAATTGGAGAGGTAGCATCTCAATTTGTTGTTTTTGTTTTTGATGACTATGAAGGAGAGGTGTTGGACTTCGTTGTTGCAACAATGGGTTCGTCTTCTTCAATGAGTGTATAAGTTTGTGTTTTGGCATCTGATGTGGAAAAATTCTTTAGTTGACATGGAAGGGAGATTTTAGTGTTGCTACAATGACAAATGTGCCTTTTGGAAGGCTAGATAATCTTCTTCAATGAACGATATGGATTTTTTTTCTTTTGTGCTTTCCCTCCATATGGGAGTGCAAATATAATTATCTAGGGAATCTTTGAAATTAAAATGAAATTGAATATCAAATGAAAATGTGATTGAAATTGTAATTTGGCCTGAAACTTGTTTGCTCCCATGTTCCTAGAAATGGGAATTCAATGCCAGTTATGGGGGTTTGTTGTTTTGTAATCGATCACAGAGAGAACATTGTAAAGAATATATTGAGCATTTAAGAGTTAAGTATTACATTTGAGTCTAATAATATACATGTAATTTTGAAAGCAATACTAGCAATAGAAAATAGATTGATGCAAATTTGAAGCCATTTTCTCTCCTATGTAATCATTTCATGAGCTATAAATAATATAATCAAATGTTATTTTATTTGTCTCCATTGTTTTTCATTGGATGTGTGGTTTTATTCTTACTTGTTAATTCAAAGAATTAATTTAAATACTTGAGTGAGGCTACTGGCTTGTGTTAAATTGAGTGTTAGGATATCAATAAGAAGTGGTGGTTGAGATATAATGTTGAAATAATGTAATGTAGTATCTTCAAAGCTTAGTTGATGTCAAGTATGAAATTACTATCAGGTTATGTGTGTATTAAAATTGACTTCATTCCAAGGATAAAGAACTAATATAAGCAAAGGATTCATGTTGCATTTAGTTGGTCAATTCAACAACAAATCATTCATTAAATCAAATTTTATAAAATGGGTTACAATTGTGTTGAGTTTTACCATTCTCATGCTCTAAACATGAAATGTTGTTAAGAAGTAGCCAACTTATTTGATACATTTTGTTTGTTGAGTAATTATATGAGGATTATTCTTTTTTTTTTTATGTTCATGATAAAATGGCACGGGAATATTATCTAAACATTGTCAAGATCACCCTCCTAGGTTTCATAGAGCTCGAAGAGGAGAAGGGCCTAGTAATCCTTTACTTGTTTGTTGTCCAATCCTTACCCGTGTTAATTATTGAATCTTGGTGAATTCATAGGCATGTGGTGAGATCAATTTTGGTTCTAAAAAAATAGCCAAGAAGCGGAAATCCATATTCTACCTTACAAGGAACCATCCTACTCTAAAGTTTTTCAAAGGGTACATTTTGAGAACTTATCACAACCATCAAAATTGACTAGACCATTTCTATTTATGATTTTCAACGGGCCAACCACCCTTAGATCTTCAAAAGAAATGTTAGTTTCCTTAAAATAGAAAACCCAAAAAAAAAAAGCAATTTCATTTTCCTTAAAACAAAATATCCACAAAAACAAAAGCATTCTTTTTCCATAGCTAGGATTCATGAAAAAATTCACAAAAGCTTGGCAGTTGCTTATGACAACTATGAGATCACAACATAGGAATAACATGGAAGCAAACAAGAACAACACCAACATCCCACCAAAAAACACCATGAACAATGAAGGTGGCCCATGGGGCTATAGGCCAAGTGACCTTGAAACATGCCAAAAGAGACTCACATACAAAGAAACATTCAATGAGGAAGAGTTAAACTGCAAATGACAAGAAGTGATAGAAAAATCCAACCAGGACCCACAAGGAGTGGTCATAGAAGAGGTGGATACTAAGGAGGAAATAAATGATGAGGAACTATTTCAACATTCCAACAACCCCAAAGTGCTCAAAATGATGGAAAATTTGTTGAAAAAGGACCAAAATTATTACTTCTTTAAGTTAGCACAGAGTGGTGCTAAATTTCCAATAGACTTTAATGTGGAGGATCTCAAAGATCCTAACCTTATTCCCTTAGGGGACAATTTAGTTTTGAGACAGATATTTGAACCCATGGAGATTCTAAACATGTCACCCATATTATCACAAAATAATGGTCAACCCATGAAAAACCCCTTATATAGAAAACCAACTCAAATCGAACAAGCAACAGTGGCCCATCAGTATTAAGGAGGTCCATCCCAATATATACCACAAGGAAACAATCCTTCACTAGGACAATACGTGCCTCAAAACACATCATATGTCAACGCTTCCCAAAATGTATCAATTCAACAAGGGAAATTTCCACAACAGTACCATCAACAGGATTGGCCACTAGGTCTTCTTCCTAGTCCATAGTACCATCAACAAGGTGGGCCATAGGGTTCCCTTCCTAATCAACAGTACTAACAACAAGGTGTGCCATAGAGAACCCTTCTTCAGTCATCCCATCAACAAGGTAATCTGCCAACACATCATTAGGGAAGCCTTCAATATAGTCTGTCCCAACAACAAGGTGTGCCACGAGGCACCCTTCTTCAGCCATCCCACCAACAACGTAACCTGCCAACACACCATTAGGGAAGCCTTCAGTATAGTCCATCCCAACAACAAGGTGTGCCACAGGGCACCCTTTTTCAATTGTCCTACCAACAAGGTAACCCACCAATGCACCATTAGGGAAGCCTTCAGTATATTCCATCCCAATAATAAGGTGTTCCACAAGGCACCTTTCTTCATTCATCTCATCAATAATGTAACCCACCAACACATCATTAGGGAAACCTTCAATAGAGTTCATCCCAACAATAAGGTGTGCCATAGAGCACCCTTCTTTAGTCATTTCACTAACAAGGTAACCCGCCAATGCGCCATCAGGGAAACCTTCAACATAGTTCGTACCGACAACAAGGTGTACCACAGGGTACCCTTCCCAATTCATCTCACCAACAAGGTAACCCACCAACGCACCATCAAAGAAATATTCAATATAGTTCACCCCAATAAAAAGGAGCTAACCCTCTTTACATTCAACAAGGAGCTAACCCTCCTTACACCCAACAAGGAGCTAACCCTCCTTACATTCAACAAGGAGCTAACCCTCCTTACCTTCAGCAAGGAACCAATACTCCTTATATCCAATAAGGACTTAACCCTCCTTATACACAACAAGGATACTAAGGTCTTGTACCTTCACAATACCCAATCTATGACCAAAGCATGGTAGGACAACAAGACTATTACATGCAAGACTTGCAAAGAAAGGTACTGAAAATAGAGATAGAACTAAAACTAGAAGCAGTGAACCAAAAGATAATAGAAATGCATGTAGGAAAACAAAATAAAAATTATACCCTTTGGTATATATGTCCTTTTCCCTTTGACTATTCCATTACTATGCTTCCCTTTCCAAAGAATTTTGAAATACCCAATTTTGACAAATACAAATGAAGGGGAGGCCTAGTAGAACATGTACAAGACTTTTCAGTAGCATGCATGGAAGTACAAAATAATGAATCTTACCCCATGAAGCTCTTTCCATGAAGTCTTATTGGTCATGCTATGGAGTGGTTCGCTCATCTACAACCGGGAATAAGAAGCTTTGATGAACTGTCTACCCAATTAATAACACACTTCTCATTCATCATAGAGCAAGACATTACCATCATGGATCTATACAAAATTAAGCAAAGTCAAGGTGAATCTTTCACCTCATACCTTCAATGATGGCGACATAAGGCTAGTTAATGCAAATCACCTATTCTTGACAAGGAGATAGTTGATATATTCATTCCAAATGTCCAAGCAGAAGTCAACTACCAACTTACCATGTTGTATCCCACAAACTTTGAAGAATCCATTGAGAAGGGACTACACATAGAAAGGGCCCTCATAGCGAGAGGGGTGATCAAGATAAACAACCCAAGAGATAATCCTTCTAGTTCAAATGAGAAACCTAAAGTTCGAGCCAAGAACAAAAATGTTATGAACGATGGAGTGGTGGAGGAAAGATCAGTTTGGAACACACAAACCACACCTAAAAAAAACCCTAAGTGGCACAAACAAGCTATGTTCCAAATAGTACACAAAAAAACCAACTTACCTATTCCAAGAACAATCAATTAGTCAACCAAAAAATGAATCAAGGAGGGAAAAAATGCAATATGATCAACCAAGGAGGCAGGTCATTGTACTAGGAGAGTCTCTTGAGATAGTCATGTGTAAACTAGTGCAACAAAACCTCATCAAGGTAAATGATCGCCCAGACTATGAGGAGCCTAGTTTCAAGACACCATGGTATAATAAGAAGGACTTGTGCAAATTCCACAAGATTAAAGGACACACAATTTTTTTTTGCATGAGATTCAAACACCTCATCCAAGACTTGATAGAAAAAGGAAAATTGGATGTTGAACATCATCTCGGAAACAAGGACCTTCAAATATACACAAATCCAATCCCAAACCACACTAAAAGGAATGACAAAGGAAAGGACCAGGATTATCATAACACTAATTATACCTATGGTGACATAGTTCTAGGAACCCTCTCGCAAGCTGATGACAATAAGGAAAATGTAGTGACTATATGATGTGGAGACAACAACCGCAATGTAACTACCCGTCAAGGGAGAGTTACAATACAAGGAGCCCCACCTAAACCCACAACTAAGTCATCAAATGACTACATCATTGTGGAATAGTTGAAGAAGACTCTTGCCTTAATCTCAATCCTAGAACTACTAAAACTGTCACCCACACATAGGGAAATACTTGAAAATCATTGGAAGCATCAGTTCCTAATGACCCCCATCGTAATTAGTTCCAAACCATGGTTGGAAAAATCATGACCAATAATCATTTAGTCTTTTCTGAGAAAGATCTTCCACAAAGGACATTCCACAACCAAGCTCTCTACATAGAGGTTGGTGTCCACAAGAACATGGTCAAGCGGGTGTTGATAGATAATGGTGCGGGTCTAAACATTTGTACCTTGAGATTCATCAAACAATTGGGGTATTCTGATGATGTGATAGAAAAAGGAAAGAGTATCACTATAAGGGCCTATGATAACCTTGAAAGTAATTTAGAAGGAATATGACGGGCCATCACATAAACTACATGTCAAGTAATTGACTTTGAGTTGTCATATAACCTCCTCCTAAGACACCCTTGGATCCACACATTATGAGAGGTACCATTGACCTTTCACCAATGCCTAAAATTTCCCCACAAAGGAAAAAAGGCGACATTATATGCTAATCTTGAGCCCTTTCATTTTTGTGCAAAGTTGGAGGAGAAGTATAATAAAATCCAACTTATAACTAGCAACGACATATCGTTCCATTCCTTCCAAGCTACCATCAACCTCAACCAAGAGCACATCAAGTGAGCAACCAAAAACATAAACCAAGGTTCAAGTACTGGATAGGGGTAAGGAAATTACCACTTCAACCAAGCATTTTTCATTGGAATGCTTCCTCCAACACCCAAAGTCTATGGAGGTCCAAAAGTGATCAATTATGTGAAGCTAGTGCAAATGATAACCAAACCCATGATTTTCACCAAGCGGGGATACATGAAAGACGAAGAGATATTCAAAGAGCACTTCTCATCCATGATTTACAAAGAGGACCAAAAAGAACCAAAAAAGCCACAACCCATACTAGTTGATCCTAATAGTAGAGGTTATCAATTAGCTAAAAAATGGGATATTAGGGAACAGGTGGCCTTGGGAAACACAAACAAGGCCGATGGGAGCCTATCATAGTGGAACAAAGAAATAAAAATATGGGACTAGGTTATGAACCAAAAGATGTGGTTACTCCAAAAACTAGATGAACCTCTTTTAACCAAGAAACTTCTTCTATCATTAAGGCATTGTATATCTACCATATCATGGACAACGATTTACCTGTCGAAGACTTATTTGACAACTTTAGAATTGATAGGTTTCCTCTCCTGTTTATCAAAACCATTCCCAATATCTATTATTATTCTGAAATAGATTCTAATGAATACGGATGGGATTCTCCTTCCTTTATCACTGGATATGGCTCCCCCACTTCTAGTAATGATGACCTAGACACCCAATGGGAAAAAGATACTAGAGCCATACTAACCATTTCAGCAACCTCCATAAGCTTTGCGGATAATGATGATAGCCTACCCCTCTGCTACTCACAATTGATAGATTGGGACCAACAACAACATACACCTATTCTGGATCAATTCCAAAATGATGAGGCAATTATAGAGTTCAAGAGACTTCAAAAAAACATACTAGTAAGGGATCACAAAGTAGGGTTCGTCATGGAGCTCGAATAGGATGCATATTTCGATGCAGAGATTGAATATTCTAGTCACAAAAATGAAAGAGAAAACATAAAATAAAAATGTGATCTCTTAGAGAAGACCACAATGTGGCTCTATTGGATCTAAAAAAGAAGAAAATAAAGGATGCATATGAAGGTGAAAACCTCTCTGAGGCACCCAAGGATGGAGGGTTCAATCTCCCCATATTGGAATATCAAGAAAAATCAATGCTCCTAGTAGAAGTAGATTCCATAAATGTTGGCACAATAGAAGACCCAAAGATAACATACCATGCAGTGTTGCTTGATCTCGAAGAAAAATAAAATTTCACAACATTCATCAATGATAGGAAGGTAAACTTTGCGTGGACCTTTTCTCCAAGGGAGATGGCCAAATGATGTACCACTAGTGCTGGATCTAGGCCAAGCATATCAAGCAAAAACTTAGAAAAATGCACCCTCAAATAGCATTATTGGTAAAGGTAGAACTAAAGAAGTTACTAGATGTGGGTTTCATTAGACCCATCAACTATCCATAATGGATATCAAATCTTGTACCAGTGTCAAACCCTACGGGGGCCATAAGGATCTACACAGACTTCAGAGACCTGAACAAATCTTTTCCAAAGGATGACTTCTCCCTCCCAAGTATTGACATGATCATAGATCTAATATTAGGGCATGCGATTCTATCCTTAATGGATGGTTTCTCCGGATATAACCAGATAAAAATATCTCCAGATGATCAACACAAAATAGCATTTACTTGTGCTTGGGGGACCTTTTGCTGGAATGTAATGCCATTTGGTCTAAAGAACTTAGGAGCAACATACCAAAGAGAAATGATGACCATCTTCTATGATATTCTACACACAATCATGGAAGAATATGTGGACGAAATTCTAGCAAAGTCTATCAAAAGGGAAGATCACTTGACCAATCTTGCAAAGGTGTTTGATTGGCTTGAACAATATAATTTGAGACTCAACCCTAAGAAGTATGTGTTTGGAGTGACATCTAGAAAGATATTAGGATACATAGTGTCAAGAAGGGGCATTGAAGTGGATCCTGCAAAATTAAAAGCTATACTAGAGATGCCTCCACCAAAGACATTAAAACAACTGAGGATTTTACAAGGGAAGTTGCAATCCATCAGGCGATTTATTGCACAACTGGTAGACAAATGTCACACTTTCACTCATCTCCTACACAAGGACATCACCTTCAAATGGGATGGGAGATGTGACCAAGTGCTCCAACAAGTCGAGGAGTACCTAATTGCTCCTCCTGCACTCATGCTGCCTTTTCTAGACAAGGAAATGGTACTCTACATTGCTACCACACAAGCAATGTTACGAGCTCTCCTAGCCTAGCTAGATGATGATAACAAAGAAAGAGTATTCTACTACATTAGCCAAACACTAGTGGGATACAAGTTGAACTACTCTCCCATAGAAAGAGCATGTCTCTTAGTCGTATTTGTGATACAAAAGCTGAGACACTACATCTTAAATAGGAAGGTAAAGTTGATTTCAAAAGTAGACCCACTAAAGTACCTACTAGCAAAATCAGCCCTAACATAATAGATTTCCAAATGGGTGATGATTCTAAGTGAATTTGATATAGATTATGTGGATAGAAGAGCCATCAAGGGACACATAATAGAAAATTAGCTGGCCAAAGCACCCATAGATGATCACAAGCCTCTCACAGTGGAATTTCCAGATGAAAGTATCTTGATGACAAAACAAATAGGCCATTGGATTCCATACTTGGATTGGTCCCACACTCAACATGGATCTAGAGAAGGTATTCTATTTCTCACACCACAGGGACATAGTATACCCAAGGCATACAAGATCACTTTCCCATGCAAAAAAAATATATCAAAGTATAAAGCTTTAATTACAGGGCTCAAAATGGCTATTGAATGGAGAATAAAAGAGCTACAGGTCTTCAGAGACTCTCAGCTAATGATCAAACAGGTGAACGATGAGTACCAAAAAAAAGATGACAAGATGATGCCATATAAAAGGATGGTGGATAGCTTCAAGGAATATTTTTTCACAATAACCTTTGAACAAATTCCTTCGATCAACAATAGAGTTGCCAATGCAATGACAACAATAGGCTCACTTCTTGATATTCCACAAAATGTTCCTAAGTATGAGTTCCTCATAGAACAACTTCTCATACCTACATTCGACATCCCAGAGTCAGAACTAGTATGTGTTGTTTTTGGTCCTAGCTCCCCATGGTACCAAGATACCTTTGATTACATCCAACACAGTACCATACCACTTGACCTAATGACCACTCAAAATAAAACATTCACCTGTAGGACTTCCCGATTTACAATCCTAGGAGATACCCTATATCGTCGTAGTCTAGATGGTATGTTACTTTGGTGTCTTAACACAGAAGAAGCACAAACAACCTTACAAGAGGTACATGAAGGTGTTTGCGGGTCCCACTCTTGTGGACCTAACCTAGTCCAAAAACTACTCAGAACGGGGTACTATTGGCCCTTTATGGACCTTGTTCATGCATTAGCATAGGAATTGAGACCCATCACAACACCATAGCCTTTCTTGCAATGGGGATTACACCTAGTAGATAAGATTTTTCTTGCTTCATCTAATGGGCACAAGTTTATTATCACAACATAGTACTTCACTAAATGGGATAGAGGCAATTCCATTGACCTACATCACTGGAAAACAAATATCAAAGTTCATTTTGAATTATCTAATTTGTAGGTATGGAATTCCAAAAATGATAATAATGGACAATGGAACCCCATTCAAGAATCAAGATGTCCAAGAACTCTATTCTACATTCTATATCCAACATAGATTTTCCACACCCTACTATCCTCAAGGAAACGGTCAAGCTGAAGCATCTAGCAAAACCATCTTGAAAATATTAAAGAAGACTATTAATGAAGCTGGCCATGATTGGCATTTGCAGCTAAACCTAGCCCTATGGGCTTATTGAACTAGAAATCAAACACCATTTTCCTTGGTCTATGGATTAGAGGTTGTCTTACCTATTGAGGTTGAAATCCCATCATTGCAAATTTCATTAAAAGGCATGGTCAATAGTGAAGAATATTGGGTATCCAGGTTAAATTAATTGGAGCTCCTAGACAAAAGGTGTTTGAGCATGTTAAACCATCTTTAGGTTTATTAGAATCGGCTCAAACGAAGCTATGATAAGAAAATAAAAGACATAAAACTTTAGGTTGGTGGCTTGGTCCTCAAGAAGAATCAGAAGGTACAACTGAATCAAGATGGAAAAAGAAAATTTGAACCCAATTGGTTAGGCCTAGTTATCATCATAGCAAGCTACGGTTCTGGGGCTTATCAATTGGCTACTCTTGAAGGACCCTTATCTAAACCATTGAACAACAACCACCTCAAGAAGTTCTACACATGAAGCACTTCAGAATACCCTAGGAAAAAGGGTAAAAATCCAAAAAAAAAAAAAGATAAAAATACAAAAAAAAAAAAAGAAAAGAAAATAGTAAAGAGAAATAAAACGTTCCTTGAGTGAAAACCACTTTGTGGCACTCCTAGAACAAGTACCATAGTGAAAACTTGAAAAAAAGGAACTATGTTTGAATAAGACTCGCATCATTATCTATCGATACTACCAAAAGCATTCACCCATTCATTCCATAATAAAGCATGTGTCTAACCATGACTTGGTACTAATTTAGAAAAGTAGTCTTGTTTGAAACTGGGGGAAACTTCCCGAAGTTGGTTGTGGATTAGATCTTTGTGCATCTTATCATGGCCAAAAGCAACAAAATCAAAAACATCTAGAAAATGAAAAAATCAAAACATCTAGAAAACCACAAAAAATAAAAAAACATTTGAAAACATCAAAGAAAAACAAAACATCGTTGGATTATTCCACTCAAACAGTCTAAGATATCAACATTTTCTTGAACCTCATAGCTAGTCCAAGTAGATTTCCTACAACATATCCTCTAGAAATGGAAGTGGAATATCAATCCAGATTATCAATGTTGTTTGAAACTCCTAAAAACAAGTTTATACTTTGAGTGAAACGATGGAACTATGTGGTCTTTGCGTGTACAACGTAGGAAATACTTATCTATTATCAGCCCTTAAGGCCTTAGGTTAGTCCCCTTAGGTTTCTATCATGCTTTATTTCAATTTAGTCAAAAAAAACAAAATCCAAAAAACATTCACAAAACAGAAAAGGTCAAAAACAGTCAAACCAAGTGAACTACGAGTCTCTGCATGTACAACGTAGGAAAGGCTTATCTTTGATGAGCCCCCGAGGCCCTACGTTAGTCCCCTGAAAAGAAACAAAAACATCATAAAACTTAGAAAAATAAAAAAAGATCCTAACTCCATCATCACAATCCACAATAAAATTTTCATCCATAATAAACAAATCATTGAATTCACCCTTTGAAAAAACAAAACAAACAAACAAAACAAACATTAAAAGATAGCACTTTCAAGCAAACAATCACCAAGCTTTGATTACAAAACAAACTAAAATAAATGCCAAAGTATTAACTACCTATCTTTTGACAATTCACCAACAACATCCTGAGATATTCCTTAATGGATTTGTTCCTATGGGGTAAAAGCACAAAGCTGTGTCACACTTTATAAAAGAATCGGCCAATGCTGATCCAATTTTTAAACTTGAATCACTAAAAAGTGGCATATATGTTTTGAATTTTGAAATGATGTAAACTAGTAAAATATGTATTTTTTAGTATATTTTATGTTTGTATTTTTTAAAAATATTTAAAAAATTATTTAAAACTAGATTTTAATAAATTAAAACTATAATTTAGTTGCTGATAAAATGCTGAAAAATGAAGTTGCATGGGACGTCAAACTTTTTATAGTAAATTTTATTTTTTTTCATTCAATTTTTTTGTGTGTATGTATAACTTGAAATTTTAGTGAATGGATATATTTTTTTCCAATTTTGATAAATATATTTTTTTAAATAAATATTAAAATGTACGTGAATAAAAAACAACTGTTTTCATCGGACGTCAACTTTTTTGATCAATATTTATCTAAAATGGAAAAAAAATTATACCATCTTAAAATAGATTCCTTTATCTAGTGCATCATATTTTTTTCCATTTTTTTAATTAAGTTTTAGTATTTTTCCTTGGCATAGTAATCAACCTAATATTTTGTGCTGATAACCTACTTTTAGTAAAAATAAAATATAAAATATAAAAAATAATTAAACTATTAAAATAAATATATTTTTGAAAACTACACTTATGGATCTCCAAAAGGGTATTTTTATATTTTTAAAAAAAATATTATTTTCATTAGCAGGATTTATTGAAACTTCAAATTTTTCAAATAATTTTATTTTTTGGTAAATTGGACTCAAAGTGGCGCTCCATATATTTTTAGCCAACAATTTTCAATGAAAAAGTTGTGGAAGCATCTAACTTAGCTAGAATGAATCTTACTAGATCATATGTTTAACCAAAATTGATTTTTAGTTAGAAATACTTAAATTCAACTGTGCTGATAAGTTGGCTAAAAGTGTGACACAACTTTGTGCTTTTACCCTATGATAAACATGATCAAGAATGGATAATAGCCCTAAAACCTCAAACAAATATGGCAAGTGATACTACAACTTTATTTTTATCTATTTTATAGTCTTATCTTTTTTATTTATTTTATTGACTCATTCCCAAGATCTCTCGAGGATGTCCATAAGGATTTAGTGAAGAAGGAATGGGGGCAATTGAGTGTCATTTCGGTTTGTTGTTTGTAAGATGTTTTTATGATATTACTATGGAAAATACTTGCTTTATTGAGTGTATGAAATTTGTTTTAAGAAAATTCATGTATCAATTGCATGTTAGGTATTTCATACCTCTCTGTGTAAATGGTCTAAATTTTTTTAACACAACCCAACCATATATTTAAAAAAAATAAATTGTATGTCTGGTATGAGCAAGAACATTCTTTGTATGTCAAGTCAAAGCTACACAATGGATACAAAGTCACTTGGTCATTAATACCTTGGTGCATTGTATCTATTTGCTACATCAAACATGATTGTTCAAAATGTGAAGCCTCCAAGGAAAGCAAAAGCAACTCATCAGTACTAACAACATCAAATTTCTATCCATCATCAAATATTTCTTCTAACTAACATCCATCTTGCATCACAATATCATTAGTACCATATCCATCCTGCATCCAAAATATCGTCAATACATATCATTATGATAATAAAGCAATGAAAACATCATGTATCATGTATAAAGCATACATCCATCATATATCATATATCATTCATACAACATATACATAATAAAACATCATATGAAATAATATATCGATCCATCCATACACATCATATGCATACACCATAAAAGTACAAAAAATGTGTATAAACATACATCATCATCTCTAATCATCACATGAACACATAATCAAGCTAAATCGAAGAAGGTATATCTCATATATACCATCATCAAAAAAAGGAGAATGTCATAATAAATCATCTTCATGGAAAAGAGTGTGATAGGATAATACAAAATAATACATATATATAGGCCTTAACTAGGCCAATGAATATATATACAAAATCATGTCTACAAAGTCTCTAAATAACAACATCGTAAAGATCAAGAACAAAATGCAACTACCTAGCAAGAAGAGGAGGACTCTATAGACCAAGTTGTGGACCACCATCTAGATATGGTTGTCTTACAGAGTGCCCACCTGACTCAGCCCCACCACCCGCAACACTAGGCTCTCTGAATCTTGGCTGAGTAATATGTAGCCATATGTAATAATAGGTCTCGCTCAGTGTGAAGACTATCACGCTTTGTCCTCAGACTGTCCCTCTCTATGGTAATGGCCTACAACTATGTCTTGACAACAAGACAATGCCCAATCTCTCTGTCTCGCTCTGCCCTCAAACCATCTTGCTCAGTAGTGAGAGTGATAATTTGTGCCTTTGTGGCCTATCGCCGCACTATCTCTACAACTAATTGTGCACCCCCATCCCCAGGTGGTGGAAGGGGATCTGGAACCTATCCCTGATCCTACATTTAATCACCTTATCCACCGTAGGCACCATCTTGTCTGGCCCTACCAAGCTACTCTACTAGAATCTCGAGACACTGTCTCTCACCTCAACACCCTATAATTTCTGCTCTACCCACTACGAGATCACCACTAGGATCTGTAAATCTCACAAGAACATGTTGTGCCCACCACTGATCAAAATTGGGAGTAGTACCTAGATCCACGAAACCCACTGGCCAACCCCATTCGACTAGGGAAAGAGGTCTAAATGCAACAATAGCAACATCATGATAATCCTGTAGACTCGATACTCTAACCCCTCTGGTGGTTCGACCAAACCGATCCTCATAGGTGTTTGGAAAGCAACACGGTCTCTCTCCAAAATGCTTGCATACCCTGTCGGGAAGATACCTCTCCAAAAGAGAGAGCGATCGATCAACCATCTAGTATGTTAGTAGTATACTAGTTGCTCCTGATCCTTAGGCCAAGCCTCACAATCCATATATGGTCTCCATATAAAACTTGACATATCATCAAATACGTAATGCTAGTACGAAAGCTCCCTAGGCAAGGTATAATGTAGAAAATCTTCATAACGATAAGAGTATGGATCACCAACAATACGATCTTGTATACCATCAGGCCAAGTAATGATGATGTGCTCCCAGGCCCATATGTGAAGAAGAGAGACACCTGTAGAAATGGATTTCCCACCATGATATGCAACCTCATGCATATCTCTATATAGGTGGGAGAGGAGACATGGACCCCGTGCATATCTAGTCCCATGCTCAAAAATCTCCTCAATACATATACCCCATCCCATAGGGAACTGATGACCTCTCTTATCAGGCACAACCAGCCCCAAAACCAAACCACAAAGAACAAGGGAAACAAGATCGACACTACCAAAAAATTCAGATAAATCTATCTCACTTTGATGAACCTCCAAATGTGTCACACCAAGCACATGACGCATAGCATGGGTGCCCCGAAAAACATGATAGGTAACCAAATCTCCATGGATGGGTATGTGGAGGATCCTCCACACATCCTCAAGTGCGATGGTGGCCTCCCCTGTAGGTAAATGGAATGAAGAATTCTTTGTCATCGCTCCATGAGCATAGTCATCATCATAGTGTGACATCGGATGGGAGGCATGTAACAAATGTGACATAGCTCGACCACATCTAGAAAATCTCATTCCAATACATTGAAACCAACAATCAAATCAAATAGATCTCAAGGTCATCTCTCCCTCGAATATAGTGGTATAGGGACCACCTGCAAGCATTGAACCCACGATGTTAAGGGTTCACTCTAAAAACGCAAAAATGAAATGAAAATGATGAATAAACAAACTTAGGGTTTCAAAAAGTCAAAAAGTGAAAAATTTGTAGCAAAAGTGATGAAGTTTTGATAAAAGTGTAGAAAATAGGAAAATGCAAGGAAATTTATGCAAAAGCAATGAGGAATATCAAGAGCACAAAATTCAAAAGAAAATTTTCTTTGCAAGGGCACAAATTTATCACAAAAGCACAAAAAATCAGGAAGAGCAAACAAAAGCGCAAGAAACGAGGAAGAGAAAATAAAAGCACAATTTTATAGAAAAAGTGAATTACAAAAGCAAAAAAGTAGGTCAAAGGCGCAAAATGAAGTCAAGTGCACAAAAGAATATCAAAAGTGATCATTTCAAAATGGAAAAAGCACTGAAACTGTTTCATAAGTGCTAAAACCCTAAATCCTATGCTTTTTACTTGTTGGACTTTAAGCATTAATTACAAGAACACAGAAAGATGAAAATGAGAATCGAGAGGGTACATACTAGGGCATCAATGCCTGCAGGTTGTCTGTAATCTCAAATTGCGTCTACATAGTGTGGGGCTCCCCAAATCAACACCATAGCTCCTTGACAAATGACAAAACAAGAAATCCAAAGACAAGAATTCTCTATGGGATCAAAATGCAAATGAGGTAAATAAAGCCCTAATTACCTATTTTAACCCTCCAAAACTCTAATTTTTACTTAGGGAACCATCCTATGTTCAAATTAAGAATTCTTGGGAACATTTGGACCAGAACGAAAGACCTATAGACTTAATTTTTCATTCTAAACACATCTGGATTGAAATACAATAGTGTCATGATCCTAACCTCAAAATTGAAATTTTTGGCCAACCTCTTAAGGGGGAAGCACAGAGTCCTTGACATTTTCACATCATCGACATCATTATCATTGAATATCACTACATTTCACATCAAAAACATCAAAAACCCTAAATTCCTCTATTAATTGAATATTACAACATTATTCAATTAATTCACTTTTTCATCATTTTTGACTAATTAAATAAATTACATTTATTTAATAAAGTCCTAAAACCCTATTTCTTCTATTAATTGAATAATATGACATTATTTATCAATTCACGTTTTATCATTTTTCAACTAATTAAATAAATTATATTTATTTAATAAAGTCCTAATCTAGCTTTATTTCATCTCGATTAGTTAAATAACACCAATTATTTAATTACTTCGCTAATTCATTTTATTCCCCTAAGTCGATTGAATTATTAAAATCATAATAATTCAATTAACTCACTTTCCCTCCAAATTTGAATAATTTCAATAAACTATTCAAAACATTATCAAAAATAAAATAAAACTAATGCAACTTTGTTTGCAAAAGTCAAACTTGATTTGCACATTCAACTCCAAAAAGGAATTAATTAATTAATTGATCATTCTCAACCACTTTTTTGATTGAGAAAATTACGAGTCACTTATTGCTCAATCTAAGTCTTGATTGACAATCTAATCCCTGACTAATCAATCTATTTCCTGATTGATCTATTGAACTTCTAACTGATCAATATATTTCCTAACTAATCAATCTATTCCTCAATCACACTAATTACGTAATCTATTTGCACATATTATGCCCATCTAAATCCTCTCAACAACCTTCAACCGTCGATCTTGATTCAACATTGTTTAATCTTGATCGTCCATTTCAAATCACAATTTCTATATAAAAAACCTCTTTCCTCACAAAAAAGGATCGAAGAATCATCATTTGTATAATGAAGTACTACCGAGATCCAAACCACCATTAACAACACTTCAACACATCTCTTCGATCAAAATACACATCGTTCTTCAAATCTCTCGCATGCAACAATGGAGGATTCACATTGATACGGGCAACCACATCTTTGTGAATACACTCTAACATGGGATGATAACATTATTCTTTTTATGAATTCATGTATGCTTTCATCTTTTGATTTTGTTTCTTCAATTCAATAATAGTTTAGTTTCATTTCGTGAGTAAAGGAATAGATCTAGATTCTTGTTTTGATTAGATTAGTTTCTATTTCATTGCATTTATCTTGTTTATATACTCGGATTTTCCCTCACACAATTGCAAAATTAGAGTGTATAAGAGTGAATTTTCACCCCATGTGCAAATCCCCTTTTTGCCTTTATCCACCAGTAGAAAACCAAGTTCGGAGGCTTAATTCCACCTATTCCCACTGCTTGCATCACACTTGGAAACTATTTTAAGTGTCGATGGAGGCATTTCTTTCGGGGAGGCCCATGCGGTGTGTAGAAGTCTACGTAGTGCACTTACGTCCCTAACAGAATTCCACATCTGGAGCCTATAGAGGCATTACCCTTCCCATTGGGGTTCAATTTGTAATGCCCTCCCTGGCCAACCAACCCGAATATGGTCGTTTCTCTTCATCTCTTCTTCAAATTCATCCCTTCCATATGCATTTCAACTTCTTCTGATCTTCTACCATGTTCTACACCTCCCTTCACATCTTCTAAGAACTTCTTCACTCAATTCACAAGCTCCAAGCAGCTTCTTCACCATCTCTTCAATCCCAAAACACTTTACACTTCACAACAACAACATCAACACTCCACCACTTCAGTAGAGAAAGTGTGGAACAAACACCATTGCAGCAGAGGCTTGAGTTCCTCTCATTTTCTCCCCCATTAGCCTTGAGTGCTCTTGGTGGAGGTGGTAAGCTTTCACTCCTCTCCTCTATTACTTTGTTGAGTAGCATAACACTGTTTTGTAGTGATTTAAGTGCTCTTTACTTCATTTCTACTTTTCTCTCTATCTATCTGGCTGTCTATGGAGATGGGAACACCAAAATGGGGTTTGACTGAGGCAGGCCCCTATACAGCCACCCAAAAAAATTTCTCTCCCTCTTGTGTGCAGGTATTGAAGACACTCACGAGTTGGAAGCTTCATCACTCACACGGTCATAAGTATTTACTTTCTTCTCCTTATCTTTGTCATCTCTACTTCTTTATTTCAGTTCTATCACTTTCTGCTATTTCCCTATATTTTGTAAGTTCTTAGCAATTGGATAGAAGCATTCACTTTGCTATTTTTTGAGACATTCTCATTCTCTGGTTTGTACGAGACGCCATCGCACCTTCGAGGCACCAACGCATCGCACTATCATCCATATTTTGTGTTGTCGTCCTTTCACCGAGAGCTTGTCAGTTTGTCCAGAGAATCTTTGTGACTTTCTCTTTCGACTTCTGAAACTCCCACCACTATTCCATTGAGGTAGTATAGGGCAGTTCACCCCGTGAGGCTCTTTGAATGAAGAGAACTCGTGAGTAGTGAATCCCCCTACATTACATTTTGGTGAGCCCCACGTGAAGAACTGTGTTCTTTGAAAAACTAGGAATCTATTTACCCCTACTTGGTGGGGTTATAACTTTTGACTCGGTGCTTAGAATTCAAGACTGTTTACACTGTGGAAAGGTCTCCTAGAGAACTACTTTAGTCCCTAAAATACATGTGCCTTTGGCAGTCAAATTTTAGGGACTGACACAAGTTCTGACCTCAAATTCTGCTCCGGAGACCTCCAAAAATGCAAATTACTAGAACATAGAAAATATCAAAAAAATTATAATGGATTTAATATCTTCTTTTGTTAGTTTTGTATCTAACTTTGTTCAAAATGTTAATGATTTTCCATTTAGTGCATGTGATGGTGACTTGGCTTTTCCCATGTCACTCGGTATCTTTGATCCTTCTCACAAAGTTCCTCTTTCTTCAGAGGATATTTTGTTGCAAGAAGAAGAAATCATTGATACTTTTCTCAACATTACTCTACCTTCTCTTCATTCCAATGCACTCTCTTCTAGAGATGTTGCATGTGTGAATGATGAATCTCTCTTCCATTCCAATGCACCCTCTTCTAGAGGCGTTGCATTGGTGAATGATGAATTTCATCTTTGTTCCAATGCACTCTCTTCTAGAGACATTGCATTTGTGAATGATGAACCTCCTTCCACATCTAATTCTTCCTGGATCGATGTTGATAATTTTTCTTCCAATAATTATTCCACATTTGATCCTATTTGGATTGATGTTGAAAATATGTATTCAAGTAATTGTTCCACTAGTTGTGATGATTTTGTAAATGTAGTCTATGTCTCTGTTGCCTCTCAAAGGCCTAAGAGATCGGCTATTTATGTGACTCCAGCTAGTCCTTCTTCTAAAAGGATTTGTTCTATTGATGGTGGTTCTTCTAATCCTTCTAAGACTCCCTCTTATAGAGAAGTAGCCCATACTTATGAAAATAGAATAAATAAACAACCAAGTCTTCCTCAAACACCTAAACCTATGACTAAAGTACCTAGTGATTTCGACCTTGTCGAGCAACCTTAGGTTACTCCAGATAAGATCTCACTATGGGAATTGCTTCAGTCTACTCCAGTTTATCAAGGTATGCTTCGGAAGCCTTGCAAAAGATCCTCTTGCCTTCTTCTGCTAGGCTGGTAGATGCTGATACATTGATGGCGTATATTTGTGCAGATTCACTGAATATTACATTCTATTCGCAAGAACTCCTACCTCTAGAAGGACAGAAGCAAGAGAACCCTCTAATTATCATAGTCAACATTAATAAAATTGGCATTAGACATATTGTCGTAGATCCTAGTTTGGAACTCAATGTTTGTAGTATTGATCTATTGCCTAAGATTAATATTGACTTATCTTCTCTTAATACTTCTTCTATTGACATTCGTGGGTTCGATAATGTCAGTCGACAAGCCTTGGGCATGATAGTCTTGCCTTTGAGGTTGGGACCCATTACTATACCCACCCTTGTATATGTTATGGCAAAAAATCTACTGTATAACCTTCTTCTTGGTAGACCATCGATTCATGCTATGGGTGCAGTCTCGTCTACCTCACATAAATCCATTAAGTTCATTTGTAACAATAAAGTAGTCATAGTTAAGGCTGACCCTAATGCTATGCACTTATGTGAGATGGCAACTGTTGGTCAAGCTTTAGTTGTGCCTACTCTTATTCTTTCAGTATCTTCCACTGTGTCGATGTTGACTCCTGCAGTATCTACTACAAAGGATACTCTTGAGATAGATGCCCCTAACGAATATCCTTCTAAAGAAAGGAATACTAAGTCTACTCCTTGTACCTCTCATCAAAAGAACGCATGTCTTGGTGATGATTGGGGTTCTTTAGACTTTACAAATTCCTTCATTTAGGAATATAAAGTTGACCCAATCCACTTAGACCTTCTGATAACATCATTCACACCCGCTATCGAAGATGGTTACTCTTTTGTATCACGGAGAAAGGTGAATGTAAACTATAATGTTCTTGGTGTTGATCCTCCTTCTGAGGAAGATGATCACATTTCTATTAAAGAGGTTAATGTTGATAATCCTATTAGGAAGGATGATGGCGATCCCATAGAAGAGTATGATCCCCCTAGCCAGAATAATACTCTCTATGGAGATCCTCATCATTTATCTTCTATCTTCGTGCTTTCTTCTTCTTCTTGTGAGAAGTTAAACCTTTCTCCACAAGAGAAAGGGTTGTTTCCTTCTCCTCATCCTTTATCTGAGCAAGAGTGTATTTTGTTGCAGCTACTAAAATCCCACTTGATCACTCTTCCTTCTCCTACATGCAAGAAATCTCATGAACATGATAAACATTCTTTTTGTGCATACCATCAAGTGCTTGGCCATTCCACTAGTGAATGTAAGGCCTTGAAGGACAAAATACAATTTGATTCAGGTGCCATCAAACTCCCATTTGATTGACGCACCCGCCTTGCCTTCGCATGACAAGTGATATCGAGGTTTACCTCTATCCTGCATGCTCCAAGTATCCTACATGGATCTCCTCTCCTATATGCTGGGGGCATGATAACTAATTTCAAAGATGTGTGTCCTTCTTAAGGCCCCCTCTCTTCTCTATCTTTCAAATAAAGTGTCCCTTGAGTGGACCCCTTTTCTCTTTTGAAGGGTTCCCAAGGGACCTCTTTGAAAGCTTTTCCTCTCGAATAAATTCATTAACATCTAGCTTGGGGGCAGCCTGACTAGACCTATTTCACAACTTTGCATCTAGCTTAGGGGTAGCCTTACTAGACCTCACTTTTCAAATAGTGCATCCCTTGAGTGGACCCCTCTTTTTTCATGCCCGGGTTCTTGTGGGACCCCTTTGAAAGTTTTTCAACTTATCGATGGTTTGTGTGACTCCGCTTACTCACCTACATGGCCACTTTTTGACATGTTTTATCTGTAGGTAGACGTGTCACCACTTTTTGACTCTACGGAGTCTGCTTGGTTTCCTCCATGTTGGAGATCTTGGGGGATACCTCCCTATAGGTCTGAGAGCCTATACAGTGTTTCCTTTGAGCTTCCTCCATGCAAGAGATCTTTGGGGTGGCTCCCCTACAGGTTTGCGAGTCTGTAGGGAACTTTCTTGGGGTTTCCTTCACGTGAGAGTTCTTGAAGGTTACCTTCCTTGTAGGTTTGTGGGCTTGTAAGGCAATTTATTAGCTTCTTCCATGTGAGAGATCTTAGGGGATGCCTCCTTGCAAGTTTGTGGGCCTGTGAGGCGCTTACACTTTTACTCGATGATACAGGTTCTCCTCCTCGAGCAAGGTTTGCTTTTATCACCTCTTTTGTGGTGCGGGTTGTACTCTTGAGTGGGTTTTTCTTTCACCACACACTTTGTTCATTTCTATCTTTCTCTTCTCTTGTTTATATATCGGATCAAAGATCTGCATCTTTTTCATCCTAAGTATAATCCCTTTCTTTAGCTTCATATTTCTACAAAACTATGAAGTCCTCTTTTGACCTTGCACTCTCAGATTTGCTAGATCACAGTATGCTTCCTCGATGATTCAGGTATATGTTTCTAACCCTACTCTTTCTTGATCTACTTTATCCAGCACTCATCAATGTTCATGCTTGCTAAAGTGGGGGAAAAATGTATAAGAGTGAATTTGTGCCCCATGTGCAAATCCCCTTTTTTCCTTTATCCATCTTAGAAAACCAAATTCAGAGGCTTAATTCAACCTAATCCCGCTACTTGCATCACACTTAGCACCTGTTTTAAGTGTTGGTGGAGGCATTTCTTTCAGGGACGCCCATGCGACACACAGATGTTTGCGTGGTGCTCTTATGTCCCTGACAGAATCTCGTGTCTAGAGCCTATAGAGGCATTACACTTCCCATTGGGGGTCAATTTGTAACACCCTCTTCGACTGACCGACCCAAATATGGCCGTTTCTCTTCATCTCTTCTTCAAATTCATCCCTTCCATATGCATTTCAGCTTCTTTTGATCTTCTACCATCTTCTACACCTCACTTCACATCTTCTAAGAAATTTTTCACTCCATTCACAAGCTCCAAGCAGCTTCTTCACCATCTCTTCAATCCCAAAAAACTTTACACTTCACAACAGCAACATCAGCACTCTACCACTTCAGTAGAGAAAGTTTGGAATAAACACCATTGCAGCAGAGGCTTGAGTTCCTCTCATTTTCTCCCCGATTAGCCTTGAGCACTCTTGGTGGAATTGGTAATATTTCACTCCTCTCCTCTATTACTTGGTTGAGTAGCATAACACTATTTTGTTGTGATTTAAGTGCTCTTTACTTCATTTCTAATTTTCTCTCTATCTATCTGGCTGTCTATGGAGGTGGTAACACCAAAACAGGGTTTGATTGAGGTAGGCCCCTATACAACCACCCAACAATTTTTCTCTCCCTATTGTGTGTAGGTATTGAAGACACTCATGAGCTGGAAGCTTCATCACTCGCACAGTCATAAGTATTTCCTTTCTTCTCCTTATATTTTTCATCTCTACTTCTTTATTTCAATTCTATCACTTTCTATTATTTTCCTATATTCTGTAAGTTCTTAACAATTAGATAGAAGCATTCACTTTGCTATTTTCTGAGACGTTCTCTTTCTCTGGTATGTATGAGATGCTAGCACACCGTGTTGTTGTCCTTTCACCGAGAGCTTGTTAGTTTTTCCAGAGAATCTCTATGACTTTCTCTTTCAGATTCTGAAACTCTCATTGTTGTTCCATTGAGGTAGTATAGGGAATTTCACCCTATGAGGCTCTTTGAATGAAGAGAACTCGTGAGTAGTGAATCCCCCTATATTACATAGAGTTTCCACCAAATTTTCTCCCAAAGATGAAAAATATCTTTTTTTTAAAAAAAATTATAGGATTGAATAGGAGCACATTGATTCTCCCATGGTCTTGATTTTAATCCATTTGGAGTCATTGCTATTAATTTATTAAAAAATTAAGTTTTTTTAATAAATTCACCATATAGGATACAATTTTTGGAAAGCTTAGAGAAACTCATTAGGGGTTTTCTCTTTAAAATTCAATTTTGTGACTAAATAATTTTTTAAATCAGCTTATCAAGTTTTGGTCAACAAAAAAAGAGATATTTTGCATTATCAAGCCTCATCATGGCAAGACCACAAACAAAATGTAGGGATGAAATCCTAAAAACTAGAAAAGAGTCATAAAAAGAGTACAAAATTGGAGTTTGGATTGAGTAGGTCCTTTGTTGTAACTCCCTCCCCAAGGATGAAAAAGTGAGTCACTTGGAAGAAGGTGTGCATAATATGTAGTATGAGATAAAGGAAAAATGGCTAGCATCAAGTTTGCAATGAAAAAATAGTGGGAAAGGGCAATGACATATATCCATGAATCAATCTAGAAAATATCATTCTCACAACCAAAGGAACAACCCCAAAACCCACTTAATCAAAGTGGACAATCAAAACAAGTTTATCACAATCCAAATACTAGTACTTATATGGGATCTCAAAACTTACCAAAGGTGGATAAATGGAAGTTTTATGGAAAGGATCCATTCACTTGGATAAATCAAATGCATTTTTTTATTTACGTTGAATTCCAAATGGTTCAAAAGTGAAAATGGCTTCCTTATAACTAGAATCAAAGAAATTCATTTGGTACTAATGGTTGTGTGCTCAAAGGAAGAAAAAAACTCACTATTATATGGTCAATTTTTATAGAGGAGCTACAATCACACTATAGCAATAACATATCAAACAAAATTTTCAACCACATAGCTAGAAGCTACAACAAAGAGGATTGGCCAAGGATTATATTTAACAATTGTAGAACATATCCTTTTGAGTAGAGACAATTTCATAGGAGAATTTGAATGAATTGTTCTTGGTGGGATCAAGGATCATATCAAACATGAAGTACACATATTTAGATCTAATTCTATATTTTATTTTATTGTACTACCACATAGAGTAGAAGAGAAGTTTTTAGTTTCTAGAAGTTAGGGGATTAATTATATAAGATGATATTTTTTAGTACAATAATTCCTTCAACCCATTAAATTGACTTTTGAAAAAATTTAATAAAAAAGAGAAAAAGAGTTTGTTTTAATAGTGATAGAAAATACATTGGAGAATATAAATATCTTAATAAAGAAATTGATTTACATTGAAGGTCTAAGCGAGGAAGAAGATAACAAAGAAAAAATATTAGAGTTTGATAATGAGACAAATGAGGAATTATGAGATCCCTAACCAACCATTCTTGTCATGCACTTTTTTGGATTAGCATCCCAGAAGCTCTCAAGGTAGTGGGTGTTAAGTGGGAAAAGGAGATCCAAGATCTAACTAGTAGATTAACCCAAATCAATCCTTCCTTGGCTTAACATTGGAACACATACTAACAAGGGTATTAGTATTAGCTAACAACCTAAAAGGAGAGACAATCTACCTTGGGTTTAATTCCTTTGTTGCAAATAAAATAGATTGATTGAATGTGATATAGTTAATCTAATAATTAAAATAAAATAGATTGATTGAATGTGTTATAATTAATTTGATAATTATGAAGACCTAATCTAAAAACATGAATTATTCGCACAAACAAAAAAAGGAAATTTGATGAAACAATTGTAGATCAAAGAAGAGAAGATAGTGGTGCACTTGTAACAACAAGAAGGACTTGAAATAGGTAGACAAGGGTGAGGGTGTCTTAGTATGATAATAAGGTTTTTGAGCACTTGAATTATGGTCTGGAAGTTATAGGTCTGCACTATACTTTTATGGCTTGAAACCTATTGTCTCTATATTTGAACTTGCAAAAAATAGTAAAGAGGAGGAAAGGGGTGGCTATATAGGAATTTTCCTTAGTCAAACCCCCATTTCCATATTTCTACCTCCACGAATAATTGATTTTTTGATAAACAAAAGTGTGTGCTTTGAACCTTAAGTGTGTCTAAGGTTATAACGATCTATGATATGCAAAATAAATGATAGAACCCTACTTGAGTATGTTAGAGAGGATTCCTAAATGACATGATCATGAAATGTAAGATCCAACCCAAGAGAAATTCAAATGCTCGAGAGAAAATCACTATGTTCAAATACCTTACTTAGGGCAGCAAGGTGATCAAAGTCTAAAGATGAGAAATCGCTGAAAATTAATTCATTAGATGCTTGAAAGAAGCCAAAGCTATCCACAAACCCTAGATTCCAATTTTTCCTTCCATTGGCATAAAACTCCAATCATTTTGATAAACTCGATAAATTTGAAAATTGTTTGTAAATCTAAAAAATAGGATGCTAATTTTGGTAGAGCTTCACTGTAATTGTGATTGCATTCCTTTTACAATAATGATTCATGTTTAAATAGGCAAACAGAGGGATAAAATTAAAGTGTAGGTCAACTCATTTAAATTTGAATTTTGGGATTAATTTACTACCAAATATTGAAATTGAATTCACATCGCATATGACAAAGGCCAACACAAACTTAAGACCTAATTTATTAGGTAAAACACCTAGACTAGGGCACCCTCACCCTTGTCCATATGTTTTGCACACATTAAAGTGTGATCCACAAGTTTAGGATCTTTTTAATTATCACTTATCCAAAATTCGAGCATTTGTTGAAGTTAGAAGGGTGTCATATTATCCAGAAGGTGTTTTTAGGGTAGTGTTAACACATTCTCTTGAGTTGGAGGGTAAATTCGAGGCTAGGAAGTGGTCCTAAACTAACGGAGTGGACACCAAAGTGAACACCAAATAAAGTGTGAACTTGTGATTTCACCCTTAGCGAGCATAATTTACAATGCTATGTTGGGTTCTTTGAAGAGAGTAACAGTGTTGACAAACTAAAAAAGCACACACAACTTTTTAACAAGAAGTTAGTTAGTTGTTTGAATTGTTTTATCTATCCAATTCCAGAATTTTAAGTCATGATTATAGATGGAGGTATCATCAATTATTTGCAAGATGTCATAACATTAAATTTTCCATGGGATAATATAGACTTGCTTTTCCTATATTTGTTATCTCCATGGATGCAATAGACATTATGTTGGAATTCCAATGGCTTGTTATATTGGGGACAATTGAGATGAAATTCCAAGATATTTTCATGTGTTTTCATGTAGAGGGTAGGAAAATTGAACTATGAGGGTTGTGTGCAAAGTCCACATAGAGGGTTAGCTCACAAGAGGGTTGTAACCCAATTTTTTTCATTAGAAACCAATCAATCAAAAGTTCCTACATTTCCAAATCTACAAGCAATTATAGATAGTTACTCTATAGTTTTTGGAGATATGTCAAAATGTTGCCTCCTAAATTAGATCATGATGATGCCATTCAACTAGTATTGAGGAGACAATTTCCCAACATCAAACCCTACAAGTATTCATATGTAGTAAAAAGTGAGATCAAGAAGGCAATACAAGAGATGCTAGAGGTAGGTATTATCAGGCATGGTCAAGGTTCTCGCTCCTATCTAGTGGTAATGGAGCACAAGAGAGATGATGCCCAATATATCTCCATAGAGGGTTAGCTCTCAAAAGGGTTGTCACCCAATTATTTTCATTAGAAACCTATCAATCAAAAGTTCCTAAATATCCAAATCTACAAGATATAATAGATAGTTATTCTATGGTTTTTGGAGATATATCAAAAGATTGTCTCCTAAAATAGATCATGATCATGCCATTCAACTAGTACTAGGGAGATAATTTCCCAATGTTGGCCCTACAAGTACTCATATATGCATAAAAGTTATATCAAGAAGATGATACAAGAGATGTTAGAGGTAGGTATTATTAGGCATATTCAACATTCTTATTCTTCTCTAGTTGTAATGAAGCATAAGAGAGATGACACCTAACATATCTCCATAGATGGTTAGCTCTTAAAAGGGTTGTCACCCAATTGTTTTCATTATAAACCTATCAATCAAAAATTCCCACATTGCGAAATCTACAAGCAATTATAGATATTTACTCTACAATTTTTTGATATGTTAAAAAGATTACCTCCTAAAGTAAATTATGCCATGTCATTCAATTAGTACTAGGGAGCCAATCATCCGACATTAGACCCTACAAGTACTCATATGTATATAAAAGTGAGATCAGGAAGATGATACAAGAGATGCTAGAGGTAGGTATTATCAAGCATAGTCAAGGTGATTACTCCTCTCTAGAAATAATGAAGCACAAAAGAGATGGCACCCAACATATCTCTCCTAATTGTAAAGAGCTCAATAGGTACACCATAAAAGATAATTTTTTCAATTCTAACAATTGATGATTTGTTTTTGATTGGTTAAGCATGGAAAAGGGCTCTGACCCAAACAATTTAGTACAACATGATAAGAATAGTAGGTGGTAAGAAACAACAAAAACAAGAAGCCCTCCAAACTTCCCCTCTCCCACAAACAAAATGCTTAACCAATTTCCATACGATTAAACATAGGAGTTCTATCATAGGAATAAAAAATCTTAACCTAACATTAGTATCATCCTCCCCTATCCATCTAAAATACATATTAACATCTATCATAGATTCCCTACTTAAAATAAAAATAGCATTATAAATATTTAAGTTCTAGCACCAACGGCCATAACCAACAATAACAATCCTAGAAAGCACAACTGAAATAACCATTAGAACAAAAAAAAAAAACAACATAGTGAAGTGACCATGTTATGCTTCCTCGATCAGCCTTCATGCATTCATCAAGTCTTCAATAGTGTCGTTCATTGTTGCCTTCAGCTCCATCTTGTCTACCAAATTTGTGCCATCACCCGTTTCTTTTTTCTTTTGCTGCTTTTGTTTTTACCCATACCAGAAATAGTAGCCATAATAGCTTTCTTCATGACCACATTGGCCACCAAGCACACATTCTTTACCACTTCTTCCAGGGTTTGAATTCTATTGTCATTTCCTTGTTCTTGCATACCTTTCTCCAAAACCTACAGTCTTTCCTTAATTATACTCGTCACCACATTTTTGAGGGCTTGAAGTTTGTTGCCCTCCACCTTCTCATGTATCCTTTTTTCTAGGACTTGCATCCTCTCTAGTCTTTTAATCCTCTCATTCCTGTCATCCTCAGCCTTGTCTTCCTCCTTGCTAGTTTTTTCTTCCTTCTCTTGATTTTCCATAACATTTCCTTCCTCCTCCCAAGACATCTCATGGTACAACTCCACCACCTTTTCTTCATCGTCATTACCATTCTCACTTTTTTCTTTTGAGTCCTCCTCAGCTGATTTTCCACCCAAACTATCAGGAATTTCTTTAGTTGAGGATTCATTATCCTCTTCATCTTTCTTTTCCAAACTATCTTGCGGAATGTGGGTACTTTTCTCCTCGGGGCTCTGCGAATTTTTGTTACTTTCTTGTCCCTTCAACGCTATGATAGCCAGTATTTTTGACCTCCTACCAAGGTTTAAGTCTTCCATCTCGTTATCATTAGGTATAGTAATTGTGTCCACCTCTTCCCCAAGTTTGCATAGAATCAATTTCCTCCTCCTTCTAGCCCCCATCTCCATCGAAACATCTTGTCTTTTCTCAGGCGTAATCATAAGCAAATCCTTCCACATGGTAGTATCAGGGCTTTGGGATTTCTTACTATAATTTTCAGGGCTTTGGGATTTCTTACTGATTTTTTAGGTGTGTGGTGAGGAAGGTCTTCAAGAAGCTTGATTTTCACCGAGCTTTGGGGTTTTGGGTCTTCAATCATCTTGAGAACAAGTTTTTTCTATGGGGTCCTAGAAAGCACAAATTTGCATATGGCTCTTATAAGGCCTTGGTGTAACGGTGGATTGGCCCCATTTGTAAGACTTTGGCTCAAGGAAGAAAATAAAAAGAAAGGAAAATTGTTTTTTCTTGGTGTCTTATGTGGTTCAGGATGGGAAAGTGGTATCCATGGATGGATTGGTAGCACCTTTTGAGGGTAAAATATTTCATTACAATAAAACAAACATTATGATACAGAGGTGGCAATTTAACCCTAGAGTAACCATTCTGAAATCTTTCATGTTTTTCTTTTCCTTCGAAAAACTTCTCAAAATAGTCTTGATACTTACCATTGCTAACCTTAGCAACCTTTGTTCCTTCATAAGCCAAACTTGTCACTTCTACTATCAACTTCGCATCCACCTTCAACTGGAGCCCACCTAGATTTCACCATCTCTCCATGCGTTAGCAAACTTGTAGCTGAGTTTTTTGTTGTATCCTTCTTTTATTGTTGTTACAAATGCAAGTCCATCTGTCACATCGAAGATTGGACTTAAGATTTTTTCTCATGCGATTTATTTCCCTATTTAAATCTTTCATGTCAAGGTACAAATTTTGTTGTATGGTCGTCCTTTCCATCGTTGGCCTTTCCTTTTATCGAGACTTGGAAATCTTTTCACAATGTGCCTTCGTCGACATCTAATCATCTTGCCAGCTTGCATCTGTGGGGTCCACATCCTTCTAAGCCTTCTCATCCCAACACTCTTATTAATAATTAAAATTCCCATCCTCATAGTCCCTTATTTAAGTATTTTTCTCTATGTCTACCTCTAAGACTTCTTGAATTTGATTAGGCTAATTAGAGAAGTCCCAATTTATTAAAATTTCCTGATTTACCCCAAGGTTGGCCATCGCATCTGCCGCCTTATTACCTTCCCTCAATGAGTGGAAAATTTTAACACATTGAATCTCCTGCAACATACTTTTGCAATCTTCCAACGGATCTCTGATTTCCGAAGGAATATTCACCATGTTGTTGGGATAATCTATTATCAGCTTTAAGTCTCCTTCTATAATTACCTTGATGTACCCCTCCTCTCTAAGAAGTTGTTCGTTGCTATTCCTAAGCCTTTGTTGTATCCAGTCAGATAGGCACCCTTATCATCCCTTATTACTCCACCAACAACAACCCATCTAGGATTCCCCTTAGAGCAACCATCAATGTTGCATTTCACCCATCCTAGATCCAGGGGAATCCATAAAGTACTCCTAATAAGTTGTTTTAGCTAGTTAACATTATTTAAGTCATGAGAAAGCTCTCATTGTTGTTTTATGCTTAGCTCTTGTTGTGTTTGATTTTTCTTAGCCTGATTGTAATTGCAACTTTCCAGATTTTCGTATTTTTTTCTTTTAAAAATTAAACATAGCTCCTTACTAGTCCTTGCAGTCTTCGTAAACACCCTATTATTTCTCTTTCCACAAGCCCCAAGCCAAAAACGGGGGAATATGTCCCCACAGATCACTAATTATATTGTGGGAATAAGGGAAAAAGCTCCATCATTCCACAAACATTTGAACATTGGCAAGAAAAACCCACTCCACCTTTACAATATTGAGAAAAAAACCCCAAACTTCTTGGGCATAAGAACATTGAAAAAACAGATGCATGATAGTTTCCTCTTCTTCATTACAAAGACCGCATCTATTGACAAGGTACCAACCTCTTTTCTTTAGGTTGTCTATAGTGAGGATCTTACCATGTATAACCATCCACCAAAAGCAGTTAATTTTCGGGATTGGATTCTTCTTCTAGACCTTGAGCTAGTCAAAAGATCCTAAACCTGAGTTTGTTGCATCATGGAGTCATAGGATGATTTAACCAAGAACCTACCAATAGCATTTTTTGTCTAGATCCATTCGTCCTTTTTGTTTCTTGAGAAGAGGTCAATATTTCTGAGTTGTTTCATAAGCAGGTCAATAGTAGCATCCCAATTATGTTTTCTGCTTCCCCTGAGAACAACATTATTTAGGTAGTTTTTGAAGCTTTTCCACCTGGGTCGCAATCCTTCCCACACTAGATAATTCAAAACTTTTTTTCCAATGTGTCTTTTTAGTCTCATTTTGATTTGTTGTAGATCTCTAGAGGCCGAAAATGGGATCGGTGTGGACTAGGGGTCTTCCCAAAAATCAATATTTATCCCATTACCAATCCTCATCTTTACACCTCTAGTCAGAACTCCTCTAGTTTTAAGGAGATTATTCCAAAACACAAACCCATGTGGAAGCTCCTTCTTCCTTAGAAAACAAGTAGCATCCTTATTTTTAAGATACTTTTCCCTTCGGATTATAGCCCAATCTTTTTCATTTTCTAGGAGAAACCAACCCATTTTCACCACCAGAGCCTTGTTGAACAATTTTAATCTTCTGATTCCTAGTCCTCCTTTCTTTGAGGTGCACACTTTATCCCATTTGATGAGTGACATTCTTTTCTTTTCCTCCACTCCTGACCATAAAAATCTTCTTTGAATTGTTTCAATTCTCTCAGCAATATATGTCGATATATTAAACATTGAAAGATAATAGACTGGAACGTTCTGAAGAGAAGCCTTTAAAAGTTGAATTTTTCTTGCCAAGCTCAACAATTTTCCTTTCCAACCAGTGATTTTTTTCTAGACTTTCTCCACTATATAGTTCCAATAGTTACTCTTAATGGTGCTCTTATTTTACCAAACTTGATCTTCATTCTCATTGTCATCAAATTAGAATTAAAGATGAGGATGTACATGGGACAACTTTAAGAGCCACCATAAATTTTTGGTGATATGTTTTATCCCTACATATTCACCATCTACATTTCAAAGTTTAATGAATTATCTTAGTATTTTTTTATGACATTAATATATAGCAAAGCTTGGGAGGAAAACTTGCAACACATGAATTAGGTTTTTGATATTCTTAAACAACATCAATTTTAGGCTAAGCCATCCAAGTGTGTGTTTCAATTCAAAGAAGTGGAGTATCTAGGTCATATTATTTCACATAAGGGAGTCAATGTGGACTCTCACAAGATCAAGGCCATGTAGAATGGAAAATGCTGAAGACCCTCAAGAACCTATGAGGTTTCTTAGGGTTTACTAGTTATTATCATTGATTTATAAAGAATTATGAAAACATAGTGTCACCTCACATCATTTTTGAAGAAGGATTCCTTTGGAATGAGGTATTATCAAGGGATTTGAGAAGCTAAAGGAAGCCATGTGCACAACTCTAGTTCTAGCTACCCCAAATTTCTTTAAACTATTCATTATGGAATGTGATGCTTTAAGAGATGGTATATGAACAATACTCATGCAATAAGGTAGATCTATAGCATTTGAGATTTGTCAACTTAAACATAAGAATTTGATGAAGTTAGTTTATGAGAAGGAAATTATGACTATCATGTATGTAGTCAAACAATAGATACCTCATCTAATGGGAAGAAATTTTTAAGGTAAAGATGTATCGTGATAGTTTGAAATACTTTTTGGAATAGAGGTTTTGATTTGAAGAACAAAAATGGGTCACAAATATATTGGAATATGACTTTGAGATCATATATAAGAAAGGAAAGGAGAATGTTGTGATTGATGCTCTATCTAGGAGAGATGAACCCATGCTCACGATTGTATGGCATTTCCATATTATATATAGATTGGGTAAATGAGATAGGAGAAGAGTGGGAGGACATGGGCACTCAAACTCTCATTAAGAAAATCCAACAAATTCAAGTGTATTAGACAAGTTTATGTGGAAAGGAAAAGATTTATGGTACAAGGAGAAGTTGTACCAATGTAAGAACTTAAGCCATAAGTTTGAGATTTTAGCATCAATGCATGCTTCCCTAGTAGGTGAGCAATTGGGATTGTTGAAGACTTGTCATAAAATCAAGCAAGATTTCTTTTGGGATGGGTTCAAAGGTGATGTTAAAGAATTTGTAGCAAAATGCATGGTATGCTAGAAAAATAAATGGGAGACGATTAAGACTCTAGATCTTTTGCAACCCTTATTTATTCCAAGTCAAAGGTAGGAGGAAGCATCCATTGATTTCATCACAAGTTTTCCCACATGTGTAAAGGAAAATCTGCCATCATGGATATTGTGGATCAACTTACCAAATATGCACATTTTTGTGCTTTGTCACACCCATTTGTAGCAACATTATATCAATGGCCTTGATGGATACTATTTAGAAACTGCACGAGACTTCAAAATTCATAGTAAGTGATCATGATCCTATATTTACAATTAATTTTTGGACTAACTTATTTTCTTGTTTGGACATTGAACTTGCTCATAGCTCATCATAATATCCCCGATTAGATGGCTAAATTGAGGAGGTTAACTAGTGCTTGGAGGTTTATCTTTGATGCTTTGCTTTAGATAAACAAGAGAGATGAGTGCAATGAGTACCACTAGTAGAATGGTGATACAACACTTCATTCCATATGTCATCCAAATTGTCTCCATTTTTTGCACCATATGGGTACCAACCAACATCAATCACCTATTTATTGCAGAAACACCCAAAGGTTTGAATAATTGAAGAACACGTCTAACATCAATAAGAGATACTTGATAATCTTAAGGAGTACTTGGAAATGACACAATAGAATGAAGTAAGAAGTGGATTAGCGCCATAGTGAAAGAAATTTTGAAGTAGGAGATTAGGTCTCTATGCAAATACATCCATATAAGTGTCATTAAAAAAAATAAAAAGGATAACAAACTTGCACCCAAGTGTTATGGTCCTTATAAGTTTTGCAAAGGATTGGTTGTGTAGCATACAAATTGGAGTTACCTATATCAACAAAAATACACATGGTCTTCTATGTTTCATGCTTGACGAAAGTTATTGGACAAAGAGTTGCAAGCCAAATTGAGTTACCAAAGCTTGATGATGACGGCATAATGATCTTGGTACCAAAGGGAATCCTTCAAACACACACTAATAGGTTGTGAAGAAGGACGATCACAAAGTATTTAATCAAATGGAATAATTCAATAATCGAAGATGTTTGCTACATGGGAAAATGAAGATTTCGTGCTAAAGCATTCATTAATGATCAATGTTGAAGACAATGCTTATTTGAAGAGGGGGGTCATACTAAGTCTTTAATCCATTTATTGTATTGATATGTGTAGCTAATTTGTGGCTAGCATTACCCTTAGTTATGTTATATAGTTATATAGACATTTATATAGTTTTATATGGATAATTACATCAACCTAGGTGGCATCCAAGGTTTATCAGTATGGATAGGAGCTAATGGTTAGTTTATTATCATATTGCAAATTTTGTTCTTATTGGAGACTTTTGGAACTTTGTCCCTTCAAAGTGGCTTACAATTCTCAAATATTATCAAGTATTTGTAGCATAATTCCTATTATATCATTCTCTTGTGTAGGTTATTTTATTACAAAAAAATGATGATTGTAGTAGGGGCACCTTAGCTGCTTGTACCTACATCAAAAGTGAGTTGAAGTTGAGAGAACATTTAGGAACTTGCTATGCAAGGATTTGTTCTCCTTTGGTCAATCCCTTAGGTTGACGAATTTAATGAGAATAAACAAATTTTGAAGGCAGCAAGACACATGCAGCATGCCTACAATGATGATATAACTTGACAATAAGTAAAATGCTTTATGGTGTTGTTTTGATGCTCACTTTTAAGGTTTCTTGTATTTTAAGCATGATTTCAAATAGATAAGGAATGTCCTTAAATACAACATAAACACCCAACACTAGGTCAGCTCATACAACTAGTGGGAAATAGTTGGCAAGGTTTAATTTGAATTTTGAGATTTGAGGTTCAAATTCATGCATACAAAAGTACTTGGGTTGATTGTGCACCAATAAATCTATACAATGGTAGCAAATATGAGATCTAAAGATTGGAACTAGTCCCAAGGATGAATGATGATTGGGACAAGCTACATAAAGGTCTTCAACCAAATTTAATGCAAGAATATGCCACTTGTGAACCTATTATTGCATAAATGGCAAGGCTAAAGGTAAAAGGGCATGGGTATGCAATTTTTAACATTAAACAATAGAAGCCAGGCAAGTAGATGATTTGTTATATTAACTTATATGAGAGTAGAGTCTCCCAAGCTTGTTAAGTCAATTTTTCTTTCAAGTTGTCCACATTCACATAACCTCTCTCTTATTTCACCATAACACAATGAAAGCAAGCAAAGTAGATGGTTTATCATATAACTTGGATGGCATTAATATCGTAGGCTTGTTAAACCAACCATTTTATTATGGCTGCCCACATTCCCATAACCTTTCCTATTTTATTTTTATTTCACCATTACGCAATGAAAGCGAGCAAAGTAAGTGGTTTTTTATATAACTTAGATGAAATTAGTCTCCCACGCTTGTTAGGTCAATTATTTATTATGGTTGCCCACATTCACATTTACCTCTCCTCTTTTATTTGAGCATGCCATCTCCATATCAATTCTCATATACTGAATCAGTTTTACTTGGTTTCTCTTTTTCTTTTATATAGTAAGTCTTTATTTCCTATTTTATAATAGGCGATGAAAATGGTGCTAGCCACAGCTTAACATGGTTCTCATTTCAATAGGAGAAAAGCATTTCAGAAACATGCCTGCTAAATTTAGTTAGCACATCATAATTGTTGATGTGCCAAAAAAATTCTTACTTTTCCAATAGGGATGCCAAATAATGACACTATTGAGAATCAATGCAAGCACATTCAATCTTATCCGTTGTACCAAGCTGAGCCCATTTTCATTTTATATAGAAAAACAGCCTGACATTTATGCATTCCATAAACTAGTAAACCATCAAAATTGGGCAGTAATGTGTTAATCATGTCAATGCAATACTCAGTACACTAGATGCAATATGCCCAATTATTTTTACTTCTATCAATTATAACTCTAGGTCAAAATTCCAAAATTGAATCTCCATAGTTCCTGGCACACTTTCTTGTCCTAAACTGGTATTGTAAATTATACAAAATTGAGAACCCAAGAACCTACTAATTTAAAGGTATGGCCTTAGTAAGAAAAACGAAAGAGGAAATATGGAAGCCAGCATAGAGGGAACCTTCTGTATTCTACTTGTCTATAGTGACAAGATGGAGGTTCCCATAAGGAACCTGCAGTAATCATAATTCTTACACTATTTAAACCGAACAAGCAATTATCTTTTATGATCAACTTCTAAGACAATTATACATGAAAGATTTCAGACAGATCTCCTGGATTCCATTCGTGGGGCTCTTTTGCACAAAACTCTCTAGTAAATCCCATAGAGAAATTCTTCAAAGCATAATATGAACACTACACTGGGACAACCCTAAAAATATAGCATTCCGATTGTACCTGGATTCTCTGTGAGTAATAAACGAATATCTAACATGAAGTTCCAGCATAACTCCTCCCACAAACAGCTTTGAATTCTCAAATACAACTTGAAAACTTCAGATGTCACACAAATCACTAACCAAAACATTTCATTATTGAGGAGGTAATTCTTGATGTAAGAAACTTCATACCCGCAGCACCTCCTGGAAAGTATGAAATAACATAATATACCAATGCCAGAACCTGGGAAGAAACATAAAGGTTACACAGTGATCACACCAAAACACATAATTTCATTCACAGCTTGAGAATTTCAAGAATATTTTCTCCATGTCCACTTCAAAATACATATGAGAGAATGGAAAAGAGAAAAACCTGTACACCAGAGAAAATGACAGAAAGGATATAGCTGTGGAGAACCATTGATACGTAAATGGTAACCACCATACTTGCAATAAATCCAATGGTGAATGGCAATCTCTGCAGAATAGCATGCCATTGAGCCAGAATATTAGGTGCTTGAAGGCCGCAATGAGATGGTACTATTCGAAAGAACATTCCTTTCATAAGATTTACTATAAACTTCTATCTTGCAAGTAAAAAATACATCAAAACAAATAAAAACAGAAGCAACTTTAAGATTTTTATAGATGCCATCAGGACTAGCAAAGCAAGAGAAGGCCACCCAACCAATGAAAGGGCTGCCATTGAATCCATTAAAAAGGGCCAAGTGCAAAACAGAAAAGCAATTCATGGATACTGAAATCTAAATAGTTTGATTATAAAAGGTAACAGTAAGAAACTACCTCTTTGGAGATCATGTGAAGAAGCTGAGTTTTGGGGCCCTTCAATGCGAAGAAAGAAAGAACTATAAATAGACAACCAAGGGTAAAGCTTAGTGCAAATTTTTGGGGCATCACAACCATGACTGGAAGAAACAATAACAGCGCAATGAAGATGAAAAAAATGCCCGTTGCCATAAGCAGCCCAAAGTACACGAGGGCTTTTCCTGAAGGAAAATTGCTGGCAGCTGATTGAACATTTCCTGGTATGTCCCGCACTCCCTTTGATACTCTGACAAAAATAATGAGCAAAGAAAGGAATGAGAATCGGAACTCTGGAATTTTTAGTTTCTGTTTATAATCTATTAAAACAAGCTCTAATCTAGGTTTGTCTTGGATGTCCATCAAAGCAACTTGTGCTAACTAGGGGTACTATTTGAAGGTACTTCACTGTTTGGTGAATGATAAGGGAAGAGTCTGTTCCAGTTTTTAAGTCGCAATCATCAATAGGATACCAAGGTCCAAAACTAAAAACATATAACCAAGTTTTCTGTGGGAATGATAACACTAGCTAGATGAGAAATAGTAATTTATATTAACAGATAGTCTCATAGAATAATATGAATCACAAAGGCCTCTGCTACTATATAATAAGAAGGCAAAAAGATTTCACTATAAAAACTTTATAACTTAACAATATATGAAAACAACTACAGTTGACCTACAATTTACAAACATGGTCATATTCAATCTGGATTATCTACATCGAGTTGTGACTGACTGACGAGCTTCTCAATAAAATGACTAACAAAAACTATCAGTAGTTTCAAAGATTACTTCAGTAAGATAAGCAAAATGTTTCAGTTTATACTTTATAGTGTTTTGATATGTAGTTCATAAAGGAGGTGCCTTAACCGCTACAAATTATAGGTAAATAACATTGAAGGTAGTTGGTTCATATATTTTCTCATTGAGCAACTTAGCATTGGACTCATTGGGCACACTAGGAAGAAGTCAGTGGAGTCCAATCAACCAATCTCCTATGACAAGGAATATACTTAAATTGATACAACAGATTCTCATGCAACGTTACCAGAATAACATGCATATCACTCCCCAAGATTAACTGATCACAAATTCTATATACTAACATTAACACCTGTACGAGAAAGTGTAACAGATTGGCATCTGGTTAACAAGTGCCTTAGAAAAACTTCTGATGATAAGGTGAAGAAGCTCTTTAGTTTTTCACTGTTTTTGATGTACAGATGCTGGAGACATACATAATTGCAAATTAGTACTTCACAGTCAATAATTGACTAACAGTATGATGCATGTAGCTATTTTATAACAGCTTCAACATTGCAATCTACAGACATCAGATGCTCACCATAGTACAATGGAAACAGATAACGGCATACAAACTATGAGAAGAATATTTTCAAATCAATATAGCTCCAAGAGTAAAGAGGCTCCCCAATCCCTAATGGTTAATATTTATTATAATTATCTCCATTGATTATTTTTGACAAATTGTGACATAATTTCATCCCTCATTTTCTTTTGCATTTTATATGGACTATTAGTAAAACTATCAATCATAAATGCAATCTTCAATGCATGAGATAAGATTCCTGCATAAAATATCGGAGCATAAACAGTGATTAGATGGAAAAGAAAAAAATTATAACTATTAGATGGTAATTGCAAGTTAACTGTTATTTCTACATTGTACTGAGTGATTTATTTCTACCATTGCATTAACCAGCTCCACAGATTCTGGGATATTACAAAAGTGAGACACATGGAGTGATCTGAGCTATTCATTTGCAAATCAATTGTTAAAATTCTTTCTTTCTGTGAACTCATTACAAAATGGTTTCAAAACAGTTTATTTTTAATTGTATAACACTTGTGAGAAAGATATTTAATTGCTCTCTCTCAGGCAATCAAGGCTATACATTTACATTATCAAAGATTTGGTGTTTTATCACCCAGGAGGGTTTTGTCCCAAAATTCTGTGTTTATTTAAGTTATTTTGTGTATGATGCCTATGAGGGTTTACTCTATGAAAAATTCTGTGAATGTTAATTGGTTTCTGAGTCTGTTAAAGCAATTTCATAAATAAATGAACATATTTTAGCTAAATTGAAGGTCTTAAAAGAAAACACTTAGAAAATGAATTTGTAGAAGATTTGAAAACTTTGTGTAGGGCTAAAACGAGGACATATCAAGCATTCCAAATTATGAAGTCCTTTTGGGGTTGGTACCTAGGAGTTTACAGCCTAACCATGTATTTAAGGAAATGCCATAGTGTTGTGTGAAATCACCGAAACTTGAGTATGGAATGTTTGACCAAGTGTTGGATTTTTTTGAGTATGGGAAGATGGAACCCCAACCTCCGTCTGTGTGCTTTGGAAATGCTTCAATGCATCCTATAATCCTGGATACCAGGATGAATTCTCCATAAATAGCCATTCGTGAAGCGTTTGAGTACAGGAATCCAAATCCCAGCAGATACTGGATCCTAAGAGGCATTTGTGCACTTTGAAAATGTTGCAATATCATTTAAAAGTGTGAAATCCCAGAAAAAGGAACAGACAAGCAAATTTTGTTAAAAATTCAAACACTTCATATTGCAAAAATGTGGAGCAGTGCAGTCATCTATAAAAGACTTGAAAGTGCGCATAAATGAGAGAACCCCACTGGTAGAACATACTCTTAAGGCCAATTAATCTGGGAAACCAGAGGATGGAGATGCTGGATGACATAAGGGAATCTCACAGATAAATCCTCAAACCCTAGATGCCTGTATGGCATTAGCAAGTTTCAGCAGGCCCCACTCAATAGACTTAAAGTGAATTCTCAAGCATGTTAGATTTGAAATGCATATAATATTTTACCAGGATCAGGGGAACTGCTGAACCACACAACATAAATTTGAATATCAAAATGTAAATGCGATACCCAGAACATTGGATGAATTAAAAGTGTACCCCAGAGTCTGGGTTTTGATAAAGCTAAGCGACACCAATAACGTATATTATGTGGCATTGTACCCCAAATGCCCTGGAATACTGGCTGGATATACTGTGGAAGGCATATGAATCAATGAGATGCATGGCAAAATCTAAAATGATGAATGAAATTATTAAAAAACAATAGCATAATGAAACGAACAGAATAATGTGAGAAGTTGATCAGCATTCCTTGCAAATAGAATTTAGGGAAGGAGATTGAGTCTTGTCTACATTCATCATCATTAGTGACCGCCCCTGTAAATTAGAAACTAACAAACAAAAAACTTAACACTCGGGAGTTTTATTGTGCCTTTGATATACCATAAAAGAGAGAAGGGCATTTTTTTAATGAATCTTCTCCAAAAACATAAGATAGGTGTACATGGCCAGCTAAAATTAAATTGCTAAGACTTGAATAATAATTGAGCATGGAAAAATTGTAGATGCCTGAATCAATAGCTTTTGCTCAAACAAATTACTGAATACATTATCAAATGGAGGAACATACATTATGAGGAAAAGTTGAGAGAAAACAAGTGTTTCCAAGGAAAAAATCTCTTTGAGCAAAGCGACTTAACGGCTCGCAATACAGAATTGGAATGTATCCCTGATTGAATGGATACGGTCACCTCCAACATAAATGACCAAGCTATCATAATGTGCAGTCTAGCAGGCTATAGTTTGGTTATAAGGCAAAGTGATTACCATGGTGATAACTGAGCACAGCACATGCTTAGTGGATTATAATGGCTGAATCAAAAACTATAAAAAGGTATGCTTATGGGGCCTCTCAGCCGAATGTTATTCTAAGCTTAATAGTGTCATCTTAGTATCTGTAAGAATTTACCAATTTACCAAATAGATTTCCTATATGAAGAGATGTATTTTAAAGTCAACTCGGCTTTAGGGGCAACTCCAAAATCACACAAGCTCTGAATTCCTCAAATAATCAAAAAATCCTCAAAGTTTGGGAAGAAAACGCGAAGCAAGGTTTCAACAGTGTTTTTTCCAGATGTGTCCAGAAACTTGCTCGGGGCGGTCGTCGGCGTTAAGTGGACTCTTGCTTGCATATATTTCAAATTGAACACTGAAAGTAGCAGGAGCTAGTTTTAAAGATAAAGGCCTCGGTATGAAGATCAAAGGTTTTGAACTGTTCCCCATATCATTAATTTTTTGTTGAAATTTTCATCCGAGATAAAGATCGAGTCGCAATTAAGGAATTTTTTGTTGTTGGTGGATAATTATAGTTTCTGCGAGATTAGCATGAAGATGAAAATGTGAAGAGAGAAAGGCTCACATGTCGAAGGTGCCGACGAGGGTTTCATTGGCAGATCTGAAAAAGGGAGCCAATGATTCTGCCACGGAAGCGGACTCAGAGGCTGATCCTGTTTCCAAATCCACCTCATTTTGTGAGGACGATGGTACCGAGACATAGGCCTTCCAATTTGCAAGTAGCGAAGTAGGGCGTAACTGAAACTGTTGCTGCTGCTCACCGTTATTAGTTGCAGTGACTCGTGTGAACCAGGAGCGCACCCTGTCCTCCATTGCCTCTCTCTTGTATCATATGGCGTTTACCCCAGTGCTCATTTTATGCAATCTCTTTTAACTTCCAAAGGAGGGTTCTGCCTATTTTTTATTGCACACGGGCCCCATGCATCTCAATTCACTATTAAATCTGAGATTTCGTTCGCCCAAAGAAGGTTTTAAGCATTTCTTCAAATATTTTTTTTTGCCAGTCTTTAACTACAATAAATTAGATTAACAATTAAATACGAGTGCTAATTAGTAGTTAGTACTTGCTTTAATAGAATTATTGTTTTTTAGATTTGATAAAAATTAAAAGTAAGTTTTATTAATGTGAATATAAATAAATGTAAGTTTGAAATCTTTGAAAAATGGGAGGGAGGATGGAAGCTAACGTACAAGAGAGTTTGCGGAAGCAAGGCTTTTTTCTGGGTTAGGAAGGAATTCTCAAGGAAAATCTCATGGATTTCGTTTAGAGGGAGGTTGGAGCAGTAAGAGTATAGGCCAAGGCACATAAACAATGAATGTTGAGCCGAATCATAGTGGAGATGGACCCAGGCGGAAAGATGGAGACCGACCGATATTGCGTGTTCAAAGTAATGGGCAACCGCCTAATTCTCTCACAGGAGTCGTTGGAGTTGAGGGGTCTAAGGCACCTAATACTAGGAGGAAGCATGCAGATCTCTTGTAGAAGAGGAAGCTTGCAAAAAAAGCAATGATAGAAAGTGAAGGAGGGGAATCTATCATCCCCCTGTCATCTAAAGCAATTACAATGGAGCTAGATGATGAACTGGAACAATAAGTGTCTTTTAATGAGGAAGTCTTTGCTGGGTTAGGTTTGATTGGGAGGTTCAGAGGATTTTGGCCAAGCTTGTCTAACCTCCATCAATGGATCTCTGATCAATGGAACCCTGTTCTAGAAGGGTATGTCCAAATCTACCCTATGGCTAAAGGTTTCTTCATAGTTGTTTTTGAAAAGGAGCAAGACATAAACAAGATCCTCTATGAGTATCATTGGGATTGGGAAGAAAAATACACATTGTTGTTGAAGCCATGGCACCCAGCTGTCAATCTAGCCATCAAAGTCTTTAAGCGAGTTCCTCTCTAGGTAAGACTTCCAAACTTTCATTTACAGTTCTGGTTTGATTCTTGCCCGAACGATGTAGGGAACTCCTTAGGAAGCTTTTTAATGGTGGATGAAGGGTCTTCAAATCTACTGCATTCTACTTTTGCATGGATTTTGGTGGAAATGGACGTGTCTAAGGAGCTCCCGGAAGAAATCCGGTTAAAAACTACAAAGGGATGTTGGGTGTTGCCCCTAGATTATGAAGGGGTACCCTATAGGTGTAGAGTTTGCTATAAAACAGGGCACTTGGCCGCTCAATGTGCCAAAAACATAACAAAGAAATTGATTTCATGGTGGAAAGATGCGGCCCCTCAACATTACACAATAGAGAAAGAGAAGGGAAAACAGAAGCCGGGGAGCCCTTAGGAGAAAGACAGGGCAGAGGACCCAATAACTGGTACTCAGTGTTAGGAAGGGAAGGTCGAGGAAGATGATACAACAAGGGAGGACCAACAATAGTTCAATGAGGTCTTGTTGTTGGTAAGAAGTCGTACAACGAACAAAGGCAATGATGTTTTGTTTGGAGAAGTGGAATCTAAGAATGGGGTAGTAACCCCAAATTGTAGGGAGAAAAAAGGTGGGGTGAGGCTGCAAGAGAAAGAATCTGAGAAATGGAAGGTTGATGCACAAAGTCAACAAGAAAAAGGTTTTGTGAATGAAGTTTCACAAAGCCCACACGACAAAACATTCAAATGGTAGAAGGAGGTTGCAAGGGTGGAAGATGGTTGGCATACAGTCAAAGGAAAGAAAGCAAAAAAGGTTGAGAATAAATCTTTTGCAATGGTACTTTGGTTTCAAATGAAGGAAAGATCATGCAAAGCTTCAATCCTGTGATCTATTAATGGGTTCTTCAAGGGTTGTTGTTTTGTGGAACCTTTAGGGATTGAATGTAGAGCCACTGTTGATGTAATCAAACTCTATTTGAGGTGGTTATTGTCATGCTTAGATGATAAGGTTAAAGGGGCTTTTAGAGGAGTTCTCAATTGATTGGAAAAGGGTTTTTACATAGCAATGTAATACAAACTGATATGTAATTTATTTTCTATTAATAAAATTCACTCTATTGCCGATAAAAAAAAATGTAAGTTTTGTTAATTATAGTATTTCAGTATTGTTAATTAGTTATTTTAATGATTTAACTCTCACCCTAATTCTAACCCTATCAATAAATTTTAAACCATTATCTTAAACCTAGATCTATCTCTAACCTTAACTATGATGGTAACAGTATCCATAACTATAAGTCTAGTTTTTATCCCTAACTTTTAAATAAATAACATATTTAATAAATGTTATATTGCAAATTATTATATATTAAATAAATTTTATAAATAAAATAAATATAATATATACTAAAAATCATTAAAAGTTAGATATTACATGTTGCAATGTTTCTTCTCTTATTATTAATATAAAATTGTTATATATTAAAATGATTATTTATTATAGGTTGTTTATATATATGTATATATAAAATAAAATATATTATATTAAATTACCAAATTTGATATTAAAAGTTAGATATTACATGTTGCAATGTTTCTCCTCTTATTATTAATATAAAATTGTTATATATTAAAATGATTATTTATTATAGGTTGTATATATATATATATATTAAAAAAAATATATATTATATTAAATTATCAGATTTGATTCATAGTAGACACAAGCGCAACTATATCTCTTCATTCAAATCAATAATTGTTAAATAATTATTATAGATGATATGATATTTTCAAAGTCCATGAATGATAGAGTAAACACTTCTAGATTAAACTATCTATGCTATTTTGAATTGGCGTTTCGAACCACATGAATGATTCACGTAGAAAGGGGATAATGAAGAATATGATTGTAGAAATGACCTTAAGAAGAGTAAAAGTGGTGGGAGAGGGTAGGGAGGGAGGAAATTGGAAAATGAAGTAAAAGTGAAAATAGGCAAAAAAAATGATGAAGACATAATAGAAGAATGAATAATATAGTGATATTATATAACACAAATAAATGGATCAACATGATTGTAGAAATGACCTTAAGAAGGGTTAAGTGGTTAAGTGGTGGGAGAGGGTAGGGAGGAAGGATATTGAAAAATGAATTAAAAGTGAAAATAGGAAAAAAATGATGAAGACAAAGAAGAAGAATGAATAATATAATAAATAAATGATTCAATTAAAATAAAAAAATAGATGGTTAAAATACAATAGATTATAATATATATAACCTATAATATATATTAATATAAATAGATAAAATCATAATAATTTATATAATATATATAAAAATATAGATTCAAGGAGAACCTACAAAATAAAATAACCTATCATATATATTAATATAAATGTATAATATAAATTAATGTAGTACCTACAAGATTAACTTATTTACTTACAAAATATTAACTTCAATAACACAAGATATAAATAGAAATAATATATGTAAATTCTACATTAATATAGGTTATATATATAAATTAATATTATCTATATTAAAATAGATTGCATACTATATATAATAAAAACCTAAAATAATATAGGTTATCTTGTATACGTATATATTATAGGTTATAATTTTTTTGGAGAACCTATATATATAAATTAATATAAAAATATACATGATGAAAAAAAATATTAATGAAAAGAAGAAGGAGAGCATATAACAATTAAATTATTCCATAAAATATTAAAAACATAGATAACAAAATATTAGTCTAATAATACAATTTTTTATTTTATTTTATTATTTTAATAGTGTGAATCCAAATTTCTATAAAATAGTTAATTGATTTTTGTGAGATTTTCTTTAATAAAAAAATAACAATTACATTCTTTAAAAAAGTCAAAATAATAACATTTATTTATTGTAGAAAGATTTAATGAAATGACTTTATAAAGAAAAAAATGAAAAATCATTCTTTAAAAAAATGTTCACCTTGCTTTCCTACCTTGCTTTCTCCAATAACAAACATAACTTTTTAACCAGTCATATGCACAAGAAATTATTTTTATAATTTGTGAAGTTAAATATTTTACAAGTTGACTTTAGAAAATTGAATTTTTTAAATTTTTTTTAAATATTGTTTTTGATTGGTTGAAAACTAAATTAGTAATAACTAGTTAACTAAAAAAAAGTCAAACTCATTACAATAGTACTATGCCAATGGTAAGTACTAATAATACGTAGAAAATATTTAAATATTTATATTTTATTTTATGTGATTTATGTTATGGTATTGAATTACATTCATTTCAAATTTCTTTATATTTGATTATGTGTTGATCAATCATCAGTAAAGGCATATTCATAATGTTTTTATTGGTGCACTTCTAGTTCTACACATTCATCCTAGAGCATTTGTACAAGTGAAGTTTGATGATTTTGATCATTGGAATGACTATAAAGTTGATCTTCTTTTGGGGGATTAACCTAAAAAAACATGAACCCTAGCAATTAGGTAGCCCTTAAAAGGCATCTCTAAATACTTCCAATCTAGATAGCAACTAAACATAAGACAAATCAAGAAATCAAGAAGCAAAAGATGCATTAAGCAAGATTAGACATGTGGCATAGAGGGAAAATTTATAAACATAGATATGACTCATCAGTAGACTTGAACCTCGTAATGCATATTCATTGTCCCAAATCCAAGACAAAGTATTAATTATCATCTTTTATTTTTTACCTTAACATATTTAATGTTTATCTTCCCCAAAGCTAAGTGACATTAACCTTCAAATTTATTTTCTTAATTTAACATTTAATATTCATGTAACATGCCCATTGTTCTACCCAAAAAATTTACTATGCTTTACCCACAAGTGAATAATTTATGAAGCCAACCCTTTAGCAATAAATTTTTTCTTTTCTAATACCATAACAACATGCACATTTGAAATAACCTTATTCCAAACTTTTCCATTGCATTACAAAGATATATTACAAAAAACCATGTTGATTCCATATTACACAATTTCATGATAACATTACAATTTTCCATAGAGATGGATACATGATTACATAGCTTCTAAGAGCTTATCAAAATAGAGATACAAATTGGTCCAAATGTCCCTATTCCTTGGTGCATACGTCCTAGTTGTCCCCAATACTGACACGTACATCCTCAAATCTTGGTCGCCAACAGCATCAGGAGAAGCATCACTCAAATGCTTTTCTGCCAACTACGGACTCACTGCGGTCCCCAACACATCTACCAAACTATTAAGATGGCCCTACCCTTCAACAAAGATATTGGTTTGGTAACCTTATAACCCTATCCTTTTTTGAGCATGGTGTTGTGTCCTACATATAGAAAGATACTATACATTGGCTACAACCTACATGTATGACATTCCTAGCCTAGTATGAAACCTGAGTCATTGTGAATTAATAGTGTAATTAGTGGCTACTTGGACTACTTTGGCCAAAGAATTTATCACCCAGTATTTCGAGTGAGAGTCATCTATTTCACCCACCTTCTAGCTCAATTTGGTTTTGACCATTCATACGCTATACCTAGGTTATCCCCTTTCCCACATGGATTATCCTAACCATATGAATAACCTAATTAACCATACGGGTATTCATAATGTCACAACATCATATGACTCTATTCCAAAAGTACAATCTCAACAATAAATGACTCCATTCAAGAGTATAATCTCAACAATAAATGACTCCCTTTCAATATACCTCAAATATTCACATGTTTGCAATGTTCACTACATTGGTATATAATCTAGAGGACATTATCCTGAGAAGGGTTTTGTGCTTCTACACCTTCAAGTCATCTTCTCAATATGAATTTGGGTTGTTGGAACATATGTCCTCTTTTAGAATTCTTTGAATAGGAATAGACTCTAAATCAAAATAAGAAAATAGCATAACTAAAAAATACATTTCCCAACCCTACCATTGAATATCAATATAATCATCAAGTTTATACCCTAACCCTAGGGATAAGACTCTCTTCCTACTTCCAAGGAGAAATGAGTAGTCAATCAAGTATAAATTATCAACATGGTTTGGATAACTTATCAACCTATCAATGATGTCATGTCCATCATACCATCATCCCTATAGTATTTCTAACCTCGCTATTCACAAAGGTTTACTAGCACCATAAGCTAACAAATTCAATTACTTTGAGACATCAACAAATTCCACTCTCCATATTTCATGCTATATACAAATAGTATTGACAATCTACATATAGTATTGACAAACTACGTAAAGTATAAATAGAAGCACAATCATATAAATTCCCATATAGGGTATATAAAAATATTAACCCAATAGATAGGTTCCACCAAAGCAAGAAACAACTAAGAACATGCAAGCTTATCCCAAACATTATAACACATATTTAAATCAATCGTTTCTAATCAAGACAACTGTAAAAAATAAACTTCCAAATATAAATAACAACTTGGAATAGAAATCAACATGCCTATACAAAAGCTCCAATTGACAAATCTGGTTCTCGAGCTCAACCTCCACAAAGCAGCTTGCAACTCCTATATTTAGCCTATAATAATCTCTAGCTTCTCACTACAAACTCTCAATACTTACAGATGCTCAACCTATCCTCTCTCTCTCAAATCTCTCACAAAATACCTTTACATAGATAATGCAGCAATATAGTAGTGTAAAAGTCACAATGATAAGTGTGTCCCAATGGTAAAGATTGCACCTCTATATATACTAAAAATTGAGCATCCAAAGGCTACAAACAAGCTAATACTTCTGCCACATTTCTACTCCCATGCAATGACTCATCTAACTTATAGTTTTGCAACACACAACAAATCTCACAATTCAAGTGGCCGAGTTGACTTGTTTCAAGAGACAATAAGACTCTTTTATTAAGTCAATAAACAACATAGCCTTTTAGCAAGTTTCCTTCTTAGTTTACAAATTGAATTCCTTCTTATATTTTTTTCCAAGTTTACATTAACTGAGTCTCATGGTTATGATATTGCTTTTCTAGACTTAAGTGTAGTGAAAAGACTTCTTATGCATTTCATATACTTTAGCATTGGCACCACATATTCATATACTGGCACCCTTTAAGATAGCATGGGTAAAGAATATTTCTACATTGTTAAAATCTCATTAACTTACTTTTGCAACATATAGACAACACTCCTAAGTCTCATGGTTATGATATTGCTTTTCTAGACTTAAGTGTAGTGAAAAGACTTCTTATGCATTTCATATACTTTAGCATTGGCACCACATATTCATATACTGGCACCCTTTAAGATAGCATGGGTAAAGAATATTTCTACATTGTTAAAATCTCATTAACTTACTTTTGCAACATATAGACAACACTCCTATTTCATGTGTGATTCATAGTCTTAGTTGACTTAGTCATATGTTTTCTTTATGCACAACATCCAATACTTAGTCCATGCGCTAGTTAAACAATGGAAACAACATAATAAAGGCAACACATTACTGCGCTAAAGCATTATTTAAAGTTTTGTAACATATCAACTTCTACGCTATAGCAAACTCCTTCATACTATGCATTGCATTTATGGTTTCATTGCTAGCCATAATATACATTCATGTACTGCATATGTTTTAAGATGTCTTCCTTTTATGTGTGTCGTCCTTAGCATATAGAACCCCTCACATGTGCTAATGTATGCACAGATCTAATACAAGCCAATGCTTTGTATATGTGCTTTAAATATATCTCAAACACTTAACTTTATAATGCACTAAACACTTAGTCATTATATATATATATATATATATATATATATATATATAACATCTCTTTAATATATATATGTATATGTGCTTTAAATATATCTCAAACACTTAACTTTATAATGCACTAAACATTAGTCATATATATATATATATATATATATATATATATATATATATATATATATATATATATATATATATATAACATCTCTTTAATATATATTTTCTCAAGATTATCAAATACATTAATTTTCAATTAATAAATATATAAACATATATCAAAATAAAAATCATCATATATACACAAACACATAAGTATATTAATATATATACATAATATTATTTTAATATCTTTATATAAACACATATAACTACCTATTCATCGATCAATGAATATATATACCAAATGCATATATGTACATATATGTATCTATGATATATGCCCAATTGGTACTTCGATGCATATGATGTATCCGTGCATGGATATGCATAAGTATTCCTACTCCCGTATAGGCATGCATGTATACATTCATTATGCATGAGTTATCATTTTTACACACACACATATATACATTCTATATATTTAATCACTGTTTTACATAAATACATGAAGAAAAACTCAAACTCAATACAAAGATTCAAACACATGATTCAATCAAAGAAACAAGCAAAAAATCAAAGACCAAAATCAAAACCATAATCAATCAAAGATGACCATACAATCTTTCCAATTTATCCAAGACTTAAACAAGGGTTTACTTACCAAATCCCAATCTAACTTGACTTGACTTGTAAGAACAAAAAAAAAAACACATTTTCTAACAATATCCTTTTGTTTCCAAAATAATTCAATAGATTAAATTATATTTTTTTTAAATGCGGAAAAAGAGAAATAATTAAAATTATTTTCATCACTAATTCAATGGATATTCATACATCAGTGAATCAAGAAGGTCAGATAAGTGGTTTATCAACATAAATAAGAATCATTTTACTCAAAGTAAATAACTTACATGTTCTACATGACTGACCAACCAAGGATGTTTTCCACAAGATAGGTTTGCTCATCCATGTGTCAACCATCTGGACCTGCAAGAAAATGTTAGTGAATAGGGATTTGCCTTGGTCAAACCCCATTTTGGTATTCAAACCTTGAAATGAAATGAAATAAAATAAATGAATGAACAATGATCACGTTATGATGTTGCAACTCACTGAAACTCTAGCATTAAGCCCCTGCTTGATTGTGATGATAAATCTTGACTTGAATGCTTCTTGAATCATGAAATCTTTATCACAAATATTAGCTCAAATACAAACATGATACATGAATGATGATTAGGCATTGTAGGTTACTATTATAACAATGATGGTAAGAATCTTTTGCTCACAAAAGAATATTGTGTAGAAGGTAACACTACTTAATGCTTTAATAAATAAGTTTCCTAATTTTACTTCCAAGTGAGGAGATATAAATAAATACTTACTTTAAAAGTTCCCATAAATTTTCTTTGATATAATGCGATCTTGGATCTATAGGAATTCAGTGTATTCACCTACCCATTGTATCATTCTAAACCTAATCAACTTATTATCTTTTTCAACATATCATTCACTTCCTCTTATTCAAGATATTCAATCTAAACTACAAATTCAACATATTGACCAACTCATTTTCCTTCTAATTCCTACCATATCTATTAAGCAAGTCCAACCAATTCATTCTATTAAACTTAATCACTCAATTCAGCATATTCATCAATTCAACCAAGATTTTATATACTATTTTTACATAGTCCAAGCTATCTAGTAGTTAATCAATACCATATTTTAGATTCATGTTCCACTATCAAGTAATTGCCTTAGGCAACAATTGCAAATAACTACCAAATAAAATAGGTACCAAAAGTTCCATCCATAACATTTCATATCTACCCACTATAGGTAAAATAGTTACCATTTTCATCATAATTGGGTTATTAAGATTACTCTTTTAGCATGAAAATCTAATGATTTGAAAGAAAATAAATCAAAAGTTATTTATCTATAACCCAACAATAGATATAGACAACAAGACAACTTACACCCCAAGACAAGATATAAGGAAAGCCCTTTTTGCATCTACAACCTTCAATAATCATTACCCTTAAGACACCATGACTTCCAAGGAGTTCAAGCTATTATATTTCCAAAATTTGGATCCGTTCCCTAATCCAAATCCTTATACCACATATTTTTATGTAGGTATACTTTATTATCACACAAGTTGTAAAAAGATCTTTAAAGCATCCTAAGCTTAATTACCTTCCAACAAGGACTTTACAAGGGTCTAGTTTTCTCTATGGTTTCTTTCCACATGATTCCATATTCTAAGAAGGCTATGGACATATATAGTATGGAAGGATTGAAAATATGCAAAAGTGCAACAAAGCTAAATGTCTTCAAGATAATTTGTGTATTTTCAAGGAATTGTAGCCTCTAGTTATGATTCCCTCTTACACCATTTTCTGGTATAGATATTATAAATTTGATAAATATGATAGAGATTTATTGCATTACAATCCTTTTAATGATTATTTTTTAGTCTTTTACCTTTCCTTTTATTGTTGTCTTATTATTCAATGATGTGTTTGATTTGATGATCTCCTCTACTGGTTTTCCTAAATAACTTCTTTCAGATTGGTCATCACTTTCTTACTCCATTTATTGCTACTAAGTTCATCGTTTATATGATTTAGTTATCCTGCTTGCTTTTCATAGACCATGCCAAGGAAAATTGGCATCATGTTGAGCCCATTATATGTTTGCACACTAAATACATGCTTTCCACATATATAAGCAATTGGGGTTTTTAAATAAATGAGTTCTATCTATCCTCAACCAATCATTAATCTACACATTTTGAAATACCTGGAATTCACTTGTAATTGATTTCCCTTCTCTTATGATTTTTCCTCTTTTCTTCTACTGTCCCTATTTTGCTATGCTTTCTTTTGCCCATTTTTTAGTGATATTTTTTTTTTGCAGAGAATGCCTAAAAAGTTATGAAAACAATTGTATATTTCTGTTAATGATTTTCCCTTATTTTTAAAGGTTTCTTTTCAATTTTCCCATAACCGAATCTTGAAAATAAGATTAATATTTTATTTTATTTTAATTTTATTTTAATTTGTTGTAAATGGTAAATAATGCCATTTTAATTTCAAATAGAATATCTATATTAATAACAAAATATATTTTATTTACAATTTAAATATTTGCTCAAAAAGTCAGCAAGGAGGTATCATTTAATTGCAATTAAATCTAATTATTCTAGATTATGAATTTGTTTCATGCACTTTTATTCCACTACTAACATTGTAAAATACGAACCATAAAATAGGGGTCATGACTTGACTAGATCAACTAGGGTGTGAGTGTGTGTATGCTCAGTTAGGCTCATCAAGGGTTACCAAACCAAGTTCTTCTCCCGAGTGATGCTCCCTCTCTCGTACATGAGGGCTTGAATCTTTCCTGCACCCAACTTAGTGCATCACATAGGTAGTTAGTTTTTCACATGAAATATATTAGCATCATAAATCATTTACATCATCCAAGCATTAAAGTAATCATATTGCAATTCATATTTATTCATCACATTTTCCATCAATATAAAAATATTCATTCTTTCAAAAGCAATAGCATCTTAATGCATATTCAAGTATTTCATTCACCTATTGAGCATATTAAAGTTATGATTTGCATTTATAATGATATTTAATCACAAGGTAAAAATAACCTGGTAATTGAGAAACAAGGTGTAACAATTCCAAAGTTCTAATATTTATTACATGTGGACCTCTTATCTAGGTTAGTTCATGTAATTATTGCTAACATAAATTAATTGCCCTAGATAAGACCATTTCATCTAGGGAAAGTTTATTTTCATTTACATTTTGGTGAACTGCTTGCGCTTACATGACCTACTTTCCCTCTAGTATTTCTTATTTTAAATTTGACATAACTCTAATTCATTATGTAAGGTTGATAGACATATGTGAATTATTTTTCTATTTGATTTTGATATAATATTTACACTAGTAATTTTAATGAGTTTAGATTGTCATTTTAATGTTTGATGTGTATTTTGAGACAAATATTTTTTATATTGATAAAAGTGGGATTGAAAGGGCCTAGAACCTTGTATAATGGAGTACTAATTGTTGTCTCCTAATAATGCACCCTTGCTGAGTAAACTCAACCTATTGGTGAAACATTGGAACTTTTCTAGGTTCTGGGTTACCTATAGCAAAAAAGAATCTCCAGAGAAAGTTGGCTCTTATCGTACTCACCTAATTAACTACTCTAATATTTTGCAAAGGAAAGAGTAAGGAGGAAACATAAACTGAAAACTAATTCCTAGGGTGATGCACCAAATATTAAGGATTTATATCGTTGCTTTGACACATAATGTGATCAATAAAACTCACTACAACATACACAACTAAGTTTTGACATGTTTTGCATAAGTATTTCATAGAGAGGCTTTGAAGTTTATGACAAAACACAAGAGGAACAACAATTGATCTTCCTAGAGGCTCAAATGTTTGAATTCATAGCTAAATCCTATATAGAACTAGTAGAACACAAACTATGACCTGCACAAACATGCACTCCTACATAAAGGCAATGAGAAACTAGACTAGAACCAAGGATAAAGAAATATCAATAATTTCATGTTATTGCACAATATCCAGTATTGAGAAGGAAAAATAGCTTGATTTTATTGATTGAAAGGTAAAAATATAGCTGAGTACAAGTCTGTAAAATATTTACAATGCTATCTCTTATTGAAAGAACTCCAAAATGAGTTACAATGTAGCATGAGAATGTAAAGAACTAACTTCAAAAATGAAGTTTGAAGTTACGTATGCTTTTCTAAATGGTTGCACAAAAATAGGAACTAGAAACTTCCTTGGTCGTGCACAACAATAAAGCCTAAATTGCAACCCCTAAACTCACTCCAAAACGGCTCAAAGATGAAGAAAAGGTCAAGCCTTGACCTCTCCTATCATAAAGGCATCAAAAACTACTCATAGATGCTCTCATTTCCCTCCAAAACCAAGTCAAAACCACTCCTATATTGTTGGCACTTGTCTGTCAACTTCCTCCAACCTCCCCTATATGCTTTGAACAACTCATGAACCAACCTTCAACTATCTCCTTTGACCATATCTTTAAAGCACATGCTTAATTTTGCATGACAAAGTAACATTAATAAAGTGATTTACAACTGCATCACTTAAATCAATGTTTACACTACAAATAAAATGCAAAAATCAAAGCATCAACTAACTCTACTTTGAGAACATGAATCCTTATGGGACACTTAGACACTTAGTGTAATGGAATAACATAAAGGGGAAATTAAAATACATTGAAAAAATTTAAAATAAAAGAAAAAATTCCTTCAGGTTTATTGACCAAAGTTAGGGTTGAACCCTAAAGACAAAACACGGGAAAACACTTTTCATTTCATTTTTTCACCTTTCACTCTTTTTGCATCCCTTTGGAAACTTGAGGGCACCACCATGTCTAAACTTCATGGAGTCTTAGGAGGGTTTGATGGTTCTGGGCCATATTGGACAGGTTCATGGATTCTCTACTGCTACTATCATTCTAGTGAGTTACCCTTTTATTACAAAATTTTGAGATCTTTCTTCTAACTGTGATAAAAAACCGTGTGTTGCTCTGTCAATGGCGGAACCTTCATCATAAAGCTCGAATGCAAATTATCTTCCTCCAATCCATGATTTTCTCTTTGGTTAAATAAATCTCCAAAACCCTAGCTATTGGGATTTTTTCTTTTTACCTGAGTCTTGGCCTTTTGAGGAAAATAGTAGAGAAGCTTCTTTCCTTTGTAGAAGATGAAATTGTTTTCTCTTTTACATGTATTTTTCTTTATGTAGAAGCATTTTGTGTTCATGTTTTTTGCAAATACAAAAGCTTCTTTGTATTTCTATGGCCATGGCTTTGACTTTGTATTGGGTTTCATTTTCTGCACAAATGAGGGTTTGTACTTTGTCTAAAACTCAAGCTCCCTAAAAAAAATTGCAAAGACCTCCATTAACATCTTCATGTATAGGTATAAGTACTTTTGTTCCATGTCTACATACAGGAGGAGAAACCCTCATCTCTTGACTTGGCACCCATGTGTATTCTAGGTGCTCCCTTTATGGCTCTAGCTTTTCATGACGACACTTGCATTTGATTTTATGAACACACTCTTAGCATTTGTTTTCTTGATTTGGTGCTTCATTTGAAACATGTAACTTCCCTTAAATTTCTTTTGAAAAGTATTATATACTAGGCTATGTGTATTCTCTATCATCTCTGTGGGATATGATGCTACTATTTTTCAAAATGCTTTGTTTCTAAATTCATTATGATAGTAAAAGTGCACTCTTGACATTGGAAATGAAAAACTTATGGATAGATTTGCATTTGTAACTCCTTTTGCTCTTCAAGTCACTATTGACAATCCTTTTTCTCTCCAAGGAATTCTCTTATTTTCAAGCTTTGTCTGGCAAGAAATTGCTCCATAAATTTTTCATTGAAGGAGGTTGTTGAAAACTTAAAATAGATCTATCACCTTCTTAGATGATTAAGAGTTAGCCAATGAAACTTCAAGAAACACAAGGTTGTCATGTAGGTGCTTGACAGTATTGACTAACTTCTATATAGTTCTTAGTCATCCTACAGGTAGATCGCTAAGAGTAATTTTGCCTCTTTTCTTTTAAAAGATGTCTGGTCTCTTCATTATTTCATTCACAATACTGCTGAGAAAGACAATATTCCTTTGTTGATGACATTTTAGGTAAGCTTCTCAAAGGATTTGATGTTAGAATGAATGAACCCATCTTGCTTATCACATCAAATAAAGAATGAGGTATACCAGTAATAAGAACCCAACAGATAAAAATGCTTGCATATAAGTAATGTTGGTCCCCACTGTTGCTCTTCTTTGTTCAAAATTTACTTTTTCATCCTTCATAATCCTAAGCATATGAGGTGCAACAAACTTCTTTAATTCTAACTATAATTTTACCATGTTATTTGTTGCATCTAGATGTTTCCCTCTAGAGATACACAAATAAATACCCTCAAGTTGCAACTCAACACATCTTCCAAGCTCTAGTTCATAATGGATTATGGAAACATTAGAACCAACACAACAATCTTTATCTCAAAATATTTCATTAGTTGATATCTCATGATTACACAGTTAACTTATTGATAGTCCCTTGAATATTGCATGTCTAGACCATCATGGAACCTTTGATGACCAAATTTCTTGAATCATGACTATGTTTATATAATGAAATGTCCTTATTGATAAGGGAAATCCTTTATTAATAAGGTGAATGTCCCTTATCAATACAACCATGGTTATGTAAAACTTGTCTTCAAAGGTTTCATAGATGATCCAACTTGTGATTATCCCTCTTGAGTGAAACAAGAGGGCAACATGCTAGGATCAACCCTTGTGGGAGCCCATTTTACTCCACATGCTGATATCAAAATGAAAAAATCCAGCAATGAAAATTTCACCTATACCTACACAATAAACATACAAGTTAGATAAAATAATGAAGCTCAAAATATGATGGATATTGATGATAATCCTTTGCTTTTTCTTGATATGTGAGATGCTACAAAACTATTTCAATGCTTTATGAGAATAAACTATATGTTTTTTGATATAGTATATGTAGAGAATATGGCTCCTGAGCTCTAACACAAATTTTCTCATCCCTTGCAAGCATTTCAAGTAGCAGTAGGTCAACTTGTGGAGAAACCAAGTGAGAGGGGCTAAAGCAAGGATGCAACAGTTCAACTTGGGGTTTGTCATTCAGGAAATGACGTCTCCCTACTCTTTCCATATGCTCTTTCTTTTCTATTTCTTCAAATGTATAGTTTATATCTTATGTTGTATTGAAATAGTTATTCCCACGGCTTGTGTGTGACACCATACATTTGTAATTATCAATAAAAGACAACATTTGTGCAATCTTTCTCTTGTATACATTTGCATTATAAAATGCATTTATTTGATAACTACTTCTATGCATATGAATGGAACTTGGTAGAATTGGATGTGTACCTTTATCTTTATTTTGCAAAAACTATCTCAGCTCTACCTAATTGAGCTAGAAGCTAAGTTAGGTAACATTTTTAGTGACATTTGCTATATGTTTTCCTACTAAACATCCTAACCAGTTACCTAAACTTATCCATTAGACACAAAATAAAATAGGAACTTAACAAGACTTAAGAAACAATATTGCATATTATTATTGTAACTCATACAAAATAGTGTATAACACCTTCAAATCTTATTCCACCTACCAAAAGACTAAAAACAAACTGACTAACTGATTGTGCCTTAAAAAAATGGTAGTCCGTTATTAAGCAATGACGAGCAGGAGGAGTGGATGATTGGGCAAGAGAAGAGGTTTGAATCCTAGGGTGAATGTTTCAGATGGAGCTTCTGAAACTTATGATGACGAGGACACGGATGATGCTAAGGGCGAGTGGGAGGTCTTCTTTGCTACTGGGTCCTCCCTGGGGTCACTAGAAGTTCTATTGTAGCTGTTTAGGAGTGTGAGCTATAGGGTGGGTTTGAAATATGCTGGACTCGAAGCTTTTGGGGAAATTGCTTTTGTTATTGATGTTGAAGCAACTTGCTTCTATTTGGCCCCTCACATTTGTGGTGTGATGTTGTGTGGGTCTGCCTTTGCTTGGTAGGTGGCCTTGCTCTGTTTTCATGTTGAGGAGGCTTGCGTTTTGGGTGGGGCCATTGTTTTTGGCTCTTGTTTTTGGTTTGTGGCCCATAAGTGCTAGGTGTTTTTGGTTTATGTGAATACTGCTCCTGCTATTTGGAGTGGTCTTCTAGCTTGTGTTGTGAATGAGGGGCTTGCTCAGTTAGAGTTGAGTGCTCGTGGTGAAGGCCTTTTTGTGGGTTTTTTGTATTTCCTCGAATCCCTTCTTTCTAGTGGTTTTGGAGGGGTTTTCTTACCTGTTGAGGAAGGAGCGGGAGATGTGTTGAGGATCTTTGGCTTCTTGTGTGAGTTGGTTTTGTTCTTGGTGTTGCTTAGGCCTTTTTTTTCTATTGGTTTGGGGGCTTCCTTTATGGTTTGTTTTTGGGTCCTTTGTTGGGCTGATGGTTTTTTTTTTCCCCTATTTTTGGTGGGGTGCTTTTGGTTGGGATGAATGTCACTCTTATTTCAGTGCCCTAGTTGATTTATTTGGTTAGGGTTGCTTCTATTTTTCCATCTTTAGAAGGGTTCTTTGCTCACACTATTTTAGAGGTGGTAATGGAGTTGGTTGATTCGGGTTTGTGGTCACTGTTGATTTACTTGGCTGCGGTGCTTGTTTTGCTCTTGGGGTAGGGTTTTCCAAATGATGCTATGGTCACTTTCTTGGCTACTATGTTGGCTTTCCCTTTAGGTCCTATGGAGGTGGACCTCCCTCAATTGTTGTTTATATTGAGGTGGATGGTTCTCCTATGGAGGTGGAGGTTGAGGGTGTTGGTGATTTTTGGTTGCAATGGTTTAGCTGATTGTATCATCCTCTCTAATAGAGGGGAACTCACTCCTCTAGAGGTGGAGTTGGAGTTGATTTCTTGCAGTTTTCAATGGTGGATCACAATGCTCCTATGGAGGTGGGGTGTTTAATCTTATTGGTGTTTTATACCATTGTGTTCATTGTTCTTTTGGGCTCAAATTTGAATGATCTGAGAGGCTGGCTCGTTGATGCCTGGCTGTTTTAGGCTATGTTTAAGTTTGTCAAAGAGATTTCTAGTCCCAAATAAAATTGGGTTGTAATTGGGCTTCAGGCCCATGCTTGTGTGTGTTATGTTGTATGTGGTGTCATGTTAATCTTCTAGAGGTTGTTGTTGGGCTACTGTTGGTATGTGTTTTATCTTATTATGCAACTTTCTTTTCTTTGGTAGGTTGATGGTTCCCTTCAAAACCGTCTTGTACTAGGTTCTGGGCCCCATCAAAACCCATTTTTAACCCCTAATCAAAAAATGATTGTGCCTTAACACTTGGAGGAATGGAAAACTAACCCTACTCTACACTAACCAAGAAAGACACTAACTCAAACAAAACCATTCAGTGCTTGGGTGAAGTAGCTATCTTTTCTATAGAATATACAATGCTTTACATTATTTTAGATAGCTAAATGAAAATGAACAATGGAAAAAAGGCCAAGAAATAGTTGTATACAAGCTCACTAACCTCTTCATATGGAATATAAACACTACTGCCCTGAGGTGGAAAAGTGACTTGAATTTGCTCCTCTTTAACTGCACCTTCATGCTTGGGTGCAAGCATGATAGGAATCTTCTTGTTGGCCTCCACTCTAGAAATATATTTAATTAGACATCCTATTGACAAGACAAATTTGGAACTGCTCTTGCTGGTTTCACTCTTGTCAACTGTCTCCTCAACCACATTTTTTCTTGCTTTGGTTGAATCATTCCTTCAACCTTGTGATCCTCCACAACCAAGTTGTCCTCATTTGTTTGCTCAAGGATTAGTATTCTAACAATGTCACTTTCATGCTTTGGCTGATCACAACTTGTCAATTTTGTTAGCTCACATACATTTTCTTCATCAATACTAATAGTTAAAGGAAGTTCAACAAGTAAATTAGTCAAATCTTTAGTTTCAACACCCTATTTTTCCTCTTCAACTTGTTGTCCCACATTTTCTCCTTCAAAAGATGACTATTTGACATCTAAATTTGAAATAAAAGTTTCAAGGTCATCCCAAAAATAGTCTTCTTCAATCTCATTTTCATTTTTTTGTGGGAGTGGGTTGTTTATTACTTTGTTGTAGCTCTCAGCCAGCTGTGTAAGTTCCACGAAAAGCTTACTTTCACACTCTTCAACTTGATCCAAGTCCCCATTGTCATATTGCTTAGCTTCAATCAACAACTCATATCGTTGAGCATCTTCTTGTTGTTCTGAAACTGTTGTTAGTGAAAACAGAATCACACCTTCTTCATCATTTTCAACAAAAGAAGGTAACTCATCAAACCAAGTTGTAGGGTTATCTTCTTGATTAGCCTCTTTTACTACTTCACCATGTTGCCTTGGCTAACCTATTGAAAAAAAATGATCATTTTCAACAAAATCAAGAAGATTATTAGCAAAAACATTGAAAGATTCCTCTTGAAAGGTCTTCTCCTATTCAATCTTTTGCTACTATAATTTGTAATTCTCTATAGCTATATGCAATGGATTTATATTTCTAATCCTCTCCATGATGAGTGAGCTATCCTAATCAATGAGATGCTCTGTAACTACACTAGGCTATACCTGATTACTTTCCTCAACTTGCAAAGGATGAAGGCTTGTGAAACTTGGAATTTCAATTGCCCTAGATTCTACCACCTTTTCCTCTTCCTTTTGTTCAATGACTTCTCATGAAGAACACACAACAAGCCCTCCTTTGTAGAGACAAATAGTATCTGGACAAGATGGTATAGATTGTTTAATCTCCTCTTCTCCTACCTTCTGGATGCTAGAGCATGGTTCCATTTGTATGTTTGGTGGAGGAACCTCATAGGGTATAGCAGATGGCCCTTTCCAACTTGGAATATTTAGGAGAAGGTTTCCTGAAACTTGGAATTTCAAACATTGGAGAAGGCTCATTGGAATGCTCGACTTGACTTACAGAATGGATTTGTATGAAATTAGGAAGAGGAGAAGGGTTTTGGACCTTAGGTTCTTGAACTTGAGCTATCAATTGCCTTATTTTCTCCTCCTTGGCAACAATCTACCTATCCAAACATTCCTCTTCATATGTTCTTTCCCTTTCCACCTCCTTCTGATGACAAAAAAGCTTGATAGGATTGCTCCTCTTGTTGCATGTTATACTCATTTTCTCTATCTATGTCTAACATTTCCCTTTGAAACTATAGCAATATCTCCTTGTTGCTACCGAAACCAATATCCATGTTGTTATAAATTTGAGACTAACTAGGGAAGTTACAAGGTTGGTTCAAAGTAGGATCAACTTCACAAGGTCTAGTATGGGTATAAACACGCTGCAAGGAAGGTTGAGCAAAAGTGTTATGATTGAAATGAGGAAAAAGGGTGTTTGGAGGCCAAAAACCTAAAATTTCATGGTATGGAGGAGGGTAACCATAGTGATGGTGATGATTAGACATTGCAAGGATAAAACATAAAGTATAGGAAAGTCGAGACAACAAACTTGGAATGATAATAGACAACAAGGTCTTGAAACACTAGAAAGTGGGTCAAAATACCAATTAGAGTCACTGGGTGCTGAGAAAGTACTTCAAATGATAAAAACTAAATAATAGCATCAACCTCATTTAGATGCAGGTATCTAGATTGGTGAAACTAGCTGATATATGATTGGAGTCACCATGGTGTTGTTCGTACTGCCTCCAAAGGCTGATAATACTAAGAAAAACAATAAATTTCTTAATAGTATGATGCAAAGTTCATCACACTTGTCCCACCAGGAATGCCAAAATTATTGTCTCCTAATAGTGCACCCTTACTGAGTGAACTTGGCCTATTGGTGAAACATTGGAACTTTTCTAGGTTGTGGGTTACCTAAAGCAGAAAAGAACCTCTAGAGTAAGTTGTATCTTATGGTACTCACCTAATTAAATTCTCTAATATTTTGCAGAGGAAAAATTAAGGAGGAAACATAAAATGAAAACTAATTCCTACAGTGTTGCACCAAATATTTAGGATTTGCACTGCTTTTTTGTGACACAATGTGATCAATAAAACTCACTACAACATACACAACTCAATTTTGACATGTTTTGCATAAGTATTTCATAGATAAAAACTTAAGAGGAACAACAAATGACCTTCCTAGAGGCTCAAATGTTTGACTTCATAGTTGAATCCTGCATAGAACTAGTAGAACACGAACTATGACTTGCACAAGCATGCACTCTTGCACAAAGGCAATGAGAAACTAGACTAGAACCAAGGATAAAGAAATATCAATATTTTCATGTTATTGCACAATATCCAATATTGAGCAGGTGAAATAGCTTGATTTTATCGATTGAAAGGCAAAAATATAGTTGAGTACAAGTTTGTAAAAGAGTTACAATGTTGTCTCTTGATGAAATAAATCCAAAATGAGTTACAATGTAGCATGAGATGAAAAGAACTAACTTCAAAAATGAAGTTTGAAGTTACTTATGTTTTTCCAAATGGTTGCACAAAAATAGGAACTAGAAACTTCCTTGGTCATGCACAACAATAAAGCTTAAATTTTAGTCCCTAAACTCACTCCAAAAAGGTTCAAAGATGAAGAAAAGGTCAATCCTTGACCTCTCCTATCATAAAGGCATAAAAAACTGCTCCTAGATGCTCTCATTTCCCTCCAAAACCAAGTCAAAACCACTCCTATGTTCTTGGCACTTGTTTGCCAACTTCCTCCAACCTCCCCTATATGCTTGGAACAACTCATCAACCAACCTTCAACTATCTCCTTTGACCATATCTTTAAATCACATGCTCAATTTTGCACGACAAGGTAACATTAATAAAGTGATTTATAACTGCATCACTTAAATCAATGTTTACATTACAAATAAAATGCAAAAATCAAAGCATCGACTAACTCTCTTTTGAGAACATGAGTCCTTAGGGGACACTTAGAAACTTAGCACAATGACATGACATAAAGGGGAAATTAAAATACATTACAAAGTTTAAAATAAAAGAAAAAATGCCTTCAGGTTTGTCAGCCAAAGTTAGGGTTGAAATCCTAAAGACAAAACACAGGCAAACACTTTTCATTTCATTTTTTCACCTTTCACTCTTTTTGCATCCTTTGGAAATTTGAGGGCACTACCATGTTTGGACTTCATGGAGTCTTAGGAGGGTTTGATGGTTCTGGGCCATTTTTGGACAGGTTCATGGATTCTCTACTACTGCCGCCATTTTGGTGAGTTAACCTTCTGTTACAAAATGCTGAGATATTTCTTCTAACTGTGATTAGAAACCTTATTTTTCTTTGTCAATGGTGGCACCTTCATCATAAATCTTGAATGAAAATTATCTTCCTTGAATCCACGATTTTCTCTTTAGTTAAACAAATCTCCAAAATCCTCTGTTGGGCTTTTTTCCTTTTACTTGAGATCTTGGCCTTTTGAGGAAAATAGTAGAGAAGCTTCTTTCCTTTATAGAAAATGAAATTGCTTTCTCTTTTACATGCATTTTTCTTTATGTAGAAGTATTTTGGGTTCATATTTTTTGCAACTATAGAAGCTTCTCTGTATTTCTATGACCACGACTTTGACTTTGTACTGGGTTTCATTTTTTGCACAAACGAGGGTTTGTACTTTGTCTAAAAATCAAGCTCCCTAAAAAAACTTGCAAAGACCTTCATTAAAATCTTCATGTATAGGTATAACTACTTTTGTTCCATGTCTACATATAGGATGATAAACCCTCAACTCTTGACTTGACACCCATGTGTATTCTGGGTGCTCCCTTTATGGCTCTAGCTTTTCATGATCACACTTGCATTTGATTTTATGAACACACTCTTAGCATTTGTTTTCTTGATTAGGTGCTTCATATGAAACATGTAGCTTCCCTTAAATTTCTTTTGAAAAGTATTATATACCAGGCTATGTGTATTCTTTGTCATCTATGTAGGATATGATGCTACTATTCTTCAAAATGCTTTGTTTTTAAATTCATTATGATAGTAAAAGTGCACTCTTGACATTGGAAATGAAAAAAGCTTATGGATAGCTCTATATTTGTAACTCCTTTTGCGCTTGAATTCAATGTTGACAATCCTCTTTTTCTCTCCAAGGCATTCTCTTATTTTTAAGCTCTATCTTGTAGGACACTACTCCATAAAGTTTTCATTGAAGGAGGTTGTTAAAAACTTAAAACATATATATCACCTTCTTAGATGATTAAGAGTTAGCCAATGAAACTTCAAGAAGCACAAGGTTGTCCTATAGGTTCTTGACATTATTGACTAACTTATTTATAGTTCTTAGTCATCCTATAGGTAGATTTCTAATAGTAATTTCACCCCTTTTCTTTTAAAAGATGCTCGGTCTCTTCATTGTTTCATTCATAGTTCTACACTCAGAAAGACAATCTTCCTTTGTTGATGACATTTCAAGTAAGCTTCTCAAAGGATTTGATGTTAGAATGAATGAATCCATCTTGCTTATCACCTCAACTAAAGAATGAGATATACCAGTAATAAGAACCCAACAGATAAAAATGCTTGCATGTAAGTAATATTGGTCCCCATTGTTTCTCTTCTTTGTTCAACATTTACTTTTTCATCCTTCATAGTCCTAAGCATATGAGGTGTAGCAAGTTTCATTAATTCTAACTGTAATTTTACCATGTTATCTATTGCATCTAGATGTTGTCTTCTAGAGATATACAAATAAATACCCTCAAGTTGTAACTCAACACATCTTCCAAGCTCTATTTCATAATGGATGATGGAAACATTAGAACCAACACAACAATATTTATCTCAAAATATTTCATTAGCTGATATCTCATGATTACATAGTTCACTTCTTGACAGTCCCTTGACTATTACTTGTCTAGACCATCATGGAACCTTTGATGATCGGATTTTTTGAATAATGACTATGTTGATATAATGGAATGTCCTTATTGATAAGGGAAATACTTTATTAAAAAGGTGATTGTCCCTTATCAATATATTCATGGTTATGTAAAACTTGTCCTCAAAGGTTTCATAGATGATCCACTTGTGATTATCCCTCTTAAGTGAAACAAGAGGGAAACATGCTAGGATCAACCCTTGTGGGAGCCCATTTTACTCCACATGCTGATATCAAAATGAAAAAAATCTTGCAATCAAAACTTCACCTATACCTGCACAATAAACAAACAAGTTAGATAAAATAATGAATTTCAAAATATGATGGATATTGATGATAATCCTCTACTTTTTCTTGATATATGAGATGCTACAAAATTGTTTCAATACTTTATGAGAATAAACTATATGTTTGTTGACATAGTATATGCATTGAAATGGGTCCCAAACTCTAACACAATTTTTTTCATCCCTTTCAGGCATTTCAAGCAGCAACAGGTCAAATTTTGGAGCAACCAAGCGAGAGGGATTGAAGCAAGGATGCAACAGTTCAACTTGGGGTTTGTCATTCAGGAAATGACAGATCCCCATTCTTTCCATATGCTCTTTCTTTTCTATTTCTTCAAATGTATAGTTTATATCTTATGTTGTATTGAAATAGTTATTCCCACGAGTTGTGTGGGACACCATACATTTGTAATTATCAATAAAAGACAAAATTTGTTCAAATTTTGTGCAATCTTTCTCTTGTATACATTTGCAAGATAAAATGCAATTTATTTGATAACTACTTCTGTGCATATGAATGGAACTTAGCAGAATTGGATGTGTACCTTTTCTTTATTTCACATAAACTATCTCAGCTCTACTTAATTGAGCTAGAAGCTAAATTAGGTAACACTAATATGGTAAATAGAGCAAGTATCATGAGATATGGGATAAACCAAATAACCCAATAAAATGAATGAGTGAAATAAAACTTTAGCGTAGTTCCCACACACAATAACGATAAAAACAAAACAAAAAACAACATGGGACCTCAAGACCCAAATCAAAACAATGGTAGCCCCTTGAACCATGTTCAATCTCACACCCTTCACTTTGGTATGAGATTGGTAGATAGATTTAGGAAGACCTTTGTTCCATCGTTGAACCATAGTCCACACAATATTATCATCCAAGTCCATATAACAAGGAGAAGTGGGTAGGGATTCCTCCATCTATGCTTTGAGATGTGTGTGCTATTGTTACCATATGTTGAAAATATTTGACTTCTAGCTTTATTAGTTTCTTGACACATGTTGATGGTAAGTTAGTTTATGAGTTCATTATTATGAGATTTTAATGATTTAATGTGATATGATCCCTAATATATTTTGATATCATGTTCTTTTATATTGATTTTGATAGGATATAATGTAATTATAGGATGTTATGTATACCTTCGGTTATATTCTACAACTTTGGCTATTGTATTGTGCAAATGTGCTTTACATTACATTGAGTATGCAAGCTCATGTTCTCCAAAAATGATTAATTCAAATATGGTCATTTTGAATATCTGTGTATGCTTGAATTTCACATCTCAACCATTTGCATGTTTTGAGATGTGTTATGCTCTACTGTTTGATCCATGATTCTAGTTCATGTCAATTTTGGATTCCTTGTTATATTTAAGCACACCAAGTATGTGTGTGAGTGTTTTATATAAGTTTTTTTAGTTGTCTTATGTGCATTTGCTTGATTTTTTATATGCATCTATAGTTATTTTGAAGTAGCCAATATGCCTTATGAGTTTGAAAAGATATTTTAACTATTAAATACTCTAGTGAATAAGTATTGTACAATTTAATAAATTGAATTATTGGTAAGGAAATTGAAAAGTTTTTTAGTTTTTTTTAGATTGTAGGAATCGAGTAGTCCCCCCTATAAACTATAGTGCACTTGGTAAAAAAAATTCACGTGACCAATGACGTTGGAACGACATGCCCTCTAGTACCATGGGATAGGGGAGACTAGACCTCGTGACCTCTTTCCTGCAGCATGATGCTTTAGCCAGTCAAGCTAGGCTCCCTACCCTGAAAATGTTATATAGTTTTATTTAAAAGGAAATGCATACATTTTAAATAAAAGATAATAGTTACTTGGAAAGATAAAATTATTTGAAATAAAAATATTTATTTTAAAAAAAATCTAGTTATAGTGGAAGTTGGAGGAAATCCACTTTTGGATTAGGAGTTTTAAACAAAAAGAAAAAGGTAGTGTACTTGTATGTCACTTCTCTGTTCTTGTATGCTCTTCCTCTAGGGAGATTGCTTCAAAAACTTTATTGTTAATTTTGGGTAAAGAAGACTAAGGAATTGGAAGGAGTGTGTTTGCTTGTGCTTGGAAAAGGATTGCTTGTATTTTCTTGTGGGCCACATTCAAGAAAGGGCAACCTCCATTATTGAGTTTTCTTTGAGGAGTTTTTTCTTTGTAAATATGCATTTGTTTGAATAAAATTCTTGTTTGGCCATTCTTCACCTTATGTGGATTTGGAAATGGCTTCATTGAGTAGGTTCATTTTGAGATTAGAACTATATCTAATTTTGTTTTACAAAATTCTATTGTAGTTTTTTATTTTTTTAAAAATTAAACATTTGTAATATAACTATGACAACTTTTTTTAAAGATTCTATGTAATTAAAAAATTGTGATCTTGTTGGGAAAGGTGTCTCAACCTTGCTCCTAATGTTAAGATTACAAAAGGTGTGATTTTTGGATATAAAATAGAAAAAAATATTTTTTGGTCTATAAGGTAAGTTTTTGGCCAAAATAAAAATTATTGGTTTTTGAACCACCTATGGGGGTGCTCACTATGTATACATCTTCAAGTACTTCAATTTTTTTTAAAAATGGCCCAATCTTCCCATTGAATTAGAAGTAATTGCCTCCATAAGTTTTCATAAGAAATGTAAAAATTGTTATACACATAAAAAAAGTAAAGGGGAGTTACACCTATTGACTAGCTTATGATGCATATTATGACACATCATAAGGCATATTTGATTGGAGGATTATTTGGGTGATTTTATCTCATGGGTTTCTAATAACCATTTGACGGTTTTGGGTCTTCTATCTACTACAAATTAGGTTCTTGAGATGGAAGTTGTGTGTAGAATTTAGAAAATATTGTTAAGTTGTAATAATTCCTCCAAATCTCTATTTGGTTCTCATGAAGGCTTGCTCTACAAGTGTATTATACTTGTGGTTTAATTAATAATACATTGAGCTTCTTTGGAGTGTAGAGTTTTTCTCCTGAAATATTTTTCCCCACATATGCCTATGTTATGATATTTATTGTTTATTTTCTATTATAATGTGTTTCTATTTTATGTAATTATTAAAATATTCAAATTTTCACAATGCTCTCCCTGGAATATTAGTGTAGGAATCATTTCCATGTACCCAACTTCCTTTCATTTGGTATCAGAGCATGATCACCTCTGATTCTAGGTGCTGGGTAGAATATTTTTCTACTACTCTTCATCTAAGTGAGAGCTTGTGTAGAGAGGTTTTTCATCTGATTGTAGGAAGAGGTGGAAATGACACCAAAGATAAAGATGGAGAAGTTCTCAAGAACCAACTTTGATTTGTGGAAGCTCAAGATTGAGGATGTGCTCATAGGCCAAGATTTATGGGCTATAGTATATGGATCTAAACCTACAACTACATCACAAGAAAGCTGAGACAAGATGGATAGAAAATAAAAGGGTCTTATTAGACTTGGTTTTCTATTTTTACTGAAAGTAGGTTATCAGCATAAAATATTAGGTTGATTACCATGCCAAGGAAAAATACTAAAACCTATTAAAAAAAATTGAAAAAAATATGATTCACTAGATAAAAGAATCTATGTCAAGATGGTATAAATTTTTTCCATTTTAGATAAATATTTAATGTGAAAGTTGGTGTATGATGGAAACAACTATTTTTTGATTCACACACATTTTAATATTTATTTAAAGATATATATTTATCAAAAATGGAAAAAATATATCCATGCACTAAAGTTTCAAGTTATAAACACACAAAAAATTTGAAAGAAAAAAAAAATTACTATAAAAAGTTTGACGTCTCATGCAACTTCATTTTTTAGCATTTTATCAACAACTAAATTTTAGTGTTAATTTATTAAAAACTAGTTCAAAATAATTTTTTATTTTTATTTTTAAAATACAAACATAAAATATATTAAAAAATACACATTTTACTAGTTTACATCATTTCAAAATTCAAAAAATATATATGCCACTTTTTAGTGATTCAAGTTTAAAAGTTGGATTAGTGTTGGCCATTTCCTTTATAATGTGTGACACAACTTTGTGCTTTTCCCCTTTATTCATTTTGGCACATATAATTTTGTCACTAATGCAATTTCACAACCCCATCGCTAGTGACTAATGAGAGGTCGTTGAATATCCTCCAACCTCTTGTGCCTCCATCCTCCAATAAAATTTATACTTAGCAAATTTGTCTTTTGAGGCTCATTTCATCAATTGTGAAAGAATATATGCTCCCCCCTTAATATGAACTTCTTACAAGGAGTGTCGGGTACCACTGATAATGCACTCCAATACATTATAATTTATTATAAGAGAAATTATCCTATATTGATTTTATATAACCAATAAATAATTCTATCCATCCCTTATTAATACATATGTCTACAATTTCACATTAATCTTTAAACAAAGTAAAAATGAATCCCTTTTGACAATCTACCAATACCTTAGATAGTAGGGCCTAATGGTGTGATAGTCGAATCTCCAAGCAACCAAGAGGTAAAACAATATCATTAAGTGTACTGCCAACCCAATGATTCTTATGTAGCAATATGACAATTTTATACTCCAATATCGCAACATCCACACCACTCACATCACTGCCATTGTTGCAAAGAAAGAAGAACAATTAAATGAAACTTTAGTCCATGAAGTCACTTCGCTTCAAACACTAGTAAGGCATTCTTGTTTCACGAGTACCCGACCGACCCTCATTAAGCTTGTGGATGATGCTAAAGTAGAGAGCTTGTGGTAGCTTGCATGTAGGACAAAATGAGTGAATTGCACTGTGAAATGAATTCATTGATTGTTACATCACACATTGATCTCCAATCCTTCCCAATGGGGAATAACACCAAATCATTGAAAATACTATATTTATAGTCTTCTCCACTATGCAAAAGACTACAACCTGATTGACGACCTCTTTCCCACCTTCTCAGGAAAATTTCTCACTAGCAAAACATATCATGTATTTTATAAACCGATCTTGCATATTTCCATGCCTAAACATTGTGCAATAAATAAATAAATAGAGCATCCTACAAATTGATATGCATTTTATTGTGATCATCATATTTCTTCTTTCTTGCAAATTGACAACTATCTTTTGTTATTAGTTTTTTTAATCTCCTTTCTTTGATTGGCAACAAAATCAAGTCTTATGAAATGCCTAATCCTTCATCAAGCATTGATATGATTTTCTTTTGAGAAAACTAAAATGGTTTCCTTCCTTTGAAATGTCATTATTTTGGCAACTCATGTCAAAAATCGCAACCCTATTGTCCTAGAGATTGCATATAAAAAACTTAACTGAAAACAAGACCTATCTGATAAACTTTAACCATGTAACAATTGCTACAAGTAGATACTCCTATTAGAATAGTAGCTAAACAATTCAACTATGTTGTAACTATTTGTTGATGCAACAATTATTAAGTAACTATTGATAATCAAAGGATTTATATTCATAAAATAAAATAAAATAATCACAACTACTAACAATCTATTCTAACAATGCCAGTAGTGGTATGGTGTGATGGTTAAGATGTTGTGTTGTTGTTCTTTCCATCAAGGTTCAAACCCCATTGGGGTGTAATTGTTGATTGTTTATGTTGGGATGAGGTCCCCCACTTGTGATCTCATCGGTTCATAGCTATGAGTCAAAAGAGTTTACCCCTCTCAATAAAGATAATCTATTCTAACAAATCTTTAATAGATAATATAAACTATGAGGAGTACTACAGTTACCCAAGTGGCCCTTGCTTGAGTAGTTATAATATCATAATATCTTAATCAAATCTCAACTCAGGAATCCATATAATTGATTGAATCTAATTTCATTATTGCATTCTGAAATGGTAACTCAAAGTTGATAAGAAAGTGTTGATAGTTCAAGAGTGTTGATGGAAAAATCTACTAGATCTCTGACTCATACTAGATTTGTTATATGTAGAATCTGAACAGTCTAATTATTTTGGACTTTAAACAACTTATTAACAACTATCAACTCATCCACAAACATAGGGGGTAGACTTATTCCTATCATAAGTAAAATTCAAATGGGAAACTAATGATGCAAAGGTGTGAGTGTCATTATCCTATTATAAATCTTCATCATAAAGAAGGTAGTTATAAACATGGAAACATGTAGAATAGAGCATAATTCATACTTATGAACCACAATCTACTATTGTCATAAATTTCTTCTTATCTCTATGATTATCTTTATCACTGGTAACAAAAATAGTGAAAAAAAAGAATGATCTATAAATAAGCCATTTCTACAGTATTTCTCATTGCCTCCTCTAGCTATGGATGGTTGTAAATTTTACTATAGGTGAACATTCCTTTAGGTGTAGATTAACAAACAACCTTTGTTATGGGTAGATTTCCCATTGATGCATAGAGGTTAGTTTTTATCAAAAGAATATCTAGATCATTAATGACCATAATTAACATGAAACACTATCATATTTTATAAAAATTTAGAAATGCACACAATATTCAACCATATAATATATACCATCCTCAATGTGTTAATAACTTAGAATAAACAAAAAAGTGAGAATAATGTCTTGTAAATGTCATGAGAAATATGAAACTTCAAATAGGAAAATAAGAGTAATTTTTTAACTCATCACAACATATGATCTTGGGGTTGAGTAGATGGATGTGAAGACAATATTCCTTCATGGTCATTTAGAAGAAGAGATTTATATGACATAGTCAAAGCACTACATTGAGAAAGGTAAAGAAAATTTGGTCTATAATTTGAAAGTATTTGTATGGTCTTAAGCAATCTTCTAGGATGTGGTACCAAATTTTTTATTCTCTTGTATTAAGCTTGGGAATTTTGAGATCCAAATTAGATCATTGTATCTATTATAAGACTGTTGGTGATTATATTCTCATTATTGTATTGTATGTTGATGATATGCTATTTTTTGGTAATGGGAAAGGTTTGGTTTGTGATTTGAAGTCTCAAATTTCACCTTTTTTTGAGATGAAGAACTTAAGGGAAACTAGGTAAATCTTGGGGATAGAGATCAAGAGGGTGAGTGAATAGAAAACATTGGTTGGACCAAATTAAGTATGTGAAATTAATGTTGGATATTTTTAACATGATAGATTTCAAGCCATTGTATGTTCTTTTTATGATGTAGATACATTTATTTATTAAGCAATGCTATATTCTCCCAGCGAGATGGAGGATATGAGGAGAGTACCTTATGCTAGTTCAGTTGGGAGTTTGATGTATGTTATGGTTTATACAAGACAAACATTTCCCAAGTAGTGGGAGTCCTTAGCCGATTTATGGCAAATCTTGGATGAATAAATTTTAGGATATAGTGAAGAGGGTCTTCAAGTATTTGTAGGGTACCTTTGAGTATTCCTTAGGTTATCATGGTTATACTACAAGGGACCAAATTTCTATTTGTATTAACAAATTTATAGATTAAGATTGGCTTGGAGATATTGAAAGAAAAAGATCCACCAATGGATATTTTTTCACTATGTTTGGTCGTGTAATTTGTTGGATGAGTAAGAAACAAATTGTGGTTGTTTTTTCCACTACAAAAGAAAAGTACATGGAAACTCATATTGAACTAAATTCATTTGGATTAAGAGTTTGTGCTTAGATATTGGGCTAGAGGTAGGATCCATTATGGTTCAATATGTCAATCAAAGTGTCATATGTTTGGAAAAGAACCCAATATTTTATGCGAGGATGAAGCATATTGATGTACATTATCATTTTGTTTGAGATATGGTAGAGGATGGGAGGGTGATGTTGGAAAAAATTATCACTTTAAAGAATGGTTCAAATGTATTAATAAATCTAGTGAACACAAAAAAGTTAGGCGGTGCTATGATTCTCTGGTCCTTTTGGACCCTACAATTAGATAAACAGTGTTGATACTCCCTTTTCTCTTGCAACATTTTGTACAAGTAGGATAATTTTGGGAAAGGTGTATGAACCCTAACCCTAATTTTATGATTACAAAAGGCATTATTTTTAGATATAAAATGGAAAAACTTAATTTCTAGGCTATAGGGTTAGTTTATAGAAAAATAAAAAATTCTTGGTTGCTTGGCACCACCTATGAGGGTTCCTTTCGCATATATTTATTTGAGTCATTCAAATTTTCATAAAAAAACCTAATCATCCCACTGGATCAAAAGTTATGGCCTCCAAAAGTTACATATGAAACGTAAGAAGTTCTTGCACACATAAAAGAGTTGTAAAGGGGAGTTACACCTATTGACCAACTTAAGATGCATATTATTTCACATCATAAGATATCTTTGATTGGTGGATGATTTAGGTGCTACTTTTGTGTGGTATTAGCTCATGTTTTTTTTAATTACCATTTGATGGTTTGGTGTTTTGTATCTCTTATATATTAGGTACTTGAGATGGAGGTTGGGTATAGAGTTTTGTAGGTATTATTAAGCTATAAGAATTCCTCCAAATCTCTAGTTGGTGAGACTACTCTGAAGGCTTGTTTTGTAAGAGTATTTAATCATGGTTTATTTAATAATATATTGAGTTGGTTCAAAGTGTAGGGTTTTCCTCCTAAAATGGTTTTCTCTATGTACACCTATGTTTTAGTATTTATTATTTATTTTATGTTTAAATGTGTTTCTACTTTTTAATAATTGTTCAAAGATTAACATTTACATAACACTCTTCTTACAATATCAATGTAGGAAGTGTTTTTGTGTACCTTGATTCCTTTTATATCTCTTTTCCCTTTTTTCTCTAAAGGGTTAGTTATATTTTGGATTTTGTATTTTTTAAAATTTGAAAAAATCTAAGGTGTGTTAATGGTAGAATTAGATTGCATGATTCTTGATGTAAGAAATGATATTTTTGAGATTTATACTTATGGGACTGGGAATTAGCTAGTTTTCTTCCTTTTAGTTTATGTATTTTTAACATTTCAAGTTGCTTAGCTCACAAAAAAATATGAACCTTATATATCTTTTATGTCTTTTATGCATCCTAAACTAGACTTTACCATGTGAAAATATAATTATGATATGATGATGTTTGTATGGATAAATGTGTGAATGCTTATGAAATTTGTTTTAATTCATGGTTGATTAATGATGTGTATACTTTAGATGAAACTAACCTCTTGTAGCCAAAAGAACTATAGCTCGTAGCACTTGGATTGACTAGCCTATAGCTAAAGGATTTCATGTAGATTTCATGGGAGAGTCTAGAATGTCGAGGATGTGTAGTTATAGGAAATAGTGAAGGAGATCGTTAAAGTAGTCAATCGTGACTTATTAGATCATCCAATAAGACGACGAGAGGAAGAAGAAGTTTATATTGATAAGGAAGCTAACATGGTTGTTTTCATGGAGCACGTCTCTGTCAAACTGTTAGGGAAAAATGTCAATCCTATTTGTCTTCTTCTATCTTTTCAGTTATAGTTTTAATTTCAAAGAATTTGCCTCTATTTTGAAGGAGAGTGGAGATCTACATTTAATTTCTATTTTTAGTCCTTATGTAAATAAAACTCCTCCCGAGCGTATATAGTTGGATCGATGGTTGAGAAGCAGATCTAGTTAGAGATATATGTTTAATAGTTATAGTTTTGTTTCCCAAACAATACTTTATTGGTAAGTTTTTTGTTATGCACTCATGAATGAGAAATTTGTGAAGATTCTTGTCAGATTGTAGAGTTTAGTTAAATGCAATAAAGATGTTCCAGTTTATTGTTATGATTAGTTGATTCTAGTAGCACATATTTGATTTCTACAATGGGTATAAAAAATCAAGAAAGGGCCACTCAATGTACTATTCACCTACCTTAATTTATGTTATTAGATTAGATGTTTACATTGTTGTATTCATTTCAAGTAGAATCTCAATTACATGCACATGAATGATATCTTGTATCATGAATTATGCTCTATAACATGTCCTTGAGTCTATTGGACTCGGGGAACACTGAGAGGGGGGGTGAATCAGTGTTCAACAAATTTAAACTTTAAATATAGATCTTAAACCATTTACAACACATAAACAAAAATAAAGATGCAAACAAATGAATAGGATAATCAAAGCACCATAACACCAATATTTTTACATGGAAACCCTGTTAGGGTAAAAACCATGATGGAGGTTAGTCCATAATTATACTCTATTAAAAGTATGAATAAAAAGGAATGCACATGTATTTAGGAACACTGCCTAGAGCTCATTGCTCAAAATAAGGAAGGCTCGCTGCCTTACAAAATGTTTGAGTTACAAGAAAAGGTTGAACTTAGAGGATAGCATCTCCAAATGCCTAGATTCTATTCCAATGAAGCTTATTAGATGATCTTCATCCCTTCTAACTAATTATGTATTTCTGCTATGCTCTTCTCTGCTTTTTTTCCCTTCTGAAACTGTGCATAGATCACTCAATCACCCTTCTAATACTCGAACACACATCTGCTCTGCTTTACACACACATTCACACACCTTCACACTTTCTTCTCATTCGCAAAATGAATTACCGATCTCATATATATATCCACTAACAAATATTTCATCGCTTCAAGTTGGCTTTAACAAAACATGAAATATCCTTCAATAGTCAGCTCAAATCACAAATTAAATTTAATGCGCACCCACACAAGTTAGCTAGACTATAGCTACGACCCAAAACAAAATAACCAACACAAGAAACAATTAAACAATTAGTCCTTATACATCCACGACATGCAACTTTCACTAGGTTGGCCACAATGAGCAAATAAACATAAAAACATTCTGCCAAAGCATCCAACTAGATCTCCTAACTCATACACTGATCAATGCAACATCACAAAAATTAATAAAAAAAATAGTATAGATGCTTAAGAAACTCTCTCAGAGATCCACAACTCAAAATGATGATCCGATGAGGTGTACATATTGATATGCTAACCAGATACCCTGTTCTTCATACTTTCTATTGGTAAAACACTAATCTTTACTTATCTTGCTGGTATGGATAAATCTTGGTCTGCGGACCGGAAGGATGACTTAGGTTACCATCAATGACAACACTAGAAGCCACATGCCATCAAACAAGCCATATTCCAACAATCTCCCCCTTTGGCATTTATGGCAACACTTAGTGAAAAATGACTAAGTGTCATAATTAAAAATTTCAAAACTCAAACTCCCCCTTAGAATGATAAAGCATTTTTCACTACTCTTCTCCCCCTTTGACATCAATGAAAAATCTATTCTTCACTAAGCTCTCTCCCCCTTTCAAAAATTCAAAAATTGAAGTACAATTACTACTTAAGTAAGAAAAATAACTTGTACTTATCTTTCATACCCGGAAGAAATTTCTTCCATGCTTCTACATAAATCCCAATGATTAAGATCATGTTATTATTCTTATATTTCTTGTTAATAATTTGAATGAGGGATTCTGGGATTTTAATTGCTTCTTCTAGTTTTTCTCCTTTCCTCAAAACCTCAATTAGCTACTCCAACCCACATTCAGTCAGATCCTTGACTTTCCAGAAAGTGTCCATAAGAGTGTTTTTGGAAAAGTGAACTTTTGCATGCTCAGACTACAACTCCTAAATATTTTTCTTGACTACTCCATCTTGGTCCTGAAACATACTATAATCTTGACCAATTTTGATCAACTCATCTTCAATCTGGTCCAACTTTTCCTTATACCTCCCAACAACATGAGGCCACTGAAGACAATAGTTGTAGATGCTATTGGCTGAATTAATGCATTGCCTCAACTCATTCATTTTCTTTTTTAGTTTGGTAAGGGATGGCCTAAAATGCTCCTTTAGATGTAGAATTACTTCTTCCTCTTTCCTGTCTGGGGAATCAGATACCATAGCTTCCCTGATACATTCAATTAATTCTTCTGGAAAAACATTGTGCAAAATCTCCAAACCAATGTGTTCTCAATCAAGTCATGCTCATATGAGGGTCTCTCTCTAACCATAAGTCAACAATTTTCTTCATCCCATTTTTTTCTTGAACAAGCTACAATATCTTAGCTTTGAGTAAGGTATCATCATCTTCACTTCCTTCTTCCATTATTACATCCAGTTCAACTAATTCCAGTTCATCCCTAGGAGTGCACTCATCAGAGTCTTCATATGGTATATCTACAATTAACTATTCTTTTCATTTTTCTTCAAATCTTGGGAACTTATGTGTTGGAGGGGTGTACAAAACATTTTCTTGATCTCTCTTCTTCTTCCCCAACACTTTATCGGAAGAAGATCCAACTTCAAGCATCTTTACGAGAAGGGGAATGCTAACTTCTCCAAACTTCCCTAGCAATTCCTTAAAGAAATTTGCATATACTTGCTCGTAATTTTCCAAAGCATTAGAATGATCAAAAAAATTATTACAAACCGGTTCACTTTCCTTCCATACCACATTATCATTCTGAGGCAAGCAATTCATAAAATACATCATGATACATATGATCAAAGTACCAAACCTAAAGGGGTAATCTTTCTTTCGTCAATTGCACATTTTCCATCAACTAATCCTTCAACAATCCACACAGATCAAAGTCTTCATCTTCCATTATCATTTTGTGAGCCATATATACTAGGCTTGTTGAAGTTATGCCTTCCTTGTTTCTGAAGAAAATTTTGTATGAAATCCCATGTGTAATGTACCTTGTTATTGGATCTTTGATCATTGAAATTACTAGAGCCCTCTAATCTCTTGTCACTTTGGTTAGGGTTTCAACTTCCTTGTTCCGAATCAACTTCTTTTTCGGAATATCACCAACTTTGCATAGACTAGTTAAATTTCTAATCACATCCTTCAAAATAAGATAGGGTTTATCCGAGGTTAGAATGTCCTCATTCAATCTATTCAAGATAAACCTGACCACTTTCGTGTTTGATGAAATAGGGAAACTCATTCCAAATGTCCAAACTTTTATGTTTCGCACCTTCAAGCCACTTCAATTCACTGGTTGGTAACAAATTTCTCACAACCCTAATCTTTCCACTACTATATTCATCCAAATTCACCATCCCTTTGATTTGCTTCACTTTTCTCTCTGTACAGAACAAGCTTTTCTACCAAGCACAAAATTAGGAATTCAACAAGGGATTGAAATACTTGATGAATTCACTGCTGAATTTTCTTTACTCCTTTGAAATTTCGTTGCAAATGCTCTCCTTCTATTCTTCTTCAATGCAAGGTGAAAAATTAGGGTTCCAAATACCCTTTTATAACTTTGTGCACCTAACCTTTTTGTCGCATTAAATATTTTTCCCATGGAGTTCTAGGTATTTTGTTTTCTTAGATAGTAAAAGAAAAATTTGTCTGCAGACCTTCTACTTCTCATCTTTCTTCATAAGTGATCACTAGTGCATTTGCAAACTTTTTATCACAACTACTGACAATTTCCTACATTTTGTTGTCAGCTACCGACAGGGGGACAAAGGAATTTTCTTGAAAGACTCCCCCTAGGCCAATGGCCTGAGATCAATTTCTGGAGGAATTATCAGAGGTTACTTCTGGTACAGGCTTATTTCCTTCATCAAATTCACTCTTCTTTACCCACATTCTTTTCATTTGATCTCTTATCTCTTCCACAATCACTTTTCATTTTACCTTTTCATCTTTTTGTGAAATTATTCCTTTGTATACCAGACCTCTTCTATCCATGTTTCTATTCCTGCAAAATCTTGCAATGTGACCAAATCTATTGCAATTGTAACATATAAAATTTATTTGTCTAGACCATTCATTCCGTTAATTTCCCTTTGATCTATACTGATTAGCAATATGCCAAATTCTTCCACAAGTGTAGCATTTACATTCCTTACACTGACATTTATACTTCTGAATTCAATTGACTTATGACCAAAATTTTTGCAGCTAAAACACTCACAAATACATTTGACTGTAAAATACGATGAAACTGTTCAACAAAATATGTAAAATTCGATGTTCATCGGGTGATTGTAAAATTTGATGTGTAATTTCCAATTTTTTTGAAAGTTTATCCCCGATGTTTGACAAAATTTTGACGAACCTGGGGTTTGTCGAAATGTCGGCTATTATTTTTGTCGAATGTTTGACAAACATGAAAAATTAAAAAAAATCAAATTGTGGCCGACATAAAGAAAAGTGAGTTCACCGATTTATTGATGAATGTTTTGCTCTACTTGAGACAGTTTGTGGAGAACTAAGGATGATTTTCTTGGGAAAAATTAGAAAAAATTCAAGAAGATATCACCAGTTGAGGGTAGTCATTGTCTTTTGTGAATCTACCAGAAGTCGATTTGTAGTTTCCAGGTTTGAAAATCATATTTTAAAGCAACATCTCATCATATTTCATTTTTAGAGGTTAAGGTTTGAGAATTTCATGTCCAGATTTTGTTGTGTGGAATCACCATAAGATCACAACGGAGGAACAAATTCTTGTGACTGTAATTATGTGATCCATAACTGTATTGGTCATGTGGCACAGTTGTGCTATAACAAATACAGGATGCATTCATGTGTGACCCAAGTTTAATGTAGCTATGTTGTGATAGAAATGGAGGCACTCATATAATGTAGTTAATTCAGGTTGTATAATGTAGGTGTCAATCATCATTGGGTGCATTCAGGTTGTCTCAAGTTTAACAGGTTAGGATGTAATTATAGCATGATTAAAGAGTGATTACCTCTTGCTGCAATAAAGAGCCTATAACTCTGGTTGATATGTAGAGTGGTTGTGTTATATCAATTATGTAGTGCATTCAAGCACAACCCATGTTTAATGGGCTATTCTAGAGAGTGATCAAGATTTTCTAAACCTTATGAATGTTACTTGACATATATTTGCATAATCTAAAATTCCTTCAGGGGCTTTTGAAGTATCAATGTATCCTATATAGGCTTTAGAATGATTTCTTTTAATTAAAAAAATAAATAAATGATGTATTTCCCTGTAATTAGATAATGTGGAAATCTCCTAAATCTGCCCTAGCACACTATCCTCTTTGGCACTGTATTCATTACTCCAGCTACTAGGTTTTTGCATGTGACATCTTTAATATCTTCATGACCGTGGCTTTTAAATAGATCTCAGTCTTTGCTTTAATCCTTTTCATGGTAACCCTTAAGTTCCATAATCCACCTTCAATCTCTTCTAAGAATGCTGTCTTAAGCTAGACTGCATAGTATGCATATAAAGCAAGTCCTTCATACCTGCCATTGTTCCAAACCACCACTCATTGCCTTGCTTAAAATGTTGCCTCCATAAGCACAATAGCATGTTTTAAAATCATGGTTGCCAGTGATTGACCATTAAGGTCACCACTTTCATCATGAAGATACAATGAGATTTTTGTCTTCAAACTCAAGGCATTATGGAAGATAACATTTTGAATTGTTTGTTGTGTACAATTCAATTTTCTTGCACATTTA
>VDFB02000002.1:103884662-103954493 GCA_007258455.2 Sequoia sempervirens | reverse complement strand
CATCAAACTTCAATGTATTCAACTAGGAAACAAAATTGCTAACTGCCATTACCAAGCTATTCCAACTTTCAAGCAAGGAACATAGAATCAAAAAATCCCTAACTTCATTAAAGTTTACATTTACATAAGTTAATTGAAGGGTAATCGTATTAAACTCATTCAAATGATCAAGAACTGACCCACCTTCTACCATTTTCATATTAAATAAACGCTTCATAAGAAATACCTTATTCGAAGTGGAAGGCTTTTCATATAACTTCGCCAGGGTTTGCATCAACTCTTCAGTTGTCTTTGCTGCTGTAATATTAAATGCCACCGATTGTGCCAGGCATAGACGAATACTGCCAAGAGCCTTTCTATCCAAGATCTCCTAGTCCTCATCTGACATTGCCGCAGGTTTCTTGGCTTTCCCTTCCAATGGCTACCATAAATCCTTCTGATAGAGATAGTCCTCCATCTGCATCTTCCATAACTGATAGTTCTGCCCATTAAACTTCTCAACCTTCTTACCCTTGTCTGCCATTACTCCCACTCAACCGTGAGATCTTCCTACAGACGATAATCAAAAAACACAACTCGCTCTGATACCACTTGTTAGGGTTAGAGATGGCAGATATCTAACAATTAAATGCAGATTTAAATAATAAACAGAGAAACTAAAACATACACAGAATAAATCATAACACAGAGAATTTAACGTGGTTCACCCAATCTGGGCTACATCCACCAAACCGCAGCCATCCAATACTTTTATTATCCAGTGCAAAACCTTATTACAATCTTGTGAATAATCGCATTTTTCCTCATACTGTAACCCCCATCACAACCCCTTTTAACAAGCTTTTAGAAGCTTCCAAAATTAGGGTTTTACAAAGTCGGTTTTTTTTCTTTTTTTTAGAGAATTTTCCTTTTTCACTGACGATGCGAAAAAAAATGGCAAAAATTTTTTCTCGTGGCCGCAAACTCCCATCTCTTTTTCGCCGCCGCTCAATACCGGCCTCAGCTCTCGACCTTGAGGATCGGGCGAGGGTGTACAGTATACCATGGACTATACAGTATAGCATGATCAGTCGCCACATACCAACAAACTTCTCCTTGTATTCATTTGTAGTGGTGAGTTCATCTTTGAGAATAACTATTTGTCTTTCAAGCTCTTGTTCATTATTTTTGGATTGTTGTAGTTCAATCTCCATCTAAATAAGTCCACCATTTACTATGATGCATTCTTCAGACTTTTATTTTAAAGATTGTGCCAGATTCTCCTCATTCTTCTTCCTTTTTTTAATCTCCTTAGTTAGCTTCATTGCCACAGATTCCATCTCAAGCTTTAGAGTAGCATTATTCCTAGCACGTTTTTCACATTCTTCAGTTATCTCTTTTAGGGTATGATTTAGGTGAACATCTTCCAAGATTTTATTTTCTTTCTGCTTCAACTGATCACAAAGTTCCTTCCTCTTTTCTCTTGACTCATTGATTTTATCCTTCAATGATTGAATAAATTTATCAGCATCCACAAGATTTTATTTTCATTCCACATGACTTCTCCTTTAGAATGATCAAGATCATCAAGTGCCACCATAAGTTGATGTTGAAGACCACCAAAGTCCATTGCAATTCAAGATCCACCTCAAGCTGTTAAACTTCTATAGAGGAACCTTGCTTTGATACCAATTGTTGGACTTAGGGAACACTGAGAGGGGGGTGAATCAGTGTTCAACAAATGTAAAATTTAAATCTAGATCTTAAACCATTTACAACACATAAACATAAATACAGATGCAAGCAAATGAACAACATAATCAAAGCACCATAACACCAATATTTTTATGTGGAAACCCTATTAGGGGAAAAACCACTATGGACATTAGTCCACAATTATACTCTATTAAAAGTATGAATAGAAAGGAATGCACATGCATTCAGGCACACTACCTAGAGTTCACTACTCAAAATAAGGAAGGCTCACTACATTACAAAATGTTTGAGTTACAACAAAAGGTTGAACTGAGAGGATAGTATCTCCAAATGCTTGGATGTAGTTCCAATGAAGCTCAGTAGATGATCTTCAACCCTTCTTACTGATTCTGTATTTTTGCTATGCTCTTCTCTATTTTTCTACCCTTCTAAAAATATGCATAGATCGCTCAATCACCCTTCTAATACCCACAAACACATTTTATCTGATTTACACATACATTCACACACCTTCACACTTTCTTCTCATTCCCAAAATGAATTACTGATCTCATATATATATCCGCTACCAAATATTTCATTGCTTCAAGTCAGCTTTAACATAACTTGAAATATCCTTCAATAGTCAGTTCAAATCACAAATTAAACTTAATGCACACCCACACAAGTCAACTAGACTATAGCTATGACCCATAACAAAAAAAAAACACAAGAAACAATTAAACAATTACTCCTTATACATCCGTGACATACAAATTTCACTAGGTCGACCACAATGAGCAAATAAATAGATAAAAAATTTGCCAAAACATCCAACCAGATCTCCTAACTCATACACTGATCAATGCAGCATCACGAAACTTAACAACAAGATAGTATAGATGCTTAAAAAACTCTCTCAAAGATACACAACTCAAAATGATGATCCAATGAGGCGTACATATCAATATGCTAACCAAATACCCTGTTCTTAATACTTTCTACTAGTAAAACACTGATCTTTACTTATCTTGTCGATATGGATAAATCTTGGTCTGCGGACTGGAAGGATGACTTAGGTTGCCATCAATGACAACACTATAAGACACATGCCATCAAACAAGCCATATGCCAACAAAGTCATTCTCCAGAGAGGTCAAGTAGTTAGAAGTAAGAGTCAATAGTGTTAGTGAATTGTAGAGTTTAGGTTTAGTAGTTAACAGTTACAGTGTTAAGCTAAAGGTACCCGTAGCATTAGTAGTAGATTAAGTTATCTCCCTTATTTTGCAAGTTAATTCTTTATTTACCTTTCTAACCTTTACTATTTCCTGTACATGTGTAAACCACCTATAATCACTAATATAGGCCATGTAGATTCCATGAATGCACATACAATGCCAACATTATCAAAAACTTACGAAGTCCTGGTTGATAATTAAATGAAGTCTTTGCAAGGGTTTAGTGAACTATTCAGCTAGGAACTCCTCCTCTGAATTGTGTGTCTAACACCAAGTTGATTGAGCATTAGTTGAGGCCTTACATTTTTTGGCGTTGTTTTCGGGGATGGTGCTACATTCAAGGTTCTCTTGTGTAATTTCAAGCTTTCATATTTTAATTTTTTGATTTTAGCAATAGGATAATTAAGTTTTAATCCATCAACACAAAACCATTTTACTAACAATGTGCAGGATCATATGATCCAAAGAGTTACAACTATTGTATGTGGAGGTGGCGAGACGCTCTAAGAAGATTTCTCCCCTCAACACATGAAGCCTTAGAGGATACTAGTGATCAAAGTGAGTAGAGTAAGGGTATTTGTAAAGAAGAATTTCCCCTAACACAAATATCCACATCGGATATAAAGGAAACTTCCCATACACAAATCATCACCATGGGTGATGCTACAGTGGAAGACCCACCAAAGCATGTGACTTTTGAGTTCCCCATTTCCAAACAAGAGAGAGAAACTACCTCGAAGAATGTACTATCTTCAACATTACCTGTATTTAATGGGTTGGTCATGGAGGATCTAGATACCTTCCTTTTTGAGTTTTATATGCTATGTAGAAGTTATGATTATACTACAGATGCACATAGGCTCAAATTGTTCCCAACAACATTAAAGGATGTTGCTCTAAGATGGTTTATGGTTTTGGGAAGGTATGTTGTTCCACATAGGAATACCATGAAGACAAAGTTCTTGGAAAATTACTAGGACTATTATAGAGGAATAGATAGAAAGAGAGATGGCATCTTCAGGATGTCACAAAAGGAGGATGAACCCCTGGAAAAATACATGGAAAGATTTCAATTTCCCTTAAGAAATCCCACTAGAAAAAATATTTGATGATTCTTTAAAACTGATATTCATAAGGGGGATTAATGAGGATTGCGTGGATGCACTTAACCTCATTGGGGTAGGAGATATCTCTCAAGAACCATTTGAGGATATTTGCAAGGCATGCAAGAAATATTCAAGGTCTTTCACAAAGAAGGTGAAACATAGAATTGATTGACAACCCTTAGGTGAATCAACCTTAAGCGAATCTTTAGATTTCCTTATGACTGAAGGACAAGGATCAAGGTCAAACAATAGTTTGGGGAGAAAAACTAAAAAATATAAAATCAACACCAAAATGCAATCTAACACTTGGAACTTGAAGATTAAGCTCAATATTTATAGAACCAAAAAATAGAATGCGGATCTGAGAAGGGAAGATACTTGTGTACCAATCACAAAAAGAGATTTTTGGAGTTGATCTAGGACTCATTCACCCATGGGTGAACGGGTCCAAGTATAGGTATTGCAACAATATTTTAGGAGCCTCTAGTGTCGATCTATAGCTTTTGTTTTGTTCAGGTTTTAGTGTTGAAAAATCATAATTCTAATTTGTAGGTTAGATTTCGTGATTTGATGACAACTTTGATAACTTGTTGCAACTTTGAAAACTTTGTAAATCTTTCTCTTCAAAAGGTATTCAAATATACTTCAACCTAAATCTACAATCACACATACAAGAGAGATTTTTTTTTGTTTTTGGGTGAATAGGGGTTTTCCTTGGTCAAACCCCATTTTGGTAATCAAACCTTGAATTGAAATAATACATGAAAGAGGGAATGAAGAATGAACAAATCTATGTTACCACTCAACAAAACCTCGAATGAAACCTTGATAATGGAGATATTAGGAGATCTACAACTTGCATGAAATGGTTGAATTGGATGTGGATCTTGACACTTGAATCTTGCTTGAAATGATACTTTGAATGTTTGACTTGATCATGAAACCTTCATCACAATGTTAGCTCCAAAAACATTCATGATGCAAGAATACTTTGACATGAGGAATAGATCTTGAATGCTACAATAAATCTTTGTTATATTAGCTCTTGAATGCCTTTGATCATAATTTTTTTTATACTTTTGCTCTCTTGAAAATTTTAGGTGAAACTTAGTAAAATGACCTTGTATTTATAAGTATGTATCCTTAATTTCTCGAAATTCAAATATCACAAGCCAACATTGAATTATGGATTTTGAAAACATTAAAATACCACCAAAAACATAGTTTAAATTTAGGTCCAAAGGTTAAGGGAGGACCCATTCACCCATGGGTGAATGGGTCCTAGGTCCATAAACCTAGAACAAACATTGCTCAATATAAAGTGTTATGTTTAGGAATTAATTATTGTCGAGTTTCCCCTTCAAAAAATATAATTCATTAGGCTTGTAAATGAATAAAAGGGCTTATTAAGGCATAATTAAGCTCAATTTAATTAAGAGGGCCCAAATAAGTGTATAAATATAAAGGGGTACATTTAACAACACTAAATTAAGGCATTATTATGTCCAATTCAAATTAGGAGGGCCAAAAAAAGTTTGAAAGTGTAAAGGGTTACATTTTTCTACACTACATTTATCCCCCACTTTAGTGAGATGATGACCTTGCATCAAACTCACTAAAGTATACAATCAAGAGTGGTCTAATTATACAATCATTGGAAAGATAAGACGACAAAGATCAAGGAAGCTAATCAAGCCTCCAAGATCTAATATTTCATTGCAAAACCAGTAAAGGCACAAGGAGACACATTCCTATGTTAATCATAGTTATGTATGCAACAATGACAAGATACTCAATAATACAATGTCAAAGACTCAAAGAAAGAGAAATAGAAAAATAAGAAGGGATGGATCAAGCCTCGACCATCCAATGCAATGTGGATCATGCCTAAGCTATTTGTCCAAAAAAAATTACAAGAGGAACTCGTTTACTATGCAAACAAAAATGTACACTCACACATGCTAGTGAAATTCATTCTCCACTAGGTGAGCCCCCAAGGGTAGAAAATGATAGAATCTTATTAGGATCCTGTACCATACCAAATTTATACCTATGATAACTTTAATAAGGCACCACACAATACAAACTTTGAGCTCCATAAGGTTTAGTAAGTTGTGTTATGCTTTGGTGGCCATGAAAAAGAGTTGTAACTTCAAGTTTCATAAGGTTAGCAAGTTGCATTATGCTAAACACTTATGAACAAAATGAAAATAGGATAAGACATGTTCAAAGGGGTTTTTCTTAGTTCATGTAAGGTTTCATTTTAGGGAACATCATGCCTAATGTCTCAAAAGAGAGGAAAAATCTAGGATAAAAGATTCACAACTTAGGGAATGCAATACGTAGCATCACCACTAAGAGGAAAGTCATATACCCAAAAAGATCACACTCTTTGATGACATCAATCCCAATGACAAAACCAAGAAGAAGACACATCACAAGAAGTAAGAAGACCGCTTAATGAAACATAAGAATATAGAGTCCAAGATCTCCAAAAATGACAATGTCAATGTATGCCCCCACTTTAAAGGAATTACTAACACCATTTCGTGATAAATTAATTTAAAGTAGAAAATGATAAATGTTAAACAAGAAATGAGAGCTTATTTGGAAATCCCTATGTCAAGCATATGTTTCCAAATGAAGCTATGTCATGAAAAGGAAGTGATTGCCCCCAAAATTAAATCCCAAAGTCACATAAGGGATCCTCATATTGGGGGTCTGCGTATGTCTTTTCTAGAATGATATTATAGAGTTCATATACATCATCATTCCCAAAATAACTCATATAACATGAAGAATGAAACATAAAGAGTGAAAAAAAAAATATTTTGGGTCAACATGGAAGATACTTAAATGTCTTCATGCCTTGTATCATCCCCAAAAGGTAAACACAAGACAAAAGAAAAGATAAAGGTTTATGACATATAGAAGAATGTAGATACAAATAGAGGAATGAACATGAAGACACATCAAATAGAATAGTATGGGGGGTCACATTACACACATGCAATCACATAAAGAACATGAAAAAGAAAATAAAGACAAGACTAGTGAGGCACATGTGAGTAAACCTATAGCAAGTTGTTTGCATCCCTATCTTGTTCATCATATGTGGAAGGAAAAAAAAGCCAAAGGGACAACATGAAGTGCCAAACTAGGATAATGCTATCTAACTCCTTGCCCTCACTAAGTGCAGGACAAGGACGAGCCGAGATTAGTGTTGAGAATGAACTCCTTGCAATATAAAAAATGATGTGTAGTGAATGTAAAACATGTAATAGTGAGTATGCTATGATCCTACACTATTACATTGCAAGGAGAAAAGTTCATGTATTATTGATTCTAGTGGGAGGTGATAGTCTAATCCATCCTAGATGAAGAAGTTCCTCCATTGGTTGTTCAATTTTTTTTTTGTATGTAGGTATGAAAACTTTTTGACTTTATAAGGTTTAAATTTCTTACTTGTTTGAGGATCTTGTTGAGGTGGATTCGAAGGAGAAGAAACAAAAATGATCCTATCATCCTTATGATGGATTTATAGTTCATTAATACAAAGGACATTTGTTCCCTTAGAAGATGTGGAGGAATGAGGATCTTGATATCCTAAACCTTTCTAGTATCTTCAATTGGGTTTTTTTTCTAACAACTTATGAATATAATGCTCATTTGTTGTGTCACATCCTTGTTAAGCTAAGATCTTAAAGCCTTGGCCATAAGCCTCTTCTAGGTTGATGGGTGTGTTGGCGACTTTATTAATAGAGGATGGATTGGTATGCACTTGGTTAGAGGAACTAGGTTCACTCATGGTTGGAGGTTTAGGATTGATTTGTGATTGAATCTCAAGATGTAACAGATAAAACATCTCTAATGGTGGAATAATATGAGGTGTTAGTTGTTACATGTAAGGTAAAAATGATACATTGTTCTCAAGGTTGTCAAGGAAATTATGTATGAAATTATGCATGTTCTCATCATCTTCACCTAATATGTCAACTTCACGAGGACATTCATTAGGGGTAGGTTGAGCATGATTAGGTTCTATTGCATTAGGATCATTACCAAAAAAAAAACTTGAGATATCAACTAAAGATGTTAAGGACTTCCATATATTACCAATACACATGTCCATTATGAAAGAATGAATTGAAATGCAAAGAGATTACAAATTTTTAGATTTGAAGAAAAATAATTTTCTAATTACATGTTATGTAAAAACCTAGAAATGATGTCCTTTAAATGCAAATTTGAATTCAAAAAATGCATTGAATTTGACAAAGTATGTTTAATATGAAAAATTTCAGATAACATAAATTTAGGAAACTAAAATAGTAGACTGAATGCATAAACACAAAAGGAAAAATCAGCGATTTTAATGCTCATAATTTTAGGAAAATCCCTTATTAGGGACTTGTTCACCCCTAGAAGAATGGGTCTCACTTTAGGGTTTTTAAAAATTAATTTGAAAGATTCTGAGATGGTTGCTATGGTTTTCAAATTCTAGTTTCAGACAATGAGTTACAATTTCAAATTTCTATAAAATGAGGTCTAAATGCAAGTGCAAAATAGTGCTAAATGACAAGAAAAAGAACTAATTTGAGATGCAATTTTGATTCAATTTTGTTATGTAAATGAATGATGGTGTAATGCTATGCAAATATTATGCAAAATGACTGATTTTTTTGAATTTTCTAGATTTTAAAGGATGCAAAATGAAAACCTAAAACCCTAAATGAGATGCAAATAAATGAAAGTTAAGAGCTCTAAATGAGATGTAAATAAATAAAATGCAATGCAAATGAATGAAAAACCTAAATCTAGGGTTAAAAAAGGACTCCAAAATCAACAAGATATGATGCTCAAAAGTCAAGTTCACCTAAATGAAACAAAGAAAAATAGGTTGGGGTGATAAATATGGTGTGATAAGGGACCCATTTTCCTCTATTTCATTAGGAAATGAGATCCCTACAAAAAATTGATTGGCATCCCTTAGGTGAATCAACCCTAAGTGAGAATCTTTAGATTTCCTTATGATTGAAGGATGAGGTTCAAGGTCAAACAACACTTTGGGGAGAAAAACTAAAAATAGAAAATCAACACCAAAATGAAATCTAACACTTGGAACTTGAAGATTAAGCTCAATATTTGCAGAACCAAAAAACAAAATGTTGATTTGAGAAGGGCAGAGACTTGTGTACCAATCACAAAAAGATATTTTTAGAAGTTGATCTAGGACTCATTCACCCATGGGTGAATGGGTCCAAGTATAGGGTTTGAAACAATACTTTGGGAGCCTCTAGTGTAGATTTGAAGCTTTTCATTCAAAAAGTCATAATTCGATCTGTAGGTTAGATTTTGTGATTTGACGACAACTTTGAATTTTTTTTGCAACTTTAACAACTTTGTAAATCTTTCTCTTGAAAAGGTATTCGAGTCTTCTTTAACCTAAAACTACAATCACACATACACGAGAGAAAAATGTTTGTTTTTGGGTGAATAGGGGTTTGTCTTGGTCAAACCCCATTTTGGTAATCAGACCTTGAATTTACATAATGCATGAAAGAGGGAATGAAGAATGAACAAAGCTATGTTACCACTCAACAAACCCTTGAATGAAAGATTGATAATGGAGATCTTAGGAGGTCTAAAACTTGCATAAAATGGTTGAATTGGTTGTGGATCTTGACACTTGAATCTTGCTTGAAATGATACTTTGAATGCTTGACTTGATCATGAAACCTACATCACAATGTTAGCTCCAAAAACATGCATGATGCAAGAAGACTTTGATATCATGAATAGATCTTAAATGTTATGATAAATCTCTATTATATCATCTCTTAAATTCCCTTGATCATAAACTTTTCTATGCTTTTTCTCACTTGAAAATTCTAGGTGAAACTTAGTGAAATGACCTAGCATTTATAGGTATGTATCCTTAATTTCCTGAAATTTAAATATCACAAGCCAACATAGAAATATGGATTTTAAAACATTAAAATACTACCAAAAACATAGTTTAAATTTAGGTCCAAAGGTTTAGGGAGGACCCATTCACCCATGGGTGAATAGGTCCCAGGTCCATAAACCTGGAACACACATTGCTCAATGTAAAGTGTTATATTTAGGCATTAATTATTGTCAGGTTTCCCCTTCGGAAAATGTAATTTATTAGGCTTGTAAATGAATAAAAGGGATTATTAAGGCATAATTAAGCTCAATTTAATTAAGAGGGCCCAAATAAGTGTGTAAATGTAAGGGGGTACATTAAACAACACTAAATTAAGGCATTATTATGTCCAATTTAAATTAGGAGGGCCCAAACAAGTGTGAAAATGTAAAGGGTTACATTTTTCTACACTATAGAAGGTTAGATTTGATAGGACATCTTCCATTAGTAAACTATCTAATGGAGTCTCAAAATTTGAATTGAGGAATCTTCTATCAAATATGAAGGAGGATATTATCAGCCATCTTGATACACAGTTAGATACACTCCCTATAAAAAAGAAGAAAGAGGAAAAAGAAGCTCTTATAGAATATTGCCCACATTGTAGATAGAGAAAGACTAACTACAAGTGTAAGAAGGTGGCTAGTATATCTGAAGATAAGAAAGGGACATCAAAATTTCATGCATTGGAGAGTGAAGATGGACAAGTATTCTACATAGCTAAAAGGAAACCATGGAAGCCAAGGCAAGGTATGCCCCAAGATCCTTTGAATCCTCAGTTGTGGGCTAATATGCAAAACCAACAATGGAAAATTCATCAAACCAATTGGAATCAACATCAACAAAACATGTGGCCATCACAAAAGTACTAAGGATATAATTCTCAATGACCACCCTATGATCTGTAATTAGAGGTTTACAATTAACTTGCAAATTATCTCAAATTATAGTTAATCCCGATCCAATAGAATTGTGTGACTATGTTATTTAACCGTTGAAATTACAAACTAGGTTCACATTTATATAACTTAATGAAATTAACTAATTAATAAAGAGTTGTAATTAGAAAACAAATAAAGAATTAAAGTTGAAAGAATGAAATACAAGAGCCTGGAAGAATGAAAAGATAGAAGAGAGTGAGGAACACGAGCTTGATAATGGAGTTCATCCAATCAGGACTACATCTCCGGGTCTACTTCTCAAGGTAGATCGCTTTATTAATATCGCCAAGCAATGAAAATTCCTTGTTACAATATCCAAACTCCACCTGCATAAGAATTTCTCATAGTCTCTCTCTCCTGTACAATTTTTGGTGTAATAATCAAGACCTTGTAATCTCTCTCTCAAAGAATTCAAATTCTCCACCTTTCACAATAATTTTCCAATAATACAATTATTCTCTCCAAGAGAATTTTCAATGTCCTACAATGCCAAAATCCTTCCTCTTTTATACAAAATTATTGCCTAATATGGTTCATAACCATATGATTTAATAATATCTCCCATATCTCCATAATCTTAAAATATCCTCCTTTTAAATATTTAATAAGCCCCTTTTAAAAATTCTAACCCCACACATTTAATCCTTATAATTAAAATATTTTTAGATAATATTAAATCCTTTCATTTTTTATTTTAGCCCTTTATGGTTTCATATTTTCGGGATTTCAATCTTTTAAGTATCTTTTAACATTATTTGATAGGGTTCAAAATTCAAGGGAAAAACTTCCTTTGAAATTATAGGGGTTAATAATTAGTATACTAGAGATTTAAGATGTAAATAAGTTGTTGGCCCCTTTTATTTTGGGAAATTGTGTGTGGCACATTGGTTGAGTGGGCCCATCGGTATTTGGGTGGTCAAGAGCTCAAATCACATGACCATCTTTTAAGGGATTTTCCTTTATTTTAAATAATAAATAGAAACTGACTCCAACTTTGTAGAAAAAAATTCGCATGGTGTAGTGGTGGAGAGTAAAAGTTGCATTTTGAGGTTCAAGGGTTTGACCCCCATCAACCAACTTTTTTACAAACAACAAAATCGCCATGTATAAGGAGAAGACTGCTACGTGTCAAGCCATGATGATACCACATCAGCAACTTGCCAACTGTCCCTGCCATGTCATCAAGATGACATCATCAAATGCCACATGCTAGCATCTGAGATTGCCACATCACCCAATCGTACTACCACATCACTATACTGATGTCATGCTAACATCATCATCTATACCTGGTCAACCTTTTCCTTTTGCAACTTTGACCAACCATAACTTGGTCATACAGACTCTGTTTGAGCCCGTTCAAGTTGCATTGGAAAGCTCTCAACAAGCTCTATCCAATGATGCTATTTTCATCATTTTTTTGAGATTGTGAAATTTTTAGGTCTTCTAGATCCTCCTGGATCACCCTAAAAAAACCAATGGAAACCTCAATGGCAAAGAGGTCAACAATGGAAAAATAAAAACATGAATTATCATAATCCACAATAGCCCTTGCAGCCACAACAGTAGGCCATTATGCCAAACCCAAAAAATCCAGCACCACATCCACCTAAAGCACCTCAACGACCAGCCCAACCTACACCTAACCCCCAATAACAAGTCTATTTAATAGGCTTATGCTAATGAAGTTGTTCAATACCATACTTATATGGTGGAGTTGAGTGATGCCTACCTCACATAAGGGAAAATGTTGGTTGGGCCTTCATCTCCTCAAATCACTAAATTAGTTGGTGAGGAACCCCCAATAGGGAGCTTGGACAACCAACCTAAGGATCCTAAGTCAAATAAGGTTAACCAAACCAATCAAAGTCCAGATCCTCCATTCCCTGAAAGATTAACAATCCAAAAGCATCAAACACAAGCTGAAATAGACCTGTTGGGACAACTTAAGGATATTTACATCAAGATACCCCTTATCCAAGCCATTAAGGAGGTTCCTATCTATACTAAAATAGTGAGATACCTATGCGTTAAAATTCCAAGAAGGAAGCGAAGAGACCCTTAGACCGTACATGTCCTAGGACAACTTGCAAACCTTATGTTGGGAAAGATAACTTTCCCCAAGTATGTAGACCCTAGGAGTCCTGTAGTGGATGTAAAACTAAATGAAACTCTCACTAAGAACACCATTACTTGGGAGCAACTATTAATGTAATAACTAAAGAGACAATGAAGTTGTTACAATTGATAGAACTTAGACCTACACCTACTATTCTATAGCTGGCAGATAGGTCCACAGTTAAACGTAAGCATATAATTGTGTAGATAGCTAAAATTGTTCTAGCCTGCAAACTGGAATTTTAATATTAATATTCATCTTTTCCTAATGATTAAATAATTAAATAATTAAATAGTTGAACATTATTTAATTTTTTAATAATGTTTAGCTATTTAATTATTTAATTATTTAACATAGTAGCACTTGACATCAATTCAAACAACATCCAACACTTTACAGATAATGTCAGGTAAATCATTGAATGTTAACAGTCAATTAATTGATATACAATAGACCTCACTGATAAACGTGTTGCAAGCACACACAGTAGACTTTGCATGGGATAACCATGACATGAAGGGGATAGATCTTGACTTGTGCATGCATAGGATTTACATCATTGATGGTTTTAAATCCATAAGGAAACCCCAAAGGAGAACGAACTCTGCAGTTAGAGACATAGTCAAATTAAAATTGCAAAAATTGCTTGATGTAGGCTTTATCTATTCTATCTCTGATAGTCAATGGGTGTCACCTCTAGTAATAGTCCCAAATAAAGGAGGAAAGTGGAGAGTGTGTGTAGACTACCAAGAACTGAATGATGCAACTAGGAAAGACCACTTTCCACTTCCATTCATTGACCAAGTGTTTGATTCATTAACAGGAAAGAAGTACTTCTCCTTTCTAGATGGATTTAGTGGCTACAACCAAATAAAGATTGCCCCAAAAGATTAGGACAAGATAACTTTCACATGCCCTTGGGGCACATATGTCTATTTGTCTTTCCATTTGGGTTGTGTAATGCACCAACCACCTTTCAAAGGGCAATACTGAGTATATTCTCAGACTTTGCACATGACTCCATGGAAGTTTACATGGATGATTTCACTATTTATGAGAATACATATGATGAAGAACTTGGCAATATAGAGAAGGTGCTAAAAAGGTGTCAAGAACATAACTTATCCCTAAGTCATGAAAAATATTTCATGATGATGACAAAAGGGATTGTATTAGGACATTTTGTGTCAAATGAAGGAATTCAAGTGGATCCCAACAAAATTGAAGTAATCCCAACATCCCATGTTCCTCAAATATAAAAATATTTTAGAAGTTTCCTAGGACATGTTGGGTATTACAAGAGATTTATTTATGAAGTTAACAAACTTGCAACTCCACTATTTGTTTTACTATCCAAAGATGTAGAATTTGAGTGGATAGCTACCTTCCAACACTCTTTTGAAGCACTCAAGACAACATTGACCAAATCCCATGCCTTGAGAGGGCCAAATTGGACCTTAACATTCCATATCTGTACATATGCTTCTCATTTTTCTAGAGGATCTATACTTGGACATAAGGAAGGAAACAAAGAGTATGCCATATATATTACATCAACAAAAATCTACAACAGGCAGAAATCAATTATACGGTGACATAGAAAGAAATTTTGGCAGTAGTATATGCAATAAACAAGTTTACGCATTATATTACAGGATATCCAATGTTCATATATGTTGACCATACAATAATAAGGTATCTAATAAACAAACTAGTGATTGGTGACAAGATTTTTAGGTGGTTATTGTTGCTTCAAAATTTTGATATTACCATTGTGGATAAACCAGATAAAGCAGATGTAGTGGCAAATTTTCTATCAAGACTACCAACCAAATCAGAAGAAGATGTGGATGTTTCTTTCCCAGATGAGCATTTATTTTCTCTATCTCTCCATACACATTGGTATGCAGATATTGCCAACTATCTTGTAGCAAGACAAACATCACCTCATTTATCACCAAGAGAAAAGAGGAAATTAGTTCACAAGAGTTTTCTTTACTCTTGGATAGTTGGATACTTATTTTACATAGGCCCAAACAACATAATAAGATGTATCAGAGAAGATGATATCTATGATATCCTTAGAGCATGACATGATGAACCTTGTGGGGGACACTTTGCAACACAGAGGAAAAATCTAAAGATTCTTAACATTGGCTATTATTGGCCAACCCTACATAAAGATGCAGTGAAGTATACTAGGGGTTGTGATAGGTGTCAAAGAATTGGAAGAACAACAAAATTAGATGAAATTCCATTGCAACCGTAGTTAGCAATAGCACCATTTGAAAAATGGGGGTTAGAATTTTTTGCCCCATATCACCAACATCAAACAACAATAAGTACATAATGGTGTGACCGACAGAATAGTATGGGCTGATTACACTTGATCCATGAAGAATCGAAGAATAATTAAGCCACTAACGTCAATCTCAACAGGATCAATCAAATGCAAATTAAACCAAACATCCATTGAAACCAAGCATACTAAACTACAAAAGCTTCAAAACAACTACTCTAATCTGTTTGAAACTTACCCTATTGTGGGAGTGGTGTCATGTTGATGTGGAATGACGACCCTTTCCCAATCCCTATGGATAAATGAGCTTGTCTCAACCAGTTTTATTGAAGAAAGCTGGTGAAACCATTGTGATATGTGTGATGAAACATGATTCAAAACTAGATTAACATGATGCAAGCTATGCTAACACGATTTAAATACTAAAATTATTGAGATGTGCAAATGAAAAGCTAATCTAAATGGATTATAAGCTAAAAATGATTGAAACCCTAATTAACAAATAAGCTAAATGTATGCATCTAAGTTACCATGGAAGCCATTAATGGAAGCTAAGCTACTTATGCAAGTAATTAAATTGAAAAAGATGCTAAATATGTGCTAAATATGAGTGTGAGTGTGAGTGATTTTAATAGCATAAGTTTGATGTTAAAAGATGGATCCATTTGTCTCCAAATAGTCAGCTATTTATAGGAGAGCAAATGAGAAATGGAGGGTTGAGATCAAAAAGGTGAATCAATGGTCAAGGATGGAGGAAGTTGGAGGCATGGATCATGGATTCTCATTAATGGATGAGAATGAAAGATGATATTTTAATCAAGGGCTAATATTCCTTCAAATAAACACACTTTTGACCTGTACAAGAGGTCACGAGTTAACTTGCACAAGAAGTTTTTTGTTAACTTGCACATGAAGATTTGTAAGAATATTTCTTTTTTCAAATGAGTGAAGAGAGATAATATTCTTTGGAACATTCTCATGGGTGAGGGAAAAGGATATTTAGTTAATTAAAACCAAATTAAATTGTGCAAAGGAATATTCCATGGGAATATTCCCTTTTTGGAGGAATGTGTAGAGGAATATTCCGTTGCAAGTTGGGGGGATTAGATTGAATTAGGTAATTGATAATTAACCAATGTTAATTATGCAATTAAGGAATTTGAAGAATTACATGAAATTCATTAAATGAAGTGATCTAATGAAAAGGGGAAAAGGTGATGACATTTAATTAAATAACTTAGGGTTATTTAATTAAATATTTTGATATATTTAATTTAATAGGATGAAGTGTTAGCATGCAAGGGGGTGAATTAACTTGATTAAATTAATGAGGTTAATAGATGCAAATGATGCAATTAATTAAATAGCTAGGAAAATTTAATTAATTAAGCAAAAAGAGGATGGGTTTTAGAGGAAGTGATGTTAGTATACCTAATTCAAGTGCATGATATCATTTAGGACATTTTTAGTGTCTACATTTTTTCCCTCTTTGAAGTGAGGTACCTACAACTTTGGTTCAAAGACTGACGCTCTTCGAATTAAAAAATTGCTGCTTAAATCAAAAAATAATTTTTTTCTAATTTTTGGATGCCCTACTAATGCCCCAGTGGAAGAAATAATCTAGTTCCCTACCCCCTTGAGAAATCAAGCAAAAATTTTAAATTTTTGGTTGATTTCTCAACAAAGGTAAAATGTTGCCTCAGGGGGTCCAAAAAGGCTTCAGGGTGTAAAAACATGCCAAAAATGAAAAAAACGATGCAAAATAAGCTTCAATTTGGCAAGATTGGTGAAAATGGTGAAAAAATCCTAGCTTTTGACTAAAATTAGGGGAAAAACCCCTAATTTTTAAGTTTAAATAGGTGAGGAAGGGTCACTTTCAATTCATTTGTGCATTCACACCTTCAGGATTGCTTGCATTTTGAGCTCTAACCTCTAGCAAAATGGCTCACCGTGTGCTCCCCATTCATCTTTTTGACCGAGTTCCAAAGTACTAGCAACTTGTAGAAACAAGACCTCGGGTATGTGACTCAAAAATTCTCTTGATTTGAATTTTGACTTTTAATCACATCTATTTCATTTTGAAATTTGAATTTTGGTGGTGTCACTATATAGTGATGCTATTTGTAGAATTGGTGACACTATTTTGATTTATAGCGACGTATATGTAAATAACGACATAGTTCACAATTTTTTGGATTTCAAAGTGTGACGCGGGTGCAAATAACAATGCACCTTGCGATTTGGAATTTAGGATTAGGGTTCACCAAGTTCAAATAGTGACACATGTGTGATTAGTGATGCATATCACATTTTTCAATTTGAATGCCTTTCGTGTCGCTGTTTGGAATTTGAGTTATAGTGATTCTATCATTAATAGTGATGCTTTTGTCATTTTGGGGGATAAAAACTCCAAACTTTAGTCAATTTTTGTGAGTTTTGACATCATGCACTTCGTGGGTGTAGGAGGTTATCCATCATTTTATGTACTGTAAGCACTGACCAATAGTATTAGCTAGACTTGGTGATTTGTCTAAGTTACTATAGGAGCACCTAGGAGAGATCGGTTTGTGGTACGTTGTGTACATGCCCATCGTTCTAACCCATTTGGTGACTATGACAGTGCTATGTAGGTGATGGAATAGCTAGATCTCGTCGTTGCACTTACCTATTGATGAGGTGACAGTGACGCTAGAGGATGTATGGTGGATTCTGTGATTGTCGATACATGGTGAGCATGTGATCTATGACACTGATGTCAACTATGATTCCTTCCATGAGGTTCTTGACTAGGATTCCATTGTCTTAGTTAGCTCCTAGATAGACCTTGAGATGCACAGGGGTCTGGAATTAACCTTCAGATTGATTATTGCAGCAGTGATATCATGTTTGGTTGCTTTAGATCGACAAGGCAAGGGATTCAGTCTGAGATGGGGTCTGGATTGGCACAAGATGTTTTTTAGGAGGACTTAGTTTACATGGGGCTAGTGATGTTGGCCTCCCTATACCATGATATGCATGACTTCATATACTGTGATGGGAGAGCGATTGGTATAGGGTCACCCTTCTTCATATTTGGGGCTGGGAGCATATTGCCATGCTTTGACCAAATGTTCATATGGAAAATGTAGAGCTAGATGATCCAGTGGAGATTCAAGGGTGCCATCACATTACAACACACAAGGAAGCTCGAAATTCCTTACTAGAGTTGAGTGATTGGCAATATGACAATGTTTAGGTGGTTGTGGCTTTAGATGCCAACATGGTATGATGATGTTCAATAGTTGTTCTTTGCTTGACATAACTAATTCATTCAGGGTCAAGAGCATACCATTATCAAGAGGTACATTCCTGATAGGGTTTCTAAATAGTTTAGTGAGAGGCAAGATAGGCCTGATGATTAGTAAACCACCATTTTTTCCAAGTTATCTCAAGAGACAACATGGGGACATACGATCCCAACCCACGAGGTTGTCAAGGGCTTCCGATAGTTGGTTTCTAGGCCATGGGACTATGATTAGGGACATGCAAATGCACAGAGTATGCCTGCTTATGATGTGTGGCTCATACCCCCTCCATGACTTACAAATCCAATAGGTATACCTCCATGAGGTAGGTTGAGAGGGAGGGGTGTAGGAAGGGACAAAGATCAGCAAAATGATGGGCAGGGTAGAGGATAGGATGCCCAGGATGGCTAGGATGGTCAACATCATGACAAACAAGTCACGGGGGCACCACCATTGCACCAAAAGCCTCCTTAGCAACCACCAATACAACAACAACCACCACAATAGCCACCACTAGGGCTAGATCCCTGTGTTGCTTAGATTCAACAGTTGCAGGTGGTTACAGGTGTGAGAGATCAGGCTAGACAAAATCTATTGGCCATCACTGCTAAGAGAGACTAGGCCTGTTAGCAGGTACATGCATTGAAAACTAAGAGGGATCAAGAGTTTCAACTCAGGTAGACCACCGATATGCAGTTGGCATAGGAGGTCGGGTGGTGACAACAGTTAGAGGCCATGACAGTAGCAGGACAAGGGCAAAAAATTTATGCTTGTTTACATAGAGGCCATGACCAAGGTTTCCTATTATCATATGCACTACCACTAGGATATCCCCATGACGATTAGGCAACTAGATTACTCACAACGGAGTGGGGCATATCCCCAGGCCGAGGATCAACTAGAGAGACAGCCTAGTGAGGGGAGCAGCCATCAGGGCTAGCTTGCTTGTATAGACACTTTTTGAGTATTCACTTGATTATTTATACAGATATGCATTCATGGGATCCTTTTTGATAGCCTCATGGATATTGTAATTTTTGATTGATATACATACAAAGGACTCAGATATTATATTATGACATTCACCATTTTTGATATATATATATATATATATATATATATATATATATATATATATATATATATATATATATATATATATATATATATATATATATATATATATATATATGTGATGATATGGATTCGATATGATGTGATATGTTTGTTTTATTTCATGCTTTATGAATGTATGGATGCATTTCTTTTATTTATGCAATATGTGATGACTTTCTATGATGTGATGATATGAGATGTGATGATGTGGATGCAATGTTATATTCTTTTTATAATTTTTTTTATGATATACCTTGGGATGGATGATATGATATGCAAATGTTATGCTTATGCAAATGATATGGATGCATTCTTTTTGTGTATTTTATTATGCAGTTTTTGATATGATGATGTATACATATGGATGTATGGATGGATAATGCAGATGTTCATGCTTATGATATGATAATGTGATGTATGTTTTGATTAAAGGTAAAATAAGGGTTTTAAAGGGGCTTGAAACCCTTTACAAACAAGAGTAGCTGATAAAAGAAGAAGAAACCATTACACAACAATCATCCTAGCAACAACAAAAAAGTAGTCAAAAAATAGCCTAAAGTACAAAGACCAGACAACAACACTACATGTTATTCAGGATCTCCACAACTTCCATTTCATTCTCAACCATCTTATACACATTCTCCAAAACATCTGATGCCTCAATAGAAGCACCAGCATGAGCTTTCATTTTGTTCTTGGTATGAACCCCCGGCCCACAAGTCTTTACCTCATCAATCAAAATAGACCCTTTACCCACAACTTTCTCACCTTCCCCAGCCATAGTCATCACCTTGCCACCAGCCACAACATCCTTCATAGAAACATTAATCTTTTTCTTTTTCATCATAGAAGGACTAACCTTACCAGAGACCAGACTATCCACACCTGTAGAAGCATCACCTTTTTTCATAACAACATTCCTAATATCCTCAATTTTTTCCTCAAGAGCAAATAATTTTCTCTCCCAATTCCTTTTCAAACTAGTAGTCTCCTCAGCAATAGTATAAGCAATATAATTAAGAGACTCCATCACATGATCAATCTAGCTTTGGACAGAATCATCCTTAGCCTTACTAGCAACACCTCTTATTCTGATATTAGTCTTATTGATCTGATGAAAAAAACATTTAAACAGTTTAAACAAAACATTGGCAAAATCATAGGCCAACCCCAACACATAAATTTACTCATTATCAAAATTATCAATACGCTTACCAATAACCACATCCTCATCAGGAGTACAAGGGCGAGGTCTCTACTCAAAAACATCCTTACCTTTACCTACAGGAGTGGGGGTCTTCAACATCCACATAGAGCAGGCAATTTCCTTAGCGACGACCTTCCTTTTTTGCATCCTATCTAAATCTATGCCTCTTTCCCTACCATGTTTCAACATCACAACCATAGCACTAGTAGGAGCATCACCATCAACACCACCAACCAAGGTTAAAGGGACACTCTTCTCCAGAAAAGGGTCCCCACTCGACACTTTACATTTCTGGCTACCATCATCCACCTCCTATAGAATTCTGGACACAGGGGGAGGAGAAGAAGCTTGCCCATAAAGGTCACATTTGTCCTTACCCCTCCTAAACACAATATCCTCCACCTCATCACTACATGTCATGTAGCCTGCTTTGTCCCCCAACTTCTTTTCTCCACTTTTTCCCACAACAGGGGAGATGGGGCCCTCTTCTAGAGAAGCATAAGAATTCAGAACATAGTCAGCATCACCATACCTGTCCGACTCTGAATCCTCATTCAAAATGAGCTTCCTCCTCTCATGCTTCTTACTACCCCTTTCATCCCCCGAATCCACCTCATATCCCTCTTGGGGTTTAACAATTTTATCCTACAGGGCGGTAGGGGTTTTATGAACATCAAGGGCTTGGACATGCTCATAAATAAGTAAAATCAACCCCACATGTAGAATGGGATTCTTAGGGTTTTTTAAATGCTCCTTAATCCCCAAATCTAGGGACATAAGCAAGTAATAAGGGATAGAAACCCATTTTTTGTGACGAAAGTGGTTGAGCAGCAGAAAATGATACGAATTGATCACAATATACCTTCCTTCCACAATAACATACCTCATAATTTCCTTAGCCACATCACTCCACAATGCTTTCAACAAGATCCTCTAATACCCACCACTCTTAGCTGTCTTCAAGTTAGCCGCTTCATCCTTCTTGAAGAAAAAGTTCATCGCAACCTTCGTTTCTTTCTTATCCCTAAAAACCTTCATTCCCCGCACGACAAGGCCAGTAATCTAGGCAATAAATTCTTCATCCAACACAATATCCCTCCCTTTCAGGTTCATAGACCTCTCCTTCCATCCCTGAACAAATAATTTCATAACTTGGGGATTATTACCATGCAACTTTTCCATGTACAAAGGCCACCCTTCTCGAGGACTTCCTAGAATTCTTTCTTCTTCTTCACAGTTTCACAGGACCTCGACTCTACCCTATTTCTATCCCCTCCCATGGTGTAAATTTTGACACATAGAGACCCAACACTCAGCCAAAAGTAATTGTGACAAAATCAAGAACCAAACAAACTAGCCTTGATGAACCGAAGACTCTCGAAACAAAGGCAAAAAACACCCAAAATCCATGTGAAATCAGCCTCCAGACAAAGATGCAATAAAGAAACGCAAGCCTTGTAAAAGCCACCACTTCTAATCAAATCTTGAACAACCTTAGTCATTAATATCAAGCACGTGAATAAGGAAAACCAGCCTTTCATACGACACAAAGGATTAGCACTCATTATTAACAATGGTGGAAGCCTCGGATGGAATTGGGTCATTCAAATCCCATTCCTTACTCTCACAAACACCATAGTTGGAAAAAAAATCCACCAACTTATTTCCTTCTCTCAAGACATGGGAAATGTAAACATTATCAAAAGAATTGATGATATTAATAGAGTCCTGAACCATGGCCTCAATTGTCCAAGAAGGAGGGGAAACATTCTTCAAATTGTTAATAACATTCAAGGAGTCACCCTCCAACCAAACCTTCCTATACCCTTTTCTTTGTGCCAACTTGAGACCATGATAGGCAGCAACGATAATGTGATGTATGTTTATGATATGTGTGCAATGATTTAAGATGCCTAAAATAACAAATCTATATTATTCATCACAACTTAAACGAATATGAGGATGCAAGATGTATGTTTTATATCATGCTATGATTATGCGAGATGCATGCATGTTGATGATTTTTGGATGCAAGATGGATGCATTGATGATGTTTTTGTTGACTGTCATGATACCAGGTTAGCACAGAGAGAAGATAGAAGAATGATCTAACTATTGATTTTGATGATTGCTTCAAAAGATCCAACAAGTCTATGATCCACTGAGGCTTTATTAGAGATGGTGATGCATGATGACGATTTTCTCATATCTTGGGATTTGGTTTTTTTGTCATTCCTTATTGTTTGATATAACACATAGACATGATGCATCAAGGTATTGATAACCAGGATGGTGTTGTATCTAGTGTAATGGAATTTGACTCTACAAATAGATAGAATAATTCTTGTTCACATCTTGACATACAGAAACATTGTTGGAATGTAAGTTAGAAGCTTAGAATATATTAGATCAAGGCACACACAATGGTCAATAATGTACTCCAAACAAATTTCCAACACACAACTAAGCAAGTATGCAACAAGATTATTTTTCAAGAATACCCACAAGCACAACAAACAAAAGATATTGATCGATGCCCCATTCCTTTCTCTCTAAATCATTTTGATATACATCATCAAGAGGTCCTCAGAATGGGCCATTAAGATTAATCATAAGAAAAGATCAAAGAAAAATAGTTAGTGTTATCTATATCTCTTTCCAGTTTAATTTAGCTAAGGTGATTTCTAATATTAATTTCCATCGCAAGAAGGATACATCCTAGGACATGTTGATCAGATGGTTTTGATTTAGGATGAGGTGTTTGATAAGTCGTTAATACAAACTCCATTGACGCATTTACCTATGATCTAGACTTTAGATTTTGACACTTAGGTTCTCACTTTATGACTTGCTATACTTGCTTCCTATTTATTTTTCCAAAGGTTGAAGTTGAAGCTTGATTTATTATGAATGGAGGCTTATTGCAGGTGAAAGCGAAATGGGATGGGTTGGTTTTTGGATTTTTTTGGAATATTTCAATGTTTTTGGTATTTTGAAAAAAAAATTAAGGCTGTTTTTTGGTCTTTTTGATAGTTTATGTGGATGTTTTGGTTTTCAATTATTTGAGGTTGTTTAGGGTTTTCTCTAAAATATTTTATGTTGTTTAGGTCTTTTGAATGTTTTCCAATATTTTTGGATTTTCAATTTTCAAATGCTTTTGTGTTTTCTAAGTTTTCAAATGTTTTGGGATTTTTCCATATTTGAATGTTTAGGGATTTTCTAAAGTTTTGACCAAGAATTTAACCTAAAAGACCTATCCTAGGGGCCTTGGGGGTTGATCAAAGATTATCCTTGCCTATGTTATACATGCAAATACCACATAGTTTGACTGACTCGACTTATTAAATGATTAAGATGAACAGTTGATGGAATGCCAGTTTATTATGACAGACTCCTAAAGGATTGACCTAGCGTGTCTGGGGGGCACATCAATGATGGCCTTGCCTACATTCAAGCTCAAAGACCCATAGTTCGACAAGGAATTATTTTTTGGATTTTTGATGTTTTGACTTTTTTAGGGATTTTGATGTGTTTTGGATGTTTTGGATTTTTGAATTTACAATTTTTGAATTTTTTTAGATTTTAGCTATACACGGTTTTGGATTTTGCAAGTATTTTTGGATTTTTTATAACCTTAAGATACACAAGCACCCAATATGATCCATAGAAAATTTCCCTCAGTATGATATGATAGGATATCTTGATATAGGCAGGACAAACTGACTTTTGGAATATGCCAAGTAGTAATAAGGGGATACGATACTTCATAATATCAAGGTATGATATGTACGCAGATGGATGATAGGAAGGAATAGGATGAATGAATGTATGGTGATGAAATGGTAGGATAAATAGACAAAGGTAGATGGAGGTGCTTTATTTATGCGAGGTGTTTGTTTTCTAGTTTTTCACCAAGGTACTTGCCCACAACATCACTGAAGTGGTTTTCACTGGAGGATGATTGCTTTTCTTTACTTTTTCAATCCTTTTTCTCATTTTTTAAAATTATTTTATATTTTCAGATTTATACCCTTCAAGACTAGGCATAATTTTTTTTGAGATGCAAGTTGTTGGTTTCTGCAAGGGTTCACCTTCAAGTGTTGATAATTGATATGCTCTTGATCCATAAATTGTTGTGATGAAAAAGGGACCTAACTAGTTAGGCTCAAACTTTCCTTTACTGTCTTGATCTGGAATATTTTTTTTATTTTGCTTTAGGACAAGATCCCCTACCTAGAAAGACAGACACTTGATTTTCTTGTTATAGCTTTGTTTCAGTTGGTTTTAATATACTTGCAAGTGATTAAGGGCATCAAGACAACACTTGTCCAAGAATTCTAGCTCATTTAGCCGAGATACTCTGTACTCTTTATCAGTGATCAAATTCTACAGTGACACTCGCAGTAATGGGAGCTTAACCTCAATAGGTGGGATGGCTTCTAATCCATAGACTAGGGAGAATGGGGTTGCACCTGTAGGCATGCAAATACTAGTTCGACAAGCCCAAAGAGAATGATTTAACTATAGATGCCAGTCACGACCAACTTCATTGATTATTTTCTTTAGGATCTTCAAAATGGTTTTGTTTGTAGCCTTAGCTTGACCATTTCCCTGGGGGTAATACGAGGTAGAGAATCAAGGTTGGATGTTGAATCTTTGACATAGCTCTTTCACATCCTAATTCTTGAAGGGTGTTTTGTTGTCTGAGATAAGGGTTTGCGGAATGCCATAATGGAAGATGAGGCAATTTAGGAGCAATTTACTTTCCCATTATGTACATCATGGGAATGGCTTTGACCTAATTAATAAAGTACTCAATGGCTATTATGATAAACTTGTGGCCATTAGATGAGGTTGGGGTAAATTTTCATATGAGGTCAAGCCCCCACTATGAGAAATGCCAAGGTGTGATCGTTGGTTGCAATTCTTGAGCTGGAGCATGAATTAGATCTCCATGCTATTGAAAATGGACACACTTTTGCACATACTAATGGGATTCTCTTTCTATGGTTGGCCAGTAGTACCCTGTCCTCAACAATTTCTTAGCTAAAGTCATATCGCTAGAATGGGAACCGCATATTCCATTGTGTACTTTTGTTAAAGCATTCAAGGCTTCTTCTTGGTTAAGACATTGTAGTAATGTCCCTTTGATGCTACGGTGGTATAGGGTATCACCTAGGATTACGAATCAAGATGCCTTCTTAACAAAGGTCTTTTTAAGGTTGGAGGTGATATCAGATGGGAGGGTTCCTTTGGTTAGGTAGATGAATATGTCATGGTACCACAGGGATCCAAGACCAAAAATGACACACAAATTTAGATTCTAGGATTTTAAAAGTTGGTATGAGAAGTTGTTCTATCAATAATTCACATTGAAGGACATTGTTCGACATATCTAGCAGTGATCCGATTGTTGCAATAACATCTACTACTCGGTTGTTCATGCGAGGAATCTCCTCAAAAGTTATATCTATGCAAAGGTCCTTGAGATTTTCTACCATCTTCTTGTAAGGAGTAATCTTATCATCCTTAGTATGATAGTCATCATTGAATTGGTTGATAACCAATTGTGAGTCTCCATAAACTTTCAACTCTTGTATTTACCATTGAATTGCTATCCTTAGACCTATGATTTGGGCTTCGTACTCAACAATGTTGTTAGTACATGGAAATGATATCCTGTATGAAATTGGAATGCAATCACCTTGAGGGGTGATAAAGAGAATACCCGCTCTTGATCCATGTTGGGTAAATGGTCCATCAAAGTACATTTTGCATTGATCTGTTAAATTGACAAGGAACACTAATTCATCGGGGAATTCAAATATTAATGGGTTCTCTGCATATATAGGTGCCTCTGCTAGTTGATATGTGATCAATTGTCCCTTGCTTTCCTTGCACTCCATCTACTCTATGTTGAATTTAGTCAAGATCATTACCCATTTGGCCATTCGCCCAATGAGAGTTTCTTTGGATAATAAATATTTCAATGGATCAATCTTTGCAATGAGTTTGATTTGATGTGATAGCATGTAGTGTCAAAAATTTTGTCAAGTAAAAACCAATGCCAAGAATGCTTTCTCAATGGATCAATAGTTCATTTCATAGCCCACCAAGGTCCTACTGATGTAGTAGACGACTCTTTCCTTTTTGTTTTCATCATGCTGTGCCAAAAGAGCACATAGTGTTGTTGATGTTTCTAAGATATACATGATCAATGGTTTGTTCGATATTGGTGGAATGAGGAGTAGAGGTGTCAATAGATGGTCCTTTATCTACTAAAAATATTTATCACACTTCTCATCCCACTTGTAAGTTATTCCTTTATGGAGAAGATGCAAAAAAGGGTGGATTTTATTGGATAGTTGCGCTATGAACCTCTTGATGAACTATAATCTTCCTTGTAACCCTCTCATCTGTTTTAATTTTTGTGGTGGTTCCATGTATAGGATGGCTTTTACCTTTGCTGGATTGATTTCTACCCCTCTTTGTGAGATGATATAGCCAAGAAGATTTCCTAATGTAACCCCAAAGACACACTTTTTTGGATTTAGTTGTACTTTGTATTCTTCAAGTTTGTCAAAGATGGGTCCTAAGACTTGAATGCCATCATTTCTTTTCTTTCATTTTTCCAAAATATCATCCACATGATATTTAGTTATTTTTTGGATCATTTCATGAAAGATGATGTTCATTGCTCTCTGATAGGTTGCTCCTGCATTCTTCAACCCAAATGGCATCGTGCTCCAACAATATGTTCCCCATGGACAAGTGAATGCAGTTTTGTGTTGATCCTCCATGGAAATCATGATTTTATTGTAGCCTAAAAATCCATCCATCAATGATAGCATTTCATGTCCAGTTGTTAAGTCTACAATGAGGTCGATGTTTGGAAGAGGGAAATCATCCTTTAGGCATGCTTTTTTCAATTCTTTGAAATCAGTGCATATTCGGATGCCCCCAGTGGGTTTGAAGACTAATACGAGGTTTGAAAACCACTCAAGATAATCTATTGGTCAGATGAATCCAATGTCAAGAAGCTTTTGTAACTCCAGTTTCACCAAGAGTGCTATCTAAGGGTTCATCTTCCTTAATTTCTACTTTACTAGCTTAGCTTCAAGATAGACTACTAAGTGATGCTTAGCTCTTTGCTCTATCAAAAACGCTGCTAGGTTTTTACATTCTCCATCCAACAGGGATTCAACATAGAAAGTGATCTGGGGGGATTCCTCTATTCCCACATTGACTGAAGTGGCCTTTTCTGCTAGAACCGTTGAATTCTCTGGATGCATTGCACTAAGGGGGAGATTGAATCCCTCATCCTTGGGCACCTCAGAGACATTTTCACCCTCAGTGCATCCTTTGGTTTTACTATTTTAGGATTTGAAAGTGTTATAGTGTGGTTTTCACTTAAAGATCTGCATGTTAGTTGTATGTCATTAATTTTGTGACTAAAGGATTCAATCATTTCCCCATAGTATGCCCCTATGTCTAGCTCTATGTCAAAACCTGCTTTGTGATCTTTCCATGGTAAGTTGTCATGAAGTCCCATGAATTTTGAGATTGCTTCATCATTTTCGAATAAATCTAGAATCGGTGGTCCTTGTTGGTTCAAGTCAATGAGTTGTGGGCATACTAGATGTATTTCAGTTGGTTGATTGCTTGGAGCAAAGTATGTTATGGATATCATAAAGAGAAATTTATTCTCAAATAGGTCAACAACATCAAGGGGGAAGTCATCTAAGGTTGTATCATGTGATGTAGGTAACTAAGATGAAGCCTCAACCCATTTATTGAAAGTACCTTTTCCAATAAGGGTAACCTTGCTAGTAGTACAACCTAGTCCAAGATTCTCTAGTCATTTCTCAAGAACAATGGGTTCTATCAAACCATTATCATTTTGTCCTAACTTCTTGTTCTTGTTATAGCCCCATACCTTCATTAGCTATAAGCCTTTATTATCATCTTTCATGGGAAGAGCGGGGATGGGTAGTTCATCCTGATATAGTAATTTAGAGACATCCTCCTCGTTGACATCTTCTTGGTTCAAATCCCCACTTCATGAAGGTAGTAGCTTCCATCTTTATTATTTTAGGCTCTTTGTTACTAGATGTGGGTTTCCCATGGGATTGAGGAGAAAGAGGTAGTTCTCATAAGACAAAGGTATTCTTCATTAGCTTATAGTTTCGACAACCATCATCTTGGATCACTGCTTTGATATCTAGAATGTTTTGCACAATAGGTATTTTTGTTTCTGAGGTCGATGCAAGGGATGATCAATCAACAAATGAGGTAGGAGGTGTAGGCCCTTTTTCATTCTTAGGTATTGTGGGGATCTTATAGAACTTGGCCTCAAGATTCTTGTAGTAGTAAAAATGCTTAGGATCTCCATGGATAGTAATTTCTCTACCCTCGAAAGGAAACTTTACACATTGACGGTAGGTTGATGCTACAAATTTTAGAGCATGGATCCATGGTCGACCAAGCAGAATGTTGTAGGGAAGATCAAGGTCTAATACTTGGCATGTAGTTTCTACAATGAGGGGGACCACTTGGATGGTTAATGTGATGATGCCTTGAAATACCCGTTCTTGGTCGTCATTTTCCCTAATGGTGGTGCTCTTTGTCTTCTCAATAGTATCCTTTGAATAGACTAGATTTTTTATCAATTGAAGGGTGCAAATGTTTAGACCAACACCTCCATCTACTAAGACTCTTTTGACCTTGTTCTTATGAATAATGACCTCAAGTTGTACTCCTTGGATGGTGACTTTGTCACGTCGTGTGGTGACTCCATATTCCACACTAGGCCCTTTGATGGTGACAACAGTGATGGAACTATCACAGGAAGTGACTACATTGGAATAAGTATGTTGCATGTTTGTGTAATCCTTAGCTTTTCCAGTGTTGTTTCTTTTGCTATGATCTAGCATAAGCTTCTTATATCTTAAGATCTTGGTTACCAGTTGGTATCTCAATTGAGATAGTATCACTCTCTATACGGTCCTAGATAATATTTTTGAGCCTCATGCAGTTTGTCATTTTGTGTCCTTTGATTTTTTGAAAGTCACAAACATCATTCTCGTTGTACCAGGATGGTTTTTCTTATGGTTCTTGGTAGTTTTCAAAATTGGGAAGCATTATTAGATTTGACTCTACTAATTTCTTCATGATGGTCTCGATAGGTTTTAACCACTATGTGTACTTGCATTTTGAATAGTTGTTCTTGTTAGGGGTCCACCTTTGTTGTGTTTTGATGTTGTTGATCTGATTGTTCTGAGGGGGTGTTGTTTGTTTCACAGTTGGTTGAATGTTAGAAAATTGATTATTGTTTGGCCTAGGAGCACTTAGGACTACTTTAGCATCTACCACACCATCATTTGTTACGTTCTTGTTCTTATCCTAGACATGAGGCTTGTCATTTGAACTAGTGGATGGGTGATTGTCATTGTAAGCTTGAGTATTTCCCTGTGATATTAGAACTCTTTTGATGTTAAGGGATCTAGGGACAAGCTCATCATAAGAGGTGATGCACTGCATTTTCAAGTGGAAGGATAGATTTAGATCTATATTTTCTATGATGATCCCTACTTGTTGTTCATTGGGAAGGGGCCACTTACTCTTACTAGCTCTTGTCTCCATCATTGTAAGAAATTAGCGAAAGATTCTCTTTTGTTTTGTCTAAGATTGTACAAATCTTCTAGACTTATGTCCATGTCAAGGTTAAAGGAGATGTGATCCATGAATTTATCAGTGATTTCTTGAAAATTTTTGATACTGGGAGGTAGTTGAGAAAACCAATCCATGACAAGACCTATCAAACTTCAGGGAAAGAGGCACATTTAATAAGAATCATTATATGCAACCTCCATACACATGACGTTAAATTCTTTGACATGGTGCACAAGACTTCCTCTCCCTTTGTATTTATCGAATTTGGGGATTTCAAAGTTGGGAGGGAATGGTACCATTGCGATGTTTTGATCAAATAGATAGGGACATAAGTTCTGTGTATGGGGCTTCTTTGTCTTGCCCATCCAAAGGTCATGCATTTCTTGTGACAATACCTTAAGTTGTGATGCTAGATCATCTTGCGTTTTTGGTGGAGGAACATATGTTGGGATGGTGGATGGGTTGTATGTGGGATGTTGATATGATGATGTGTTGTATGGGGTGTATGGTGGTGTGAGATTTTGTGAAGGAAATTGAGGTGTTGATGTATATGTTCCTAACACATTTGTATTGGTGATGTTCTATTGAGGGTTATAGTAGGAACTTTTTTGGGGTTGTTGTTGTTATTGTTGGGTATATTGTTGAGCTAGTAAGGCTTGTTGTTGTTTTTGAGCCACAAGGGCTACTTGTTGGGCTTGCTATTGTTGTTGCACCACTAGGGCTTACTATTAGGCCTATTGTTGTTGTTGTGCTACTAAGGATGCTTGATGGGCTTGATGTTGTTGTTGTGCTAAGGTTGCTTGTTGTTGTTGTTCTACTAAGGTTGCTTGTTGTTATTACTACTGTTATTGTGCTACTAGGGTTGCTTGCTATTGTTGTTGTTGTTGTGCTACTAAGGTTGCTTGTTGTTGTTGCTGCTATTGGACAACTTGTTGATAAGCTTGTTGTGTGTGTTGTAAATCTAAGGCATGTGCTTGTTGTGGAGTAACATATGTTGGGATGGTGGATGGGTTGTATGTGGGATGTTGATATGATGATGTGTTGTATGGGGTGTATGGTGGTGTGAGATTTTGTGAAGGAAATTGAGGTGTTGATGTATATGTTCCTAACACATTTGTATTGGTGATGTTCTATTGAGGGTTATAGTAGGAACTTTTTTGGGGTTGTTGTTATTGTTGGGTATATTGTTGAGCTAGTAAGGCTTGTTGTTGTTGTTGAGCCACAAGGGCTACTTGTTGGGCTTGCTATTGTTGTTGCACCACTAGGGCTTACTGTTAGGCCTATTGTTGTTGTTGTGCTACTAAGGCTGCTTGATGGGCTTGATGTTGTTGTTGTGCTAAGGTTGCTTGTTGTTGTTGTTCTACTAAGGTTGCTTGTTGTTGTTACTATTGTTGTTGTGCTACTAGGGTTGCTTGCTATTGTTGTTGTTGTTGTGCTACTAAGGCTGCTTCTTGTTGTTGTTGCTATTGGAAAACTTGTTGATAAGCTTGTTGTGTGTGTTGTAAATCTAAGGCATGCACTTGTAATGTAGGATTAGTTAGTTGTTGGGAAATTTGTGATGGATTTTGAGTCGTGATGCTTTGAGTGGGTAGTGGATTGTTGATGAGAGGTTGGGGTTCCCTTGGTTTAACATTCCTTGTAAGATAGTGGATTAGGGTGGAGGAATGTATGTTTGAGGTCCCATTTGATTTTGTGTGATTTGGGGGACAAATGGAAAAGATGAGGATGACATCATTAAATTTTTTGATGCCAAGGGAGCATTAGGTACTTAGGTACATTGATTGAAAGGATTTCATTGACAAATATCTTGGAGATTCCCTTGTGTTTGAGATGTGGTCAAGGTATTATCTAAGTTGACAAGATTCGTGATCAAGGGTTTTTTTTGATGTGGGTTGATGATGGATGGGATAGATGTGTTTTGGACAACCACTGTGTTTGAGGTAGCAACAAGAGGATTGGATGAAGAGGTCCCATGTGGTGTTAAAGGCTGATTTTTCATGAGGATACTTCCTTTCCCTTTTGGGTCTAGTTGGTCCACACTACCTTGTGTGATGTTGGGCACACTTATGGTACTTGTGGGTATGGATGAAGAGGGGTGTCCTTGATATGTTGAGATGGTTGTGGATTAAGGAAGTGTAAGTGGTTTATATGTATGTTGGGGATCCTTAGGAATAGGAGGAGCACCAAATTTTGGTGTCCAAGTGGTTTTTTGGGGTGGAGGATTGGTATTGAGGGTACCCACAAGTGTGCTACTTTCAAATGGAAGAGCATGGTCAAAGTATTTAGCAAGACTAGCTACAATAGTAGGTGTTGGTGTTTGATTGAGCCCTAGTGATGGAGTCATCGAAATAGTGGACAAATTCAAGCCTTGTGTTGATGATTGTGCAACAAAAGATGGGGAATTAGTAACTATGTTTTCTAAGGCTTGATGCTCCATGATTTCTGCCCAAGTAAGTCCAAATGGATTGTTTGTGATGTATTCTATCTCATATGGCCTTGATGGAGATGAAGGTTATTTTGATATAGTAACATGACTTCTTGGATCAAATTCTAGAGGATTTGGATTACTTGAGGTAAATGTGAATTTGGTTTTCTCCATGATTCTCTTGTGTTGTGATCTTATTTTTACCATAAATTTTGGGTCACTTTTGGTAGAGTTGTGTTGAGATTTGTAATGTTTGAACTCTCTAGTTGACTCAAATCTAGGTAAAAGGGACACTCTAAGTATTTTTGGAGCAATGATGATAATGGGAGATGAAAAGTGGATGATGTGGGGAGTGACCTTTACAAATGTTTTGGGACAACACCTTTGACTTATGTTTGATGTTTTTAGTGTTTGGATAAAGGATGTTGATGAACATGGAAATATTTAGGGTAGACTTGTGACATTCAAGATAAACTAGTTCAAAGATGATAGCTAACTTAACTAAGTGCATGGAAAATGATACATTTCACATACAAAGTAGCCAAGTCACGAGTTGGTTCAATAGATGTTTAAGTCAAAAAGTGTCGGTGTATTTAAATTTTTTGCAAAGGTGGGTGAAGTGAAGGATGAAATTTGATGGAGGGGTGAATGAAATGTTTGACCCAATATTGAACTAGAGTGAACCTTTGTTTGATAAGATCAAGGTAGTAACAAACATGCTAGACCTCTAAAGTTTTAAAATCCTAAAAACCCAATGATTTAGGTAGGTTCAAGATCATGAAAAAGACTAGGGTTTTGATTGAAAAAGAATGTATATAAGTATGGATTGTTCCTTGAAACATGTTTGTAGGAGTTGTATACCAACTTGGTTCTATTTTGGTGAAGTACTGAATGGTTTTTTTTAGATATTTGGACTAAGATTCCTAAGTTTGAAATGATGATTGTAGACCATCTTTTGGGGATTCTAATTATGCGTGAGATCATTTAGAAAAGTTCAAGTTTATGGAGGAAAGGAGGATATTTATTGCCACATGGGTATTGGTAATATGGGACTTCCAACCTCAATATCAATTTCTTCTTCTTCTTTGTCTATGATATATGTTGTGTTTCTCCACTGGGTTGGTGTGTCTTTTGTTTCAAAAGTAAAGCTTCTCAAACTACTCATTATATCAGTTTGTTCTCCTTCAATGAGTTCAAAGTTTGGTTGAATTATAGGGGGCGTAAGGTCAAGTTATTCAATAGGAGCAATCAGTCTCCAAATGGTCATGTGGGGTTCAATTTGTCAATTTATCTTGCTTAAGTGAATTTATTTTACCACAAACACTTGTCTTGATAAGTTTTCAAATTAAATGTCTATTTCAAAAACATCATAAATTTCACAAGGTTCATTTTGTGAAAAGGATGAAATTCAAGCCATAGTTTCCTATGTTGACATTGGGAAGTATGGATTCATATATAGACCAAAATACTTAGAAGTCTTGAAGAATAAATTCTTAGGACAAGCATTAATATCAAGGTTTTGTCAAAAGGCATCCATACTTAGACCAAAGGGTTTGAAATTTTGAAATGAGTTTTTTGATATTTGTTTGCAATGTTTTTGGAACTAAGAAAAGAAGTAAATTGACTCACAAACATTTACAATCCTAGGTTTAGAAGATACTACTTGTTGAATCCCCACTTTGATTTCTCCAAACACTAAGACAATGTGACTAGCTAGAGATTTGGTGACACTAGCTCCCCTCCATGGCACACACTTCTCAGGACCACCAAATCTCAAATCCTAAAGATCTGAAGATCATAAGGATTTTTCTATTTCAATAATTGAATAATAAAATGTGGGGCAGCTTCAGAATGAACGTTCTTGCACTAGCAAGCATAAAGGTTATTGGCTTCTAAACAATTGGTTCGCAATAAGGGCTTTCATTCAAGGTGGCCGTAAACATGATAAGATTAGCTCAAGATTATTTCAATCAAGAGGCCTCCTAGTTCTTTCCTAAGAAAGTATTTTAACGTATCACACAGATACTAAGGGTGACACTTGTTGGTATGACACATCCGCACTTGTTGTTTATGACTTTCGTAAAAAAAAAATTTATATAGCGATTTGAAAGAGCTTGGCTTGAGCTCATTACCACTTGGGTCGTTCCCTCCTTTCTAAGTAGGGAGGTAGGCCCTCTAAATATAAAAAAAAAGCAAGAAAGTATGTTTGTAGTTCAATCCCCTTGATCACATAAAGCAAGGAAAGAGTAAACACAACACCTTTTCCCTACACTAGCATGGGGTTCATTTTAATCCAAATTGAAATATGTGGGTAATTATACAAAATGTTAATGAATGCTTTTGATTCCCTAGATCGCCAAGTGGCACGAGAGAAGTGCATACACATTCAATGACACAAATGTAAATCACAAAACATAGCAAAAACTTGTTAATTTTAACCTTCAAATCAAAGGTGAGTTTATTTTAAGCACCAAATGAAGTGTTATGTTGTATTGTTCAATTTTAAACCCAAAGTAAAATGATGTGAGGGTTCAATTTTAACTAATTCGAGCATTTATTTTAAAACCTAATTGAAAGCTAGTGTGGTCCTAAAGCATAAAATGAAAAAGTGTGATAAATGGGTTATAAATGCCCCAAAAGTGTCGAAACACTTGTTATAATTATAAGATTTAAAGACAAGAATGCTTCTTCACTTCAACTTTTATCGTCCAACTTGCAAAACCCAGTTAGCCTAAAAACCAAAAAAAAGTGAGAGGCATGTTAGTGATCACATGAAGTAAAAAATTAAAGCACATGTTGAAAATTGATCACTGTTTTGCTTACTAGAGAAGGTCATCATTGTTCATGATAGTGCTGCCATAAAGCAAATGAGCACTGCTCTGGTGAATTTTAGCGTCGCTCTATAGAAATCTAGTGATGATGATAGTGTCGCTATTTGGGAGTGTCATTTGAAAATCCTTGATACCTCTAAAAGTATTTAGCGTCGCCATTTATTTTAATCAGTGCTAGGCTATTAATTAGGCATTGTTGTTTCCGATGATGATAGTGTCGTTGCTTGGAAACACACAGGAAAGGCATCGTTGCTTGGCGATGCCCAAGAAAGGCATCACTAAAATTCCTTGGAGTGTCGATGTATCCCACAAGAATTAGAAAAAATGGAATTTGAGATAGAAATTGATTAAATTTGATTGGTTATGCCCTCCTTCTAGTGCTAGAATGTGACTGACAGATTAGTATGGGTTGATTATGCTTGATCCATGAAGAATCAAAGCATAATTAAGCCACTATCATCAATCTCAACAAGATCAATCAAATGCAAATTAAACCAAGCATCCATTAAAACCAAACATACTAAACTACGAAAGCTTCAAAACACCTACTCTAATCCATTTGAAACTTATCCTATTGTGGGAGTGGTGTCCCATTGGTGTGGAATGATGAACCTTTCCCAATCCCTATGGATAAATGAGCTAGTTTGAACCAATTTTATTGAAGAAAACTAGTGAAACCATTGTGATATGTGTGATGAAACATGATTCAAAAATAGATTAACATGATGCAAGCTATTTTAGCATGATTTATGGTAAAATGATTGAGAAGTGCAAATGCAAAGCTAATTTAAATGGATTCTAAGATAAAAAAGATTGAAACTTTAATTAACAAATAAGCTAAATGTATGCATCTAAGTTACCATGGAAGCCATTAATGGAAGCTAAGCTACTTATGCAAGTATTAAACTAAAAAGATGCTAAATATGAGTGTGAGTGTGAGTGATTTTAACAACATAAGTTTGATGTTAAAAGATGGATCCATTTGTCTCTAAATAGTGACCTATTTATAGGAGAGCAAATGAGAAATGGAGGGTTGAGATCAAAAAGGTTAATCAACGGTCAAGAATGGAGGAAGTTGGAGGCATGGATCATGGATTCTCATCAATGGATGAGAATGAAATATGAGATTTTAATCAAGGGCTAATATTCCTTCAAACAAACACACTTTTGACTTGTGCAAGAGGTCACAAGTTAACTTGCACAAGAAGTTTTGAGTTAAATTGTACATGAAGCTTTGTAAGAATATTCCCTTTTTCAAATGAGTGAAGAGAGAGAATATTCTTTGGAACATTCTCATGGGTGAGGAAAAAGGATATTTAGTTAAATAAAACCAAATTAAATTGTGCAAAGGAATATTCCATGGGAATATTTCCTTGCAAGTGGTGGGAATTAGATTTAATTAGGCAATTGATAATTAACCAATGTTAATTATGCAATTAAGGGATTTGAAGAATTACATGATATTTATTAAATAAAGTGATTTAATGAAAAGGGGAAAAGGTGATGACATTTAATTAAATAACTTAAGGTTATTTAATTAAATAAGAAGATTTAGGGATTTAAATTAAATAGTTTGATTTATTTAATTGAATAGGACGAAGTGTTAGCATGCAAGGGGGTGAATTAACTTGATTAAATTAATGAGGTTAATAGATGCAAATGATGCAATTAATTAAATAGCTAGGAAAATTTAATTAATTAAACAAAAATAGGATGAGTTTTAGGAGGAAATGATGTTAGTATACCCAATTCAAGTGCATGATATCATTTAGAACATTTTTCAGTGTCTAGAAATTATATGCACGAATTGCCTTACAAAGTGGGTGGAGGTTAAGGCTCTACAATTTGCAAGAGATGGTAATGTGGAAAAATTTCTCTATGAGGACATATTCGCAAGATATGGAGTTCCAAGGGAGATTGTCACAAACCAAGGACCCTAGTTTACATCAGAGATGATCACAAAATTTATTCAAGAGTGTGAGGTTATACATAGGAAGTCAACACCTTACCACCCTCAAGCTAATGGGTAGGCTGAAGTCACAAATAGGGAAATTGAAAACATTCTCACAAAGACAGTGCAAATTCATAGAAAGGATTGGGTAGCTAGGTTGCTTGAGGCAGTTTGTGCCTATAAGACAACTTGGAAGACCACAACTGGATGTACACCACATGAATTGGTGTGTGGGAAGAAATCAATACTTCCTATTGAATTTGAATATAAAACATTGAGGAGAACAGTTACATTGGGTATGGACTTGTCCACAACTTAGTAGGAGAGATTACAAAACCTAAATGCACTTGATGAAATTAGAATGGAAGTACTAAACCACACTGAAGTTTACCAAAATCAAAGAATCAAATGGCATGATAAGTTCATAAAGATAAAGGAATTCAATTCTAGTGATTAGGCTCTCCTTTATGACTCAAGATATAAAGACTATAAGGGGAAATTATAAACTACATGGTTGGGTCCATATGAGATTAAAAAAGTGTTTCCAAATGGATCATTACAAATACATAGAATCAGTGATATCAAGTTCTCATTATTGGTTAATGGAAACATATTGAAGCTATACAAAAATCCATTGCAGAAGGATGACTTCCTTCTTTCATTAATTCAAAAGTTTAGACCTACAATGGACAATTCAACAATAGAGACTCCAAGTTCTACAAATGAATTAGTGGATGAGCTACACAACTCACCAAATGATGTTTCATAGGTATAATTTCACTACATCATCCACATGCGCACACTACATAGGTAACAATCAACAACATTTATTTTTTGGAATATTCAAAGAAACAATAGGGACTTGTAGCATAACACTTGAAGGCGACAAACTTTTAGGAGGGACTTGTTACTACAAGCACATGTACCACTTGTTTGATAGTCATTTCACCACATTCATCACATTTTGATCATTTAAAATTACCATCTATACATTAAACACATCTATTTCATTATATCCATTCACCCTTATCATTTCCACCATCTTTCTCGATTACCACATACCATGCAGTCATTTCACTTCACCTATTTTGTATACTCCATAAAATTTTCATTCCATCATTCACCACATGTAATTCATATGTTTTCATTCATTTAAAATTACCTTTGCATGGTTTTCATTGCAACTACGGTAAGTGATTTCACATTCAACCACAAGCTATCAACAATGACTTCACAAGAGTTCAGTTTCACTCTAGAATATTTCTACAGGTACACATATTAACTTCTCCTAATTACCATAGTGATTAGTGATTTTTAGAATGTTTAAACATTACTTCATGCATGCTTCATATGCAAATTTATTTTCCATTGCATTTCATTTAACCCTCTTCCAAAATTGTACCACTAAATGAGGACACTTAGTATCTTTAGTTTGGGGGAGGTACCCTTATTTTCTTGATCTTCAAAAACCCTCTGCAAAATTTTTGGCCATTTTATTTTTCCTCCATTTTTTAATCAATACAAGCTTAGAGGAGAGAGAAAGGGTTAAAGTCATATGAATTGAGAGGTTTCAAACATATAGATATCATGAAGGTGGTGTAGTTGGAGTGATAGACAGAGAATTAAGGGGTTATAGAACAACAAAAATATTATGGGAGGTGACATTATTTGTAGGGAACCAATATCACACACCTAGCTATTAGAAGACGAGTTTGCATTACCTAGTTTTCAACATGTTGGTTGGTTACAATATTTCTTGAAGCTTACAAAGTATAACGAGGTCATGACAACAATTTCCTACCACACTACAAAATGATGAAACAATAGTGAGAGGCTTAAGAATAGATGCCTCAAAACTTGCCATTGCTAAAATATTTGGTCTGCCACGAGAAGGAGATGAATTTTTAGCTAGGTTAGATGCTATTGCTATCAGGGATGAATTCAGGTAGCTAGGAGAGAACCAAGACTTATCTTCTCAAGGTACTAAAATATTATCCTTACCTTGGGTTGGGGCTTCAGTTGCTTCTTACAAAATCAAGCATTTAACCTATGATGGTAGGAAATCATTGTTGTATAAGGTCCATTTTAAGTTATTAAGTCATCTTCACCATGATAGGCATGTGAATGTTCCAATTTTTATGTACAATTTGTGGAAAATAATGAGGGTAAAAGTACAAACCTATGTCACACTTTGGGCCAACCGTATGAAATCTATCAAACCAATTTCGAGAGAAAATGATTTAGCCAAGAGGGTTTTGATTGAAACTACATGGTGATGATATGGGTCCAACATGGCCACATATATCTAGTTGAAAAGGTTTCAATCAAAACCTTTTCGACTGAATACGTTTTGATCAAATATATGAAATATAAAATTAAAAAAATGGGTGTGTGGCATTTATTGTATTTTCGAGTGAATTACTTGAGTTTGAAGGATAATTGACCGAGAAAGCGAGTTACAAATACACCTCCAACACCAAGTTCTTTTCATTCCTCATTTCGTTTTCCTCTTACATTAGTTAGCTAGCTTTTTTTGTATTTTTTAATAATTAGTTAACTTTTGTTTGTATTTATGTATCTTACATTAGGGTTTTGTTTATTTTACTATCTGTTATGTGAGGTTTTGTATGTTTTTGTAGTTTTATAGGGTCTCACATGATGACCATCCCCCGCCTCCCCCCTAAAATACTTTGCTACCTCTAAAATGCTTTTGTATTTTTACAAGGTTTCGATTAACTAAACCTTGACTATGCATAAATGCATGATCTAATTGGATGCTAATCTCTTGTTTAGTAGAGTTCAATCTAATTGGATGCTAATAACTTATTTAGTAGATTTATTTTCAATTTTATTAGATGCTAATCTCTTGTTTTGTTTTGATCAAGTAAACCCTGACTAATGTCTAGTTTTTTCCCTAGACTTTGCATATGAGAAAAAATCTTTAAGGGTTGGGGTCACTCTGATGAATCACTTTTTATTTGATTTACAAGATGGCCCATTATTGGTAAGTGTCTAAATAATATCTTGCAAAACCTTGATTTCACCTTCTACGAGCGACATACTTAGAGATATGTTAATGGGAGGTGCCTAGGAGATAGTAGGATGTGAACCAGTAATGTTTGATGTTGTTCCAAATTAAAGACTCAAATTTGAACCAAGTCCTTTGTTTCCAATTTAAAATAGAATGCCTTAAGATGAAATTCGGATCTATAGGTCATACACTAAACTTTTCTATTTTTTAACACAATCGTGCCTATCTTAAAAGATCCCTGAGGGTAAAAGAGTTAATGCAATATCAATCAGCATAGCATGTACAATATAATATCAATTAGAGGGAATGAAGTCTAATAATTTTGTGGCCTTAGAACTTTAGAAGTTAATTTAATATGTGAAAAATAGCAATGGACATGTGCCAAGTGTAGGAATTTAATGACATAAATGATGTGGAGAGAGTTTTGGTGGAACTTATAACTTCAAACTTGTGGGATTATGTCCTTAACTAAAAGACTGGACCAATGTAAGGTTTTAAGATATCTTACAAAGAATTACCAAGAAGATGACATGTTTCAGATTCCTTATCTAAACTCAAATAACTTTGTGCATTTTCTTTGTCTCGTGCTCAAATAAGTCTATTTAAAAACTATTAGGGCTATATTTGCATTATTGAATGAGATGTTACAATAAACATTTCTGATTATTTTTATTATAGTTGATGTCTTGATAATATTGGGAATAATAGCTGAAGTGATCTGTTTGTGTATAATAAATTAGAAAGGGAACCAAATGTAACAAACTAATGAACCAAAGTGTTGGAGGGATGCATGTGAAAGGATTAGCTTCTATGAATGTATTTTTTACTTAAAAATCCAAGTTTTGGATCCAATTCATGACAAAAGCTTGATCATAATGGAGATGTTTCTTAATCATTTAGATCTGAACTTTTGGGTATGGTCACCTTTTCTTCTAACTGCATAGTTACATTTCTCTGAACTAACCATCTTAGGATGATGTTAAATAGGACCCTACTTTATATCAAGAAACAAAAATGAGAACTTTGTAATAAATAATTTTTGTAAATGGGAATTACTATGACCCATAAAGTTGTGTTGCCATCCACAAGAAGGAAGAAGATAGCAAGGATATTGAGAGGAAATATTAAAAGAATCATCATTAGAAAGTAGTACAAAATCTTCTACACATAAAGCAATCATTGACATTTATAATCGGTTATTCCCAAACACAAATATATTCGACAAAAAGGTAAAGGTAAAGGTAAAGGTAAAGGTAGTCTTTTGGGTCATTGTCAAGCAAGATACTGGTTTGGTGTAGGAGATCCCTTAGGTATTCATTGCACAAGGGGGTTGTATTTCCTTTTACTTTATATTATTTTTTGAGGCATAGAACCCAGGCCTCTTCTGGATTTGAACATGTGACCTACATTATAGAGTATGCATTCCTTCATCATTATGTTACAAAATAAGTTGTCTTTTAACTTTTTGGAAGCAATGAAAATCACATTATATTATCCTACCTCATGATCATATGAAATGCAATGTTAATGCTAGCTACTAAATCTTCTCCAAGAAGGCTGCACCCAACTACATTGTTGCTCCTAGGTGCACCGAGATATCATTGTCATCTTTTAGTTGCTCATATGCCTTTTCCGATTGAATTATTAATTTCCATTTCAACTAGTTTATTTCTCTTCCTTAAATTATAATAAGTATATAGTCAATTTCTTGTTACAACTAAAAGAGTTGGCAACTATGGGAAACTATGGATAGGCTTAGGTAGTGTTGATTGTGTTTCAACCATGGGTATTTAGTAGAATATTGTTCATGTACACTAATGAGTAGTGGCCTAGTCCCTTGTTGGTGTTTGAGGGTAGAGTTTCACTATTGATTGGGTCTAGAAAAAATAGACAAACAATTAGATTGTGTCAAGAATTTTTTTATATGATGGATGATTTCACAATCTTGAGATGCTTATGCATTAGACAACCTAGGTGAAAATAAAATTGAGTTGTTTGTTCAAAATAAAAGCTCTACAAATCAATTAGTTTTCTTTAGTTCTCTTAACATTCCAAAATGTAGAAATTTCTTATACTCATTCTACCAATTTGTCTTTGATAATGCACATATCCAAAATTTGTTCAATATTCTCTAACTCCTCAAGTATATGATTTCTCCTATCTATTTTTTTATGGCTAAATGTCATCTTCAAGACTCTGTGCATGTTAGGAATTAAATTAAAAGATATTAAAATTGATGATATCCATCCCTTCAAAAATCTCAATTTCACACACATTTACATTTTTTTTTATATGAGAAATTTCATTCTTAACATTGTTTAATAATAGACCGAGAGAATATAAAACCTTAATATTTTGAAGAAAAGTCCAAACAACTAAAAAACACATGAAATATGCAATTGTATTTTTAGGATAAATACATCAAATGCTATAGGTCACTTTCACATGGTCTCATTCTCTATTTAAATAGTATAAAAACTCAAACCCAAACTTTAACACCTTTAAAATATAATAAAACAAGGATACAAAACATTAGACCAACACCCAACCTTTTTCCATTCATATAATCAAAAGCATATCATAGAAAAATATCAAACTACCAAACTAGTTACACAAAATACCAAAAATCATAAGACCTTATCATGGTCATACCATGACATCAATAGGCCACATATTAATTTTAATAGGGCCCCTTCAAATGGATAATAGCTGCACATGTTAAACCATTATCATTCATTGTTGATCATAAGTTGTTTACACACTCTTCCTAAATTGTATGCATGTCTTCATCCTCTAGACACATTTTATTTTAGGGATTACCATGATCAAGAATCATTACAATTGTGAATGTGTTGTAGTCAAGAAGTTTTTAAAGATACAATCATGATACTTAGCAAGAAAGTGGCCTCTATAGAAGAAAATTGTGATGTCTTCTTTAGAGATGTGTGGGTCATTTTTTCCTATCACAAACTATTATTTCAGATAAAGATAAAAACATTTTTTTTGTCAAAAATATGGTCCATGTGGAACAAAATAAATATAATTCTACATCATTCCATCTACAATTAAATGAAAAAATATCATAAATTAAATTATTGTGCATATTCTATGAATGTCACTCAAAGAGTCTCTACACATGGGATGAAAGCTTATCATGTGTCCAGCATAGATATAACTTATATCTTCATTGCTCCATAATACATATCATATTTTGAGTTTGTGCTGATTTATAACTATTAGCATGGATTTGTATTTTTTTTCCCATGCTTACATAGTGTAAAAAATATAATTCTTATCACATTATTATAATCCTTTCCATACCTTAATCAAAATTTTATGATGTCTATTCTATCTTTAAATTTATAATCATTTATCTTATGCCTAGTTTGAACCTATGTTCCTATTCTTGTTGCTTATATATTATTATGGTGCATGCCTTTTCATTTCTCTACCATAATTTTAGATCTCTATCTTTAATTTGGGATGAAATACCTTGGTTACATGTACCATTATTTGACCACATGCCTTATCACATTCCTAGAGCCACACTGGGTAAATTCCTCTTTCCTATACTATACACACTTGTATGTTTTTTATTTGGAATTTAGAGATACCTTGCATTTTTATATTTTCCTATACTTAAGAAAAATGTGTACACCTTGACAATTAGATCTAGTCTATATTCTTTCTCAATATTATTTGATATGTTTGTAGACATGTAAAAATGACCTAACGCTTATCGCACATCCCGAATGACATTTTTTCATCATCAACATCATTATCATGTAATATTATTGCATTTCACATCAATTGCATCAACTATTAATTGAATAATATTACATTATTTAATTAATTCACTTTTTCATCATTTTTGACTAATTAAATAAAATTCATTTATTAAATAAAGTCCTAATCTAACTTTATTTCTTCTGATTAATTAAATAACATCAATTATTTAATTATGTCACTAATTTACTCTATTCCCCAAAATCAATTAAATTATTAATACTCAATAGTTTAATTAAATCACTTTCCCCTAAACTTGAATAATTAAATAAATTATTCAAACATCATTCAAAAAGGTCAAAACAAACAAATACAACTTTTTTTGCAAAATTCAAGCATGACTTGCATGTTCAACTCAAAAAGGCTTAATTAATTAATTACCCTCACCCAATGTTATGATTGAGAAAATTATGACCACCGATTGCTCACTCTGATTGGCTAACTAATCTAACTATTTCTTGATTGATCCATTTATTTCCCAACTAATCCATCTATTCTTCAATCCCATTGAAGGCTCAACTTGATTTCCTCAATTCCACAGATTAAGCAATATATTTCCTCTAATTGAGCAATTAACATCCTTAATTGATTCAATCACAAAAGCTAACTGAGCAATCTAATTCCTCTCAACATCTTTCAACTGTTGATCAAGATATTCTACTACGTGATCTCAATCTTTCATCCCAAATCATAAAATCTATATAATAATCCTCTTCATCCTAAAAAATGATCAAAGAATTGAAATATTTTGTGCAATGAAGTAATGCCAAATTAATCATCGATTTCTTGAGAGCTTTTACAGACATCTTTGATCACCATTCATGAACATTGAAGCTTTTGCAAAGCACATAATGGAGGTTTCGCATTAATACAACGATCCAACATCATTATGAATACACTTTGACACAGGATGGTATTGCTATGTTTTATGAATTCAATTCATGTTCTCTTCTTTGATTACATTGTTTGATTTTGTTTCTTCATAGTCTCATTTTGTGAGTAATGGGTATGAATCTAAATCTTTTATTTGAATTAGATTAGTTTAATTCATTCATGTTTGATTTCCTCATGCTTCCTGATTTCCCCCTTAGACATTTTGGCACGCTCGATGGGACCATGGTCCTTAAAGCTAATGTTTTCATGAGTTTTAAATGAGTAGTTGCAGGTTTTAGCAATGCATCTATCATTTTTTGAAATGTAGTTGAAAAATTTTCATGCAAAATTTATAGGAGTTTCACGCAATCGCTCCTTCATTTCTGTCGTAGTTCTTTTTCCAACTTCTTTTGACTTTTCTAACCGCTTTTGCTTCAGAATTAGGGCCACTTTTGAAAATTTGGACCATTCTTGCACATAATAGGGTTGCTTTTGATCATAAGGATCACAGTTGTTGAAAGTAACAAGGTCACTTTTGATTAAAATTTATGCTTTTGTTCTATGTCTTTTTTATTTAAATCTGCAAACCAATTTTTCAATTTCTAACTCTAACGGTTGCTTGTTTCGAATGTTTGAAAGTTGCTAACATTGATTATGCAGGATTCACAAGAGCATGGCATGTGTTTATCCAAGAACAACTAACACTTTATTTACTAAGAAGGAAAATGATCCAAGTCCAACTTTTCAAAAGCTTTCGTAGTTTAGGAAAATTTATCGATTTGGTGGTTAACAATTGAACCCCACAACTTACATGCTTGTAATTTGGTGCCTTAAAAAGAGATTTTCCAAAAGATTTCCAGTTTAGAAAATATTTCAAATTGGTGCTTAAAAATTGAACCCCACAACTTGCACAATTTCAATTTTGAGTTTTAAAATAAACTTTTCAAAAAGCTTTCTAGTTTAGGAAAATCTTTCGATTTGGTGCATAAAAATTGAACCCCACAATTTGCATGCTTTCAATTTGGTGTTTTAAAAAGAACTTTTCAAAAGCTTTCTAGTTAAGGAAAATATTTTGATTTGGTACCATAAAATGAACTTTCAAAAAGCTTTCGTAGATTAAAGCAACACTTCTTTTTTGGTGCTCATAAAATGGAATGCATTCTTTTGACCAACACTTTCATTATGTTGATGAAATGAATGAGTTTATTTTTTTTACCACATTAAGACAAGGTTATTAGTAACACTCAATTTTGGTGCTTAAAATTGGATAAATACATTCTGATTTGCACACTGCTATCTACTTGCTTGAAATCCAAAACAATTCAAATTGGTGCACATAAAAAACAAATTGCTATCTTGTTTACACTTCATTCATTTTTTCCTTTTTTTGGATAGCGTTGCTCGAGGGGCTTAAAAAGAATATTACGATGAATTGTAAGTTGTGTATTTTGTGTTCAACAAACTAATTGTCTATCCTCTCCCCTCGCACCTTTTTGGTGATCTTGGGTGACGAAAAGAACTTTGAGTTTTGCACTTGTTTTAATTCAAAGCATTACCTTTAGAGAGCCTACCTTTGAGACACATCCCGCATTGGAGAACTCAAAGGCGACTCAAAGCGGTTTTTCACTTAGGCCTCTATATAAATGGTCAAGGCTAAACGCTAAACAACTTAATCTACGATTACTTTTTTGTCAGTGTCATTCACAAAAGGAGTGGTACCATTGTGTATATAAAGCCTCGAGTAAGTCGGTTGGAGCCTTAAGTGGCTTGTTGGGTGCTAGCAAAGCATTAGATCCCCTGAGCATGACTAAGAACCTATGTAGTAGAGGCCACCTTTTTTATCCAAAAAATTATTTGAAAGTGGTGCATCAAAATTCACTTTTGAGAAGTTACTTACCAAGTTTGATTTATGGTTGAGATTAAAACACTCTCCATAAGTTGCATGTAAAATCATCCCTTCGGGGCATGAGGTAACCCACCTAAAAGAACGTGTCTATCTCTAGGTTGTAAATTGTCTTCACAAAATTTCCAAAATTCTCAATTACTTTAGACATCAAACATTGTGCTTGATTTAAAATGAACACATCAAAACAAGCATTGAACATGGTTATCAAATATCAAACCCTTTGGACTTAGTGTGAATACCATTTAAAAAGAGCCCTATATTTACACTCCTTAAAAGATATCTTAAGCAAATATTTCTAGAAGTTTTCAAATATTTAGGTTTACATTTCAAGTCACACTAAGAACAAAGTCAACATTGGGAACTATGGCTTTAGTATTTCGACTTTCACAAACTTTGAGCTTTTGTGAAAAGAAATGTGCTTAAACCTATAGAAATTTAAGGTCAAATAGTTTTGATTGTTATGTTGTATTGTATCACTTTCAAAACTTCTCTAAACAAATCAAAGCAAACAAAACTTCAAAAGATTTCAAACTTGTCCAAACAACTTCCAAAACAAAAACTAGAAAAACAAATTGAATAGAAGCTTCCATTGCTACTATTTTTGCCACTTTTGACCTAAACATTACTAAAGTCGACCAAAAACCTACTGCTTTTTCTCTCTAGATTATGACAGTCACTATCAAAAACTTTTTTCTTTTGAAAAACTAAACATAGTTGACCTCAAAATTGTTGCTTTTGATCCTAAGATTACCATAGTTGACTTAACTTCTAGCCACATTTGATATAAAATCAAACCTCTTTTGACTAAAAATGCCACTTTTTCCTTTACAAATCACCAGTTAGAAACTTGCAAACACAGGCCGCTTTTAATATATCTTACCACAATTTTCCTTCAAACTTGGCCGTTATTGTCAAAACTTCCAAAATTTCCTAAAAATGGTTAAGCTTTTATCTTTTGAGAAACGAAACAAATCAAATCTTCCAAAAAACACCTCATTTCAACATCAGTCCATAACCATTTGCAAAATCAAAAACACGTCAAACTAGTTTTAGGATTCAAAATCAAAACACAACTTTAGATTATTCCTTCACTCAAAATTCTAAGATATCAACATTTTCTTGAACCTCAAGGCTAGTTCAAGTAGATTCTCAAAAACATATCCTCTAGAAAAATGAAGTGAAATATTGGTCCAAGTTTTCAACATTTTGAGTCCCAAAAATAGCATCACTCCCAAAACATCCAAACATCACTCAAACCCTAGGGTCTTGAGTATCACGAAAACCATAGCAAAAAAACCATCATCATCATATTTCATCATCCTTTTTGAAAATAGAAAAGAGATCAAAACATCAAAGGAAAAGCTTGCACTTTATGACCATTTGGCATCCTACAACTCTAGTTCAACAACCAAATCTTACGACACCCATTATACAACCAAACCTCACACAAATTGAAGGTGAATAGTCAAACATTACCAATAGTTTGAGAATTTTTGTATTTGAGAAAAAGGAAACACCAACTCAGTGGAAAAACACAGCTAATATCATAGACAAAGAGGAATGAAAAGTGGATCTTACAACTAGAGGGCCCGTATTACCACCTCCTACGTGGCAATAGAAAATCTTGGCTTACAAAAACACCAATCTTTTAAAACAGAAACAAACATCATCACAAAAATTCTAAAACTAGGTCTTAGACTTGTTTATGACAACCACAAGATCCCAAAATAGAAAAAAGATGGAAGCCAACAAAAGTAGCTCTAGTATGCCCCCAACAAACACCACAAATGAAGGAAGTGACCCATGGTGTAATAGACCAAATGACCTTATAACTCCTTGAAAGGAACCAAACCACCCACCAAGTGAGGGGGAAGTAATCTGTAGACAACAAGAAATGATGGATAGGTCAAACCAAAATCCCAAGGACATGGTTATAGAAGAAGTGGATAGCGAGGAAGAATTCTTTCAACACTCCAACAATCCTAAGGTACTTAAACTGATCTAGCAGTCTCTTATTGTAAATTTTTGGTAAATATTGGGTCAGGGGGTGGTCATGTGGTGGTCGGATGGTGGTTATATGGTGGTTGGGTGGTGGTTATATGGGCTCAAGCGGAAATCTTTTGCATTTTGAACACCTACATGGCAGATAGTTGTAATTTCCTTTTCATATCTAATATAAATCTTATCCTTATGTAGCAAAAATAATAATAATAATTTATAATGTTTTTATAAAAAATATATATAATGACAAATTTAATTTATTTTAAGATTAATAAAATTTATGAAATAATTTTCCTATACATCGATAAATGAAATTAGAAGTTCAAATTTATTATCTTCCATTTATTTAGTTGGTTGAAAATTATCTCAAAGAATTAATTAGTAATTTATTATTTACTTAAGGTTATTAAAGCCAATTTATCTCTCAACAATTACTTAATTAGAAATTTCATATTTCTTTAAGATTTTTTTTTAAAGCAATAAAGTTAGTGTTGAGAAACAAACCAAATTAGTAGATTTGTGGCAATTATTTAGATGTTATTAATATATGTACACATCTATAATAAATTAACTTAGATCACTACATGAACTCAATCAAAATATTGTTTAGTTTCAAACGATTTTAAACTTAGTATTTATTTAAATTATTAATGTTAGTTTAATATTTTATGTCCAAAAGGAAATGATGTATTGTGTTGACCTAATTAATGTATTCACATACAAGTGAATTTATTGAAATAAATGTATTTTCAAAAAAGAAAACAAATTAGTTAATATTGTCTTAACTTATTTACTTTGCATAATAGTTTTTAATATATTTAAATCATTTCTTTAGAGAAAGTAAATTAGTAATGTCGAGAAAAATAACTTAGCTTCTAAATTCTTGTCAAACAATTAATATTTTCTTAATTAATTTAATTTTGCTTAATAGATTTTAGAAAGTAATTTGAGTTTCTATTATTTCAAATAATTTATATTTATATTGTATAGATTTATTAATGTTTATTTAACAAGGATTGCTATAATTTATTTCCTTTGTAAAAGTAAATTAGTTATTCAATTTCTATTCTCTCAAGTGAATTAATTTTGCATTAAATTGTTTATTAAAGATAGTCAATTTTCCTTGAAAATGATAATTAACAAATGATTAATACTACATCAATTTACTTATTTTACAAAATTAGTAATGATTCCTAATTTGTATTTATTTTTAAGAAATTAGAGTTTCCACATTTTAATCATATTTACAAGAGTAGATCAACATCTTATATTTAATTTCACTTTCTAAATAGATAATGAGTTAATTAGTAACTTGTAATTCCTGTACACTGTATGCTCTCACCTTGTTCGTACTAGGAAGTGATCAAAAAGTGGAAAGGAAGTTGTTTAACATTTTTAGGTTTAATTTCTAAATGGATGTTGAATTAATCAATAATTATAACTCTCATACACCGTATGCTCTCACCTCGCTTGTAATAAGATATTGGTGATTAGAAAGTGGAAGGGAAATTGTTATTTTCACAAGTAGATCAATGTCTCAATTGGCATTATTTTTTTATATAATTCAATATTGACTTAATTTCTTCCACAATAGCAATGGAAAAATTGTATTAGAATAAATTAGTATTTATTTCCTCTCCAAAATTATTTTACCTTGCAAGAAGTAATTAGTTGTTAATTTCTTTCTTAGTTAGAAAACTTTAATCAAGAGTTGAAACCAAAGAACCAATAGCGTTCGGTATCAGCAATGTCTTTGGATCACATTTACGGGTAATGCCATCGTGCTTGAGCTACAACATCCATAGCCTAACACAGTTGCAACAACAATGTCTATGGCATCGTCACTTTAAATCATCGAGGAGAAATAAGGAACATTTTGATGATGTTAAAATCCAAGAGATGGGTAATCTCTCTTTGATCAATAATCTAAAAAGATAATTTGAAATGAATGAAAATCCGCTAGTTTAAACCTAGTAAACCCCATTATAGGATTCAATGGAATTTATTTTATATTGTTTTATGTTAATTGTAATTCAATCATGGGAATGAAATTTTAGATTCCAATGATTTCAAAGGAAGATGTAATTTTAGGGACTAGGTTCTAGATGTTTAGGAAACAAGTAATAGTCATGGAGACTATTTACTTATAATTATTGCTTCCCTTTATGGGTAGCAATCATGAAGGAACTATCTAGGGTAAAAGGGGCCCTAGAAAGGGTTGTGTACCCACATATGTCGTGCTTGTTGGATATTCTTGTAATACTATAACCATGGTGAATAATTGTCTTATGTGTGTGAATTTTTTTCAAACAACATAAAGTGGCCTTGCATGTTAAGTTCTTCATACCTCTCTGTGCACTAGTCCAACATGCTCTAAAATTCTAACCATACATTCATAACAGGGTTTTTGTATGTTTGGTATGAACATGAATACTCACTTTGTTTGTAGAGTCAAAGTCCATGCAATAGATAAAAAGTCGCCTTGGTTCTTCATACCTTGGTGCATTGTGTCTATTTGCTACATTAATAAGGATTGTTATGATGAAATTACTTAGTTTTCCCTAAAATTAAAAAAGCATACTCATCACATTTCTCATACACCATAAATTATATCATCACTATCATTCATATCCACATTCATAACAAATATATTTTCAACAAATGTGATCAACATTATCTATTCTTCTATCATCTCATCTCTCTCTAATCATTCTTCTAACCAACATTTCATCATCACATCAAAATTTCAATTTCCTACATCCTACATCCATCATATCATTAATATCACATTCATCCTACATCCACAAAATCATTATCCATACATCCATTATATCATATTCAATATCATATCATCTGCATCATATCATTTAATATCAATGAATCATGTGCCATATAATCAAAATAACTGAAAATATATAAGAATAATTATATCCATGTATCATCATATCAAGTCATCACATCTTGCATCAACAAATCATTAGCATCATCATAATCTCACACTCATGCATCATCATATAAGATCATAAACATCATGCACAACACCAATAGAAATCATATACATCAATAGCCGCATCAAAATCATGTCATCTCATATATATCATCAAAAATGCAAATGTCATGGTACATCATCATTCATAAAATGTGTGATACATATCTATACATCAAAAATACATATATACAAGAGGATCAAAAGGTCATGTCTACATCAAAATTAAAAATCTATACATCAAAATTTGTAGAATGCCTATCCAGGACCCTATGCTCCTCTCCATCGGGAGGAGACTGATACGATGGAGACCCCATGATAGGTTGATCCTACTATTGATCTCCATGTCTTAGAGACCTATGCATATGCTAGTTGTGTGCAAGAGACCTAAGTGGCTATAAAATGTGTCTTTGTGTTTGCTAAGAGGGTCAACTAACTAAACCATCCTTTGATCTACTTGATTCAGTTGTAGTGGCACTCCTAGTATAGAACTTTGGTTGCCTCTGCTCTCACAGGACAATCACCTCATATAGTGTCCTAGAATAAGTAACCTCTTGTATTATGCGCTCTTGCACTCTCATGTGTCTATCCATGGTAATCATGGAGCCATGTACAATCTCAAGCTACATGTGTCAGCCACACTTTGTATCTCTCTCAACAATAACAATATCCCTCTGTATAATAATTGTGGTCACCTGGGCCTCCATAGCCTCCCAACAAGAAATATCTATATCCCTCAATGGTACGGGCATCCCTCTCTCCACAAGCATGGTCATGCTTTGTGAGCCCCTAATCTCTCTCAACCATCCTCTAGATCAACTGAGTTGTGACCTAATCATGCTCTATCTTGTAGTCATTGTGCTCTCTCTATGCCTAATCCTGCTCTAAAAAAACCAAGGCTAATTTCACATCAACATCCTAATGATTGTCACCTGGACTACCTCCTCATCTTGAGGAGGTTCCTGCACTGGGACCTATTATGGTTGATCCTAGTGTGGTTGATCTTGTTGTGGTGGTTGTTGTACATCATGAATCACTACATGTTTGACCTCTACCTCCACCCTCTATTGCATGTACCAAGCCCTACCAACCTCTCCCTCCAACTATCTCCTCTAACCACTAGCTACTCTTGGTCCACCTTGTGGATGTGTAAATCTCAGTGGATATCGTTGTGTCCACCATGTTGCATAATCAAGAGTGGTACCAAGATCATTTGGTCTCCTTATCCATCCCCATGCCTAAGAAGTCAATTGTCCTAACTCCCCCAAAGAAACCTATGCTACCACTATGCTTCCCAAAGCAGTTATCTCCCTAGTAATGCGAGTGAAGATAACATGATAATAATCTACAAGAACAACCTGCATCTCACTAAACTACCTCATAACTCTGTTTGGAAGGTATAGCTCAATGATGTGGGTAGTCCTCCCTATGAGCCATCATGTCTTCTTATAAAAGGGTAGGTGCTCATGGTCATCTGACACACCTCGATCTATAAGTATGGTCTCCAAATGAACTCATCCATATCATCAAAGATACCTCTCCAATAGTGCAACCTCTCAGTCCGCCTCTATGTAATCTAGGAACCATACCTATAGACAAGAGGAACCTCTAGATCCCTATCTCACTCACCAATGGGCCATGTGATCGCAATCCTCTCCCATGTCCATACATGCAATAAGGTGACTCCTACAAAAAGACTGGTGGTCAATCTATAACACACATAATGTATGTCATGATATAAGTGTGTGAGGATGTGAGGTCCCCATGCGTAGATGATGCCCTCTAAAACCATGTCCTCGATGGCATAGCCCCATTCAACATGGAATCCTCGTGATCTCCTATCTTACATGAGAGGTCCCATGATCAAGATAGCTAAACATAGAACAATCTCATAGGTCTCTCCTTAGTAAGGTCATAGATCTAGTTGTCCATCAATGATATCAAGATCCTCCTCCTTGAGCAGTCTCTGTATAGACGTCACACCTGCATCCATGTCATAGATAACCCAAGCACCAATAATCAACACTTTGAGGATGCATCAAGCATCCTCTAGTGTGATAGTGCACTCCTAGTTGGTAGATGGAAAGTGGTTGTCTTAGATTGCCATCTCTCAACCAAAGCAACCATCATTGCTCTATGTGCCTGAATCTCAGGCATCTAAGCTATATGGTGTAACCCGACAACATGAAGGAACAAAAACTCCTCCTCACATATATTGGCCATCTAATCCATGGTTTGAGGCCTTCGCTCTTTGGAGTAAATAGTGTGAAGTAATGCTTGCAATAGTAAAGCCAACGATGTGAATTTTACAAAAATCTGGTAAAAATCCTAAGTGTGAACTAAAATAGCAAACACATCACTTTGTGCAAGTGCATCAATGCATAACAATTAGATGCAGGTCATTTTTCAAATGCGTCGATATCCCTATTTCAAAAGTGAACATGTCCTCAAACATGTCGCTATCCCCACATCACTTCATGCAAATGTGTCAACCCATTGCAAAGGTGTCACTTTGAGCAAAAGCTACAATCTGTGATTGCAAATACACCCTATCGAGTTTCAAAAGCATCGATCTATAGATCTTCATGTTTTTTTTCCTACATTTAGCTAGTAATTAATGCACTAAAAATCAAATGCAAGCTAAAATTGAAGTTATACGTACTGTTGGGCCTACTCCCACAAGCCTCTAGAATTGGTGGACTTTGTCTACATGGTGTGGGGCATGAGGTACAAGTGTCATCATGAAAGGGTGTATGAGCAATATAAGTACTAAGAGCTCTAAAAGTGCTGAAAATTTCTAAGACTAAGTGTGCAAATGAGGATTTTTTGAACCTAATTACCTATATACTAAACCCAAAACCTTGGGTTTCACCCATGACTACCCTGTGTTATCTTTTTCGATCCTTGCTATTATTCTAGATTATTTTGTAGGATCCTTAGGGCTTGGTTTTTCGTCCACTTTTCAACTAAACTGGTCTTGAACTCTTGTCATGAGCTTGACTTGAATTTTTTTTTCTCGTCGACCTCCTGAGGGGGTAGCCTACCATCCTATCATCCTTCCATCATCTGTTGGGGCACAATGGAGTATTATATTTTTTAATTTTTTTTATCCAAGCAACGATTATCTTTGAAACAATGTATTAAATACATTGTGTTAAAGAGGGGAAAAATATAGACATGCAAAAATGCCTAATTCGTATCACACATCCTTGATCTTACATTTTGCATCATTTTCATCATTTTCATTAATTAACCTGATTTCCTCTATTAATTAAATAATTTTAAATTATTTAATTAGCAAAACTAGCTTTCTTTTACTTACAAAGAACTTTCTTTTAATTAATTATCTAATTTCCCTTTTACTTACATGGAATGTTCTTTAAAAAAAAGGAGTATACTAATCCTCCATAATTAAATAATCTTGAATTGTTTAATTATTCTAATTACCCTCTTAATGGCATATTCCCACGGAATAATCTTTTTCAAAAATATCCTAACCAACTTCAACCTTCTCATTCATCCTCAACCCTTCAAATCTTGATTTAATCTTCACCCTTAATTTCAAAATATCTTAACCAATTCCCTAATATTGTGGAGATATTTTGAGTTAAAATTAATTTTGACTCTTGATTCTCCTTGATTTAATCTCATTCATTGATCTCAAGATCAATTCTCCACCATTGATCTAAACCTTGAAAATCTATAAAACAAGTATCATCCCTTCATTATCACCACCTAGAATCATTTGAGCATTTGAGAAATTTTATCACCATCTAGGTCTAGGTCATTTGAAGCTTTTGTAATCACGAGAGCTAAAGATTAATTAATCCAACACACCATCAACCAATTTGAAAATGGAATAATAGGTTTGCACATGTTTGATTTCGGTTTTGAATTGGGTTTTCATTGTTGTTGACTTCTAACCTGTTTGCATTCAATTTCATTTGTAAGTGGCATTTGATCATTTTTTTTATATGGGTATTGTGAATTCTAACCCTTATTGAATAATTCATGCTTGATTTCCATTTTCCACTAACCCCACTTCACAGTTTGTATCATTTTAATCTACGGACTATGACACTACAATATATTATAATCACATATTATTTTGGTTTGAACTACCAAGAAATTAAAAGTATGAATATGCATTTTTTTGTCTTAACTTCAATTATTTATTTTACAAAGATTCATTTATGGTAAACAATATTCATTTGATCCATCTATTTTTATTGAGGTGTTGTTTATGACTATTTTTTTATTTGTCTCAATATAATAAATATTTGATTATGTACTATATTTATATTAACAATTTTTTTATTTTCATTTTTTAAGATAATGTAATAGTGGAGACAAGAATACGATTTATCTTAATTTTGAAAATTAAATATATCTATTATCTTGAAATAATTATAACACTACTAGAAAAAATTAAAAGATTTTTTTTTTTTTTTTGATGTATGGCTAATATATTGAATCAATATTTGTATTTTGTGAAAATAATTATCAATGTTGATGTTTATTATAATTTTTTTCAAAGTTGTTTCATTTTATTAAGTTTTCAAAAATGTCATTAATTATTACACCCATAAAATTCTTTAAAATTAGTAACATTTAATCATTATGATGGACTTTCCTCTTTCTCATGATGGATCATTGAGTGTGATTAGAAACATCGATGCAAAAAACATACACAAAGCAAATGTTCATTTCAACATTTAAAAGTGTCATCAAATAATTGATAGACACAAATATTTATAATCATATTGGCCAAGAATTACATAGAATAAGCTTTAACAAAATAAAAAAATTAAACATTCCATCTATTTCAACATTTAAAAGTGTCATCAAATAATTGATAGACAAATTTTTATAATCATATTGCCCAAGAATTACATAAAGAAGCTTTTATAAAATAAAAAAAATGGAACATTCCATCCAATTCCTATACTAAAATTGGTAGAGTGGACCTTGTCAAATAGATAGTAGATCCTCTCAAATAAAGAGTAGATCTGAAACTCAATGTAAAAAACATACACATCGAATTCAAAAATATCCTCATTTCAAGATTTAAAAGTGTCATCAAATAATTGATACAAATTTCTATAATCATATTAATAAAAACTTGCACACAAAAACTTCACCAATTTTTTTTTTTTTAAATATTCCATTCAGTTTCTATGTTCAAATTGTTAATGTAGATCTTGTCAAATAGAAAATAGACAAGATACCAATAGCTCATTGATATTCCAAAATTTTAATCTTAAATTTTTTAAACTAACCAAAATCTGACAGAAAAATTCATTATGTATTAAAACTATTAAATATTTGTACCGATCAACCATTTAATCACACGTTTAAATACTCTTGCTCGAAATTAATTCCACAGCTTTTCTGTTTAAAACTATCGTCAACTTCCAAAGTGTAATCGCTAGTACCACACAATGTCACCGACATATCGCGCCGCTATCTCTACCAGGCATTCAAACTGAGTTTAGCATGGCTAGTATCCCTATCCCTACAACTGGACAGAATCAGATATGAAAAAATATGGTTAGTTTTTGGATCTCACAATCTTACTTGACAGCGGTTAGTCCTTGATACCGACTCGCCGTACTTGAATAGCTGTTCCCGAAGCTATCATTTTATGATTGATATGAAAGCCGATGCCTACTTTTCTTAGTCTTTTAATGACCAACGAGGTGCTGATTGAAGTAGCAAGGAAAACCAGCTGCGATATCAACTATTTCATGACAGTGCGCTTAACTTCTCAATTAATGTATTGTAGTCGTATCATAATAACAGCTCTTCATAGACAAGACAGATTTTATTGGCATACAATACATGCAAGACACCATTAAAATGTCTATGTGCTCTGAAAGTTGAGTAATGAGTTTACCAGTCGTAGAACACACACAAGTTTACTGTTCAAATGTTAGCTTCTATTGTGATTCGGATATGGCAGCCAAGATTGGCATACATGGTTTGATTCGCTTATCAAAATTATTCAGATAAGAGAACAAGAGTTTCCATTGCTAATACAACAATCCAACAGAGTTACAGAGAGATAAGTTCATAAGCCACTGCATGTGGGAAACAACTCCAGAGTTTTGAGAGGCCTTACAGAGGCACATCTACTCTCCATCTCATCTCCATATTCATATTCATATTCATAGTCTTGCACGCTCCCCGCGCAGTGTATAGAGCGAAACTGATCTTGTCTAGATTCATGACTGCTGTAAATCCAACCATGGTTGAGATCCAGACCCAGAGCAGTGTCCTGAAAAATAAAAAACATAATCTTGAGCATAACTGAAAAGTAAAAACGTTATCTTGAGCATAACTAAAAACTAGAAACATCATCTTGAGCATAACTGAAACAGAAAAACATACTATTGACCATAACTGAAACATAAAACATTGTCTTGAGCATAAATAAAACATAAATATATTATCTTGAGCTTAAGCGTATGACAAGAAGAGAAAAAAAATCCCAAATAACAAGATGAGAATGTGGATGTGGATGTACCGTTGCAAGGGTTTTGGTAGACTTGGGCTCTTGTTGTTTGGTCTCCATCTTGCGTCTGAGCTTCTGCCTGTCACGAGCCTTATGATTTTGAAACCAATAGAACACATTCTTTCCTTCTATTTTGCCATACAAGGAGAGATGGGCTGTGATTTGCTGGATCTCTTCGGCGTTGGGGGTTCGAATCCCTCCTCTGTACATGTCCTCTAGTATCATCAGCTGTTCTGAAGTGGGATTCCATCGCGTGGTGGCCGGCTGCGCCATTGCAGCAGTCACAGGAACACTCCGAAACAACATTCCTGTATCCATAACAGATACCCAACTTAAGTAAACTACTAGTAATGACCAAAGATTTGGGTTTGGAAAGAAAACACTTTTATGCATGAAGTTAACTCACCAGCAGTCATGGCTTCTTTCTTCTCCTCTATATTCAGAACGCCAAACTTGTGTGAAGTCATCATAACATATGAATTAGTGAGGAGGAGAAAAGAGTAGTCGCTGAAAGAGATAGAAGAAAGGAAGGATTTTTGAGACAAAATGGAATGAGTCCAGAGGGGATTTAAAGACCGTGGGGGAGCAAATGGGAAGGTGAGTACATAAAAAATGACAGTTTTTCTTAACACCATTAAGTATTAGCAGGACACGAGGCATCGCAATCAGGTCCTATTTGTGTAAGAGACAAATCAATGAGTAATTATAAGCTTTGTCACGAACTTTCAGGTTTCGACCAAACATGCATAAAGTGATTTGTGTATGATGATAAAATAATTGATGAAGCTGCTAGATTCCCGTGGCCTCCTAATCAGAACTAGAAGCGAACCCAAAGGGCATAAGCCCCAGCCACCATGGTTTTTCAAAGAGAATCCTCCAGGCTGAGGGAGACCTCTCTTCTCTCTCCTCTCTCACCTTCCCCTTCACCTCATTTCGAGACGATGCAGACAATAAGGGGTTTTCATATCTTTGTCATCTTATAAGTACGTGTGCATTTGACCGAATCTTTCAGATTCTGGTGCATTTATTTCCTTGAAAACCTGTCTTCCTTCTCTGTCGCCTCATAACACAGTATACGATCAATGCACCAGGAAAAAGAGAAAAACAGAGTCCCATCGCCAGGTTTCGTTGACACTTTGATGTGCCCATTTCTCCTCAATTTAGTATCCACGCTACAAAAAACACCATTTTTAATGAGTTCTCGCAATCCAGTTCAAATCCAACTAGACGGAGTGTACAGCATGATCAGAAGTTGACGTTGATCGCCCCTTCGCCTCTGTCAGTCAGAACTCAGAAGTGATTACATTACCGAGAACCCATCGAAATTTGTCTCTTGACAGAAAAGAGTTTAGCCATAACCAGCCATAGTTAAGGTTGATGTGACGGCTTAAGACACCGCAGCGAGTAGATGAAAGTTATGCTAGAACTGTGCAGGCCTAGCTGCCCTACCAAGCTACACCCTCGCCCACCCACATTTAAAAGGGATCTTAACTCATTCAGTTGGCTGCCGCCTGGCACGTGGAAGAAACTCCAAGGACCTACCATACCAATACCAATACCAATACCATCTAACTTCTTAGGTACACCCCCTTACACGCAACCTACGCTGCGGCCTGCGGCCTGCTGCCTGCTGCCTGCGGCATATACTCTGGCTCTTGAATTTTTGGAAGATCAAAACAAATTCAGAGTTTTTCTGAATTTATTATACCTAATTACTTGTACAAGACCAAAATGGTACATGGGATCATCCATTGTATAGCTATTAAAACCATTCAAAAATTCATGGGATATGTGGTATTCTTTAATATCTTTTAAAGAATCCTTAAGGATACATGAGGTAAATAGAGTGATCAGCATCATCCTCCTTCGCTAAGGTTGTTGCAACTAAGGTTGTTGCAACTAAGGTTGTTGCATCTAGCAGCTTGATTTTCTATGTTTTTTTATGCGAGTATTAGTTTGTATAGATTCTAGGAGTGTGATTTTATATCCAACCACATTTTTTTTTTAATGTGTAACATTATTTTTTATAAATGATAAATCACATACCTATTCATCAAAAAATATTAATGGGATAGTGGTATTCTTTAATATCTTTTAATTTCTTTTGAAGGTTGTTTTTTCTATTCTTGATTGAGATTAGCGGTACTCCCAAATCTTTTAAAATGTTTTTTCTCTACTAACTCTATCATGGAGTCAACTTTTAATGTTTCTTCATATTTGGTTTGGGTATCCTTGTACCTTTAGTATTTAAAGATGAAATGTTCATTTATTTCTACAACTCTTGTGCAAAAAATGTAAACCCTTTCTTCCCATTCTTTCTTGGTTGTCGACCATCTACCTATATTACATCTAAGTCTATGAGAGGTAGTTCTTAATTTTGCAATGAGGATCTTTTCTCTCCAATTGATTTCAAGATAAGCATCATAAGCATGTGACCAAATTAAGCTTCATAAGCATCTAGGATGTAAACTTGACCAAGATCATAGCATAATGTGATTAGTGTTATAAAGGATGATAAGCATTATAAGGACTATAAGTGTGAGGTGTGGATATTTCAAATAAGCATCATAATCATAAGATGTAAATATGAAATGTACTACAATCATGAGAAAGGTAATCATAGCTTGGAAACAACATCATATCCATGGAGGACAAGGATTAAAAATAAATCATAAATCACATGTCATCACAAAATTGTGTAGTATATATGCATAACAAGGAAAATGTAACAATTGAAGGTGGTAAGCATGGTCATAAAGAGGACACAAGGCTCAAAAAATGCATGTAGGAAGAGTAAAATGAGAACAAAGATAAGAATGGGAGAGAAACTTAGGATTAACATTAAAAACATGCCCCCTGTGGGGAAATAGAGGATAAGCTAGAATATAGAAGGTGAAATGGCATAATCAAAGGGGTCAAAATGTAAGGACACAAAGGGTGAATGTGAATAGATTGAAAGTGGGATAACAATAAACATGGCACAAGAAAAAAATGTTAGGGGAGAAATGATACAAAAATAAAAGGAAGATGTGACATAAATAAAACAAAACATGTTCAAAGCCACGTGTTCAACATGCACCACTAAATATGCATTTTTGTCATCCACATGCTAATTAGGAACATGGATACATAAATATGAATATAAGAAAGAAAAAAACACAAAATATGGGGAGCAATGAGAAAGATGGGATATCTAATAAATAAAGTCATTCCTCATCATGTGTATTAGGTGGTTTCTCTTGTATGACATGTTTATTATCAATATAAGATGTGTTATAATGAGCAAGACTAATTTATTGATACACATGATTTAGTTTCATTTGCTTTCCCTTATCAAATGAGGAAGTTGTGAACTCATGAGCATGTTTAATATTTATATTCTCTTTGTCTATAAGTTCTTGAGTTTTATGTTTGAATGCAATAATTTTATGCTTAGGATATCCATGTATATGCTAAAAATTAGGTTTATTATATGTATAAGCGATGTGGATAATAGGATCAAAAGATAATCATAAGAGTGCATCATTGTGTCTAGACTATCCTCATAGACGCTAGGTTTAGAAGAATAACCAATGAAATCATATGACAAGTTTATGAAAGAAGTGTAAAATAAACAAGATGAATCAAATTGGATTACAAATGTTTACCATTTAAATAAATTCTACACTCACTAATCAATAAGATCTATCATAATCTAAACACTCACATTTAGAAAATAAGAATGACTTAGCATGTAACAAAGTATCTATACTACCATCATACTCATTATATAAAAACTCTTCATTAAATCTTATAGTGTCAATCATGTAGTAAATAAAAAGGTGTAACATTAGGGTAAACCCACAATACTATGTCCCACTTGTAGGGCATTAGAAATTTGCATGGTTGAAGGGAAGAAAATTAAAAAACACCTTCATTCGAAGGTTTTTCAAATTTTTAATATTTAAAAAAAATGGTCATGGAAAGGACCTCTGTCTAAAGGTCCTAGGTACCTTCCAAAGGTACTTTGAACAAAGGTGGACTTGGATGGACCTCTCTACCTTCCTCCCTCAATCTTCCTTAGATTTTCTATTTCAAACCTTGAGTTGGACCAACAAATGAAATCAACATGATACTATAATTTGTATGACCATATCCCTCAAAGTAAGCTTTCCAAAAGTTATAATTTTAAATATAATAATTTTTTTTATTGTATTTAGTTTATACTTTTTAATAAACATAGATTTTTTTATCAAACATCAAGGTCCTTATTCTACACATGTGAAATATTTGAAAAATATCTATGTACACTAGGTATTTATCTCCTTGTTTTAAAAAGAAGTTAATTTTATACAAAAAAAATTGTGATATGAAATAAACCTATGTCTAAATATAATTAATCTCACTTCAAAAATCAATAAAACATAAAATATGCAACAAAAAGTTTATGAGAGATATTTGCATAATATATTTTGTGTTACCAATCTATATTTAAGAATTTATAATTTTATCCTTTTGTTAAAAAAAGTTATGTTGTATGGAAAAAATATCACTTTTCAAAATATTATTAATTATAAAAAAATGAATAATTAAAACTTAAATAAAAAATATCAAATCATTATTTAAACTTAAAAATAAATTTATAATGTACACATGAAATCTCAAAACCCACTAGTGCACATCATCTTCAAATTATTAAGGTTTAGTTTCTATAGGTGACTGAAGGTGAAATTTTGGTTAAAAATACTAATATCAATGTTTGATTTTGTCCAAAAAGTGAGACATACAATTGTGACAACACCCATCATTGTTGACATTGATACCTAAATAGCTAAGGATGTATCACTATAAGGTATGCCATCATCATGGGATGTATAAGTAAAACAAACATGAGATGTGGAAGATTTATCATCATGCATCACATCATCATATATGATAGGGAACATGTTATCTACAAGTCATGAAACCTGTAAATGTAGACCTATCATGACATGTAGAAGGAATCTCATCATAAGGTGCAATTATGTCATGAATAGGTGAAACATTTTATCTTCATCACATAATGTATCATTCATAATAATGGAGGGTGTAGGTATATCATGAATATCCTACACAATAGGTGTATCATGGGGTAAAAGTTCAAAATTATGTCACACTTTTTAAAATAGATAGCCAATTTAAATACAATTTTTCAACATGGATTGGCTAAAAGTGGCATTTCTATTTTCAATTTCAAAATGATGTAAACTAATGAAATGCAAAACTATTAATGTAGTTTATGCTTGTAATTTTTAATTTTAAAAACTAATTTAGTATATTTTTTTATAAATCTTATATGTATTTGCATCGTAGAAGAATGTACCATTTATCAATATATAATTACATTAAATCACTTTAAAAATAAACATAAAACTAAATAAGAATTAATACGAACATACAAATTTCACTACATAAAATTAAAATAATGACAATAATCATTTTTCTTAAAAAATAATTTTAAATTCCCTTTTTAAAAACAATTCTTTTTCGAGTGGCAATAAAATAATAAAGCTGAACCTTTTTATGTAGGAACAAGGCAATACAAACAAATTACAACAAAAAGCAAAAAAGCACAGTTTGATGTAGGTACTTCTCTCAATGATGAAAAATATTTGTTTCCAATCATTATACAAGAAGCTCATGCTAAGGTTTCACGTCGATTTACCGACCAGACATGTGGCCGACCGTAAGAGATGATTTCGGGCCTGAATTCATGATCGATTTCAAGTTTCAATGATAGTCACATTTCAACGGAAAACAAGATCGAACGGGGTTTTGACATGTGGAGACATGAACCAGGGGGGCTGCGACTTGCGAGACTGCTCTATTCGTACAGTCACTGCAATGCCCCAGACACCAGACCTTAAATTTGATGCTGCAATCTGCCCATCACTGGAATTTATCGGTTCAAATTCTTTCGTTCAATCGGTGGAGTTCAATTGATGATGATGGTGGTATGTGATTAAAAAATCATCTATTGAAATTCAAATATTCAGAAATAACATTTGGATTAGGTTCATGATCTGGATGACTTTGATAGACGAGATCTTTGTACATGGCTGTTTAATCAAAAATGATATATGGTTTATTGTTATTAGTTCAAAATTATGTAGTTCAATTGGTTGAGCACAATTGGTGAGGATGATGGTATGTGATAAAAAAGCCATTCACCAAAATTCAAATCTTTAAAAGTGTGTTTGGATTAAGTTGATCTCTGAGTGATTTTGATGGATGAAATCTCTTGCACGTGACTATTTAATCAAAAGCGACTTTTGGTTTACATGACTATTGACGGATGAGATCCCCTACACATGTATGATCATTATCAATTCAAATTCTTTAGTTTGATTGGTGGAGTACAATTGATGAGGATGATTGTATGTGATAAAAAAAACCATCCATCAAGATTCAAATCTTCAAAAGCACGTTTGGGTCATGTTCAATGTTGAGGTGAGTTTGACGAAGGAGATCTTGCACATGACTTATGGTTTACTGTTACTAGTTCAAATTTTGTAGTTCAATTGGTTGAGCGCAATTGATGAGGATGATGGTATGTGATTAAAAAGTCATTCACCAAGATTCAAATCTCTCAAAACATGTCTGGGTTAAGTCTGATTCTTAAATGATTTTGACAGATGAGATCCCTTGCACATGACTATTTAATTGTAGATTAATTTTGATTTAGATATACGCTTACTCATTTTGTTATAATCCGATATATATAAACAAGGATGGTGACATCTGTTTCCATTAAAAAAATTATGTACTTGAAAAAGAGTGAATACGGTGATAAGGCCACTTACTTGAAGCCAGATAGAAAAGTGACTGCGAAGGTGATGAACCAAATGCTTAATTAAGTCTGAAGCTTTCGTACAAAATATGTTGAACAAGTAATGCTCTTGGTCTGCAGTGACGGCCGCGGGTGGCAGGCAGTTGTTCAGTATGCTGGCTTTTCAGGCATGCATGTATTGATTGATTTAACCGATAGACATTGTATATATATATATGCTTGTCAAAGTCCCCCCTATCAGATCGTGCATGCACTGTCTGTCTCTGACTGGTTTGTTCCATTTCATTGATCTTTGGTAAAGCAGGGCCGGAGTACTGGAACGTACCCACTAATTCATGAGAGCTCGGAAATATTTTCCCTCTTCTGTTAGACGATGATTCATGGAACTCGGCAGTGGGGAAGCTTAAGTAACCTCAAGTTTTAGGGAATTTACGGCAGTCAGTTGGATAAGGTGAGGTGAGGTTGGTGATCTCAGTGAAGTTCAGTAACACATAAATGTGCATGCAGTAAGCAATTAAGGAATGGTACAACAAGTACCTCTTGCTGAATGCGTGCCTTAAATGGAATATTAAACAACCAAGTGCATGGATGCCTGTACTGCCGAATTGTATTTTAACTTGCTATTGTGAGGTTGCTTTCAATTTACAAGTCAGTCTGGCGATAGAGACCTTGGCTGCAGGAATCTTCTTTACCACTGGATCTTTGTCCAGGAAAACGCTTTTAAAAGTTCATTTTCTAATTCTTTAATCATCCTTCCTTACATATATTTAACCTTAAATCATTCTTCCTTACATATATTTAACCTTATCTTGTCCAATTTTATAGACATTTCTATACATTGAACATTTATTACACACCTCATATCCAATTGTTAATTCCCACATCTATTACCATTCATTTATCCTTAATCAATCCTTCGATTTGTTGGTGTGAACAAGGATATTTCCTAATTGGTTTACCTCCTAGCTTCTATTTACACTAGTTTAGTTAAGTTTACTTATTAGATACCTATCACTTTATTTCTCGTATCATAAGATTAAGACACTTGTCATAGTTTTTTGTTACCTTATGTTTCACCTTGACCTACATAACCAAGGGGTTGTCTTTGTAATCTTAATCACTCAATGTCCTTTCCATTTGCATTGTTTGATAAGAATATAGTTTATTCTTGTTATTTTGATCTTCTAATTATATTTTGCTTTCCACTAGGCCTCTAGATCTTGGGTGGCTATCTCCATAGCCAAATCTTACACGACTAATATGTTCCTTCCTACAACATATTAGTCCATTAATAAAATATATAAATACCACAAATGAAATAAAGGGAGCAATATTGTATTGATATTACATAATCACATTACAAAATATCATGGGCCTCTTTGAGGGGGCAACCTCCTTTGAGTAATGCTTGAAATACAAAATATTCAATAAATGATCTTCCTTGTTGCCTAAGCCCTTTATTTGAAATAATTTTATTAAAGAGAATTACCATGGCCCCCATATATATGTGGGATAATTATGATTGACTAGAGGGACAAGTTACAAAACATGTGTGTCCAAGATTTTATTAATAACAACTAATACAAAAGTAAAGTGTTAGGATGAGGGGTTTGACATGCTTCCCTTAAAGAGCTTTGTCTTTAAAGCTTGAAATGAGGAAATTATGCTATAATTGAAGTAATGGTTCTCAACATGCATCTTTTAGTTATATATTGCGCCATTGCCCAAAATCCTGGTGATGGTGCAATTGTAGAACTATTATGTTCACTTGTCTCAGATAGACTTAAGTTCAAGGAAGATAGATCCTTTTAGTATTAAGCTTTGATGGAATATGTTTAGCTTGAACATGTTTATCAATGATGAAAAATAGGATAAATCTTCAAAGAATTGGGTAGCTCCAATTTGTATGTCATGGGACCATTTTTTTTGTATCACCTTACAAGGGCCACATAACTTGGTCCTAGTTTTTTAATTATTGTTCATCATCAAGGTCTACTTAAAGGCTCAAGTTGAAGAAATACCACATCCTTAATGTCAAAAGCATGTTCCAAATAGTGTTGATAAACTTTTTTCTTCATTTGGCTCAATGTAGTATGTCGGTTGTTCTCGAGGGTGAAGATAATATTATCATGCATATTGAGTGTAGAATTAATGGACTGCACCTTGGAGGTTCCTAAGATGTATATTTGGAGAGATGGTAGCGGTTGACATAAACAACTTCACATGGTGTCATCTTGGTTGTAGCGTGATATTAATATTATACCACCATTTCAGAAAAGGTAACAATTTGATCCAATGGTTTTGTCAATCTAAAGAAAAGTAACATAGATAGATCTCCAAACACTTATTATTAATTTTCGTTTGGCCTTTAGTTTGCAATGGTATATTGAGATCATTTTAAGTTGGGTATTGTAGACACCTAAAAATGTCTAACACATTCTTCTAAATTTATCATTACCTATCATCATCACTCATCACCCCTTTCATAACTATTAATTAAATATTTTTTAATTATTTATTTAATTAATCATTTTATCTCATCATCTTTAATTAAATATTTTTTAGTTATTTAATTATTTCATCATTTTCATTTATCACCTTTGATTAAATAATTTTTATTAATTTAATTATTTTGTATTTTTTCCTCATCCACTTTAATTAAATAATTTATAATTATTTAATTAACTCTAATTATTTTTTATGCCAATAGTGGCATGGTGCAATGGTTAAGTTGTGTTCTTATTCTTGTCATCAAGGTTCAAACCCCATCGGGGTGTAATTGTTGAGAATTTATATTGGGGATGAGGTCCCCTATGTTGGTGGTTGTTGTCATTGATGTCAACACTTGAGGAGATTATTTGCAGTTGTCATTGATGTCAATACTGATTGTTGGTTGTCATTAATGTCAACACTTGATGACGATTGTTGTATGTTTGGTTGTGGTTGTCATTGACGAGCTTTCCTATTGCATATGCCTAAGGAGATTGTTGTCATGTCAGTACTTGGTGCCGGTGCATATGCTTGGGAAATTGTTGGCAACATTATGTTTGGGCCAACATTGATGTATGGAAGAATTGTTGAAGTTCATGATTGAATGCCATGCCTTATCTAATGTTTGTTGAAGTTCATGATTGGAAGTCATGCCTTATATAAGAAGAGTTGCTAAAGTTCATAGTTGGATGTCATGCCCATCTCTATGTCAAGTAAAGTTGTGTAATGCATTATTGTTGTCAACAGAGTTGTTTTCATAATGATATATTCAAATGAAGTCTAGAAACATTAATATGAGGATTAGAAGTATTGCTAACAATGGAGAGATGTTGTTGAAGGTTTGGAATATGTCTTATGCTCTCTCTTGATGTTCCTGATGAAACATGTGTTGTTAAAAGAAAGATTTGGCCTCCATAAGTTGCTTAAGTGTTTTCGGTTCAGGAAGTTGCTTTAAAGTCTACTTGGGAGAATGCTTCACATTCCTCCATTGTTGAAGATATGGTCTTGCAATTTGGGATTCAAAGTTAATGTTCTATGGATGTTGCACTCCTATATTTTTAGGTCACCTGTGTTGCCGAGGAGATTTATGTGAATTGCATAAGGTTGGAAGTGTTGTTGGTTGTTTGGACTAGTCTGGGAAATGCTTTGTATTTCTCTGCATTAATGTCTCTACTCTTGCAACTTGGTGAATATGTTCTTAAATTTCTATGCAGTGTCTCAGTTCCAATTTCATGTAATGAAGAGGTACACAAGTTGATTTATTAATGTTACATCTTTTGATCATGTATTATGTGCTTCTCGAATGAAGTGTTTTATTCCTGTTTGGTCTATGGTGATTATTGATGGCATGACAATATGGAAGAAGTTCCTAAAAGTGTTGTTGGATGTTCATTGAACATCCCCATGTGATCTGCATGTTGTTGATTGGTCACTTTGGTGCTACATTGTGTCTTGTGTTGGTTGTCTAGGTTATTTGTGAATATCTGGCCAACACGACTTGTTCTTTTACTTGTGCCATGTGCTTGGGGGTCTACACTAGCATTTGAAGATGTGTTAAGATAGATTTTGGTTTTGACCTATCTTGGTTAGAACTGCCTTGAGTAAATTCAATTGAAAGAATGG